>CAWUFW010008060.1:12500-612500 GCA_963921515.1 Calotriton arnoldi
TTTTATTTATTCGGAAATTAAAGTTGACGAAATTGTTTAAAATGGCAATTGGGTCAAAGAAACCAATGAAAGGGCAGGATGATACTATGGCCCGAAATGATTTGGAAGTAAGAGATATTGACTTAATGTGGGACTTACATGACCTGGAGGCTGGAAATGAATCAAGCCAAGAAAGAGAAACTGGCTCAATTGTGGAACAGTGGGGCATACCCACTAATCAAGCTAGTCACAGTGGATTAAAAATGAAAAATGAAATCAAGGTATAATCCGAATGTCCCCTACGATAACATTGAGGCATACAGCTCGGCAGTTATAGTTGAACTGATGAAAATGCGCAATAAAATCTCAAATACAAAACGAGACAATCTATCGAATTGTCATCATGGACATGAGTATGTACAGAGCCGAGGCAATGAGACAACTGGCGGACGAGGCGTGCTATGAACTTATAAATTGGGATACGTACAAACGAACCATAAAGGAATATCATGATCATCTGGAAAACTGGCATCAAAGAGGACTATTGGATATTGATGAATATAGGTTTCTAAGAACTGAGGGGCAGATTTACGAGCCCTCTGCGCCACCAGTACGTCACTTTTCGTGACGTACTGGTGGCGCAGAGGGCTGCTCCATATTTACAAGGAGAGGAAAAGCCACCCTGCGTGACTTTTCCTCTCCTTGTAAATACGGCCCCTTCACACGCAGCACTTTGCGGTGAAGGGGCGTTCCATGGGTGTTGCTGTGGGTGTTCCCACGCAACACCCATGGAACAAGACACATCTCCAGAATTACGAGAAATCGTAACTCTGGAGATGCGTCTGAAAGCTACGCCACCCTAGAGGTGGCGTAGCGAGGCGCAACGAGGAGAAATGTTTTCATTTCTCCTCGTTTGTTCCTCTTTCAATGCGTGCTGCATTCTACAGCACGCATTGAAAGAGGAAAATGCCTGTAGTGATTGTTTTTGTGCAGGAAGGTGCCCCTTCCTGCACAAAAACAATCTCCCCACGACGCAGGCATCCTTGCACCATGGTGCAAGGGTGCCTGCGCCGGCGCATGGCTGCAGTTTGTGCGCCAGCGCAGGGGGAAGCATAAGGATGCAACATATTCTTGTAAATATGTCGCATCCCTGTGCTTCAAAACTAACGCAGCGCGGCGCAGCAAAATGACTTGCTGCGCCGTGCTGCGTTAGTTAATTGTAAATCTGCCCCTGAGAATCCACGAATACCATGTTTGTACTTTCTCCCAAAGATACCTAAAAACGCCACTAATCCTCCAGGGCGTCCAATAGTTTCCTCTAATGGGGGACTATTGGAAAATACTTCTATTTTCCTGGATGTGTTTCTTTCAAAATATGTTTTGAGTCTAAGATCATATTGTAAAGATAGCTCAGACTTTTTGCGCAGAATACATGATGTTCAATGGGAAGACAGTTATCTAATGATAGCTTTAGATGTATGCTCCCTCTATACGTGCATTGAGCGAAAAATGGGGGTAGCAGCATGCATTTTCTCAAAAGCAGACACATTAGCCTATGGCAACACAATGCAATGTTAGAAGCAATGATGCTGTTCTGCCTGAAAGAAAACATTTTCCTTTTTGAAAAATCAGTCTATCGACAGCGGTCTGGTACCGCTATGGGTACATGTTTCGCCCCCAGCCTAGCGAACTTGTTCCTAGGCTGGTGGGAGGAACAAATTGTCTGGACAGACAATTATGAACGATATACTGACCATATACCAATATGGATCAGATATATCGACGATCTGTTTCTAATTTGGGACGGTCCAGAACCTTTGGCTCAGGAATTTATTCACGAATTAAACAACAAGTTTACCCACAAAATCAGTGCCAATTATTGTGAGTTTTTGGACATAGCGGTAGTCATTGAGGATAATAATATCACGACCCGTTTGTTTCGGAAGGAAACAGCAGGCAACACTGTTTTGCATGCTGATAGTCATTATCCCATTTCCCTAGTGCAGAGCATCCCTAATGGGGAGATGTTGCGGGCTCGCCGTAACTGCAGTACCACTGAAGGATTCAATATAGAACAGCGTAACATGATGACACGTTTCAGAAATAGGGGCTACAAAGACAAGGTCCTAGCAAAAGCAAAAGATAAGGTAAAGAATAAAACAAAGGGATCTGTTGTTTAATTTACCAGCTAGGAGACCTCATAATCAGACCCAGAAAGATAATGAAGCCCCAAGAATGATAACCACCTTCAGTAGAGGAGCTAGGTCACTAAGAATAGCAATGAAAGCACACTGGAATATTCTGGTGGCTAACCCAATTATAGGTAAACACGTAGGTAGAACACCTCAAATAACCTACAAACGACCGAAATCCTTGAGGGACCACCTTGTACGCAGTTATTCTCAGGATACCACGACTACCCATTGGCTACAAGCATTAAAGGGCTTTACTACATGTGGAGCCTGCAAAGCTTGCCGTAATGGAAGGAATTGTAAAAAATACTTGACAGGATCAGGGATTATGAAAAACATTGCACAAACCATTAATTGCAATAGTGATTTTACTGTCTACGTGCTGGAGTGCCCTTGTGGCCTCCAGTACGTGGGCAGTACGAACCTCCCATTGAAAGTAAGAATCTTACAACATCTTCATGCTATAACCAATCGTGATTTTAACTATCCGGTTGCTCGGCATTTTGCCGATAAACACAAGAGCAATAACAGTTGTCTCCAATTTTTGGGAATTGATAGAATTCCACCACATATTTGAGGGGGAGATAGGGAGAAGAGTCTACGGATTCTTGAGTTAAGCTATATTATTGACTTAAAACTCCAAAACTCCCAAAGGTTTAAATAGTGGTGAGGAGCTTGCAACGCACATTGGTCGCTAATCCTCCAGTATGAAACAATTGGCTGCTATTCCCATTTATTTTAATTTTAATATTATTATTTTGTTTAGTGGTTTTAATTTACGTCACTCTTTCACAATTTTAATGCAGGAATATAGATTTGGGGCGCCCTCTGTCATTTGTTGATCCAAAAGTTGGCAACAAAGTGTAGGATATAGATATAGATACACAATTGTGACTGACTACACGGGTTCCTAAAATAAATAGGTACCTACAGACAGGGTAGTGCTCCTTTCAGCTTCCAGCTATTCTCACTAGTGTTAGGGGACATTCACCCATTTTCAGTCCCATTCACCTTTTGCACCACTAATAGGCTTATTCCTGTCTTACAAATTAGAAGTCCTGGGGTAATACTGAGAGAAATATAATCATGGAGTTGATTGTGTTTAAGAAAGACCAGTTGCAGAGTAGAACTCAGGCACTAAAGACTCACAGGTATTATTGGAGAACCCGAGTACGTATCTGTGTGGGCAAAGAGCAACAATGCATCTCTTCAGTAAGTTATTTCAGTGTGTGCAATTTCGGAGTCATTGTATTGTATTGGTTATTGAAAACCACTAATAGGCTTATTCCTGTCTTACAAATTAGAAGTCCTGGGGTAATACTGAGAGAAATATAATCATGGAGTTGATTGTGTTTAAGAAAGACCAGTTGCAGAGTAGAACTCAGGCACTAAAGACTCACAGGTATTATTGGAGAACCCGAGTACGTATCTGTGTGGGCAAAGAGCAACAATGCATCTCTTCAGTAAGTTATTTCAGTGTGTGCAATTTCGGAGTCATTGTATTGTATTGGTTATTGAAAATGATATATGCGGGCACTTGTAGTATCTTATTTGATTGGCTGCAAAGCTAGTGATAATTTTAGGACTGTGCAATGATATTGAATGGAATATGTGCATAAGTTTTGCAAAATATTATGGTACATACGCGGTAAAATTGGAAGTGGACAATAGAACTATTGAGTGGTGATAATCAATGAAACCTCACTTATTGTTTAATTAAATGACATTTGTCACAAACCATTATGGGGTCCGCAATTATTCTAATCTTGGTTTAGTTCCTTCTTAGGGGATCGATCCCAGAAAATTCTGCTGCACCCTTTTATCTCGTCTCCACGCCCTATAGTTTGTGGAGTTCCCCAGGGCTCGGCCTTGAGCCCTGCCCTTTTTAACATTTATCTCGCCCCTCTAGCCTCACTGATTGAACAGCATGGTGTAAGTGTCATCTCATACGCTGATGACACGCAGCTGGTGTTCTCCTTCAGGGAACACACCGAGGCAGCTTTCACTAATTTTAAACAATGCCTGATTAACATCTCAGCCTGGATGACTGATAACTGTTTAAGACTTAACTCGGATAAAACTGAGGTTCTATTTTTTAACCAGCCATCCCCACCACCATCGGATTTATGGTGGCCATCTGAGCTCAACCCTCCCCCTCAGCCGGTGTCCTCTGCTAGAAATTTGGGTTTTAAGTTTGATTCTACCCTTTCATGCAAGACTCAGGTAAATCAGGTCTCATCCTCATGTTTCTGGAAAATGAAGTCCATACGAAGATTTCTCCACCTGCTGCCCATGGAATGTAGAAAACAGTGGTCCATGCACTTATTACCTCACAGCTAGACTATGCAAATAGTCTGTACTTGGGTCAGCCAGATTACCTGATCAGGAAGTTGCAGACTATGCAGAATGCAGCCGCTAGGCTCATTAGAAATATCCCGATACAACACCATATTTCCCCCCATCTGAGGAGCCTACACTGGCTCCCAGTAAAGAGGAGGATAGAATTCAAGGCTTTGAACGGGCCCACAATACCTCAGAAAAAGACTCCGCAAATATCTCCAGACAAGAAACTTGAGATCCAATCATCAAGGCCTACTAGTAACTCCCCGCTTTGTAAAAGCGAGGCTTGGTGGCCGGTCGTTCACAGTCAGAACCACTCGGCTGTGGAATTCCTTACCGGAACATCTTAGGAAGGCTAATTCGGAATCTGTCTTTCGTAAATCTCTAAAAACCTGGCTTTTTGACCTTCCCTAAGCTTCTGTAGCCTGTGGCAACTTGCTTTTATTTTTATATCCGCTAGCGCCGGGACACCTCCGTTGGAGGTAGCTGTGCGCTCTATAAGCTTCAAATTAAATTAAATTAAATTAATTGCATCCATTACGCATTGCGTAGACCACCGTCCAGTACTCATTGGAGTGTCATGAAAAAAATGTGGTTTGAAATCGAAAACTTTATTCACTGCACAGTTCTTGGCTGTTGTAAAGTATTTTACTTAAGTGCAATACCAGGAAAATTGTATGGTCACATGTAACGAATACACATGATACAATCATGCCCGCTATGTAATTTAATTGCCTCACAAAGGAAACGCAACGGTTGCGGCAAGATTGAAAACTTTGAGGGACTTTGATCCAAAAATTTTAAAACTCTCGTATACCCCCCCGTTTTTAACAAATATGATTACGCTGAATGTATAATCGATTGAAGGCATTGTGTATCGCTCAATAATGAATGTACTCATTTTACTTTTATTATTATTTTTATTTTTAGAGGTGCATAATGTTGAGATTGTAACAACGCACGGTATGTGAAGTATGTTTTCTATGCCCATGAACTCTAGAGTCTATTTCTATAGGAATTGGATGTACAGGAAATCACTTGACAAAGGCAACACGCCGAAACGCGTTGTCCTTGATTTTGGTGCACAATAAACAATTGTGCTGTCTCCTTGTGTGCCGCATCCTGGTTTTTTTGCTATTGGGGCGAATTAGAGGACTCCCTTGTAACATATATATATACACACATACATATATATATATGCATATATATATATATATACACACATACATATACATACATACACACACACATGAATACATATATACACATACAAGTATACATATATACATACATGTATATATATACATACATATATACATACATACATACACATATGTGTATGGTCCAGTAGAAGGCTGGGAGCCGAAACGCGTAGACCGTCCTCTACCGTTTTGTTTATGCACTTGGTTTTAATGGGTTAATAAACAATCACTGAAGATATACCTTCTGTGCGTGGTGCTGTGATCTTTCGCCGATTCCCTTGCTGAAGTCGTGTTTGGGAACGGAGGTCTGAGGAGTTTGGAGATATATATATATATATATATATATATATATATATATATATATATATATATATATATATATATATATATATATATATATATATATATATATATATATATATATATATATATATATGATGTGGTGTTGCAGCCAGAGACTTTGGAACTGGGGAATCAGGTTAGAGTCTCGGCACCCGTTCAACATCCTGTGGTTCTGGGTAAATCAGTTAATCTCATGCCAGAACAAAAAAATAACTTGACCATGTGTTATGTAACTGGTGCTCATGTAAAGTGCTCCAATACCTTCGGGTCCACTTTACGGTACATAAAACTGTCCCAAAAAATATGCATTTTTATATACTTTTAATGTTAACCTCTATATGGATACTCACTCTGTAGAATGCTCTGCTACCCCACCAAGGGTTTTGATGATTTTTTTTTTTTTTTTAAATCATTTAATTAAAAAACAAGGTACTTAGATTCCCTTGATGTTGACTGGACAGGAATTCACTTTATACTGAGTCCTTAGTACACTTACAATACATTTGAACTGCCCATTAAGCCCAAATCTAACAAACGAAGTAAAGGTCAGCCCGTCAATGGTAGAATACGCTTCCATGATGCAATATTTGTTAAATTGGTACTACTGACTGACAAATCTGCCCTTTAATGAAAAGGGGTTATCTTTGTGAGCAGCTGTTGTGAGCCAATTATCACTTGAAGATTATCTCTGAAGTTATGTCTTCAATTTTATCAGTGACACGTCACTTTTAATTAAAATATATATCTATATTTATCAATCATATTCTTAGTATAAAGTGCAAGGAATGCCTAATTGTGGGTAATCAAATATTTTGTTCATTATTATTTTCCAAACGTGGTTTGTCATTACCAGTATTTGTACTGTCCCAATGCATTTCGGACCATTTAGGGTCCTTCATCAGGCAGACAAAGTATACTGTAGGGAAGCTTTTTCAGTCAATAATGCAGTATCAAAGGTCAGGGGATACTCTCCAACATGCAATATGCACCATGGCACACTCTCAGTTGAGTGCACCCAGTGCAGATTGAGAACTTTCATCCAAATTTTGACAAAATACTTTGCTCTTTTAGGTAGAGGCAAAAAGTCTGGCAGTTTGCACCTACACTGAGGAGAGTGCATCACTGAAAGACAGTTGTGGTTTGAAACTGTAGCTCCATCTTTCACTGCTGTAGCCCCCACAGACAGGTGTAGACTGCCCCTCTGCGTGCCTGCGAGGCTGCTGAGATCCATGTGCTCCACTCTCAAAGGGTGCCCTGGGTAAAGGCATACTTAGGGCCTCATTTATGAGAAACTGGCGTAGGGCAGCGCCGCAAGTCTTCTTGCTGCACTGCCCTATGCCAATGTGAAAGGGCAGGAATGCAACATATTTCTGAAATGCGGTGCATTCCTGTTGTTTCCCCCTGCCCTGGCACACGATTTGTTGCCTACAGCCAACATAGGCACCCTTGCAGGCAGGATTGTTTTTGTGCAGGAAGGGGCAACAAGCCTGAGAGGCATTTTCCTCTTTCTATGTGAGCTGCAGAATGCATGGAAAGAGTAAAAAAACAAGAGGAAATAAAAATATTTCTCCTCGTTACACCTGCTCTGGGGAGGCATAAGGTTGTGGGGCTGCCTCAGGTTTACGTGAATAAGTAAATCTGAGGCAGCGTCAAAATCCATGGGTGCTGTGTGGGAAAACCCACCTCAATGCCTCCTTGATGCAGAGTAAGGCAAGGCTGTGACTTGCGCTGCTTTGTCTTACTCTATATCTATGAGGCCATGCAAAGCAGCGCAGTGGCTTTGCGTCGCCGCATAGAAACGATTGAGATGCTTACGCCACAGGAGCGTCAAAAAAAGTGACGCTCCAGCTGCATAAGCCTCATAATTAAGCCCCTTAATGTTTGCAATCTCAAAATGTGGTGCAGAATCTGTTTGTGCGCCTGCCGACGGCTTTCTTGCTCTTCTGCCTGTTTCTGAAATATGGTACAAGAACAATAGTGTCATCTACAAGTGGTGCCCAGGCACTTGAGAGACTTCCTCGTTGTGATTGCATCGGCACACATTTGACACTCGCGCACTCCATATAACAGAAGGGGCGTGCACGTCTCTGCGGTTCTTTGCCCGAAGTAGTACTTTTTGTAACATGGCTCCATATTCCGAACTCTTTACACTCGTCATAAAATGTCACCTTGAAGAATTGGGTTTTCTTCTTGCATTGTTAAATCTAAAAACAGCCTTGGAAACGCGTCCCTATTTCAGTCTCACTGTGTTGGGTTGACTAGGTACCCAGAATACAATGGCCCAGATTCTGAGTTGTGGGTACATGTAAATTGCAGAACAAATGGGAGAATGTGCAGGGATCAGAATTTTAGGAGTCATATACACTTTTAAACATGCTCTTAAATGCTGATGTTAACCCCTAGCCTTAAACTGGCATAAGGCTGGTTTAACATTGTTACAACCGTTTTGGCTGGCAGGGAGAGAGAGGTTTCGATTTTATGACAAGCACACATTACCACAACTTAACTTCACAACCAAGTCAAGATAAAGGTACACTCCAGGCCTGCTTTCTCAGCTGTAGCACATACTTGTGAAAAAAAGTCAATGATATTTTCCAAAACTTTTCAGATACTATTTTCACATTTCTTATGGTGCTTCCTTCGTATATATTAGTAATGCTTTGGGTAAGATCCTCATGTATTCATACGATTGCGGGGAATTAACTTTTTGTTTATCGTCAACCGGTTACACACGCAAACCTTGACATCTTAGAGACACAGACACACACCATAAAGACGGAGACATAGAACAGCGGGTCACAGCACTGCAGGATGGCAGGTTCTAGGGCCCCTGCCCGACAAACCGGTCCTTCAGGTCAGGGGTTCAGTTATTAGCATGGCTAAACCAACTGTATACATTATAAACTATGTAATGGTCCATACCCCTAATTTGTACTACAAATCTCGTTTATGGTAGACAATAACTGAGAACAATCTATATATAGCCCTTATGGGAATTTCAATGACACTCATTTTACCGACCTCTTAAGCAATAAACTTTAGGTTGTGCCCAGTTGGGGCATGCTTTTAGATTTTTCTCCAAGGTTTTTTTTGTGGTCCTCATTATCAGAAAAATGTGAGGTAGTGTCCAAACAGCCCCAATTTGAGTCACTAAACAAAATAAGTGAAACTGATGGTGACACAGTCTGTATGAATTAACTGGCCACATAGCTCAACATGAGGTTTTCTTTATTATCACAGCCTAGATTTTCCTGTACGTCAATCCGATGTTTTGTGTCTTGTTTAGCAGGACATCCAATGTTTCTTTCCGGCAGGGTTCTCCAACCATTTCTGTTGCAAGAGCTACTTCAGTTAAATGAAAATCATCCCAAGCTACTAATATTATTAGAGTTTTAATACCGATCACATCACACAAGATTACATCAGTGGCCATCATATGCAAAATTACCAGCAGTGATCACCTCAGTGTATCGGGCATGGTTCCCAGCAGTAATGTAAAAATGCTTTGTCAATGTGGAATGCCTCGACATGGGTAGTACATAACAGCCATAGCTGCAATGCCCCTGGAACCAAGTTAATCATATAAGTAGCTCCAAACAACAGCTTATGAGTTCTGAAAATGCACACATTTTCGTATCGAATAGGACATTTTGGTATACACATTCAACCAATCAAATGCTTCGAATTTATTATGCTGTGCTGTACACAGGAGAGCTACTTCTGAGTAGCTGGAGAGCTACCAGAAGCTCAGTTGCTACTCGTTGGAGAAGCTTGCTATAGAATATCTTTGAAGTCCCTTGCAGCACCAATAACGCCAGCATCTTTGTCTTTTTACAGGAAATTCGAATGTTGTGAATAGTACAACAGTGCCATCTAGTGTTCCAAGGTAGGTATTGACATGTAGCTGAACATACAGCTGACAGGAGAAACCATAACGCATTGCACAGCTCCTGTTTCCTATGATGGTGTTACTGTCTATAGGTTTTCCGAAATAGCCAAAGAGCAAAATTATGCACTGGCAAAGCCAATGTCTGACTTTAATATGTAAACACAGGCATTCAGATAAATGCTATTTACACGTGTTGCACGCACAAATGCTGTTTAGGACTTTCAAGC
Organism: Calotriton arnoldi; assembly: GCA_963921515.1. Classification (NCBI taxonomy): domain Eukaryota; kingdom Metazoa; phylum Chordata; class Amphibia; order Caudata; family Salamandridae; genus Calotriton; species Calotriton arnoldi. The sequence continues at coordinate 22,672 of CAWUFW010008060.1, forward strand.
ATGCATATTTGCTTTGCCAGTGCTGTGGTCATTCAAGACTCGTCGCATGTTCCTCAGTAGGGCTCACAGTGAACGAACAAATACTTTTTATAGCAATTTCCACTCTTTGAGGCTAGTTCACTAGCGCCTGATATGAACCAGACGTAGGCTGGTCTCAGATACCCTCGGCGCATTGGTAGGAGGCAAAGGGTGTCGAGTATATATATTGTAAAGTGCAAAGCGCTGGGAAAGGTTTTTTTCTTTTGTCTGAACACATGTGTGGAGGGCACCCCTTGTCCCTGTTTTTCCTCTCAGCTCCTTTGTTGTGATGTCATTCTTGCAGTCACCAACTTGCACATCAACAATGCACACACTCACACTCACCAATCAATGAAGTGTTACTTTGAGTGATAAGCAAGCCTGTGGTGGGTGTGACGGTGCTTCTGATAGTGTGAGACTGCTATTCTGCAAGTTCTGTGAGTGCAACGGTAGAGTTTCACTGTTGGTCCATGAGAGCGAGAAAGAAGAGTGATGTGGGGTGGGACTGCTATTCTAAGAGGTGGTGGGTGCTGACAATGTGAGACTGCTACTCTGAGAAGGAGGAGTGCTATCAGTAGAGTAAGACCAATTACCTGTGAGGGGTGTGAGTGCTCTCAGCAGCATGAGAATGGTAGTTTGTGAGGAGTGTGAGAAGAACAATTCTCCTGTCAGTAACATTCTTATTGGTGGATACTCTAACTTCAGATTCCTAACCTTAAGAATATCCCTAGGTGCCAGACTCGATCAGGAGATTTTTGTAGCAGTGAGCCCACACGTCAAGTGGTGCTGTGAAACTGTACAGGGACTCAGTCAGGCCTCGAAAAATCTATTCGCCCACTCTCTGGTGTTAGTAAGATTTTATCAGGGCGAGCCATTTTTAGTGCCTACTTGTCCGTTCTGCAAAAAAGAACAGATGATGGACGGAATGCTGAATCAATCGAACATTCACCCGAGTCAAAGATCTGGGTTAAATCCATCGATTTTAGGTCTCGCCTACGCTAGGCAAAAAGACCTTTTGCCAACGATTCGGCTTTTCAGCCTAAAACGTGCACGCGTTCCATTGCCTTCAATGGCAACGCGTGCACGTTTGGCGATTCACTTGCGGGAGCGAGCGGCGCCATATGGTAGCAATTATCGCTCCTGGCGCCGCTCGCCCCCGCAAGTGAATCGCGCAGGCTCCCTCCTCCCCCTGCTGCCGTGCGAGGCGCGCGCGCTTGTTCTTTTTGTTAGGCACGGGGAGATTAAGAGATTTGCCGAGAATCCCAGGTTGTTGAGCGTCCCTGCCGAGACTCGAACGCGGTTTCCCAGCTCCGTGGTCGACCGCTCTATCCGTTAGGTCACAGCGTCTCCGCTTCTCCTGCATAATAGTATCCCTGTGGCTTCAGATCTCACCGGATCACGTATATCCTTTCAATATTTGCTAATGCCTTGTAGAGTTCCGCCTGTTTAATTCTGGTTGAGCGGCAGTAGGGGCAAACTTTTACGCTGGTGTTTCAAGTAGAGTGGAGTCTAGTGCAAGAAGTGAAATACTGTGCATGCTGCCACCATTCAACGTTTGCTCCATAGTGAATATTGTTATACAAACTACATACTAAGCCACTGCATGTAATTCAGATGCTCAGAATCGGACATGACCCAGCACCGGTCCCTCCACCCGCACACCTCCGCAGCATCTCCAAGAGGCCGGATTCTCACAGCCGCGCTTTCTATACGTTGATGTTACTTGAAAATATAGCCTGTTCTCGTGTCAGACTACTCTGCTAACCCCTTTAGGCAGACGCTGTTTTCTTTTATCCACATCTCTCCCCCTGTTATTGTCTTGGTGGACGCAGGACCTTGTAACCTGCATCCCTTTAGTGTTCGATTTCCTATGAAGATTGTGAACATGTCTCTTCGAATCTTCCAGGGAGAAATTCCTCCTGGGGTGCAACTTGTAGCTTCAAATTTGCTTTATGTTTAATTGCGGTCTATTTTTAAAGCACTTTGCTGTCACCATAGAAATAGAGCTTTAGGGAAGAGTGCATACGCAGAGATACACACCCATGAGGTAGGCTTTCTTGTGGAATATTTGACAGGGAAGTTAGCTGTTTCTTTGTGGGGCTGTGTGTGTGTTGGGTGGCAGCATACACACCGATCAGTGAGTGCCACTGTGCCAGGGAGAGGAGCTGTTGGGCAAGCTCAGGAAACAGACTATCCAGCGAGGTATCGCAGCTACTCTCTAGGATTCTATAATGGGAATATGTTATAAGTTAGAGACAGCCCTATGGCTCAGATAATTAAACGCTCGAAACTGGCATGCAATCATCTCCAGGCTGACTCGGTGTTCAATCCTTCTAATGTCGGTAATTCACATAGGATAATAGTAATTCCTACTTGTAGGGTTTAGACACGGCAGAAATGCGGTAAGAGGCACTGTGTAATAAATAGGTTACTGCATAGGACAGGGTAGCTTTTAGTGGACACGCTGTAGTTTGAAGAAGAGTATGGCTCGGAATGGAGGGAGCCACCGTGGGTTGGCGGAAGGACGCATGGCTGGATAGGAGGGGCTGGGGCATGCATGGGGGATGTGTAGTATCTTCATCACGGTTTGTATATGCTCCATTAGTCGTCTCAGGAGAAGTAAAGAGACCTCTCCCTCATTCCCCTTCACCTTACTAGACATCGGTGTTAATGCTGATAACAATTCTGAGTGTGATTTTTTGAAAAATATTCGAATGAAGTAATTTTGGATGAAGTGTACAGACATGATGATTAATTTGAGAGATTTGCTTTGAAGGTTAGACAATATTGTGCAACATGAGGGATTGTGAAATGCTCATGATTTGCCTTAGCCTAACTGTACGCCCAGTGTTAAATTAATGCTGCCCAGTTGTGCCCACCTCTGACTTGTAAAACCTCACTCTCATGTCTGGCATAAACAGACATTTACTATTTTGTATAATTTCAAAGGTAGAATGTGTACTATTCCATTTAGAGTTTCTGCCACTGCTAAGCCTCTCTTTGTTTGAGTTTTGAAGCGAGCTCTGTGCATGATAACATATTCATTTGTCCTTTGTACACCCTTGCTGGGTGCTGAGGGATCCTTTTGTCTCTCATTTCAGTGAGTCACAGATTGCTTTTCTTTTCAGCCTTCGTGTAGGTGTGTTCCCACATTTCTTTGACACGCCTCCTCTGTTGATTTCGCTTCTCCGTGTTTATTTGTGTCTGCTTATTCCTTTACAACTTCTTTCCCTCTTACCCCCTCCCTTGCTTCACCTCCCCTCCTTCCTCCTTCATAACCGCCTCCATGGCCGTCATCATCCTCGACATGTTTGCAGAGTTCTGTAAATGACAGATCAGTCAGAAGGATTCTGTCATAACCGCTCTCAAGCTCAGGGTGACGTGTTCACATCTCTTGTTCAGCAGCTCCAGCCGCCTGAACATTTAAAAGCCAACATGAACCGACAGCAATGGGGAGTGTATTTTTGAATGAGACGTGTTTGGGGCAAAAGACCACAAGCACAGAATACTTTAAAACAATGTCCATAATGTGTCTGCGGTCAGGTGAGATAGCTCAGAGGATCAATGCACCCGTTGCAAACAGCTGCATCCAGTCTGAAGGATTCGGGTGTAAATCCGTGCTGTTTGATACAGCCTTTTATACTTAAGGCGATGATAAAGCAAGCACTGCAAAGCCAATGGGTCTGGCCTTGGCAAGCTTGTGATGTTTTTATGTTTTTGTGAACATTTGCAAACGGCATTAAAAGGTCGAAAGCAATAAAATGTAACAGTGCTACTGTCTAAAAGTGGTGCGCATAAGTCGGCAAACAAATAATTAAACAAGCATTGGCATAGCCAATAGGTCTCGCCTTTGGGACCTTATAAGTGTTTAACCATGCAACAGTTGATGTTGTTGCACCAAGGATATTGTACTGCATAACTAAATACTTATAAGGTTCCAAAGGCGAGACCTATTGGCTATGCCAATGCTTGTTTTGCATGCCACACCATTCCAGTTTGGACCCAGCCATATGCAGATCAGTGTTGACCCTGTTCCCCATGGGAACAGTCTAGCCCGAACTGCCAGGCCCGGTCCTCCCCGGGGACCAAAAACAAGCATCCTAGGACAGGTTTACTTGTCCGTTCTGCCAAAAGAGCTTGACCTGGCAAAAACAGGTGTTCTGTTCAGTCAGAAAGTAAATGAGCTATAAAGATGCATTTAAATTTTGTTTTTATCTCATCACATTTGCGGTGCGTTCTTAGAGGTCAAATGTCTGCTAAAGTCTACTTACAAATTGCTGCTCATTTTATAACGGAGATTAGCGATTATTTTTCTTTCTCCGATTGCAAAGTTAAAAGATTTTGTAAAGTGAAGTGTCTGACAATCGTGCTGGGTTACAGGGAGTGTGACATGCAAGGCTGTAGGATGGCAGTTATTTTCTACCACGCATTTAGGAAAGACATTTTTCTGTAATTCTCAAGTGTAGAGGAAACAAAGATTTTAATAGGATCAAATCGGAACACTTCACTTGGTGAAGTGCAAATGATACATAACTGCCGAACCCCGATTTCCACACATTATTGCTTGTACACTATATAGTTTTATCAGTAAAACCATATGTCAGTAGGAAAATTTGTGGCCATTTTAGTGGAAAATGTGCTGTCTGTAAATGATAGTGCGGAAGCACAGATCATGCTTTAGTAATATATTTATCAAAAGTTAGTTATTAAATATGAGCTGAGAAACCTTTCCTGCCTCTGCCCTGATGAAGATGCTATTAGTGAACTAAGAGACAAGTAGGGGGTCATGTGTACCCTATATGTGGGCTAGATTCTTATTACACATGGAGCAAAAGTTTAGCCTATTAAATCAAACAAAAAGGTTTTTTGCACAGCAGACATGCTAATCTCACATATTTGAAGGTGATCTCGTATGTGATACTGAAGAAAAAGGAGACTCTATAAAATAAAATATTTGCTTAGGATCACACAAATTGAGACCAGTTTGTTTGTCAAGTGCATTACAGTTAGGTCAAGTAGATTATTCAAGTCACTAGACCTGCAGATCTGGTAACATGTTAATGATTTTACGAGGCCTATCAGTACTGCCCTGGAAGTGACAGACCAGAGCCGCTTATAAGTGCCATGCCTCCGCACTATCACTTTCATCAACATTCTCCTTGCACGACCTCAGAGGCAAAGTGTTGAACAACTGGTAGGAATATGGTGCCTTATTCTAACTTGGGACATTTTTATATGTTAGAGTCCGCTTTACAGATTGGGGAGGTGGGAGGGCACAGAGGAATCTTTGGTTACGTATAGTATCCACTCAAAATTGCATCACCACGGTAAGCAAATTGTTCTTCTGATGGAAACCTCTTACTGCAGATATCTCACTTTAAGATTGCATACATAGAAGTACCACCCAAGGTGGACTCAAACCAAAAGTTCTGTAGGACCGAGCAGGCAGAGTGACCTTCCAGATGGATCCAACTGTTGAGCCAATAGTGCTTTTTGAATGCATGCACAAACGCCCACATAGCAGCTTGATAAATGTCCAAAACAGCTAACCTTGCTGTTGTTGACAGCCTTGGCCCAGGTGGAGTGGAAGATTTTGATACAGCGGGCTATCCATCTCGACATGGTCCTCTTTGTATAACCTTCTATTTCTTTGCCCCACAGAAACCCACCAACAGCTGATTATCCACACAATGGTATTTCATGTGATCAGTATAAAACTCAGAATCCTCCTACGGTCAAGTCGATTGAGTGTCCCCTCCTTTTTCGAGAAGTGAAGCGGAGTAAAAACCGCAGGCAGAGTTATCGACTACCCAACATTTAGGGATCCACAACCTTCAATAGAAAGGCTGCGCTGTTTCTCAGGACCAATTTGTCCGGAAAGTGAGTGGTTTAGGGTGGTTAACTGAAAGCACCTGCAGTCCACCGACTTAATGTGCTCACACAATTGCAAGAAGGAAGACTGCCTTTGAAGTCAAGAGTCATAAAGAACAGCTGTGCATCGGCTTGCAGGGCATGCACATGAAAAAATTTAAGACCACATTCAGGTCCCACTGATGCAGAACAAATGGCTTGCTTTGGAACAAGCAAGTCATTTATATAACATGTGACAGCCGGAGACAAACAACTATGGTTGATCAGGCAAACAGAAAGGCTGAAAGGGCCAAAAGTTAACCTTTCAACATGCCCACCCAAAAACCTTGCAGGGCCAACAAAGGAGCAAATAAATGAAAATCTGAAAGTCTGTCTTCTAAGGGGTCAGTGATTCAGGACCCACACCAGTCAACAAATTTGTCCCAGTGTAGCTAGACCTCAATTGCAGCTGCTAATTCTCCATGCACGGAGGTTTAGGTTGTGGGGACTCTGATGCAAGACCTTGCCCTGTTGCTGAGGCAGGAGGTCCTCCCAAAGTGGTAGCATGGTTAGAGGACAAATGCTCAGGACCTATGTATACCTGTGGCAGGGTGGACTTACTTGTTCTCAGCTTCCATCGAGACTCCACTGTGCCGGGATGGGCTCTGGAACTTCCTAGCGGTAAACAAACCACCCAAACACTGTGGAAAGGGTAGAAAGAGACAAAAAGGAATAGAAAGACTAAGAAAGAGACAGGAGGAGTGAGACGGGAACTGCAGGATACCGACTTAAACCACAACGCTAATGAAGAACCCAACCTTGCCTTGACCTATGAGAAATCATGACCCAGTCCCAGCAGGAGAGAACACCAGCAGAGATAACACGGAAAAGACGTGGAATGAAGAGTACTGGAGTCCCTTTTCCACGAGAGAGACCTGCTGACCTGCCACAGTTCAGGCAATTTCTGGCTAGACCTGTTGGGTGTTTGGGCATAGGGATAGTATTTAGGAGAGAAAGTGTGGGTATTGCGGCAAACACCACAAATAGGACAGTATTCATTTCCACACCCAGACTCTGGCAAAAAATTGAGGTTAGAAAGAAAAATATAAATACATGGAAAAGGCAAGAGAAACCAAGAGATTCTAAGTAGAATATGTTGTTACAAAAAGACTTACTTGGTGCCTTCTCCCCCCCCCCACCCCCCAGGATCAATGCTGGTGGGGAAGACGGCTTCATCCCAGAAGAACAACCCAGTGCTAAGGAAAGAAGTGTGAGGACTGTTTGAGAGAACATTCATAGACTGTCTTTGCATTAACCCTTTCTTTTGTGTTGGAAGATAAGGAGAGTATACACTTTTTTGTGAATTCTTATAAAGCCCGAGCTGCTTTGTTTAACCCCACGGCTACAATACCATACCGCCCAGACTAGTCTAGGTTATGATGACATGCGCCTGGTTTGTCCTGCTCTTCCTCAGAACGTTAGGCAGGAGAAGTAACAGTGGAAACAAACACAACTGTCCTTCTTTCCATTCCAGCTGGAATGAGTCTCTGAGCGCAAGCCTTGGAGAAAACTCTAGTGCACAAAATTGATGACAGTGCCTGTTCGACAGTTTCAAACCGATCTAGCCAGGACAAACCCCACTAGTCAAAGATGCCTCTTTGCCACCTTAGAGTGGAGATACCACTTGTGATCCACCAGCCGGCATTCAGCAATTCTGCTAGATGGTTTGCACCAGAAAGAAGTTCTGTTAGTGCAATCACTGCCAGAGAAGTAAGGCTTCCTGGAACAGAATCCAGGACCCTACTCAGCTGTGCTTGTTGAAGTACCACATGGAGGCTGTGTAGTCCATGAAAACGTGCACCAGCCTCCCCTTGATGGATGACAGGAAGTCCTTCAGGGGCAGATACATGGTCTGCAGCTTCAATAAGTTGATGTGAGGCTGACCCTCCACTGGTGACCAGAGCCCTCAGATCTTCGCCTCAGACAGGTGACTACCCCACAACCCAGCAGCAATGAGTTTGTCACCACTGTGTTTGTCAACACTTTCAACTCTGGGAGGGGAGGGAAGTGGCCAGCTGCAGGACAAAGCGCAATCAGTCAGCCACCACTGCAGATGTTTCTGAAACCTGCACGGTGTCAGAAGAGGGGTCTTGACACTGAACAGACCGGTATTTCAGGTTCCAATGCAGAGCTGGCCTGTGCCACCTTGTATGGTTGACGAGGAAGATCCACAAAGGTAAAAGACCAAGAAGAGTCAGAACCACCATCACCTGGATCGAGTCAGAAACACTGGGATCATGGCCCAAATGTCCAAGACCCGTCGCAGCGGGGGAAAAGCCTTGAACTCCAGTGTACCTAATAATCAACCCAATGAATGGAATTCTCTGTGAGGGAGTCAAGCGGGATGTCGGCTCGTTTATGGTGGAACCCAATGATGTTAAAATTTCAGCCATTGTCTGGAGGCAGTGCATGACTGACTGCTGTGAGCCTGCCCTCAGCAGCCAGTTGTCGAGGGGTGCTGGTAAGAATGAAGGGGAACACAGGGAACTGCAAATGCTCCTGGCCCACCTAGAACCAAAGGTAACACTTGTGGGACTGCAAGACGGGTATATGGAAATGTGTCCTTCAAGTGCAAAGATACAATTCAGACTCCCCTGGGTCCAGAGCAGACAGGACCCGAGCCAAAATGAGCAATTTAATTTGTCATTTTGCAAGGTCATGCTCTTTTTTTCAGAATGAGGAAATAGCAAGAATAACAATTAACACCTTTTTACAAGTTCAGTACCCTCTCTATGGCAACCTGGGCGAGCAACTGACTCACTTCTTGTAGCAGCAGGATTGATAGATGCACTGCTGAGATTTGTTGAGGTTTGGGATGAATATTGGATGGAAAGGAAAGAATGGATATACCATAGCCGACTTGTACAAGTAGTAAGACCCATCTGTTGCATATTATGGACTGCCAACCTGGGAAGACGTACCAGATCCCGCTACCGACTTGGTAGGTGCAACGCTAACTAAAGCAGCTTGGTGGCTGTTGTAGTGTGGAAAGAAGACTTAGATGACTGAGCCCCTTCTGGCCTGCACATCTGCTGATTCTATGCCCACAGCCTGCAAAGGACTGGGCTGTCTGGTGCAGCACTGACTGTAAAGGCTATGTCTGCCTATATGCCAGTCCCTAAATTTCCTAAGCTGGTACAGAACTTATTTAGCAGGGATCAACAGCCCCAAGAACGTGCTGTAGCTCAAATGTCTTTAAAGTGTTCTAAAGCAGAGTCCACCTTCTCTCCAAAGAGGCAAGACCCATCAAAGGGAAAGCCATTAGAAAAGCCTGTACATCACCAGAAACATTTATTTGTAGCTTGGACTCTTTGAAGATCTCGCTCTGCTGCGTGATCGATGCTACCCTGGGAAGCTTTGGGTGCGTTGAGATCAACTGAGGGATCAGCTCCAGTGACTTTGACGGAATGCAATTAAAATATATTCAGGCTTGCGCCTGGGGTCAGAGAGGTAGGATGGGGTCAAGTCCTGCTTCGCTTTTATATGACTGAAATTTGATTTTGACTTTGATTTACTAGAAAGCTTAGAGAGTGAAGTAGAGTGGTTGCAGAGCAGCCCTATTTCTGGGACTAAGTGCTGGCCTTGAGATTTGGAGTAGGATCTAAGTGAAGACCATGACTACTTGTGTTCGGCAACATACAACTTCACCTCCCAGTTTTGAATCACCTTTGAATGCATTACAGCACACCTACCACACAACTTCGAGTTGTCTCCTGAGCCCAAGCCACCATAGGCACATCTTGTTTTGGTCTGTGTCCAACTTCTGCTTTCTGCAGTCACGGCATGGCTTGAACCCTCTTGTTTTCAGAAGGGATTGTAAAAACAGGCAGTGGACAGCAGAAGGTGGGCTTGATACGGAAAGTCACTGCCAAACCTTGACTGCATACAGTTCTACGTCTTGCATGAATAAACTCATAAGAGATCATAACTTAAGGTTACCCCAGGGCATGCAGCAAAACAAATACAGAAAGCACAAGGTGGAAGAGGGCAATGGTGGCAAAGGTAAGTTCAGATTTTGGATGTACTCCACTCCGCCAATTTGTGCTTGCCTTAAACTGAGTTGTAATTATGAGGATGCTTTCTTCTTAAAGTATCAATTTAATAATAGAGAGCAAAGAGTGTTAGGCGTCATAACGTCCCCCAGCTACCCAAGAGTTGGCTAAACTCAAACGCCAATATAAATCCCTCGTGCAGACAAAAAAGGCAGCCTTTTACCATAGTAAGTGGGATGAGATGCAGGAAATCCTATCATTAAATGATCAGCAAAAATTCTGGAAAAAGGTAAATGAGTTTAAGGGTCAATCTAGGGGTACACTTGTTTGTATGATCCCGGAAGCCCAGTGGGCCACTTATTTGACAGACCTATATAGGGGACCCTCTAGTTCAGATGGACCTCAGAAAAGTTACGAGCAACCTCTTCCAGTTATATGGTTCTCAGTAAAGGAAGTAAAAGCTGTTATCGAGAGAGTAAAACTCTCCAGAGCCGCTGGCCCAGATAAGATCCCAGCAGTAATAATTAAAACGAATAGTGTCTGGTGGGCTACGATTTACTCCTCCTTGTTTAGTTGGATCGCTATGTCTGGCCTTTACCCTTTTTCCTGGAAAGGGTCCATAGTGAAACCGATTTTAAAAAAAGGGAGAGGTACAGACCCGATGCATTATAGGCTTATAAGCCTCTTGGATATTTCACTAAAGATATTTTCCAAGATTATCCTAGCTAAACTCGAAGATTGGGCCACTGAAACTAAGAGAATCCCACTGGAACAAGGGGGCTTTCATGAGGGCCATTCCACCATAGACCACCGTTTTGCTCTGTGGGCCATTATTCGAAAGGCTCTGGAGGGAAACCAAAGGCTGTGCTGTTGCTTGGTAGATTTCCGGACAGCTTTCAAGCTGTGGCTAGGGATACTCTGTGGGGAAAACTTGCCGCCTGGAACCTACCACCAAACCTCCTCGGGGCACTCCAATCTTTGCACTCTGGTAATTGGGCTCAGGTGGAGTTGGATAAGTCGGGTCGGTTATCACAAAGAATTTCTAATGACAACGGCCTGCGCCAGGGTTGCGTCCTGGTGCCATTGCTCTTTAGTCTATTTTTGGCCGACCTTCCAACCTTTATTTCCCAATCCAAGTCCTTTTCGCCAAAAAATTGGGAACCAGCATATTGCTTGTCTGCTTTATGCAGACGACTTGGTATTATTGGATTATACCCCAATTGGTCTGCAGAGGAAACTCAATGCCCTGACAACTTATAGCAAGCAGAACCAGCTCCGTATCAACCTGGAAAAGACCAAGATCATGATCTTTGGAAAAAAAGTACAGAGTTTTTCCTGGTATGTAGGTACGCAGGTGGTGGAGCAAGCGGATCAATATAAATATCTGGGCTTAATTTTTAGGAGAAATCTGAATTGGGGTGTGCACTGGGATGCCACGAAGCAGAAGGCCCTATTGCAGGCCAGTTGTCTGTCAAGATTTAATGGTAGGTTTGGGGGGACTATCTCATGTTCCATTATTAAAGGCTTATGAAGGGAAGATACCTCCGCTAGGCCTGTATGGGGGAGAGGTTTTTTCCCCTTGATCCAACCTATGAATGGGATAGATTGGCAGGGGTAGTGCTTAAAATACTTCTTTCACTCCCCAAAGGTACCATGGTTCAGGCCATAAGTACAGAGTGCAATCTGGTCTCTTGGAACATGGCGGCCATTACTCAGGCTCTAAGATACTTTAACACATTATTGGAGGATGATGAGGTGGTTAAAGTCTCCAAATTGTATTGGGAAGAAATTCAAAGCAGTGAAAGGATGTGGGCAAAGGCCGTAAGAACCAGAATAATTGCACTTAGGAACCTCCATTTAAATAGTGGTACAGTTATATCCTGGCTCCCCTTTCCAGGCAAATGAGCACTGAGAGAATCTGTTGCTTCGGCGTCCGAATCGATTGACCTACTGTATCCAAAGAAGAGATCATCCATTAGCTTCTCGATTGCTACATTGGGCCAGGATAGTGTCTTCTCTTATTTATCACGGTTACCAGACCCAGGATTGAGAAATGTAATATTACGGGCCAAGGTGGGATGCAATCCAATCTACTCATCTCGCCCACACAGGACAAGGGGGCAGAACAATAGTGGTCTCTGCCCCTGCCCCTTGAAAGTTAAATGTACCCTTACGCATATTCTTATGGACTGCGTCTTTTATCTAGCAAACCGAATCAAGTTTTTAAGACCTCTGTTTTTTAAATATGATGCTCTCCATAGGAATAAAGCTGTGGAGCTATTGTCTGAAATTCGATATTTTGATGCGGCAGTTGGAATTGCTCGGTTTTTACGATCTGTTAAACATAATTTTAATTATGAAATGTAGTGGGTTTGGAGGGGGGATAGGGTAGCCAGGAGGGGGTCTTTTTAAATGTTTTAATTGTTAAGTGTGTTTTTTTTTAGAATGTTTTATGGACAAATGTCTAAATAAACTTGTTTTTTTGAACCTGAACCTCAACTCCGCCAATTTGTGCTTGCCTTAAACGGAGTTGTAATTATGAGGATCCTTTCTCCATAAAGTATCAATTTAATTATAGGGGTGTACAAAATAGCAATTTTTGCTCATGCAAACTTCGTTTAATTCTCATGAGTACTGTGGAAACCACCTGTAGTTAGCAAAACTTTGTGCAAGTGGGTTTTCACACTGGAAAAAACAAACACCCACCCATGCATAACTATTTGCGTTATAAAGTTTCCAAACCCTACTAAAGAGGTACCTGCAGCAAACATACTGTGTGCATCCCTTGAACATTATAGACTTCTTTACATTAACATAAATCCTTTCCTGATTATGAAAAAAGGTGGTCCTTAACCTGTAAGAACAGTTCTTTCAATAAGAGGTGGAGGAAGAGCTACCATAATCTTGTTGTAAAGCAACTGGCTTGGCAGCTATCTGGAAGGGACACATTCCTGACAATATTTGCTGCTGTTTAACTATGACACCTCCTGTGTACAGAACAACGGGCATAAGAGGAGACTGATGGCACATATCATTTTAATTGTTTATAACTTAAAAGTCCCTACTTACCTGTTCTGCTTGAGTCCCCTTTCTTTTTCTGCTTCCTAGATCAAGGAACATAGCCTTGCTGGAGCTCGCTCGCATGGTAAGTATGGTGTTCATCAGTGCTTAATTTGAGCCGGTGGTTTCAGGGGCTCGGAACCGGCACTTAATTGTTAACACCGGCGCTTGTGACAGTCTGTCACAAGGTGGCGCTGTCTAGCTAATTTAGAGATGACTACAACAACAGTCAATTATTAATTTAATATACATTCAAAATGACCTTTTACCTGCTGCGTAAGCCATTTCAATAGCTTTGGGGGCCTAGAATAGTCCGAATTGTCACACTGATAGGAGTGTGATGGTTATTAGTTGTGCTGTTGCTATCACTGGCAGCATGGCAGGGGCAATGTGTTATGCAAGCTGCATTGGCCTCCTGACCAGAGCCCTGGCACTTATTTGTTTACAAATTAAGCACTGGTGTACATCTATCACAAGTAACACTGGTTGCGCTCCACATTCCTAGTTTATAGAACTAAAGACTACAATGAAACAGCATCATTAACGTTTTATTTTGATGCAGTAAAACCTCAAATGACGGTAAGTGAATAGTAAGCATTTGGATTCAACTGCAATTTTGAAGCTCCATACACCCTACAGCTCACTCTGAGTGCATGCACTCCAATTCCATTTCTGTCTGCCGGGAGAAGCACAAACAGTATTTTCAGGATAACTTGTTTACTGACTTTTTACTGTAGCAGCACTCCATTGCTCGGTCAATAAGAAATAAAATACAATAATCAGAGTTAAGAGCTTAACATGTTTAGCATAAAAAAACTTGTTTGAACATTAAATGTTTTATTATTCATTTTTTAATTCAGAATTATAGTGCTTTAGCAATTAGTGCAAATGTAAAGACTGTTCTCTCCATCTCATCTATGCAAGAACAACAAATCCTCTGCTGCAAAGTGGGCGTTCATCAAGGATTTCAGATTTTGCAAACGAGAACATACGGAGTCCTTATTGTTTCGCCAGTTCTATGCCACAGACAAACATTCGTTTGGAAGCGCCAACTTTATGTAGGTCCTGTTGAAATTAATAAAAAGGGCACATAAAAAAGGTACAAGAGGATGGGTAGGTCGTCAATGTGTCTTCTTGAAAAAGTTGAGTCCTTTCAGTTCTTCAGGGAGGTAATCCTGCTCCACAGGGCCCTTGAACATGGGGTTGTACTTGTATCCCTGGGCGTAGCCCAGGCCCTTCATCAGCTTGGTCGGTGCATTCCTCAAGTGCAGTGGAACAGGCGGAAGCGGCCCTTTGTGGTTCTTCAAGCAGGCCTTCACGTTGTTGTAGGCGCTGTAAACCTCAATGGACTTGGGTGCTCTGGCTAAGTAGACAACGCACTGGGCTAGTAAAACCTGAAAAAAAGAACAAAAACGATGTAAAAGAACATCCTCTTCATAAATTCATTTTCTTACGCACTACATTATTTGTGGGATCCAGTCTTCCTTGGAAAATAAATGTGTTCTCTGATACTCAATTGCATGTAGGCCACTTACCATAATGACATTTGTACCATTAGACCCTAAAGCTTCCACTCACCTGTGAGATGTCTAATTTAGTCCCAGTAATTGGAGTGTTTGCCAAATCTTCTGTGAAGCATTGGCACAGTGGTGTCTAGTTTAGGCCCACGTGAGCTGGATGCATGACAGACATTCAGGCTAGCCTCAGACCATGTAAATGAGCTCCACTTAGATAAACTGCACATAAATGCACTATGGGGATACCATGAAAAGTCTGCATAGAAGTACCCTGGATACCGTTGCCCTAGCAAATGCTCTGCCCAACCCAAGCTCAAGCCCAGTCCCCAAGAACTATAGATTTAGCTTTGCCTTTGGGTTCAACTCTCCAGGTTCCAGCCAGCTAAATATTATTGGGCCAGAGAAAGGAAAGGAAAGGAAAACCTAATTGTATTAAGATTAAATAGGGGTGATGGTGCAAGAGGATTTGGAGATTAGCAGCTTAATGCAGCCCTCACTAAATCAGAGAGAAACCGAAGGAAAAGGATGGAAAACAACAAGAAGGTGCTATGGGCAACAGACAGGCTGGAAGGAGAGACTGGAGCATGGGACAAGACAGAAGCTGGTGGAGGGGTGGACAGATGCAGCATTCTAAAGGGTCACACAAACTCAACCCAAAAAGGGACACAAACTAAGGTCGTAAATAGAAAGGGAGCTGCCCTCAAACAGTCAAATATTTATAAAGTACGCATACACAAGGTTTGACTTCAGGAGGGACAGAAAAAAAGGGAAGACAGTCTCCGATTTATGTTAATTTAAGGGTATTGTAAAATGAAGGGGTAACAGGCACTCTGCAGGTTGGGGAGTCCGGTATTTCTAAGTCTGACGAGCAGGAGTGTTGGGGAGGAGGATTGAGTTTGGGGTACAAGTTTCAGACACCTGTGGACGCCGCTTAAGTTCACATAAACACAAAGCACCACACCACAAGTAGACAGGGGATGGATAATGCTAAGTCCAGGACAGTTAACACATCGCACTCAGTAAAAGAGCACAACAAGAGCAAATGAACGAAATGTCGAGGAATGTTAATGAACTAGGCAATAACGTGAAAAGGGGAATTGTTATGCAATACCTTAAAAGGTACAATCCGAATATAGTTATGTTGCAGGAAACGCATCTTAAAGGAAATAGTTGTAGGGCACTTGAGAGAAATGGCTACAAGCCCCTGGACCACTGGGGATATACCTCGGAATCAGGAGCAGTAGGGATATTAGCGTGAATACTATACATCCCTAAGATAACATGGACGGAAACAGAGGGAACATGTGTAATACAAGCGGGTCAATGGGATGGACTAACAATCTATGTTACGCCCAAGATGCACACGACCACCCTTAAAACTCCTAGGAGACATACTCCTGCAATTACAACTGGGGCTGCATTTATTGGGGGGAGGGGGTTATTTAAATTTGGTGGTAGACAAACTGGATAAGAAACGTCCCAGGGAAGAAGGGCAAATTAGTAACTTTGTCAGGGGCCAATAATCTAATTGATATATGGAGAACCCACAAGACAGACTATATATCTACTACTTGGGCGCACAACATTTTTCATGCATAGACTACTTGGTAACGCAAGGCATTCCCAGAGGGCGCTTTAAAGGAGCACGTATAATGCTGAGAGGCATTTTGGATGGATCACTCCCCCAAATGGGTCAGCTAAGAGGCCGAAGCATGGGAACTAGAGAAAGATGGTCCATAGACCTGTGCTACCTTACAAACAGACAGCTAGTTAACAATATAAGAAACAGTACTGATCTATACTTTGTTGAAAATAAGGACATGGTGAAGTTCACTTTTACATTCTGGGAGGCATACAAAACTGATCAGAGGGAAAGCAATATCATTAATTGCAGGAAGGAAGAAAACGTAAAGGCTCAAATGGATAGGGTAGAATAGAAACTGGGTTCCAGTGGTGAAACTGGTCTCAGGCCAGCACACACAAGGTAACAAGGAGGTGGCAGAGGTATTCGCTAAATACTACAAGCAAATATAGGAAGACTCAAATAACAACACAGTAAAGGAAGTGAGGGAATTCCATAAAGATCTATAAAAGTATGGCCTGTAAATTGTCTTATGCTGCACATGTTCAGGGAAGCAAAGTAAAAGGGATGCTTTCCCTATGACCAAAGATCATCAACAATAGCGATAATACTTAAATAGGGTAAGCCAGCGGAGGAATGCATGTCATACAGGCTAATATCACTGCTTAATGTGGAGGCAAAGGTCCTCGTCAAGGTATTGGCAACAAGGCTGAAAGAGTCATAACAACCCTTTTCCACTCGGACCAGTCGGGTTTTATGCCCAATAGGAGCACTAGCCTCAACCTCCACAGAATGTACGGATGTCTGTGCTACATAGAACATGTGACTGAGTTGACTGTTGTATTGTCAGACGCCACGATAGCGTGTGACACTTTGATTGGACATAAATGTTTGGTGTGTTACAGAAAATGGGCATGGGCCCCGAAATTATAGACTGGGTAAGATTACTCCATCAGAAAACAACGGTGATGGCAAAGGTTAACAGCACATTGTCCGGGGCCTTTCACCTGCGCAGGGGGACTAAGACAAAGATGCCTGCTCCCACCAAAGTTTTTAGCCATTGCACTTGAACTCTTGGTGGCTTGAATCAGGGAGGACCCCATGGTGAGAGGACTAAGGTGGGAAGGACATGAGATGAGAGAATCTCACTTTACCCTGATGAGATATTCTATGTAGCACAGCCGGAGACAACGATTATTAGACTCCTGCATATCTTTCAGACACTTGGGAAATATACATAATACTCCTTAAATTGGGGGAAGTTCCAAATTTATTCATTATCGGGCCAACGGCCACCAGTCCTAGAAGACTGAACACTACGAATCTCAAGCGATTACTTTTATTACCTAGGCATCTATCTCACAAGAAATGCAGACTAATTCCTGCAGGAGAATTTATATTCACAGTTGGACAAAGAACAAGTTACTTTTTCTTTTTTTTTTAAACTAATTTTATTGGCATTTGTTGTAAATAACATTCACAAACGTTGCTACATCTCAAGTATCAAACATTTGTTCCATAGTGTACCTTATAGTATTCTCACATTCATCAAAGTTAATATCCGTTCATATGAAATAGGTCAACAGGTTCAGCCAGTTCTAACTTTCAACTCCCTCCCCCCCTCCCCTAAACAAGTTGCTTAGTGTCAGTTGTATGTGTCAGTGGTGTGTGCTACTCCATCTATCTGTGCCGTGCTTACTGTGGGCGACGCTTGGTGGGTGGGCGGGGGTGAGGGAAAGCAGGGGGCTGTCGCATCGCTCGTCACTGCATAGGACCTTTACCTCTCTCATATCTGGTAGCCCTATTTCATTGTCCCTGTTCTGTGGTGGCGAGTCCAGCTGGTCGTCTGCTGAATCATCTAGGTCTGGTGTTTGTAGGTCATTCACTAGGTTCCCCCAGGCCCTCGCTGTTTCTAGGTTTCCTACGCCTCTGTTCGCTGCGCGCAGTAAGACTATGTTCTGCAGCTGCCCATTTCTCCATTTCCCTTCTCCAGCTCCCTATTTGGGGGCCTCTTGCGGACTTCCAGTTCTTTGTGATTTCCCTTTTCGCAAGTACAAACGCTAAATCTTGGAATCTCCCAGTAGTCTTCGTCTTGGCCGTGTGTGGGAACCAGTGAAGTATGCATCGGCGCAGTGTGTGCTCAATTACCCTATCTATGATGCTCTCAACAATCGATAGGACCTCTTCCCAGAAGTCCCTCAAGCCTGGGCAATCCCACAGCATGTGCAGGATGTGTGCCTCTTCATTTCCACATCGTGGACATGACACGTCTTCCGTCTGGAAGTAGCGCCTGATTCTGGCCGGCGTTAAGTACGCCCTGTGAAGCACATAGTAGTTTATGAGCTTGAACCTCGCGTTCCTAGAGACCTTCAGGGTGTGTTCTACTATAGCGTCCCAATCTTTTTCTGTAATTGGTACCCCTAAGTCTTCCTCCCACTGTGCTCTCAGTCTATCCATGGGCCTCTGAATATCCCGCCTGATGGCTCTGTATATGCAAGAGACTGTTTTTATCCTACCTGCAGAGGATTATATATCTACAGCAGTCTAGCGCTCTAGGTTCAGTCGCCCCCATCGTCCAGTGTTTTCGGAATGCCACCGTAACAGCTCTGTGTAGAAGAAAATGTCCCTGTGGGAGGCTGAACTCCTCTCGTAGGTCCTTGAATGGGATCATTTGAGTTTCTCTAAAGAGGTCTCCGACTACTTTCAGTCCTGCTTCTTTCCAGTCGTCTAGCCCAGCCCAGTTCCCTCCATGCGGCAGCTGGCGGAGCATATCAATGGGTATGTCTGGGGAGTAGGGGACCTTGCAGCCCGATCTTTGTAGCCATCTCGCCCAGCACTTTGTAATTACCGTCTCCTCATCCATCTTCCTATGGGGCCCCTGTCTCAACCTTAACAGTATTTTCGTTAGGAGTTGGGGCTCTGGCGCAAATGGTGATTGCACCCTTTCTGGGTCTCTGCTGCTCACCAACCATCGTACGAACCATTGCAGCTGTGCTGCCAGGTAGTAAGCTTCGAGGTCAGGGACCGCTAGCCCCCCCGTGGCTGTAGAGCGCTGCAGCGTGCGTAGTGCCACTCGTCTGCGCCCTGTCCCCCACAAGAAAGCTATGATCTGTGAGTTTAGTTCGCGGAATGTCCCACATGGGATCCAAATCGGGAGCGTCCCAAATATGTATAGCAGACGGGGCAGCGCCACCATCTTCAGAAGGGCCACCCTGCCTGCCACCGACAGCGGAAGGGACCCCCAAAAGTCCATGGAGGCGCGGAGGGCGCGTATCCCCTTTCCCACGTTACCCTCTATCAGGTCCGCCGTGTCATGGTATACAGTCACTCCCAGATATTCTAGGCACGTGGGCTCCCATCGTAAGGTCCCCAGATCCTCTGGAGGGCGTCCAAGAGGCGTCACAGGGAATATCTTAGATTTCTGCCAGCTTACTCGCAATCCCGAAAGTGCTCCAAATTCTTCTAACATACCCCTGGCCCCCTGCAAGTCTCCCCCCTGTGTTTTGCAGAAAGAGGAGTAAATCATCCGCATAAAGTGCTATGCGATGGTATACGCCCTTGATCGCCAGCCCTGTATAGTCCCGTCCCGTTCTGACCCGACACGCCAGCGGTTCCATGGCCAGCGCGAATAAAAGAGGGGAGAGAGGGCATCCCTGTCGAGTCCCTCTCTCTACCCTCATGCTCTGGGAGATCACTTTCCCCATCCGCACCCTCGCCCTGGGATCCGCATATAGCAGTTACACCCATTCTATGAATCCCGCCCCTAGGCCCATCGCCTCCAAGACTCTATAGAGGTATTGCCATTCTAGGCTGTCGAATGCTTTTTCGATGTCTACTGCAAATATTGCAGCTTCGTCTTTGGCATAGTCTTCTGCCCTCATTATGGCCATGAGGCGCCTGATGTTAATGGCAGTGTTCCTTTGTGGAATGAATCCCGTTT
This sequence comes from Calotriton arnoldi, assembly GCA_963921515.1. Classification (NCBI taxonomy): domain Eukaryota; kingdom Metazoa; phylum Chordata; class Amphibia; order Caudata; family Salamandridae; genus Calotriton; species Calotriton arnoldi. Next base: position 42,691 of record CAWUFW010008060.1, read on the forward strand.
GGTCCGCGTGCACTAGTTGGGGCATGTGGGGGAGCCATCTATTTGCTATAATTTTGCTTAATATTTTATAATCCATGTTCAGCATGGACAGTGGTCTATACGCGGTTTTATCATGGGGCGGTTTTCTGGGCTTAAGTACTGGAATTATTAGGGCTTCCCTTGTAGTATCTGGCAGGTGGTGCTGCTCTCTCGCTGTCCGGTATATCGCGACCAGCTTCGGGGCCAGCTCTTCAGCATGTAGAACTCTGCCGGGATTCCATCCGTCCCCGGCGTTTTGTTACGCGCCATATGCTTAATAGCTACTCTCACTTCCCGCAGGGAGATGTCCGCCCCCAATTCCTCCACTTCCCCAGGCTCTAGCTGAGGGAGTTCCAGCTCGTCAAGGTAATCTCCTAGTGTCTCTCCACCGTTCCCCATGACACTGCTGTATAAGTTTGAATAGTATTTGGCAAAGATGTCATTGATATCGTCTTGTGTGTATCGTCTGTCTCCATTGTCATCCTCCAGTTCTACCGTCAGTGACCCCCTGTTGTGTGGGTTGGTGAGCAACGCCAGCAATGAGCCTGACTTATCACGTTCCGCATGCGTACGGTCTATGTACTGTTTATAGTCAAAAGCTTGTAGTCTCTCTGTCTGTCGCGCCACAGTCTTGCGCGCTTCTAGGAGTGCATCTTGCAAATCAGGGTGCTCCGGTCTTGTCCCCTCTATCTGACATAGCTCTTTTTCAGCAGTGATAACCTCTGCTGTCAGTGTACGCCGGACCCCTGTTATCTCCGCTATACAATGGCCTCTAATAGTTGCCTTAAAGGCATCCCATTCCGGGAGCGGAGAAGACGCAGTCACTTCATTGTCTTGAAAATATTGTGTGATCTTTTCTCTGGCGCCTTCTCTGAAGACCTGGTCTTCCAGTGTCTCGGGCGCAGTCGCCAAGTAGGGATGGCCGGGGCCCGACTCGCCCACCTGATGCCCAGTAATAAAGGGTTATGATCGGATATCGTCCTCGTCAGGTACTCAGTACTTCTCACCTGCCCCTGTGTGTCTGGTGTGCATAGGAACGTATCCAGCCGTGTGTGTACCTCATGTGTTGATGAAAAGAATGAGTAGTCCCTGTCCTGAGGGTGCAGGGTTCTCCATGAGTCCACCAGACCCCAATGTCCCTGCCAGTCTCGAAACGCCCGCGCATGCCGGACCGTTGGGGAGTCCGGCAGTGGCGGGTGTGAACTGTCCAGGTCAACATCAGCAATGGCATTGAAGTCTCCGCCCATGAGCACTGCAGTAGTCAGGTATGGGCCAACTGTCGGGATAGTCGGGCTAAAAATTGGGGTTGATCCACGTTCGGGGCGTACACACTGATCATGCTCACTTCCCTGCCTTCCAGTCTCCCTCTCAGCGCCACATATCGGCCCTCTGGGTCTATTAGTGTACTCGTGACCTGAAATGGAACTCCCGCCCTCACCCAGATCATGGCGCCCCTGGCAAAGGTAGAGTATGTAGTGTAGAATGCTTGTCCCTGCCATCTCTTCTGCAGAGCTTGGCCCTCTTTTGCCGTGAGGTGTCTCTCGAGGAGGAGCGCTATATGTATCCCCCCGTCTGTTGGGGTAAGAAAAGACTTTGTACTGTTTGGTCATTGTGTGCATGCCCCGTATGTTCCAGGTTATGCACTTGTACCTCGTGTCGACTGCCATCCCTCAGTTCCTTCTTTTGGAGCCCACCCCTCACACTCCATTATGCGCCTCGCACAGGCCGGATGAGTAGCCAGCGCAACTTGTATTTCCCCTCTTAATTCAACAACATTATAACTAAGTTCCCAACGCCCCTTCCCCAGGACAAGTAGGCAGAACCCTCCCATCCAAACCAAAGAATCAAAGTCCCGGACTGCCGTCCACAGTTAGGGGGTGAGTCTATGGGCGCTGCTGATGCATCCGCCCGCCAGCCCGCCATCCAGCACACGTATTGCATTAGTTCATCTGTGCGCCCCAATGTCTCTCTCTTGTTTTCCCCCTCATTGAAGCTCTCCTACCTTCATCGTCAGATAATCTCGTCTGCCGTACCAGGTGTCACGATGGGGAGCTCGCTACTCAGCGCCTCCGATATGTGAGAGTCTCGCTCAGAACTCGAGTCCGTACCTGATCCGTCCATTTCTAAATCACCTCGGGAGATTTCCTTTCCACTGATCAGAGCTACCACTTGCATAGCATTCCGGCGTTCCAACTGCGTCTCCGCCTGCGTCGGTGCCAATGTGCCCCGCCTCGCGCCCTTACTGCGAGATCTCCTGCGTCGGTTCCCTCGGCGTTCCAGGTCTTTTGGTGGCGATATTCCTCGGTGCTGCTCCAACCATGCCCAAGCCTCTTGTGGAGAGGTGAAGAATTCCGTTTCGCCCTGGGTGGATACTCGTAGTTTCGCAGGGTACTGCATTGTGTATTTGTATTCTAGTTGGCGGAGTTTGGCTTTGACACTCATTAAGGAGCTCCTTTGTGTTTGGACATCCCTCGAGAAGTCCGGGAAAAGGCGCACCACTACATTGTTGACTTTTATTTCGCCTTTCCGTCGGGCTTGCGCCAGTATATGGTCTCTGTCCCGATAATGTAGCAGTCTCGCTATCACCGGTCGAGGCTGTGCCCCCGGCGCCGGCGATCGTGCCGGTACTCGGTGCTCTCTTTCTAAAGCATAGAATGGTGACAAGCCCTCTGGTGCCACTGCCGCGCGGATACCCCACCATGTCTGTTCCTTCTATTTTCTCGGGGAGACCCGTTATTCTCACGTTGTTTCTTCTGGAGCGGTTTTCCGCATCTTCCGCTCTGAGTTCAAGCACTTTCACCTTCGCTTCCAGCCCCGTGAATTGCTCTTTCAGTTCCTTGAGTGAGGGACCCGTGTCAGAGAGTTGACGCTCATTGGCTATAACCCGCTCCGTGAGGCGTCGGTGATCATCTCTCAGTAGTCCCAGGTCCGCCCCTATCAAATCAATTTTGGTCTCTAGCCTGGTCTCTAGCCTCTCGCTTGAGGCATTGATGGCCTGCAGGATATCCTGTAGAGTCAGGCTCTCTGGCGCATTCGGCGGTGCGGGTTGCGTCACTCCCTCCTCCGAGGGTATGTCTGTCTGTGCATCCTCCTTCTCCTTCCTCTTAATCTGCTTCCCCATTCTCTGCGTGATATATTCGTGAGCGCCCTGCTCCCCGGTTATGAGGAAAAATCCTGTTGGCTCTTCCCTGGGGGTCTCAGTCTTCCTCCGGTCTCCGTATCTGACCTCCGGCCAAGTGCAGTCGACGTAGCGTGGGCCTCGGTGCTCTGTGCCGTCTGTCAAACCAGCTTCCTCTGTGTGCTATGGTCACCGCTGGTCCTGGTTAAGCTTTTGCCTTGCGGCCCTTTACCTCAGGCTCCTAGGATATGGGAAGGGGGGCCCCAGTCCCCTCTTCGTGCAGGCGACGCTGTCAATGCGGTAATCATCGGCTCCTTGCTGGCTGCGGTCGCGCCTCTGAGCCTGGTCTCGTTTCCCCCTCAGGGCTCTTTGCTTGGGCGCTCAGGTCTTCTCCCCGTGTAGACGGCGTTGCCGATACTCTCCCTGTTTCTCTGCTCCCTCGCGGCGATCGGCCTGCTGCTGTGCCGCTCCTCCCGCTGCTTATCGGCTGGCCAGGCTCAGTGTCACGAGGCCGACTTGTCTCGTCGCTTCGTCGTAGCGTCTCTTTAACTGCTAAGTGTGGTGTGAGTGCTCGGCATAATGGGGGGGCCTACAGTACCAGCGGCCGTCTTCTGGTTGTTGGTGTACGCGCTTCTTCCGCCGTTCACGCTTTCTCGGCGGTTGTCTCAGTCCTCATTTGAGGTGATCGCGCCTCTAGCTTCAGTGCCGCCGCTTCCTCGTGGCTTGCTGCTTCATGCGTCTTGGAGTTGGGACCAGCGCCCCAGCCCTCTCTCTGTGCAAATCGTTGGCGATGCTCTTCCTGACGCTCCGCTCCTCTGCAGCGGACGGCCTGCTGTTTCGGCGGCCCCCTCGCTGCTTATCGGCTGCCTTTGCATTGCTTGGTCGCAGCCTGCTTGTCCCTCCGCCTCTCCGCGGCGCCCTCTCATCAGTAATGTGTGGTGGGTGCGCCCTCCAGGCCGGAGGGGTCTTCAGTGCCTGTGGGCGCCGCCCTTTTGTCTGCTCGCCGCCCTCACCTCACACTCTGTCTTGCCAGTTTTCTCGGCGCGGTGTCGGCTCTAGGGGGTAGGTCAAGATCTGTGTCATATAGCTGTCTCCCCCTTCTTGTCTTCCCTGTGGCCGTCTGTAGCGAGAGCGTCCACCAGCTAGCAGGGGATCATATCGCCGCCATTTTGTCTTCGTGCACCCTTCTAGCTCTTTCTGCGCTTGCTTGGGAAGTTTCAGAACCTTGTCCGCATCATGGTCGCGACTGCTTTCCCTGTGCCTATAGTGCTCCGCTTTGCGTTGCCGTAGACGCCCTGATCGCTGAATCTGGCTCTCCAGCCCTCCCACCATGCAGGCGCTGTTCTCAGTATTCCTCCCGGCGCACCCTTCCTCCGCGGCGGGCGGTCCGCTATTATTGCTGCCCTTCCTCTGCCTACCCGCAGTTCAGGCGTCCGTTGCTCCTAGCCCGTGTGGCCTGTCGCATCGGTTCAGTGCCGTTCCAGTTGCACTGTACTGCAGACGCGCCCATCCCAGGGGTTTTTGGTGCCGGTGGGCACCGCCATTTTGTGCGTTCGTCTCCTCTGCTGCCGATTGTTTCCCCCTCACGCCGTTCCTAGCGCGGCACCGCCTCGCGGGGGTCCGCAATGTCCCCTGCCTGGTCCTGGGGTGTGGGGCTGCCGTTATTGACGTTCTATGTACCGTGGGCTGTCAGGATGGGTCTGAACAGCGGCCGGCGGGACGGAGCTTGCACACTTTGCTGCCTACTCCATCGGCGCCCAGGCCACGCCCCCCCCCACCAAGAACAAGTTACTTACCTTCGGTAACGATATATCTGTAAGAAACATAGGTTATAGATTCCTTACCTTCGAATTACCCCCAGGCGTCAGACTTGATCCAGAAAGTTTTGTCAGCAGTACCCCTGCGCGTCGGAAGGTGGCATCGGTCGACTCCGCGTTTGTCGGCGTCGTGGACGCCAGGATGACGTCGCGGTAGCTACATAGACTCCACCCTCGCGCGCTGACGTCAGTTCTGTACACGACTTTCCACGCCAGAAGCGCAGAGCCATGCAAGACACTGACCACTTGTGCACAAAACTAGGGCCCTGAAAGGAAGACCTTAACCCTAGAAGTCCGTTCGCAGAACGGGGAGGATGGGTGGGGTGGTAAGGAATCTATAACCTATGTTTCTTACAGATATATCGTTACCAAAGGTAAGTAACTTGTTCATCTGAAAGAAACAGTTAGTTATAGATTCCTTACCTTAGAATAGATACCCCAGCAATACCAACCCCGGAGGTGGGTCTGCGAACCAAGTTCACACCAGAAAGTCCTGGAGAACAGAACGGCCAAAGAAGCCGTCTCTCCGGACTTGGCTGTCTAGGCAGTAGTGTTTGGTGAACGTGTGCAGCGATGCCCACGTAGCTGCCTGACAGATGTCATTCAGGGGGACTCCTCGTCCCAACGCAGTAGTAGCTGCCGTTGCCCTGGTGGAATGGGCGCGCAGCCCCACTGGAGGCTCCTTCTTTGCCAAAGAGTACCAGGCTTTGATGCAGAGAACGACCCACCTGGAGATGGTTCATTTGTGCACGGCCCGACCTTTCTTAGCGCCCACGTAACCAACAAAGAGCTGGTCGTCCACCCGGAATTGTTTGGTGCGATCCAAATAGAAGGAAAGCGCACGTTTTGGACCCAGACGGTGGAGCCTCTCTTCCTCTTTTGAAGGATGCAGAGGCGGAAAGAAGGTGGGCAAAGTGATGGTTTGGCCAATGTGGAAAGAAGTAACCACCTTGGGAAGAAAGGAAGGTCTAGTTCTCAGGGCGACCTTGTCCAGATGGACAGCCAGAAAGGGAGGCCTAGAAGAAAGAGCTTGCAGATCACTCACCCTGCGTGCAGAGGTGATGGCCACCAGAAAGGCAGTTTTCAAAGTGAGAAGTCTGAGAGGACAGTTATGTAGCGGCTCAAAGGGAGCGCACATGAGGTAGGTAAGAACCAAGTTCAAGTCCCACTGAGGCATTACGAAGGGAACAGGAGGAAAAAGATGAGTAATGCCCTTAAGGAATCTATTTACAACAGGGGACTTGAAAAGAGAAGGCTGATCAGGAAGTTTAAGGAAGGCTGAAATGGCCGAGAGGAAGCTCTTTAGAGTGCCCAGAGCAGAGCCCTGCTGGGCCAAAGAAAGGAGGAACAAGTGAACCTCAGAAAGAGGGGCGGAAAGGGGATCCACAGCCTTTGCTGCGCACCATGCCACAAATTTGTTCTATCTTCAGGCGTATACAGTCTTAGTGGAGGGACGCCTGGCTGCCAAGATAACATTGCAGACTTCGGGAGGCAGGTCAATCAACGTCAACTGCCGCCGCTCAATCTCCACGCAAGGAGGTGGAGGCTGGACAGGTTCGGGTGGAGGACCGTCCCCTGCTGCTGCGACAGAAGATCCTCCCGAAGAGGCAGTCTGATCGGGGGATCGATGGCCATGTTGAGCAGCTCGGGATACCAGACTCTTCGTGCCCAATCCAGAGCCACAATGACTTGGGCCCGGTCGCGCTTGATCTTCTTCAGCACTCTGGGCAGAAGTGGTATAGGCGGAAAGGCGTATAGAAGACCACAACTCTACTCGCGAAGAAAAGCGTCGCCTAGCAAGTGCCACCTTGGAAATTCCAACGCGCAGAATTGATGACATTGCGCGTTCTCTTCGGTGGCGAATAGATCTAACCAAGGCTCTCCCCACTGCTGAAAGAGACCTTGCACCACCTCCGAGTGAAGACGCCATTCATGATCCATCATGCACCTGCGGCTGAGTTCGTCCGCCCTGGCGTTCAGTGAACCTGCCAGGTGTTGAACCACCAGGGATATGCCCTGATGTTCCAGCCATGTCCAGAGGCGGAGGGCCTCTTGACATAGGGTCCACGACCCCACCCCGCCCTGTTTGTTGCAGTACCACATGGCGGTGGTGTTGTCCGTGAACACCTGCACTAGTCTTCCCCGGACAGAGGGAAGGAATGCTTTGAGTGCAAGACGGATCGCCCGAAGCTCCAGAAGGTTTATGTGGAGCCCGGACTCCGCCGGAGACCAGAGGCCTCTGATCTCCGCCTCTCCCATGTGGCCGCCCCATCTCGGAAGGGATGCGTCTGTCACCACTGTGTTCTGGTTGAGGAAGGGAGAGGGATCTGCCGTTGACCCAATCCTGGTTCGTTAGCCACCACTGCAATTGTCGTGCAGTGCCCTCCGAGATCTGGACGCAATCGGACAGATTCCCCTGATGTTGCGCCCACGAGAACTTCAGGTCCCACTGCAGAGCCCGCATGTGCCACCTGGCATGATCTACCAGCAGGATGCAGGAGGCCATCAGACCCAGCAGCCTGAGGGTCATCCTGACCGAAACCCGGGATAGAGGCTGAAAGATCTGAATCATAGCCCGAATATCCCGGACTCGCTGTTCGGGAGGATAAACCCGAAACTGCGTTGTGTTCAGAACCGCTCCGATGAAGAGGAGCTTCTGAGAGGGAGTCAGGTGTGACTTCGGCACATTGATGGAGAACCCCAGCGAATGCAGGAGGTCGGCCGTAGTCTGGAGGTGGGAGACGACAGTCTGGGGCGAGCCAGTCGTCGAGATAGGGGAAGACTGGAACCCCTGATCTGTGCAGCTGAGCTGCGACCACCGCCATCACTTTCGTGAACACCCGAGAGGCGCTGGTAAGGCCGAAGGGGAGCACGGTAAACTGAAAGTGCTCGTGGCCTACCGTGAACCGCAAGTAGCACCGGTGGGCCGGCAGGACGGGGATATGAAAGTAAGCGTCCTGCAAGTCCAACGCTACCATCCAGTCTCCAGGGTCGAGGGCAGACAAGACCTGAGCGAGCGTCAACATTTTGAACTTCTCCTTCCGGAGGAAGCGGTTGACGTTCCTGAGATCCAAGATAGGACGCAGGCCTTTGTCCTTCGTGGGCACCAGAAAGTAGTGTGAATAGCAATCACGACCTACGTCTGGGACAGGAACCCGCTCGATGGCCCCCTTGGCCAAGAGTGCCGAAACTTCCTGTTGGAGAAGGGCCAGAAGATCCTCCGACATGCGATGGTACTGAGGTGGCATGGATGGAGGGGTAGTCTCGAAGGGGAGGGAGTAGCCCCTTCGGACTATCTGCAAAACCCACCTGTCCGACATGATGCTGCGCGGGTGGGGGAGGTGATGGCGAATCAGGGCCACCAAACTGGTGTTTCGGACTAGGAGGGTTTGGAGGCTGCTGCAGAGGGGGCTGTGGTGGACTGGCCCGCCCACTGGCCCCCAGAACCACGGCGCTTGTTCATACGTCCCCGGCCGTGCAGAGGCTGAACAGCTTGCGCCGGCCTGTGGCTCTGGGCGGGACGTGTTGGGGCACCCCTTCCGTAGCCATGAAAGGGGCGAAAGGCAGACTGCGCAGGGTGGGTGGTGGAGAGGCCCAAGGACCTGGCCGTAGCCAGAGAGTCCTTAAAGCGCTCTAGAGCGCTGTCTGCCTTGTCGCCGCAAAGGCGACGGCCATCAAAGGGCATGTCCATAAGGGTGGATTGGACATCCCCGGAAAAACCAGTCGAACGCAACCAGGAGTAGCGTCGAAGGGCTACTGACGTGGAAATCGTCCTGCCAAGTGCGTCGGCGGTATCCAGCCCACAGCGGATGGTAAACTTCGCTGCGTCTCTCCCCTCGGCAACTGCCCCGGAGAGCACTGCCCGGGCCTCCTCCGGGAACTGGGGCAGCACCTGCGCCACCGTATCCCACACAGAGTGGGTGTAACGGCCCAACAGACATGCGGTGTTTACCGACCGCAGTCCCAAGCTGGCGGAAGAAAACATTTTCTTTCCAAGGTGGTCCAGCTTTTTGGATTCCCTATCCGGTGGTGCGGTAGGGAAAGCGCCTTTAGAAGTGGAAGCTTGGACCACCAAGCTCTCAGGGGCGGGGTGTAGGGAGAGGAAAGTGGGGTCGCCCGGGGCAGGGCAGTGGCGTCGGGCAATCATCCTGTCCACAGGAGCCCCTGTGTTGGGCCTGGACCACGTGCCCAAAAGGATGTCCGTGAGGGCTTCATTAAACGGCAGCAGGGGCTCCGAAGAGCTCGCTGCCAGTTGAAGGACCTCTGTCAGGAGGTTAGTCCTGATTGCCACCATAGGTAGCTAGAGGTGGAGAGCCTCGGCCGCCCTACGCAACACCACTGCGTATGACGCTCCCTCCTCCGTAGCCACGGTAGGAGGAGACAACATGCCAAGGTCTGGGGAGGTATCCAGACCACTGGCTTCCCCCAGTTCCTCTCTCCAGTCCTGTTCATACACCAACTGTTCGGTTAAAGGGTCCCCAGACCTCTCCCAGTCCTCCTCAGGCTGCCAATCTGGTCTCAAAGAGCCAGGGTAGAACAGGGGCACAAAAGTACCCGTCGGCGTCGGTTCCGGCGTCGGTCCGACTCCGTGTCTACCTCGAGGTGGAGGCCGGGGTCGACGTCGGTTGGGGACACAGCCGACGCCGGTGGCGGACGTGGTGCCGGTGGAATCGGTGCCGGGGGAGGCATAACAAGGTCAACCAGTGCCGATCCGGATCCAGGCCTGGATCCAGGGGGACCCTGCGGCGCCGAGGCCGAAGCCGCAGACGCCGAAGGCCCAGGGCCCCCAGCCGAGTCTGCGGGGCCCAAAGGCGCGCCGGCGGAGTCGGGCTGCCCAAAGATGGCGTGCATCGCTTCGTAGAACTGACGAAGCTCGGCAGGGGTTGCTCCCGGTCCCGGGAAGGGGGGGAAACCCAGAGCCGACCCTACGGGCTCCGCACGTGGAGCCACGGGAGGGGCACCACCCTCATCCCTCGTCACGTCGGCCGACAGACGGGGAGAAGTCGAAGAGCGACAATGCTTCTTCGACTTCTTTTTGTGCTTCGACTTACCTGACCCGAGTGCGAAGACTTAGAGGAAGAATGGTGCTGGCTCTGCGACCGGTCTCTCGACCTCCTACGCGACCGGGATCGCGAGCGACGCTGAGCCGACTGCCGGGCCTCGAGTAGCTTTCGGGACCGCTCCCGCAAAGACTTCGGGGCCATGGTACGGCAGTCGGAGCACTACTTGGGGTCGTGGTCGCGCTCCAGGCAGTAGAGGCACATGCGGTGCAGATCCATCACTGACATCAGTTGGTTACAGGAACCGCAATCCTTAAAGCCGGGCATCCCTCGTGCACTAGGAGTCGATGGACTCAAAAACAACGAAGTCGACAAAAGTCGAGAAAAAGCTCAGTCAAAAAATGATTGGGGTTACCGCTCTCTCCGGATCTGCGCTTGCTGGCGCGAAAAAAGAAAGAACTGACGTCAGCGCGCGAGGGCGGCGTCTATGTAGCTACCGCAACGTCATCCCGGCGGCCACGACGCCAACGACGAACACGGAGTCGACCGACGCCACCTTCCGACGCGCAGGGGTACTGCTGACGAAAAACTTTCTGGATCCAGTCTGACGCCTGGGGGTATTCTAAGGTAAGGAATCTCTAACTAACTGTTTCTTTCAGATTTTTAAAACTATGTAAAACACTGGGGGGGGGGGGCACAGCTGCAATCACTGCTTGGGACGGCGGGCCATGTTCAAAATGATGACTGCCTAAATTCCTGTACGCCCTACAGAACACACCATATAAGATCCCACTGGCCTTCAAGCATATAGTGAATGAGTCCCAAGTCCTAAGATGGCTGCTGCCACATCATTGTTGATGTGGTGGAAGCCAATAAGATCTCAGCAGGAGATCTCTCGTTCTGCGAATCCTCTGTGGTGTGAAATATACAAACTTTTTGAGCCGTAATTGCTCAAAAACTACAGAACGGATTTACACCAAATCACAAAAAGCTCTCCTTCTGGACCAAGATCTAGCTGTCTAACATGAAATAAATGGGGAAAACATGCTTTGGGAACCCACCCACTTTATTTCGGCCCCCCGCTTGACAGATCCGCCCAAAACTTTCCAGTTAGGAGCTGAGGGGTAGAACATTTAAAAAAAAAGTTTTGTGAAGATTTGTCAAACAGTGCCAAAGTTATTAGGAATTTAAAAAATGCTTTCCCTATGGAAACATGGTCATGGTCCTAACCATAACTACCCACTGGCTACTGCCAGTGGGAAGGAGATAGATATAGATATATCTATCTATATAGATAGATAGATATATCTATCTATTTATATAGATAGATATATATATCTATCTATATAGATATATCTATCTATATATCTATATAGATAGACAAGTTACTTACCTTCGGTAACGCTTTTTCTGGTGGATACAGTATCTGCCTGTGGATTCCTCACCTTATGAATATCCCCTACACCAGCATTCCGCGGAAACTTTTTCCTAGCTCTCCACGCCGACGAGGTCGTTACAATACCACGGCTCCGCTCGCGACTCCGCATGACGTCACTAGAGCCATAAGAGAGCCTCGTCGGCGTGATGACGTCAGTTCCACCCATTTTTTCCGCGCCTCCGAGGCGAACAGGTGGACCACTATACATAGTGTAAAATTAAAAGGAAAGCCAAAGAATAAAAGCATTTCCTATAAACTACACAAAGACAGATAGAAGAGCCAATGCAAAACAAACATGTTAAACAATGCCACCTTTAAGGTATACAAGGGTGGACATCGGGGAGGAGGGTGGGTCAGTGAGGAATCCACAGGCAGATACTGTAGCCACCAGAAAAAGCGTTACCGAAGGTAAGTAACTTGTTCTTCTGATGGATACATCTGCCTGTGGATTCCTCACCTTATGAATAGAATCCCACAGCAGTCCCACTCCTGGAGGAGGGTGTCCACCCTTCTATACCAAAAAGTCCTGCAGGACAGAGCGCGCAAAATGGCCCTCCGTCCTCATCTCAGAATCCAAGCAATAATGCTTTGCGAAAGTATGGAGGCAGGCCCAAGTCGCAGCCTTACAAATGTCCATTACAGGAACACCTCTGGCCAAAGCAGAAGTGGATGACTTGGCTCTGGTGGAATGAGCTCTAATTCCATCAGGCGGTTCCTTACCAGCCAGGGCGTAGCAGATCTTGATGCACAAGATGATCCATCTGGAAAGAGTGCGCTTGTGCACAGCCTTGCCCTTCATGCGTCCAACGTAGCCCACAAAGAGCTGATCGTCCAATCGCAAGTCTTTAGTCCTATCCAAATAAAAGCTCACCGCTCTTTTAGGATCCAGGGGGTGAAGTCTCTCCTCCTCCTTGGAAGGGTGAGGGGGAGGATAGAATACAGGAAGAGTAATGGACTGTCCTAGATGGAAGGGAGTAACCACCTTAGGCAGAAAAGCAGCCCTGGTCCTGAGGACCATCCTTTCAGCATGAATGGTCAAAAACGGGGGTTTTGAACTAAGAGCCTGAAGCTCACTTACCCTCCTTGCTGAGGTAATGGCCACAAGAAAGACCGTTTTAAAAGACAGAAGTCTCAAAGGACAACTATGTAAGGGTTCAAACGGGGAACCCATCAACAAAGTCAAAACAAGATTTATATCCGATTGAGGCATAACAAAGGGAGTAGGCGGAAACCTATTGGTAAGGCCCTTAATAAATCTCAAAACAATGGGAGATTTAAATAAAGACGGCTGATCCAGCAAACAAAGAAACGCCGATAAAGCCGACAAATAGCCCTTAACAGCGGCCACAGCACAACCCTGCTGGGCCAAAAACAGCGAAAACGGAAGAATATCTGACAAGTGGGCCTTTAAAGGATCAATGGAACTCTCTCCACACCATTTAACAAATCTAGACCATCTGGAGGAGTAAATAGACTTAGTGGAGTGTCGCCTGGACGATAAAATAACATCCACCACATCCGGCGGGAGAGAGAAGGAACTCAGGTTGCCCCGTTCAATCTCCAGGCATGAAGGTGCAGGCTCTGGAGGTGGGGGTGTAGAACCTGCCCCTGCGACTGCGAGAGGAGGTCTGCCCTGAGAGGGAGACGGAGCGGAGGGTGCGATGAGAGGCGAAGTAGATCTGTGTACCTCACCCTTCTTGGCCAATCCGGAGCGATCAATAAAACTTGGGCCCGGTCTTGGCGAATCTTCCTCAGAACCCGAGGAATCAAGGGTATGGGAGGAAACGCGTAAAGGAGCTGTGAACTCCAATCCAACTGAAATGTGTCCCCCAGCGCCCCCTGCATCGGATACTGGAGACTGCAGAACAACGGGCAGTGCACGTTCTCGTGAGTGGCAAACCGGTCCAACCGAGGGGACCCCCACATCTCGAAGATGTGATGGACCTCCTCCGGATGAAGCCGCCACTCGTGATCGGCCGAGTAATGCCGACTGAGACTGTCCGCACGAACATTCAGCACTCCGGCTAGATGTTTTGCAAACACACAAATCTGATGGCCCTGAGCCCAGGACCAGAGTCGCAGAGCCTCTCGACAGACGAAAGGATCCTACACCTCCCTGTTTGTTGATGTACCACATCGCGGTAGTGTTGTCCGTCAGGACCTGAACTGACTGACCGCTAAGGGAAGGAAGGAAAGCCTTTAGTGCCAAACGTATCGCCCGCAATTCCAGAAGGTTGATGTGAAGCAACCTTTCCTCTGGAGACCAAAGACCTTTGACCTCCAGATCCCCCAGATGAGCACCCCACCCGAAAGTGGAGGCATCCGTGATCACTGTGGCCACCGGTGGAGGAGGTTGAAAGGGCTTTCCTTGAGACAGGTTGCCCTGCACACTCCACCAAGTCAGCTCCCCTGCAGCGTCTCTGGAGATTCTGACTGACTCCCTGAGATCTCCGTTGTGTTGAAACCACTGCCTGCGGAGGCACCACTGGAGTGCCCTTATATGCCAGCGTGCATGACTGACCAACAGAATGCAGGAAGTGAACAGACCGAGCAGGCGTAGGACCTTCAGGACTGGAACAACCGCTCCATCGTGAAACAAAGGAATCATCTCCTAAATGTCAAGAATTCTCTGTGGAGGTGGAAAAGCTCGACACAGTAGTATCCAGTACCGCCCCTACGAACAGGTTGCGCTGAGAAGGCACCAGGTGAGATTTGGGCACATTTATTGAAAAACCCAAGTTGAACAACAGCTGAGCTGTTACCTGCAGATTATGAAGCACCATCTCCGGCGACTCCGCTTTGAGCAGCCAGTCGTCCAGGTAAGGGAAAACTGGGATCCCGACCTCCTGAGATGAGCTGCCACCACTGCCATCACCTTTGTGAAGACTCGAGGTGCAGTAGTAAGACCAAACGGGAGGACCGCAAACTGGTAGTGCTGCGACCCTACCGTGAAACGGAGATACCTCCTGTGCGACTTCAGGATGGGGATGTGAAAGTACGCATCCTGCAAATCGATCGACACCATCCAGTCCTCTTGCTGCAGCGCCAGAAGAACCTGAGCAAGGGTAAGCATCTTGAATTTCTCCTGTTTGAGGTAAAAATTCCAAGACCCTGAGATCCAAGATCGGACGTAACCTGCCATCTTTTTTGGGAATCAGGAAATACCGGGAGTAGCATCCCTGACCCCTTTCCTGCTCCGGAACCACCTCTATCGCACCTTTTTGTAATAAGGCAAGGACCTCCTTCTGGAGAAGAAGCAAATGATCTTCCGAACAGAAACCTTGGCAAGGAGGGTAAGGAAGAGGAAATTCCCGAAAAGGAAGGGCGTACCCATTCTCTACAAGGTTTAAAACCGAAAGGTCTGAAGTGACCAATTTCCAACCCTGTAGAAAGTGAGACAGCCGACCCCCTACAGGACCCACATGTTCCAGGATGGGGGATCTAGGGCTGCTTTCCTGCGTTACCAGGGGGAGCAGGGGAGGTAGAGGAGGAGAGTTGGCGGGCCGACCCACGTTGGAGACCCCTGTTTCTCCCTCTGTAGGATTTGTAAAGAGGATTTTGCTGCTGTTGTTGCTGAGGCTGTCGTAAGCTACGAAAGGAAGACCTTCCAAATCCTCGATACTTCCTATATCCAAACCCCCTTGACTGAGTTTGCAGCCCTAAGGATTTTGCCATGGCCTTGCTATCTTTGAATCTCTGAAGCGCAGAATCAGCCTTCTCTCCGAAATGTTTTGAACCATCAAAGGGCAAATCAAGGGTAGCCTGTACATCTGGAGAAAACCCAGAGGATCTGAGCCAAGCATGTCTCCTGGTAACTATGGAGGAGCTCATAACCCTGGCCACCGAATCAGCTGTGTCAAGGCCAGACTGTATAACCTGACGAGCAGCAGCCTGAGCATCCGTCAGAACCTCCATAAAATTATCACGCTCCTCATCAGGCAACTTGGGCGCCAATTGCTTAGCAGAATCCATTAAGGTGTGTATGTAACGTCCCAACAAACAGGTAGCATTGGTTGACTTTAGTGCCATGCTAGAAGATGAAAAGACTTTCTTAGCCGATTGCTCTAACTTCTTAGAGTCCCTGTCGGCAGGAGCTTGAGGAAAAGCGCCTGTAGATTGTTTATAACAGGACGCCTGTACCACCAAACTTTCCGGGGACGGATGTGAAGAGAGAAAAGGAGGGTCTCCTGGAGCAGACCTAGATCTTCTTGCCACAGATTTAGACAGCAGGAGAAGAGAGAGGTTTACGCCACACTTCCAGGATAGGCTCAGTTAAAGCCTCATTAAAAGGCAACAGTGGCTCAACTATCGAAGATGGCTAATGCAAAACCTGTGAGCAAATTTGGTTTGTACTCTGCTGTAGGCAATTACAAATCCAAAAGCTCCGCAGCCTTTCTAATAACAGTATGATACGGAGCAACCTCTTGAGGTGGAGAAACCCTTGAAGAAGAAAGCTACCACTCTGGGGAGGTGTCCAGGCCACTAGCCTCCTGAAGTCCCTCGAAATAGTCGACAGACTCCTCTAGCTCGCCCTCTTCAACCTCTTCTCTTTGATACTGTTCTTCCTCCAACAGTCTCTGTGCCTCTCTCCTCGAGCGCAACTTTGGTTGCGGCATCGGCGGCGCCACACGCGGCGCCGACAGCTCCGGAGCCGGCGTCGAAGGAGGGTCCGACGCAGGAATCGGCGCCGTACGAAGCCGAGAGGAAGGGCCACCAGACGGCGCCGGGGATTCCGTATACGGCGTCGAAAACCTTGGAGCCGGAAACTGCCATGACGGCGTCGTCGGCATAAAGGGCACGAAAGGTGCCTGGGCATAATGTTGAGGCACGCCCAAATTGAAGGCCAGCGGACCCACGGGACCCGAAGGTGCTCCGGAGGGGAAGGCTGCCTTGGCAAACACACCATACATAGCATTTAAAAAATGCGAAGGATCTGAACCCGGTGTAGGAAATTGAGAATACGGAGCCGAGTCAGAATCCACACGAGGAACATCCGGCGCCGGAACAGCTGGATCCACAGGCGGAGCCACAGGCACAGTGTTGTGAACAGGAGAAGGTTCGTCCTGAGCCGGTAAGCCTTCCGAAGCCGGAGAGCCCCTCGGCGCCGGCGACCGCACCGGGGTACCTTTAGGAGAAGGAGAATTTTCCGGAGTCACCTGAGGAGATGGCGAAGGCGATGGAGACACAAAGTCTCTTTGTCGACGTCGAGGCGCCAAAGAAGAAGATCTCGAAGCCTTTCCCTTCGACGTACGACGCCGAGAGCCATGCCTCCTTTTCTTCTTGTGCTTCCTCGACTTCGAAGCATGCAAAGTCGACGACTTCGATCTTTTTCGCCCTCTCTTCTCCTTCCTTGCTTTTGCCATGAAAAGCTTGGCCTCATGTTCTTTCAAGGCCTTCGGGTTCATCTTGCGACAGCATGAACAGCCCTCCACGTCGTGGTCCGATGACAAACAGTCCTCATGGGGGTCAGTGATGGACATATGACCCCCACACTCTCTACAGGGCTTGAATCCTGACTTTCTCGAAGTCGCAATCGCAAAGCTACAGTAAAACCTGGAGAAACAACAAAGTAACTCGAAACAGTATGGAGAGTCCCAGAAAACCGTTACGCGTCGACGGCGCGGAAAAAAGGGAACTGACGTCATCACGCCGACGAGGCTCTCTTATGGCTCCAGTGACGTCATGCGGAGTCGCGAGCGGAGCCGTGGTATTGTGACGACCTCGGCGTGGAGAGCTAGGAAAAAGTTTCCGCGGAGTGCTGGCGCAGGGGATATTCATAAGGTGAGGAATCCACAGGCAGATGTATCCATCAGAAATATCTATCTATATATATATATCTATCTATATCTAGATATATCTATCTATATCTAGATATATCTATCTATATCAATATATATATATATATATATATATATATATATATGATATATCTATCTATATCAATCTATCTATATAGATAGATATATCTATCTATATCTATCTATCTATATAGATATATCTATCTATCTATCTATCTATATAGATATATCTATATATATATATGTATAGGGTAAAGACATTCATGGTAAAGGCATGCGTGGTAAAGGCATGCGTGGTAAAGGCATGCGTGGTAAGGGCTTTGTGCTGTAAAGGCATTGCGTGGTAAATGTTTCGTGGTAACGGCACTCCGTATTAAACACAGTGTTGTAAACGCTGTCTCCTCTACTTTACAGACCAAGGCAGGTGTTCATCGTATGCTTTGGACATCATGGTGAACTAATGGTGGAGCGTAATATAGGAATGATGAGGATGTCTATCATTACAATGTAATGGAAGAAAATGTAAAAATAATAAAAATAAAATGCTTTTGAGCATTGCACACCCAAATTGAACAAGGCCTTTGGTGCTCACGTCAACCAAATAATAATGCAAGCTTTATGGGCCATTTGCCCATGTTGCTGTCATGTAGATCACATCATTGAGACAACGTGCTCAGAAGCCCAAATGGGAGTGGAAGGGAGCATGCAGAACATCAAAGAACATTTCAAGCTTAAGGCCTTCTTTTCGGGGAATTAGCACCACAAGAAGTCACAGGTATTCTGGTCAATCAGTCAAAACAATTTATTTACTGAGTAGGAACTGAGAGTTCAGCAACTAGTAAGATTTTGGCGGCTCCAATCAGCATCTGAAAGATACAGCTAAAAGCTTTGAAAATACGGCTAAAGGATTTGAAGGTTTTAAGATTGTGGAAACCCAACACAGAGTTTGGAGGCGGGAAAGGATTTTGGGAGGTAAGAAAGGACTTTCGATAATGGAGAGAACACTGGATAATGCTAGAGCACAACCTTATCTTCGAGGAATACAAAACTGAGGTCTTCAGCTGAGACACTGAGGATAACTCACCTGGGGAGCAGAAGAGACCGCAATAAAAGAAGCTTTCTTTCAGATCACCCGTTCAGCCTCACTAGAAGACATAGGTTCCACCAAACACAAGCGGTAACATTTCCAGTTCATAATAGATACAAGATCTGGAGACTATCAAGCTGATCTCTTTATTTGGGAGTAAAAACACATTCTTCACCAATGTTTCTATAAGCGTAAATCACAGCTATATGGGATCTGCATGACAAGAATGCAAGACAAGGGAACCAATGAGAACATGAGCACAGAGGAATTATAGAGGGTTAATGCCCCTTTTATTGCCAACCTGTGCCATTTGATTCTACTTTCGTTATGCATGGACAGTCTACTAACCACCATGATCTGAGCAAAGATTTCCTTGCAGTAACTTACAGGGATCAAGGCTTGTGCCTCAGGTGCCATGCTAACAAATTCACCAATCATGTGCAAGACCATGATATGCGAATATAACATTAGATCCACACTCTGTGAAGGCACATGGAAGAGCCATGGAAGAGCCTACCATGTCCAAGATCATTCAAGCTGAACAATCTTAAATATACTACAATCATGCTATGTCACGCATGCCAGTGCTAAAAGAACACTATCAAGGTAAGGAGGAGGAAAAGGTGTGATGGGAAAGGTGTACATAAACTACCATAAATGAGGAGGGAGACTCCACCCAATTGTGAGCTTGATGACTCCCCAGTTTGTTTACTCTTATCCGAAAGAGGTCTTCCTTAGGGAAAAGCATCTAGTCCTAATCAAAATATTTGAATGCAAACAGTTTGAAAATAAATGCACATATATACTGAAATTGACATTAATTTCAAACAATTTGCTTGAATATAGATTCAAATTCTATTTTTTCACTTTTCTCAGCGTCCTCCTTATCCTTAGCACTGACCCTCATCCTAATCCTCCTTCTAACCCCAACTATATTTCATTCAAACTCTCACTAACTCACACTGTGACTCCAAATTTATCTCCAACCTTGACCGTAAGCCAAACCCTTACATTCACCGCTCCTGTAAACATAATTCACACTGTACTGCTTACCCCAATACCCTCTTTTTAGCCCTTTCTAACCTATGTTTTTCAAACATATGGTTAGAAGCTACATGTATTTCTAACCAAATCATTCAAAATAGTAACAGACTGCAGTTTCCAATCACCAAAACCTCACTTCTTTCTGCATTGAAATTAAGGCAATGGGCTTGCAAAAAGAGACACATAAGGTCACAGAGTGTTAATGACTTCCAATATCCATCAACTTTGGGAATAGTCTGAATACTGTTAGTATAGGAGTAAAATATGGAATATTAAAGCAGTCCATAGGACTGCATATTTATGTATTTATTTTATTTATAAAGTTTTATATAGCGTGAACATGACTTAAGAGGTTAATCAGAGTGCGTCATACAGGCAATTTTTAACTAAATCCTTGCCTCGTATGGGAGCCAAATTAGAGCCTGTAGATCAGGAGTGATGTGGTTGTATATTTTGGATCCTGTGATGAGCCTTGCAGCCGAGTTAAGTGTTTGTCGGCTACACCTCTTCTGCACTTACAAAGTATGTCTGTTTAAAGCATACACTAGCCTACTTCCAGACTCCCACAGCAGTCACAGCTGCTACTTGGAAGCAGCAGTGGGGCGGGTGGGGGGAAAGGGGTGCGGGGGGATCGGATTAAAAAAGAAAACACTTACCTCCCGGCTGGGCGGCTACCGCCTCTCCTGTGTCCTCTTCCTGGCTTCTTGGGAGAAACAGGAAGCACCAGGGCTCCCACGTTCCCAGCAGCCAATCATAACGCTGCAATGCAGCGTTGTGATTGGTCTGAGCGCCGTGACACTGTACTCAGCCAGGGGCTGGAGGGGTGGGCATGTTCTCCACGCAGGCTGTAATGCAGCCTGCATGGAGAACAGGGAAAGTGCGCATTACTGTTTTGGGCGTCCCAAGAGGGCCGGCCAAACAGTCATTGCACACTTAGGAGTGTTCTACCACTCCTCCCCTGCTCTGCAGCCCCGCCCACTCATGCAAGCTGCCGCAGCAGGAGGACAAAATTAAATGATAACATTACGTTATCATTTTATTTTTTTCTTTCTTTTGTTGCTTCAAGGCAGTGGGGCGAAGCTCCTCGGCCTTAGCGGAGGAGCAGCCACTGTCCCATAGTCTTTCCAGGCAAGCAGTCCAGTCACATGCTTCAGGCCAGTCTGCCAGTAAGCAACAAACATTTTGGACACATCTGTGCCTGTTCAAAAACAAAGTTTGTGACTTTGTAAAGTGCCTCACTTTGGGCAGCTCTGCAGTTAATCCATTTCTCCTTAAAACCTGTATCCTCAGTCTCATATGTATTCCACTTCTTTTCTGTGCATACAAAGTATGTGTCTGTTTAAAGCGCTTCAGTTTTGTGCAGCGCAGCAACTACTCCATTTCTCCTTAAAACCGGTGCCAAAGTCTTCATTCTCATATGTATTCCACATACAGCACTTTCAGGTGCAATATTCATATGCACTTAGGTGCAAGAGACGTAGCCTAACAGCCACAGCTACACACCAATCTACCCCACTCCCCTCCGAAATCTACCCGACTCAGCTCCACACTACCCAACTCCAATATACTCCAATGCCCCCCACTCCACTCAAATGTACCCCACTCAAATCCACTGGACCCCAATCTACCCCACTCCACTGTACCCAATCCACCTCACTCCACCCCAAACCACTTCAATCTACTTCACTCCACCCTAATCTTCCCCACCCCACTCTATCACAATCTACCCCAGTCCACTCTATCCCAATCTCCCTACTGCAATCTACCCCAATCTACTCCACGGCACCCCACTCCACGGCACCCCACTCCACTAACTTTTAGCCATGCTGAACAGCAGCCACACTAGCAAACAACATGGCTAAAACACATTGCCAAAGCCAAAAGCTGCTGCATGCTTGTTAATTCCGTCAATAATGCATAATTGCATATTATACACTATTAGTGTAATAAAAACTGGAGCATCAGGCAAGTTAACAATGTTTTGAAACAGATGTTGTATGCAAGCTTGCTGGTTAGTGTGTTTTTGCATGAGAGGGAGTGTTTATGTGTAAGCATGTGTTTATGCGAGCAATGCGTGTGTGAGTAAAAGTGACAGTTGGTGATAGGAGTGGCAATAAATGAGACCGAATGTCAGTGAGTATGATTGAGTCAGGATGAGTGACAATGATGGAAAAAGAGCGAGTGTAAGTCAGATTGAGTAGGTGTGAGTGTGAGGTGTGAGTAGGTGCGAGTTAATCAGTGGAAGAATGAGTGACAATGTATGAGTGAGTACAAGATTGAGTGCAAGAGACTGAATGAATTGGTGCAAGTGAGAATGAATTAGTGCAAGTGAGAATGAATTAGTGCAAGTGAGAATGAGTGACAGAGTAAGAGTGAGTAGGTGAGAATGAGTGTGAGTTTGTGACTGTAACTTAGCATGAGGGAGAATGTGTTGTTATGCATGCGAGTCCGCTTTTGGCCCTGGCAAAATAGTGGTGTTGGCATACTGGACACAATTATTAACAGACAGGGACCTGGCATACTAGAGATAATACTGGATATATGGGACATCCATGACAAAAGGCTGGTGCAGGCATACTGGCGGTTATTCTTGGTATGGGACACCTATAGTAAAATGCTGGTGCTAGCACACTGGAGGTGATTCTTGGCATAATGGAGAACAGCTGTGGCATATTGGGGCAGACAAAATGCTGGCCCTATCATACAAGGAGTACTTTTTGACATAAAGTTCACCCATGGTATATGGTTAACATTAATAGCAAAACTCCGGGACTGGCATATTATATGGAATTTCTTGCATAAAGTAGCACCCGTGGCATATAGGGGGCTCCCATGCAAATCGTTGGCTCTAGCACAATGTAGGATATTTTTGGCATATTGGGGCACCGATAATACATTTTGAAAAACAGGGGGTGCACTCCTGTGGAATGTTCGGTTTTATTGGCTTTGCATTCCATGAAAGAATTTAAATTTTTAACCAGTGCCCTTTCATAGACCATGCCTTTTTGGCAGATTTATGAGCAAAGTTTGTTGTAAAATGTCCTATTTGGCCAATTTTTTCAAAATGTTCTTGTGGGGAGAATCCCTTACCCTTGAATCCATTCAAAAGAGCTCTGGTTCATTCGCTTTGCTCAATACAATTTAGGGCAAGTATTGTATTACACCCGACCACTTTCAAAGATGATGTCAGCACCTTAATATGGGTGTATCCAAAGAGACATCTATGTGGTATTTTTATATTAATTACACAGTGATGTCAATTATTGTGATATCATCCAGGTTATGGTCAAATGATATCACTTCCTGGAAAGATTCAGGGTCAAAGGTCATATGATGTCACTTCATTTGATTTCAATCAGGTAAAAGGGTGAGCGATGTCACTTCCGCTATCCCTGGCATTTAGGTGAATCGAAGCCCAAGCTCGCAGCTAAGAAAATGAAGTCTGCCCACGATGGTCTTACAAAGTGTTATCCACACTTGGGGAATTCCATGTGCAAGTGCCCCACTCAAGGGGCGACTTTTGCAGAGTTTCCAGTTATGGAGAGCTTGTTCATAAAAGAGTAATACCAAGACCAAAATAGACTTTTGAGGCAAGTTTCGTGGAATTTTTTTTAAGGAGGGTATGGCGTTGGTATCTCAACCGTTATTTTAATAAATGTACACAAAATAGGTTCAAATGACAGAAATCAACCTGTGTTGAAACAAGGTCGTTTACTCAGATATGGACTACAAGATTTAACTGTGACATGTTGTAACTTAAATGACATTTTAAAATTCACAAATACAAAACAAAATCCATAATTTAAATAATTAGCATTGAGGTGAATACTTTACCTCACATTCTGGCATTCCGATTAAATGACAGCCTTGAAAAGCAGCCACTGCCTGTGTTAATGCCGAAGGATCTGCCAGCCCTGAGAGAAAGAGAGAAAAGAATAGGTATAACAGTAAAGGTGTAAAAAAAAAAAAAAAAAAACCATACTCTATATCCGGGTTCTCCAATGTCGGTCCTGACAGCCCGGATCCATGTCAGATTTTTAGCATATCCATATTTAGATAAATGTAGTTATCTTAAAAATCTGGCATGGATCAGACCCTCCAGAACAGACAATGGAGAACCTTGATCTATATAATTCACTCATTTGTGCCTTTTGAGTGTGAACCAGGAGGCACTAGAGTCAGCGCAGTGAGGTCCACCCACACATAGGATGTGTAAAGGGTACATTTTCACCATACAGCCCTGGGAGTAGCACCTCACCACAGTTCCTAGCACCAGCTTTGTTTTGGCATGACCCCCATTAGGGGTTGTCCTGTTATTACTCGAGCCACTGCTGCCAATGGAAAAACAGAAGTGCAGATGCCCTATACCAGAGAGCCTACTTGTTTCTGAGAAGTGCTGGTACTTTCCAAAGTTTACTGGTTATTGTGTCTGCTTTCTGCCATACAATAATAAAGGAATATATAATAATAAACCATAAATACATAAAATCACACAAGTCAGTCCCTTATTGTCCACAGAAATACAGGCAATAAAAGCAGCAACGCCCATAAGGCTCGATGCTACAGTTAGCATCCCAATAAAGTGCAGGTATTAAACAGTAAAGGATAACATCAAAGAGCATAAACACCATATTATCTATATCATCCTTCTGCCTAACAGTAGTGTGATGGCACACCCCAAGTTGCATAAAAACCCAATAAAACAACAATCTCCTGTCAACCATGTTGGGCTACAGGATACAAACAGTAGTGTCCATGATTGCAGCAACTACTAATCAAGATCCTCCCCGAGCGCAGACCTACAGATTTTGTAAGAAGGGGGTAAGCGTCATAGTATTTATAGTTATATAGGTTCATATCGGAGCATAGACAGATTCATTGGGTGGTTACCAGGCTCCTCGTACATGGCAATTGAATTAAAAATACATTTATCATCAGTTCTAAAACAAAACGGTAATACTGCTCTGACAGAATTAATCTCAATTTAAAAAAATAAATAAAAAGGGGGGCACAAGCCACATTTTACAAGCTAAGACATGTAAAGTGCAATAGATTGTCCTCCCACCCAAAATTACAATCACAATATTCTTCACTTCTGGGAAGTCTTGAACATTTAACTAAATATTCTCTTGTCGGCAAAGTTCCCAACCTAAATTGGACATAAAGCGTGGGGCTTTTTCGGGGTAAATCGAATTTATATATACCAAGTCAACGGAACCATAGTTATTGCTAAGATGGTGCCCCAATAGGTACTCTCCAATTAAAAGCACTGTACCTCTGGTGAGAAGTGCAGGCATTCTCCCTGTCAAAATAAGGAAGTGCAGGCACTCAGTACCTGACAGTACCGGACCATTTAAAGCACTGACTCGAACGAAGCCCAAAACGTAGACCACTTTTTTACATGCCCATCTGAACTTAGGTGCTTCCTAATCGTATATCACAGTTTGTCCTGTTTCCACTCCATGGGAGTAGACGGAAGTTGCAGAGAGCTCATGTAGTAGGCAGGTGGACATTAGAAGTGCTCTATATCAATGAGAACTCAGTTGCTCCTGTGTACTCTTGCAGGTGCCTTAACATTGGGCAAAGGAGAAGACTAGTGTACAAGCTTTCAAAAACAGTGGGAGCACGTCTTGAGCAGACCTACGCATTTGGCAGTGGTAATAAGTTGTACGGATGACTTGTGATTGGTCTTGAGCAGACCTTCGCATTTGGCAGTGGTAATAAGTTCTACAGATGACCTGGGCAAAGCACTACGCTACGCTCGCGTAGTTTGCGCTACTTCGCACAACGCGAATTGCACGTAGCACAGTGCAAACACGCGTAGCGTAGTGCAGCGGTCATTTTTTGCTTGCTCGCGGTCCTCAACGTCAAGTTGGCGACCGCGAGCAAGCAAAATGACATCCCGGCGAGACTTTTTCCTCGTTCGCGATCAGCAACATCAAGTTGCCGATCGCGAGCGTGGAAAATAAACCTCCCGGCGAGATTCTCAACGCGGGAGGTCAGGTTTCTCATTGCGAGTGGTCGCGTATGCTCGCGACCGCTCGCGATGAGAAACTACCAGTCCGCGTTGAGAAAGCTGCCGCTCGAGTAAAAATCTACTCGAGCGGCAGTAAAAGACAGCTCGCACTGTGCAAGATGCCGTTTTCAATGATTGCACAGTGCGGACAAGCATTCGGCACTGTGCAATCATTGCGAACAGTGCACTACGCAGTTCGCGTAGTGCTACGGCGTAGCTCGCGTAGTGCGAACTGCACTTTGCGTAGCTTCGCGTAGCGCTACTTCGCGCACTACGCCCAGGCTTATGATTGGCTGGAAGGGGATGGGTAACCCTCTTGTGCATGGCGGGCACCGGCTACATGTCTACTTGTGATTTAAGGAGGTGGGGCCCTGCCCCACTCTTCACAATCTTTAAGCACGTGTTATCTTTCTTCTCCATTAGGTGGCAGCAGAACATCCTATGCAGTACCTCATGACGATGACCAGGTAAAGTATCAAGAACATAGCAGATGACCCTAAACGTTCTTGTGTGGAAAACCTACTGGGCTGCATTCATAAAACACAGATCTCTCAATAGAAAACTACAGCAACCTTTCTAGATGGGCATTTAAAAACGGGCATGACGAGAAGCCAGCATCAAAGGCACAAGAAACAAGCATTGCCAAAGTCAATAGGTGTGGAGTTGGCTGCCACTCCCTTTTGTGTTTGCCAATGCTTATTTTGTTCCGTCATTGCTTTTGTAAAACGTTGTTAGGGGAGCTGGTGGGCACTCACCAAAATGAGAAAAAAAATGGATTTAAAGCAAAAAGATTTTTTCTTTTCTTAAAAAGCACACATTACCATTGAAGCCTCTATAGAACTACTTTTTGTGAGGATGAGCTCCTGGTAAAAGAGCAGAATGCAGTCACTCTCAGTGAAATTAACCAATGCTTGATGTGGGCTCTCCAAATGCCCCATGCTGTACGAATAAGAATAAAAACTTTATTTGATGAGATTATTTGTAGGATTATTCAGAAGTATGGAAGGTCATGATGGGTAAAATGAAGTTGAGTTTGGGAAGAACTGTGCGACAAGACGTGAGGCTATGGCACTACGGAACGTATGGATTATGGAGTACACCTTATGAAAAGTATCGATAAATTAGTATCTAAAGTGTTTTTCTATTACAGTTTACTGGGAGAAGGATACTTATTTGACACTTAGTTAAGACTTAAATACTCTTGTTTCTAGTTGTTTCTGCTTTTCACATTGCAAATTGGGTTGGGAAATTACACTGTCCCTATTTGTAAGCTGGTAAATTGTATTTCCAGATCTCATTTTATGAAACAAATCTGGTCTATTTATTTTTTTAGGACATTTATAGTAGTGTTTGTGACAAAGACAAGGGAATGAAAAGTACAAATAATACTGTACTTTAAGGGCTATGACAGTTACCCGAGATCATTTTAAAGCTACAGTACAGCAACAATACATTATCATTATGTTGGAACACTTTGGGATAGCCCCCATTCACTGACAACTCTGTCCTGTAGGCACGCTATATGGTTTTGTCGTATGGAAGAACACAGCGAGAGACCCTATGAATCTCTCATATGGTAAGGACTGTAACATGTCTTTCTTCAGTTCTTTTTGATGGGATAGAACTTATATATTTGGGAGTACTTTTCTCCAGGGTTTTCTATTTCTTCTCTACAAAATAAATACAAGTAAAAAAGAGGGTTAGTTTGGTCTTGTAGCACAGTCAGCTTTGAGGCATGTGGGTTATCATTTTATATTATCAAATCACTTTCTAGGACTCTGTTTATACACAGTGTGTAATAAGATAGGATTGTAGAATGCTCAGGCCATGTAGGAACATTTTTACTGTTATTGCGATATTTGGGTTTATGCCATTGTAAAGGATTTTCTATTGCTTTTGTTGTTTATATATACATGTAATGTTTGCCTCTCATATGTGCATGCAACGCTTGTAATATAATTCTGTTAAAGGTTTGTGATGTCAGCTTGCTTATAAGGCTTTTGTCTTATATGTTTTTAACAGCCCTGAAAAATTCCCTATGTTTAGGGACGAAACATGTTGGCTGTCTTTTTGTTCCTTGTGAAAATGAAAAAATAAAGAAAAGAACACTGAGAAAAGATGTGTCTTGACATGCCTTCCTTTGGAACTCATGACATATTGCAATCTTGTGTGACTGTGCATTTCTGTCTTCACTTCAAGCCTAGTAGGCAATTTAAACGCAATAGACTCACTTTAGTGCTCCTTCTGTCTGGCTGCAAAATTCTGTAGTATTAGGGTTTATTAACAGTAGACCCTGGAAGTGAGCATTGTTTTGGTACTGTGGGAACTATACAGAGAGTGGCGATTGTGTGCCATTACCGGTGTAACTGTGTGGTATTTATCCCATCGACCAACTAATCCTGGTGGGCCAGAGGCCAGGGACCTGGTGGCTGGGGAGCACCCAGCATTGGTGCCAAAACGCGAAGAACGGTGATCGCTTCCTGGCCCTGCCTGTTACATTTACCTCTGGACACAATTGTTTTTTTGGGAAGATCTAGGCCCCTCTACTCCCGACAATGTTACAGAGAGTGACCCGGTAGGGCCAGTATGAGACATTGGTGAAGGACAGGTCAACAAGAGCGAAGCAGCAGACCAAGATCGCTCAGTTTTCACCCACTGGGACCGAAGATGGGGATATCTCGGCTGCTACTGAACCTTGTGGAAGTCTGCCGGAATCGCAGGACCCTTCTGGTGCCCAAATACCAGCAGCCAAAGAAAACTCTAGACTCCACCCTGGAAGCCAAAATAGATACTAACTCCCTGGAGGTTAATTTACTTCTGGTGGCACTATAAAAGGTCAAAGAGAGTTCCTTAGAAACTGAATAGAATGTGGCTTTCCTGCAGGAAGAGGTGAGGGCTCCCAAGTCGAAGGTGAGCTCGCTATCAGAGATTACATGATGACTTGACGACAGAGTGGATGAAGCGGAAGGTCGCTCCAGACAGTGCAATCTGCATTTTGTGGGTTTCCCAGAGTGGGTAAAAGTGGCAAATTCTGAGATTGTCCTAGAACAGATTGAAACAGCCCTTTGATCAGAGAGACTTTCATATTTTTTGTGTTGAAAAGGGACGCACAGAGCAGTTGTACCCCCACCTCCGTGAACTATAACTGCAAAAATACTTTACTGTGACGAAGATGTGTTCCTACAGGATGTTCGGAAAACTGGAGACCCCAATTTTGAGGAAAATGTATTTTTCCAGACTACACGCAAAGGGTCCACAAACTTCGACAATCATTTGCAGAGGTGAAGCACAAGTTAAAAGCCTTGGAACTAAAATATATACTCCTGTTTCATGCAAAGTTAAAGGTGCTGCATGGTGGTAGGGCACCCTCTTACTTCACAGGGGAGGTCTGGGACTTGCATGAGGTCTGCGGAGATGGTCAAATTTCAGCTCCAACAGATAAAGCCACTCACTCCTGGGCCACACTGACAGTTAGGTCATCTGTGAGTAGATATAATAGGGGTAAGTGAGGGCCACCCATTCGTAGTCCCGATTGGTGATAAGGCATGAGGGCATATTGGATATGGAGCAGAGACAGAGGAGGTGGGGAGAGTGTGGGCGCAGGATGAGACAGTGACCGACACAGTGGATGACTGGATGATTGAAATGGTCGACAAAATGTCCGAGCTCCTTGAAACATGATGGGTTCCTCAGCTTTTAACGAAGAACTTCCTTAAACCAGTATTGAGATATTCTCTCCGATTCTCCCCGGTTATCGGAGAGACCGCAGAGACGTTATCGGAGAGAATATCTCAATGCCGCATGACCTTAAACAAAGACTTCTTGCCTTGAAAAAGCCCTTGGCCGATTGGCCCTGTGGGCGAAACAAGTGTCGGCTGTTTTTCCGTTCTGTTTTGACACACTGGATCGACTTCAAATAAATGAACAATAAAACCAAAGAATGTGTGTTGGACTACATCACTACAGGATACTCCAATTACAAGCGCAACTTTCTCCCTCTATAATCCCACTAAATTGTCTAAATTAGTGGCTCTTGGGTGCAGCCACTTGAGGGGGAAGTGCCAATCATCGACTTGTCCTGACCCTGTTTGTTGCCGGATTTCCGGACAGTATCCACCCATTTTTGTTTTTTAATTTTTCTTTTATTGAGTTTTACATTTATTGACATAACCTAGAACAAATGCAATGATTGTCAAGCATGGTTAGTGCAATTGCATTACAAGACATACATTGTACATAGTGTCCGGTAGGCATGTGTTTTACTTAGGCTCAGTTATTTACAATTAAATGGAGTCTTTTTACGGCATAGTCATACAGGGAACACAGTCTTTTTTACCAGCCAGGCACCAAAGTTAGCAAGCGGATCTTTCGCAAATCGGGACCCACATGTACCCACACCCGCCCCCAGCAGCCAGCGTCCCGCCAGCCAGTGTGTTTGAGTGGCGGCGACTGCGGTGACTCCCACAGTTGCTGCAGTGTGAGGAATTGGCCGTCGGGGTACAAGTCATTGAATGTATCCAACCCATTCTGGTGTGTGCGCACCCATGTGCTCTGCTCCATCAACGGGGGAATTAGTAGGTTGTTAGCTAGGGGTATGGAAGGTGCGTATATCTCGTCCAGTTTTGCCCTCCTACATAGTCCACCCCATGCCCAGCACAGGGTTTCTGTGGTGTCAATTTCTTGTCTGGGGCGCTTATAGCCTTGATATAGCGCTGTTGATAGAGGCAAGGGGGAAACCCTGTCTATTTCGATGGCAACGTGTGGTTGAAATAGTGTAGGGTGTTGCCAGAAGTGTAGATATTGGGCCTGAGCACAGTAGGCATATAGTACAAAATCAGGAGCTCCAAGGCCTGCCTGTGCTAGTGGTAATGTGAGAAGTTCCCAAGATGCCCTGGGTTGTTTACCTGCCCAGACTAGCTCAACAATGCTTGACTTGAGGCGTTTGAAGAATTGTGTTGTTATGGGTATGGGAATGTTAACAAAGAGATTCAATAGTTTAGGTAGGATTATCATTTTTGTAATTGCAATGCGACCGGCGAGGGACAGGGGCAAATTCTTCCATCTTTGTATTCTTTCTTCTATCCATGCCATTACCCTACCATAATTGGCCATCCATATTTCTTGTATGTCTCTGCTTAGCCAGATATCGTGTTGGTCCGTCCGCCCAGTCTATCGGGAACTCGGATTCAAATGGGACGGTGCCATCCGTCAGCGGGAGGATCGTAGACTTGGCCCAATTAATGTGTATCCCTGAAATACCTCCATAATGCACAAGTTCTCTGGTCACAGGTGCGAAGTTCACCGCGGGGTCTATGACATAAAGAGTGAGGTCATCTGCGTACATGGATACAATCAGGCCCCTAGTAGTGAATCCAATACCCCTATTCGCGTGGTGTTGTCTCAGTCTAGCCGCATGCGGCTCTGTGGCGATAGCAAACAGTAGTGGAGATAGTGGGCACCCCTGGCGGGTACCCCGCGAGATTGTAATGGGATCAGAAATTAGCCCGCTTACTTTCACTCTGGCGGTAGGTGAAGCATATTGTAGTTTGATTTGCTGTATGAAGGTATGACTCATTCCCAGCCGAGCTAGGAGTAGGAAGAGAAATTCCCACTCTAATGAATCAAATGCCTTAGTGGCATCTAGTAATGCGGCAATCGCAGAGACATGTGGGGCGAGATAATGCATCAAAGTAAATATTGTCCTTACGTTACGAGAGGTGGAGCGGCCCGGCACAATTCCAGACTGATCCGGCCTCACGATGAGAGTAAGCAGCGGTTGCAATCTGTTTGCCAGTAATTTAGCAAATATTTTATTATCTATATTTATCAGAGAGAGAGGGCGGTGTGAGTCGTACGAGGTAGGGTCTTTGCCCGGCTTGAGCAGTGTAATGATGACTGCCTCGCGCATTGACGGCGGGAGTGACCCATTCTGCAGCGCCTCGTGATACACCTCTAGCAGGCGAGGGGCCAACAGAGACACATTCTTTATAGAATGCAGAGGTGAGCCCATCCGCCCCGGGTGCCTTATCTCCAGGAAGGCTCTGGATGACCCTCTGAATGTCCTCAGCAGTAAACGGCTCATCTAGATATTCACAATGTGCTCCACTCAACCATAGTAGCTCTATTGAGTCTAGGTATCCCACTATTTCTGAGTCTGATGTGGTTGACTTTGAAGTGTATAGTTGGGTGTAAAAAATGTTAATTGTGTCCAGGACTTCCAGGATGCTTGTTTCCGGTCCAGGGAAGACATGGCTTGGCAGTTCGGGCTGCACTGTTCCCATGAGGCACAGGGTCAGACTGATTTGCATATGGCCATGTCTGAACTGGGGTGGCGGAGTGAGCTAAAGAATGATGATGGATTAAACCCAGATCAGTTGACTGGGGGTGAGTGCTTGCAATGTTCAACACTCCGTCCATCATCCCCTTTGGTTTTGCGAAGCCTGTATCTTAGCCAATTTTAATTTCAGAGTGGAGTTGTAACGTTCCACTAGTCCTGCTGATTGTGGGTGGAAAGCAGCATGAAACTTCTGCTTAATTCCCAATCCTTTCATGAGATACTCAACAACTTGCCCAATAAAATGGGGTCCGTTGTCACTCTACAAAACTCGGCAAATGCCGAATCGGGGAAAGAACTCATTTAGGAGCACCTTTGCTGTCGTAAGAGCTGTATTATCCTTCGTAGCGTATGCTTCCACCCATTTACTGAAGGCGCAAACCACTACTAAGACATACTTTAGGTTGTTACAGCGCTCAAGCTGGATGTAATCCATTTGCAGGACCTCAAAAGGTGCAGTTGGTATTGCAAATCCTCCTGTTGGAGTTCGTGTTCCCTTTCCAGGATTATACTGGAGACAGATCAGACAGGACTGGACTATTTTCTTAGCCGTACCGGCAATCTCTGTATGATCCCAAACTTGCATAAGTTGCTTTGCTATTGAGGATGCGATGCTCCAACATGTGCCGGCCCATGTGCCATGTGAATCATAGAATGTAAATAGGCTGCGAGTAACTTCCATTTTGTCATTTCTTTATTCCTCCAACAGCCCTCGTCATCCAATGTTCCCTCCTTGGACCATTGGTCTAATTCATCAACAGAAGCAGATTGCTGCATGTCCAGCACCTCTTGCCTGGCATTATGCCAACGTTCAGCCTGTGACTTAACTACATACATAGATGTGGTACTTCGCTGCATTGCAGTCTCACGAGCTGTGCAATCCACAAAGGCATTGCCTGCTCCTATTTTATCAGTCACTTTCTTGTGTGCACTACATTTAACAATTGCCACTTTCTTAGGATAGGTCAAGGCAGTAAGGAGATTATGTACTAATTCCCCATGCACTATTTGTGTCCCATGTGAAGTGAGAAAGCCTCTTTCTTTCCAAAGTTGCCCGAAGTTATGAGCCACGCCGAAGGTGTATTGGCCATCAGTGTAAATGTTAACAAGCAACTCTGTACTAAGCTCACATGCTCTTGTCAGTGCTATCAACTCAGCTGCTTGAGCTGACTTCTGTGGGATACGAGCTGTCTCAACTACTGTCTGAAGTGTTGTAATTGCATAAGCTGCAGATGTAGTGCCATCAGGCAATTTCAGGCAGGATCCATCAACCCACACTAGAAAGAGGTGTATCTTGTAGGTCAAAACGACCCTTTGTTCGTTCTTCAGTAAGGGATATACAGTCATGTAACTCTTGTGACTGAGACAGAGTAGCTGGAAATGGCAATAATGTAGCAGGGTTCAGAGTCAAACATCTTTTTAACGTGATATGAGGGGCCAAAAGTGTCAATTCATATCCTGTCAAGCGAGCACTAGTCAGATGCTGTGTTTTTGTTTGATTGAACAAGGCATCAACTGAATGGGGTACTAACACAAGCAATCTATGTGACAAGACTATTCCCTCGCTCTGACGTATGGACACAGCCGTTGCCGCCACCTCTCGAAAACAACCAGGCAGCGCGCGGGCAACTGGATCAAGGACAGCTGAGAAATATGCACAAGGACGTTGTTTATCACCGTGTGTTTGTGTTAAAACTGAGAGCGCGCAACCTTCCCTCTCGTGTACATAGAGTGTGAAGGTCTTAGTGTAGTCTGGAGTTCCTAATACTGGTGCAGAACAAAGGGCTTGACGTAACTGTTGGAAGGCATCCTGGCACTCAGTAGTCCATGGGAGAGGCATCGGAGTGTCTTTAGTCAAAAGGGCCAACAAGGGTTTAATAACGTGAGAAAAGTTAGGGATCCACTGCCTACAAAAAGAAGTAAGGCCAATCAGTGCACGGACATCCTTCTGAGTACGGGGCACAGGAGTGTCTAAAATAGTTTGAATGCGATCTGGTGTGAGTGCACGTCCTTCCTTAGACAGGAGGTGACCTAAATAGGTAACCTGCTGTCTACAAAATTGCAGTTTCTTCCTAGAGACTTTGTGATGATGAGAGGCAAGAAATAACAATAATGACAGTGTTCCTTCTTTACACTGTTCAGGGGTATCAGCAGCCAACAAGATGTCGTCGACATATTGAATAAGAGCCACTCCTTTCGGTCCTGGAAAAGAATCAAGCTGCCTTTTCAACGCCTGACTATAAATGCTAGTACTCTCTGTATACCCTTGTGGAGCTCTACAGAACCTGAATGATCTATTATTCAAAGTGAAGCCAAACAAATAACGGCTGTCAGGGTGAATAGGTATTGAGAAAAATGAATTCTTTAAATCAATTGCACTAAATGTAGTGGCAGTAGGAGGAACCATGGTGAGAAGTGTCGTGATATCAGAGACTACCGGGTATTGGGGCACCACGATTTTATTAACCTCTCGTAAATCTATAATAAATCTGTAAATTTTAGTATCAGTGTCTTTTTTCAAAATAGGAAGGATAGGACTATTACAAATGTTATAAGGGACTTCTTCCACAACCCCCACCTTGATCAAATCCTGAACAATGAGTGTTAATGCTTCTTCGCCTTCCCGAGATATTTTATATTGGGCAATCGAGGCAATGAAGCACCTTCCTTCACTTGAATATGCACTGGTGGAATAACCATATGTCCCACATCGGTATCTGATGTAGCCCACAAAGTACTAGGTAAAGATGCCAAAGCGATATCTTCTTTGATGAGACAAGACCTCTCAACCATTGGATAGTTATCATTTAAGATAACACGCACACTTTCTGGGGAACAACGTATTGTAGCACGAAAATGTTTAAGCATATCAATGCCCACAATATTATCCGGCGTGTTAGGGGAAAGCAGAAATGGACATGCTGCAGTAAATTTATCAAGACTAAATGCAAGTGGCTGTGACAGTGGGCTAGGTGTAGGTGTCCCATCGAATCCTATCGATGTTATCATTGCGCCAGACAGGGGAGCCCTAGGAACCAATTTTTAGACAGAGCACTACGAGTAGCTCCTGTATCAACCAGAAACCGATCAGTAGAACCCAAGACATTTGCATCAACATAAGGACCCTTCTGATCTACTGGGACCTCAACCGGTTCCTTACCCCATCCTAGGCATTCCTATGCATAATCAGAATCCGCAAGACCATCAGCCGAATAATCAGACATTTGATATTGATTTCGTCTATCAAAGGTATTAGAATAATTTGGTCTGTGTTCAACTGCCTCAAACCTGGGACGGGTTCCTATTCCTCCCCTATTTCCTGAATTCCCTGGGCATCCTCTCATACTTCCTCTACCCCGTTGATACTGCTGACCTCACAAAAGGGGGCACTCAGAACGCCAATGTCCAATCTCTTTACAATAAGCACACTGATCAGAAGACAAAGTTGATCGAGAGAAAGGGGGTACACCAGGTGTATATACTGCACGTCCACCTCTACCACCACCTCTGAATGGTGGACCATATACTTGATCCAACATAACTTTTGTTTTTAAATCCTTAACCTTCTTATCCTCTTTGCCCTTTGCTTCCAATTCCTGACGCTCATAATACTGGGCCATAGTCAAAGGGAGACTGGGGAAGACGTAGTCCACAAACTCTCGCTGGCCCTAAGGCGACTAGCTATTTCTGGCAACATGTTAGCGACAAATTTGTCGACGAACAGATGCTTACCCGTGTCATCTGTCAAGGACTGCCCACTAAAGTCATGGAATGTCTCTTCAAATCGTGTAAAGAAATCAGAAACTGACTCATCCGCTTTCTGTTTACAAGACGCTAACGTAGTCCAATCTATTTTCTTAGGGGGTAAGAGTTTTCAACTTAGTCACAATAGCTTTGGGAAGATCTAATATCTCCTGTTGTGGTTTCTGTGCAGGCTCTCTAGCCGCATCTATTTCTTCTAAATGCACCCAAGTATCACCATATGCTACATTAGCATCTATTTTCCGAATTGTTCTCCACATATCAGGGGGCAAAATAAGTCCAAAAAGCATATCAATATCTGGCAGAGTCATAGTACAGGAGCTAATGGCTCCTTCTACTTACTCATAGAAAGCGACAGGATTTTTCCGCGGATCGGCAAAGCGGCTTTAAGAGCCATAACATCTGCTCTACTCCAAGGGGTATAAACCCAATTATAAATAAAATACCCTTTCGCATCATCTGAAGTCTTATCTTCATTTGTTCCCGTACCCTTTGGAGGAACATACAAAGGCGCAGCTTCGCGCATTGGTCGTATACCAACTTCAGCACTACTAGATCCATTATTTGTCTCTGAAGTTTCTACTATCTGCGCTGGGGTTTGGGCTACTTGTACAGTTTTAGTTTTACTAGCTTCTTTTTCTCCGCTTTTAAGCGAAATGTTTCATCTCGTAATTTAACCACTCGCCTAATTAAATCAGGTATGTTTGAACAAAGGAACGTTCCATCACTCAATTGTTTATAATCAGAATTTATATCAGTGGGCTCTAAATTTTTAGAAAGGTCTCTAAAATTAAGTACAATTTCCCAAGCAAACTTCTCTGCAAAATATAACTGTTCTAAATCTTTCCACTGCTGAACCATTGCTACAAGATCTGAAGGAAGAGTTTTCTTACGGGCTTCTGAACGAACAGTGGATCTAATGGTGGCTTTTTCATTAGTAGTTAAAGTAGAGCGAGTCTGTCGCCCATCTTGCTTATCTATATCTTTATCGTCGGAAGAATGATGTTTTTCATCAGAAGGATCCTCCTCAGGGGCAGAGGGAAATTTATACGGGGGCGGAGGTCGATCTAATAAGATAGAATCATCTTGAGGTTTATTAAGCATGGGATAAAGGGGGCGCCTAATAGGGTACTGGCCAGTTACCTCTAAACGACGCTCCCCCTCTTCTTTTTCTTTTATTTCCGTCATCTCCTTATTTTTTTAATTCTAGCGCTTTTTGATATATCGTTTTTCGTTGTTCTTTCTCTGCTATAGCTGCTTCTCTCTTCGCTCTTTCATTCACTTCTTTCTCCCACATTCGTACACAATCAAACCTATCTTGTAGACTTTTTTTTTTAAACAAACACTGTTCTACATATTGAATCTTTTTAAAGTCAAATGACCCATTGAAGATCAGGATCCTTCTTTTTATATTTGTTCCACAGTGTACTATACATTATGGAAGAAATACCGTATTTAATATACATATGTCTATTAGGTGTTCCCTCTAAGGGAGCCAGCTGACTTCTTTCTAAATCCATTTTGGTACCTCCAAGACAGCAACACAACCTACGGAGTGTGCTGGAAACAGGCATGCTACCAAGTTTTTGTAAAATATTACGTTTCCAAATTGTTCAAAAGTAGAGAAAAATCTCCACATTACCTGCCTTTATTTTCTGCAAAAAATAAATCAAACAAACAAAACCAGAATCTTGGCCAAGCAAACAAGAGTGCCGCTCCAGCGACCTTACCAAACAAAAGTCTCCAACCTCCAACTGCCAATCTCTTGATCGACCTAATGGTCACTGTAAAAATAACGCCAAAGGATACCTCAGTCAGGACCGGCTGCCACCTGGAGGGTCAAATCAAAAAACCGGAAAAGTCACTTTGGCTGCAAAGTCAAGGGTCTCCTCATGCAGGACGTCTCCTCAGTAATATTCCACTCTTCCGTCAAGACCACTCCTTCAGACGGCCGCGTCCTCGCTGAGGCCCCACGTATCGGGCGCCAACTGTGGAAATGTGCTTTTTAATGAGCACACCGGTGCAGGGGTCACCCTTCTCTTGTCCACGGGTCCATAGACCATCAAAATAGAGATTGGCACTGAAGCTGGAATTCAAATAACTTTATTAATCACTCATGAGTGGGACTACGTCCACACAGCACTCTCAAGTGCTGCCTGAGGTAGTACACTGAAGTCACAGACCATGGTGCTTATATACAGAGTTTGTTGCAGAGTAAGCATGTAGTTACAAATAGAAGGTATAAGCATACACAGGAATAACTACCAACAAACATGGGCAGATGGGTGATCACTTAGTCAGCAGAGTGGGAGGGGAACAGAACTGTTTACATCAGCAAAAAACAGTTGACAGTTATATCTTTAGCCAGGTGCATTCTAGCAGCTACAGGCCTTTGCTCAGCACATTGCTTTTAGCTCAGTACAGAAGGAGTTAACTAGAGTTGATGACACAAGCAGAATAGAAGGGCAAGCAACAGTGAAGACGGAAGAATTACATAGCTAACAAAATGGATGCCACAAACAAGATGGCTTCAGCTTATGCTAACGGAAATTATTTCAGATTTCCACATGTGGTCCGACAGTGTGCGTGGGTAGTGTATGGCCTCGTTGACCCATGAGTGTACATCTCTAGACGTGAGCCAAAAATCCAGTCTGGCCCAGGCTCTATGTTGCTGAGACACGCAGGTGCCCTCTCTAGCATCCGGGTGTAGTGCGCGCCAAGTGTCTACCAAATAATGATCATCTAGTATGATGCGGAGTGCGGTGGCCGATTGTGGATGATGAGGACGAGGTGCACCCACTCTATCTGCGTGTTCCAATAAAACGACATTAAAGTCCCCACCCCAGAGTATCGCAGAACCTCCTAGACTTTGGATCCCCTGCCACACCCTATTAAAAAATTCAGGATTGTCTGCGTTTGGCCCATATATGTTTGCTAGAGTTATTTGCTGCCCGTAAAGCCCACCCTTCAGAATAATGTAGCGGCCCTCTGGGTCTATTGTAGCTTGTTCAGTTGTCCATGGGAGACCTCTGCGGATTAGGATCGATACCCACCGTGAATAATTGGAGTAGGTCAAGGCGTGAATAGCGCCTCACCTGCTGGACTTCAACCTGGACAGGGACGTGTCAGTCAGGTGGGACTCTTGTAGGAAACAGATGTCTACTTTGTGCCTGGTCAAGTAAGAGTGTATCAGTCGCGCATTTCTATGGTCATTTAGACCGCGCACGTTCCAGGTGATACCATTTAGTGTATACATACTAGTCTGCGCAGAGATGTCTCAGGTCTAAGTCAGAAGCAAACGGCTCAGCATGTGATCGACTGTGTGCGCTACGAAGCGTATAGGAATATGTGCCGTGGTAGTTGACGCCTATGGGGTGGTGATGTGTGTCTTGTGTCTTGATGGAACCATGTAGCAACAACATTTTCAGCAATACAGTTTGCACACCAACCCGCCAATTAGTTTGAGTAAGTATCCCCCCCCATTACTCCCAAACAACTCAGTGAGTGCAGAATA
Source organism: Calotriton arnoldi (assembly GCA_963921515.1). Classification (NCBI taxonomy): domain Eukaryota; kingdom Metazoa; phylum Chordata; class Amphibia; order Caudata; family Salamandridae; genus Calotriton; species Calotriton arnoldi. The sequence goes on from CAWUFW010008060.1 coordinate 81,637, forward strand.
GCCTTACGGCTACATGGGAATTATCCCATGGAGAACAAGGAGTCACCGGCATACACCCCTGACAGTTAAGGCTGAGTGGTCGAGCCTAAAGAGATCTCGATTTACGACTCTGTAGTAAGAGTTAATGACACAGCAATGAACAGGGCATCAGATAGGCCTAGCGTGAGCAGTGATCAGGCCGGTCACAAGAACATATATGGAAATAACCCTTATCAAAGGTGCTTTGAATGGTAATGAAAACCAAACTGTTCCAAAGTTCAGCGGCAGTGCAGTCAATCATTGTCACTCAGGTGGCCTTCTGGTGATACGCCACCCACATGCTTCTGGCCTACTTGTGCCTTTGCCACCTGCTTGACGAATTTCAACGCGGCACTCGCATCCGCGAAGATAAGAGATTTACCTTCAGCTTGCACTCGGAGTTTAGCGGGGTATAGGAGAGCGTATTTAGTTCCTGATTGCTGAAGCAGTCTCTTGGCTGGGACAAATTCCCGTCGCGCGCCTTGAACCAGCTGAGTGAAGTCTAGATACAAGGATATTGCGTTGCCCTGGTATTGTACTGATCCGCGCTCACAGGCCATCCTCAGAACCATGTCCCGGTCTCGATAATTCAGGAGACTAGCAAGAATTGAGTGCGGCTGCGCCCCGACCGGTGGTTTGGGACCAAGACAGCGATGCGCCAGTTCAACTAGGAACATGCTAGAGAGTTCATTGCCGAAGAGGTAATTCAACATGGTCTCCACGTACTTCCCCATATTTGGTATGTTTGTCCTCGTCGTGGAATCCAGTGATTCTGACATTATTGCGCCTGGACCTGGCTTCTAAACCTTCATTTTTGGCCTTTATGAGGTTTAGTACCTTGTCCATCTGCAACAGCTGTTCATGTGTTTCGACTTGACGATCATCGGAGTCGGACACTCTGGTTTCGAGGGCATCAATTCGGGTTTCGTGCTTCTCAACTCGCTGAGTTACGTGGTCCATGCGGGCCACCAAGGAGTCTATCTTTGAATCGATTGCCTGTAGGCTGGCTTTCAAGTCTCTTAGTATGGATCTTAGGTCATCTTCTTGTGGAGCGTCCATCTCAGCTTCTCCAGTAGCACTGGTAGCTGAGGGCCCACTCTCCAGTTGGCGTGTTGCTCTTTTCTCGAATGTTAGTTTTGGTTGTTTGATATCTGCTTTGCCCATGGCTATATTGACTTGCAGGCAGTCCATCAAGTGGGCAAGCGCGCAGGATCCCACAGTCGCGCTGATTACTGTTTCCGTAGCACCGGTAGGCTCAGGATGGGACCTGACAGTAACGGCCTCGACACGTAGCCCCTGGATGTTGCACCGGCCCGGTGCGTCTGCAGGTAGTGAACAATATGCCACCTGTGTCGCCGTCCGCGATTCACTGGTGTGCTGCATTTGCCGCCGTTTGGTATGCCCTTATGATGCAGCCGGGGGGGGCACCGCAATGTTTCTCCACAGTCCCGGGCACCACAGTGCGCGCTCAGCGGTGTGCTTTAGGCACGTTCACTGGAGTCTCCTCTGCGTGAGGGATCGTGTCAGTGCACAGCTCCGCGATGGCCACTGCGGGGATTTCAGCGCAGTTCCGCGATGACCGGGCCTGCACCTTCCCAAATGTACCGCCGATAACGTGCTGGTCTTAGGATGGAGAGAGGGCGTCGTCTCAAGCCCCGGGGGCCCACTGCACCACGCCCCCCCACCGGGGGGCTCCCGACTGCGCTGTGCCGGCCCGGGCCGTTCCGCAGGACTCACCAGCCCAACGACTCCAGCCGATCCGCTTAACTCCCACTCCAGCCCGCAGTCGAGACCGCCGCCCGCAGGGCACCCGCAACCCAAGAGGGCACTTCTGGAGCCGCAACTGCCGGTCTCTGGCAACAGCAAGCAGTTGGGGTGCAGATTCAGCAGCAGCGCCCGCTACGCCAGTCCCGGGCTTGCCTCGGGATCTCGTCCGCTAGGCCGCAGTGGCCTGAATTTTCCCATCGTGCCTGGAGAGTGGTTGGCACTTCCCCCGGCCCCCGAGGATTCAGGATTCTATCCACACCACCTCCAGGTAAGCATAGCGTGCGTAGTGCTGTGTAGGCTGCAAGATTTAGGCAGGATTTTTGTTGGATATGTGGGCTCGGCCGGCAGAGCCCTCTCGATGAGCGGCCATCTAGCTGCTCGGCTTGGCCACGCAGTAGTATCCACCCATTTACCTACAACTACTTACAACTGTTATTACATTGCTTGACTCTTGCAGTATGCAGCACTGTGGTGTGCTGAGGAGCAGAATTGGGGAAAAAATACTGGAAGGCATGGTGGAGGAGAATGTGCTCCTTAAGTATCTTATGAGCGTCTCCCAAGGGGTGAGGGAATGTCCATTAACAGTGCAGCAGGTCTCATAGCCTTGGGAAGTGGCCGTTAAGCAGGCCCTAAGACACCTGCCCTATACCAAGTTACTGAATATGCAAAATAAGATTAATGGCTTGAAGGGGGATGTCAGACATTAGGAGTCTTGTACCAAGATGTACATTCATTACTTTTGAAGAGTCACTGCAGACATTCCAGCTAGAGCTGGAGCAGTTTCTACAGTCTGCAAAAGTCGCTAGAACAGCACGAGAGATCTGGACCAACTTCCCTGCTGAACCAGTGGAGTCGTATACATTGACGCTGATACTAGATGCAGGGTCAAGCAGAAGTATGATCTTTCTCCTGCAGCATTAAAGGAGGACAAAAAGTGTAAGCCTCTGTGTCCTTAATAGAACTGAAAGTTTAAGTTCCGTACGATAGGAACATTTTCATTCTCAAACAAAATTTGGAAAAGAAAGATCAGGTGGGAAATTTCCGTAGCAAACATATTTCGAAAATGAAAAGTGGAGTAAATCTAGCAGATGTCTGTTCTGGCTTCCTCATCAGTCTATCTGCTGGTAGTCTTGTCCTAGCTAGTCTTTACACTTTTCCTACTGCTTCATTTAATTCTTCCATATCTTTTGTCGGTTTTCAGCAGGCTGTACAAGATTCCCATCCTTAACCACTTAACTAGGTTTCATGACTCCGCTTGGGCCTCCCTCCCTTCACCCATACCCCACCCTTAACGAAGCGACAAAACTTCAAAGGGAGGAAGACTAGCATACATGCAAACATTTTTGAACAGAAAAGTGGGAGATTTTGAAAAAACATCAGGGGAATGTATTTTCCCCATTGGCTTCCATCTGGACTTGCCTCTGCTTCAATAGGAGACAGACAAAATAAAGCCATATTTAGGAGTCTCCTGCTTTGAATCCGGTCTATTGACATGTATGCTCTAACTACCCAGGGGATTTACTCCTGCAATAATTGATTCCAACACCAGCGGTGGTAGCACTTTATTGAAAGGTTGTTTGAGACAATTAAGAAAAAAAGTTGATCCATTCTTAGGGTTCTAGCATTTCACTTGAGTTTGAACAAAGACCGTAAGAAAGTTCCAGAACTACCTACACAACGCAGACAGGCGCCGACTGACTGAAAACGTACTGAAATTCAAATAAAGGACTTTGAGGGCCATCAGCCATAAATTTTCTGTCAAAGCTATGCACTTGAATTAATTGTACAAAGTCTAATTAATGGGGAAAAAATCACTGCATGTTCACACCACTTAAAGTGCCCTAGATGGTCACTAACAGCTAAAACTTGAGCAGACATAAAAAATACGACAATGAGAAAAATCTTATTACACAAAAGGTCCTGCATGCACTTTAAAAGTGGCCCTGGAACGATGCAAGCTAAGAAACAGAATGTACTGTGCAAACTGGGGTTAAGAGACATGAATGACAAGTAGGAGTAGAAAGATACCATAAAACTGCTGGCAGATAAGAAGACAACAGCAGTAGCAGCTAAAACTAGGTTGGCCTGGTTACCCCTGCTCGCGGATGTCATGAAGGCAGCGGCACCAACAGAAACCAAACTAAGACTAGCATGCAACAAACTATGAAAGTAAAATAGTCCTGTAGCCAATCAAAAGCAATTAGGATGCAGTTGATGGGTTAAGGGATGCATATCGGGTTAACCTTGTGATGTAACTGAGTCTAAGGGTGCTTGATGTCACTTCTAACGCCTCTGGAGTTTTAGTCATTTGAAGTGCATTCTAAAAAGACATGGGGAGAGGTAGATATTACAGTCATACAAGAAAAGTAGCGGATTTGCACCTACCCACATCTTCGCTCGCAAACCTCACAAGCCGTCTTGCCACATACAATGGGTCCTCACCACCCTCAAGCATCCTGGCCAGCCAATAAAGCGACGCATTTGCATCCGAACCACGCATGGATTTATGAAGAGCAGAGATGCAGTTGTAATGTTCTTCACCTTCAAAAGAAAGAGAATGATTTGTTAATTTGCAGTGGAAGCTAAGCTATGAAGCAGGCGATGCAGCTGTGAGCAGAAGATTGCCAAAGGATTTGGCACCATACACTAACAGCAGCTATCATAATTCAGAGAATACACATAAGAACAAATAGCCTAACACAGACACTTGAAACAGTAAGAGAAACAGGGTATATAAACATAATAAAGACCACCAGGGTAGGACTTTCCACATTGCGTTCTATCAGCATTTTTTTTCCGCATTCCACATCATAGCAGGCACAGCAGTACATCTAGTTGCATTGTCAAGACATGCCCGTAACACTCAAACTGATTCAGTTAATAGTCATTTATTGTGAGTTGTATATGTGAATTGCGTGTGCAGTGGATTCATAAACTTTTTAAAGAAAAAACATACCTGTATGCTATTTAAATCCTAAATTACACACAATCATAATGCAATAAAGTACTTATAACACGGAGTTTGTAGGTTGGAATTTAATACAAAATTCTCCTGCTTTAGCAATTGTACCAGCCTGGGGTTGGTTCGGAATTAGTGAACCAGATAGTGATGTAAAGAAATCGTAGTGATCTTGGGTTTACTGTTGCCCTCCGAATTTGTAGAGTTGTTGCGCTTCAAGATCAACTCATTGATCATACAAGCTTTGCCACACGAGAAGATGGGCAGGACACGTACAATGCATACTCAACTGCTACACCAGAGTTGCAAGTAATAGCTTCTTTTGCAACAAAGCTTTCTCAAAAATGCTCTGCTGAGCATTTTATATTGGGCACTATTCACCCAGAAAAGGGTAGATAAAGGTACAAGCGGCCGGCTTGAAAGGGTTTGCAATGTATGTGATCAGCTAATTCAAGCTAGCAGACTAAGCTCTAATTCAGTGGTAGGATGAAGATGAAGGTTGTGTGTGCACTTGCAAGACACAGATGGTTTGTACCCGACAACTGGTTTAGGTGGAGTCTGTTTTCGAAGGAATGAGGAGGGAGGCAGCGAACAGAGAATGATATAATTTAACAACGCGCAGAACTGGAGAATTGTCTTGTCTCACAAGCTAAGTATTATTGAAAGCCTGAGAGGCTCAGTCATCTAAAGTTTCTTTTTATTTATGACTTATAATTTTACCCAAGTAATAAACATTACATACTTCCATCACTTGTAAATCGATATAGTGTTCCAAATTACGTTTGACTGTCCATTAAGAGGGCTGCATAATAAATATTTGTTTTAAGGTTCCACACATTTAGGTAGGTTAAAGGCAAAACCTAGGATAAACATCCACCATGTTTTATTTTCTCTCAGCACCATCTTTCCTAAAGTGATAGCATGTTAAATTAAGATGAAGCTGCACTTCATTTGGTGAGTTTATTAAAGCCTTTAAGCCTTGATACTTGGAGAGCAGAGCGACGCCGACCACAGCTACAATGCTCTCCATGTCCAACCGCCATTCTTCAAACATCCAAACCCCACATTCTATTCCCACATACTAATGCGGGCTCACGCCATACAACTCTCTTCCTACATTATAACAATTTTGACATTATAGCAATTGGTAATTAACTAATAAGGACATCAATAAAAGGAACAAGATAAAGTCATTTTAAAGGTGCACCATGTATAATGACAATTATGGATAACCTATCCTACAACGAAGTTTTGTAAATGACTTGGTATATTTTTCCCTAGCTCACTACGTCATAAGGAATTACCTTGCCCTCTCTGCATTTAATCAGAACGCACATCCATATGCACACTCTGGACATCTAGATTTCTCACACCAACCTCAGACTCCATATCCACACCAGTCCTATTCCTGATCTTTTTCACCCATCATGTACCCATTTGCACCTTCACTCTGTCCTTCGCTAGTGTAGATATTATTTCCAGCATTGCTATACAAGGAGACTCAACGAAAATTCCACACACTATCACCTTATAGTTTGACAGCATACCTAAAACCTTAACAATCTTCAAGTAATCTGACCAACGAGGCACCTCTTTCTCTACAACTCCAGGTTCCTTAACTCTTGCATACTGGTCCACTTTCACACTGGGTACCTTCACCTTACTGTTGTGTCCTGCCCTTGTTAACATTTGACAGGACTACACCCATCTCAAAAGACTACAAACAAGGAGCATGAGAAATATCTTCATCAAAGAAAAACATTCAGCTTGTTCTTGAGACCAAAAAGGTTTGCATTCTTCTTTAGTATTTTCCTCAAGTGTTCCAGTTGGTTGCACAGGTTTCGCAAATCTAGAGTGAAATTCCGCCAGTCCTAAGAGGTACATTAATTGTTCTCTACATGTTGGTTCGAGGGCATTTGTTATTGCGTCCACATGACCTGATCTTTGGATGAATGCCATCACTTGATATTACATGGCCTAAATATTCAGAGTTTTACCAAATGTGCACTTCTCACTTTTCCACTGTTAACCCTCTGTTTTTAAGGACAGACAATATTTGTTTTAGATTTTTATCATGGTCTCTTTTGTTCCTCACAAATATCAATATATCTTGGAAAGCTCTTGCTCCTTTTAGGTCTTACAAAAGCTTGAACATTTCTCTTTGAAACACTACTGAGGTACTAGGTAGGCCCAAAAGCATTCTTTTATATTGTAATGTCCCTTATGGTGTTTTAAATGCTGTAAAATGTCTCGAGTTATCTTCCAGTTCAATTTGTTGGTATGTGCTTGTAGGATCAATTATAGAAAAAACAGTGGCATGATTTACTGACATTAATTATTGTATATAAGGTAAAGGAAAAGTACCCAAATAGCTTCATTCAAACACCTCAAATCAAAACTCAATCTAAAGTCTTAATTTGCCTTAAGCGAGATCACTAAAGGAGAAATCCAATCTTAACTTTCAATTGGCTCTGTAATACCACTGTTACATAGATCCTCAAGTATTCCTTTCAACTTATGTCAATAATTCACTGGAACTTTACATATTTTTGGTCGCACTGGAATAATGTTCTCTTGAAGTACAATTTTATGTTTGAAAACTTTTCTCGTACCTAAAGGCTTACTGAATGTGTCAGGAAAGTCATTCTTAATTGTCTCATTCTCAGAGTGTCTCTCATTCATTCCTTGCACCACATAAACTGGTGGATTGCCCATAGAATCCAGTTTGATTCCCAATTCACTGATATGGGTCCACCCCAAAATCATCTCACACTTATCTGCTAGATACAATTTGCCATGACATTTCTTAGTGTTAAATTCCAAATCCACCAACACAAAACCAACCATTGGTATTTTATGACCTGTATAACTACCTGCACTTACATTCGATTGATATAGCTCCCTTCCTGGCCACAATCTGTCAAACATGACCTTGCTCATAACTGTATACCATGCATAAAAATCTAGCATGGCATTCACTTGAAAACCATCAACTAGTAATTCACAACTAAGTAATCTCGCTGGCACATTTCTCATATCATTGGTACACTCAATATTACTCCATACATACTCAAGGTATCTTCATCATCATTCTTAGTTATGTAGTTAACTCTCTTCCTTACATGCTTACAAACGCTACTGAAATGCCCTTTTTTCCTGCAAGTACTACATACTTTTCCTAGGGCCGGACACTGTTTGGCATTGGCTAAATATTCACTGGATCCACATCTATTATATCATTTGTCTCTATTGTTAGCACTAGCTTTTCTCACTTCAAATGTTCTCCATTTGTTCTTCCTTCCTTTAGAATTTGCTATCACGGCATTAGTCGCACCAGAACTTTGATAATCTTTCCTTACTTCTTGAATGCATTTTTCGGAGACCTCAATGCTTCATCCAAAATCCAAAGCCACTTTCAAAGTCATCTCACCACACAACCACAACATTTTCTGTATTTTCTTTGACTTAGTAGTCGTTAAAACTTGGTCTTTCAAATGTTGGTCAGAAGACATATGCTCAAAATTACGTGACTGCCATCCCTTTCAAAGCTGCTATATATTGATCAATTGTTTCACCTTTTCTTTTGAGCCCTTGAGTGGAATTTATATCTTTATAGCACCACATTAATTTTCTTTCCATATCCTTCATGTAATTGCTTAATTGCAATTTGATACACATCTATGTTGTCAGGATTCTCTAACTGTAGCAAGTTTTTAAACTCAATTGCTCCCAATCTGTGTTTTTAATAGGGGTCACCGCCTCTCTGGTGAGCACTCGCCTTCGTTCAGAACCTCCACATAATCTGCAAACAAATCAAGCCATAACTCCCACTCTTCAGGCTCAGATAAAATAAATGGCAGTGGTTGACTACTGTTAGTGTAGTATCACCTCAGGCAACTCAACCAGTTTTACTCAATTTAGCAACTCATCTTCATGAATAGGGGCTCACATCAATATACATTCAAGATTCTGAGACATCTTTTTTTATTGATTATTAGAAACATTTTAAAATCTAGACAACATGAAACGGTATCATATATGCATCGCATCTACACATCACAATACTATATCTTTGAAAATAAAAGATCTGCATCATACCATACATATAATTCGTCATGCATATCCTCATACAAACATCTCTTCTAAACATCCAGACAATGTACATGTAATTTTATCTAACAATCAGTTTTTACAGTGTTCCTGAAAGTTTCTCTAAACAAAATGTCTTCCTCGGAGGGCCAGTAATCCGCTCCTTTATGTTAGTTATGCTACGGTCATTGGATTTCCCATATAAGGACAACACTGGTGCTTGTAGTGCCCTTTCCATTCATCTTTGCAATAGAGTGAAAATTATTCACACATGGAACAGCAACCCTGTGAGCCGGTCACTCTAGGACGGCCAGGATCAAAATAAGATGGGTGAGTACAAAATACTTATTCGATGCGAGTAGCAGTAACATAAGTGTTGCTTCTCACATTTTTTTTCCCCTTCACAACGGTTTATTTTGTTATGCAGGCATGAACATTGCCGTGTATGCAGCGCAATTTCATTAGAAATCTATTTCCACTGCCGTAATTGAACGTATTGCTAATCGTGAAGCCTTAATATATACTATCTCCAGGTAATCTATTCAAAGTGGCAACATATGCACTAGTCTCTGTTTTTGGCTCTCACACTCCCTTTTCGGACTATAGACATGACACAAGCATTAAGTAGTTAGCAATTTTTTGGCTGTATATCCAATCTATCATGGACATAGCCACTTGCTAGGGGGTAGTAGTCCAACCATCCCATTTGCCATTATATACAGCTGTACTCAAGTGGCTCTCACATTTTGAGACTACGCGAGAAGCTGACCACGTCGGTATTTCCCATGAAATTTGATCATCCTCACACCCTCCATCATTCTTTGAGGCATATCCATCTATTGCCTAGATTTTGATAATTATTGTGATGTAGGGGCCCTCTTAACCATTTTTATTACTATCATCTTGTTATCGGAATATTCGCCCTGTAACTGTTGTCTTCCTGGACGTTGGCCTTTATTGTGGTTGTCAATAGAAATACATTGTGGTGCTTTTGGGTTTCCAGGTTGGTCCCTTGGTAGTATCAACATATGTGGAGCGACAATCTGCTCTTCATACTACAACATAGGTATTGTTATGTGAATCATACAGTATATTTCCATGTCCTTTGATCCCCTTCAGGTTACATTTCTGTTGAAATTATGGTTTCGGAGTCTTTTTATTTAATTTTTGTTTAATTTCTTCACTTTGACACTTATTAGGTAATTACATTTTTAAAGTCTTTAGGGTAATGGTTTTTGTGATATTCACTAGCTCAGTGGATAGGAGTTGGTGACTGTAAAACTGTGTGCTGTTTAATGAATATTTTCACTTGGGTAGATTAGACACGGTGTACTATGTATGGCTATTCTTGTAGGGTTCAGCTCTGGTGTGTGGCCACTGGCTATAAACCTGAAAGCTTAGTTGGAATGAGTTATTTTTTAATTGTAGAGAGGACTCTCACCAATACATGCTGTTATTGCAGGGTCCTTTTAACTATTTTAAGAAACTGTGGCTTTCCTGACGAAGGCGTTTTTGCCGAAACACACAGAGACAAAGCCACTGGAAGATGGAAAATAAGAGATTTATTGTATCAATGTTATAATCATATCATAATTATTGTTAAAATTGGTTGTTTAGAGAAACATTCAGGAACACTGTAAGAACTGATTGTTAGATAAAATTACATGTACATTGTTTGGGAGAGATGTTTGCATGAGGATATGCATGACGAATGATATGTATGGTATGATGCAGATCTTTTATTTTCAAAGATATGGTATTGTGATGTGTAGATCAATATTATAATATATATATATAATAAATAATATAATATAATTAATGTTGTGTCTTGATTTTTACATGTTTCTACTTATCAATAAAAAAGATGACGTCTTAGAATCTTGAATGTATATTGATGTGAGACCCTTTTTTAATGGAGATGAGTTGCTTAATTGAGTAAAACTGGTTGAGTAGCCTGAGGTGATTGTACACTAGCATTGTCCCTGCCTCAGAAACTTTCACTTAGAGCAGGGGGTCGGTCCACTTTTTCAGTGCAGTTGTGGACTACTAGCCATTACCTTAAATAAATATATATATATATATATATACATACATATACACACACATACCCCCTTAGATCAAGTCAGTTCAGGGAAATCTAGAGTAGTAGTTATTACACGCACAGTACAATTACTAAGTGATATAGTGATATGACTGTGCAAGTCACTTACAATTTAGTAAGCAATGCCTTACGTTATGCATGTTGTGAGTATACGTGCTGCAGTACTTGTTGAGCTGAATAGTGGAACTAGTTAATAATACAAGTAATTATGTTGTGCAAATCATTGCTGACCCAGCACAACTGTACTATTAAGTTGAAGTATCTCCTAGAAGACAGTATGGTGTGGCAAATCATCGCTGACTCTGCACTTATGGAATATATGTGCATATATATATGTGTGTGTGTGTGTGTGTGTGTGTGTGTGTGTGTGTGATACATGTGTGTATTTAGTGAAAAACACAAAGGTTACCATGAGGTTATAGTTAGGTTGATGTTTTACCCACACAAAAACCATAGAAATTCAGCAGTTGTAGTTATACTTATGCCAAGAAACTATAACTCGTGGCCTAAAGTTGCATAACGGCATGAGTTATACTCTCTTCAGATAATTATATCTATAACTGCTGAATTTCTAATGGTTTGTGTGGATAAACCGCCAACCTAACTATAAAGTCACTATAACCTTTGTTTTTTTCAGTGAACTTCTATTTTTTTTAATGTAAAGTAATATATAATTACTGTACAGTAATACAACCACCGCCGTGCATGGCCTGCGGTCAACCCCCTCCCCCCCCCCCGCATGCATGCCGTGCGTGGCGGGGGTTTGTTGTGTGAGTGGGTGTATTTTTTTTCCCTCTGGGTTTCAGATCTGCATATCCATTGTGGATTAAGACTGGTGCCGCTGTGGATTTGGGTGTCGCCCCCCCCCCCCAAAAAAAGACATGGTAAATTTGTGCGCCATGAAGGGTCCCTCAGAGACCCCTCCATGTGTCTGATCGGGTCAGAATACCTCTATCCTGAACCCTAATGTTATTTTTCACTCCCACCCCTCCTGACTGAGAAACAAAATGGCGGCCGCAACTTTCCTTTCAGGTTACGGCCAGTCAATCAGGGCGTTGCTTTTGTCCCCTGGATTTGCTGATCATCGTGGGTGGATCCGCGCCCCTAGATATACAAACATATCTTTCTTTAATAACTCTCAAACTGCTGAACAGAGTTACATAAAATTACAAAAGGGGCTCTTTCTAGACCAAGATCTACATTTCTGCAAAATTTGGTGTAGTTCTGTTCAGCGAGTTCGGTCTGTAGCCGTGTTAAAAATCCTGATAGACACTGCATAAGGAAAAGCATTTTGGGCCCCACCCCTCTTCTCGGCCCCTGCTTGACGAATCACCCCAAAATTTTAGACAGCAGCTGAAGTAAATGGTACACTAGTTTTGAAAACTTCGTGTAGATTCGTCGAACATCTCAAAAGTTGTTAGCTAAACCAAAAACGCTTTGTCTATGGGAAAAGTTGGCCCCAACTATAACTACCTACTTGCTATCACCAGTAGGAGAAAGATAGACAAATGGCTAGATAGATGGATAGATCTCTCCAGAACTCACATCAGCTTTGTGTTACGAATACTTGATGGTTTAATAAGCGACCTGTCCTAACCAAAAATGGCCACTGAATGTCACGTGATGATGTCACCATGTGCACGGAACTCTGGGACAGTGTGCGTGATATTGCATGTTCACTCATGCACGAGGGCACTGGAATAGATTGCACTCACAACAACTCATGGTAGATTACCACAGTCGTAAACCAGGTCTTCCCCAGAATTCCCAAAACTAATATTTCCAGCTAGTTGCCAAATGTTAAATTAAGAGGAAGGTGCACTTCTTCTGGTAAGTTTATTAAAGACTTTAATCCTTGATACATGGAGAGTGGAGCAGCGCAGATCACAGCTACAATTCTCTCTGTGTCCAACCACCGCTCTCCGAATTTCCAACAACCCACATTCTATTCCCACATACTACTTTGGGCTCACACCACACAGCACTTGTTACCTTGCCTTTATCTCAAGAGTTTTACCTACATTGATGGGTTCAATATCCACTAGGTGTGTCAGTTTTGGCTGTCTGTCAAGACCATCTTACTACCTAAACCCATTCCATATTTTAGCCCACATTTCCTATAGTAACATGTCGGTTTCCATTGTGTACAGCGTATTGTGATGTTTCCTCACTCACTACTCTCCTTCAAACTAGGATAGCAAGGGTGGAGGTGAAATACCAACAGCCAGAGGATCTGACAATGGCCTGCTTTTTCATCCTTTATAGTGGCCCTCATGTGTGTCTGTTCTGCCAGATTCCACTCCATAGGCCTCTCTTCTAGGCAGTCTATCTAGGGCTTTGAGGATGCAGTGAGTTAATGGCTATTCGGAACCTTGCCAGTACTAATTGCAAGATTGATAATTTATATCACATGTTCTCCTTTTTTCGGTTGGGAGACTGAGTAGGCAGTGTTTCATTGAGAGCTCAGGTATATTGCCCTGACTGGATGTAATCCGCCGACAACTTCCCCCCAGAGTTCTGCTACTATCTCGATAGTCGGGTGCAAGAATGTGCCTAGGCCCTCTCCACATCTTGGGCCGGTGGAGGATCTCCCTGGGGAGATCTTGTTAATCTTCTGCAGTTTCATATCAGTCTGTTATAGGCAGTAGAAATGTGTCAATTTAAATATGGCACTGCATAAAGCTTTATTGATTTGGACAAGCTATCTCCCATTCTTTGGCAGTGATGAGATCTTGTAGTTCATTTTGCCATTGCTGCCTGGCCCTCTGAGGGGCTTTCTTCCAATCTTCCTTCAAGGCTCTATATAGTTTGGATACCAGTCTACACTCTTCCCCTATTTCAAACATGGCCTCTATAATCTATGATGTGTTGGGTACCCTCGAGAACTTGCCCCAAATATCCAAAGCTGTACTAGCCAGTTTGGCATTTTGGAGACACTGGCCTAGACCTCTCCCAAATGCTACCTGTGCGTCTGAAAATGTGGTAAACAAACCGCTGGCTCCAAGTCACTCAGCATGTTACACCCCCTCTCACCTACATACAAACTTATCATACTTATTCGTGTACATGGTAGTTAGGACCAGGTCTTCCACTTCTCACGTTATGATTAATGCAGCATGGCCTAATGATTTTCAGTAACTTGAATCTTGTACTTCCCTGTCCCTTCTGTGTAAATTGCCGACTCTGGTAAAGGTGCTGCATTCACTCAGTCAGACTTTCACAAGTGATTGGCACGGCTCCCAGCTAATTGTGATCTCTGATAAAGGTGCCAGAATCAGTTACTTTGATTGGAGCATCTCTTGCATGTTTGGCTTCCTTAACTCCTCACAGCATCTTCAGGTACTGCATTTATCAATTTACTTTCTTTTCTCCTTAGATGTGGGTTGACAGCACTGCTGTCACCAGACAATATGTGATCAACCTAAAAAAGAGCTTGCAGGAGTATAATAGAGAAGCATTTTGGCTCCATCCACATGTTGGTGGACAGAAGTACATATTTTGATTAGGCATAAGTTGTGTGCTTCTACATTACAGCTGTAATCATTTGTTTATCAAGTTGGTGAGCCAGTGCTCTTCATCAAGTCTAATTATTGTGTTACAATGGAGCTTGACCTTTAGGTCAAATACATACTGATACTATGCTATAGGTCTCCTAGATAATTGTGGCGCTTGTTCTTCTCGGAAAGTAGCAGAGATGGGAGTAGGGCACTTAGGAGGAATGTGTAGCTGTATGGCAGTTACAGTGACCACCTCCCTTTTCAACATCCACTTCACTCCTCGAGAGAATGATGGGTTTTTTGTAATTTAATTTGGAATTTTAAGATTTATGGGCTGATGAATCTTTGTTAAGCTCCTCACTCCACAAAAGTTAAATTATTATTTTTAATTTATTGTTTTTCTAAGGTATATTTCTAATGTTATATTTCATTTACTTCAAATTTATTTTTATATATTAAATAAATTTACACATTTCATATACATTAATCTTAAATTCCCCTACTCTCTACACTAAAAACTACTTGCTGCCCCCCCCACGCTATAATTCCATGAACCCTACAAACTACTTGCTTTCCCTTAATGCTCTACCTTTCACTGAACCTTAAAATCCCATACTACCTATTATTGCCATCCATCCCAGAAACCTAAAAACCCCTTACTATCCCACAAATATACCCCTCTGTGAAGTCTAAATAAAACATTACTACACCTTACAACGACCTTTCGATGAACCTAAAAACCCCATACTGCCCCTTAATGCTACCTTCCCTAAACCGGAAAACCTTACTGCCCCTTAATGCAACTCATCCCTGAAATATAAAGACCCTTACTATCCTTAGCGCTACCCTCCCCTGAACATGAAAAAACGCTTACTACTCCCTTCAATGTTATGCTTCCTTAATCCCCAAAATACCCTTACTACACCTTAACACTACCCATCCCTGAAGCCTAAAGTTCCTCACTATCTCCAAATGCTACCCTAAACGCTAAAAGTTCCTTACTACCCTTTAAGACTACCCTTCCATAAACCCCAAAAACTCATTACAATACCTTTACACTACCCTTTTGTGAAACTCGCAACCTCCTTCATGCTATGTTCAAACTCCCTACAATCTCCGTACTACCCCTTAACTCGCGTTTTGATTCTGACTGCAGAAAGCAGGAGGAGCCTATGGGTGAAATATTGGAAGTCCAAATTACATATTCCTCTGGTAATTCATCATTCCAAGGTTACCCTGAGGGTCCTGCTTGTGATCATTGTTGTATCTATTGCCAGGTCGTTTGGTGCTGTTATCAATGCCTCCGGTTTAGGGAACACAGAATTTTCAGAGACATCGTTATAAGGCCATTAGTGACACGGAGTAGCATGGAAAAGGTTACCTCTTTAAAGAATCAGAAGAGCGTTTCTAGGGTATAGGTGGAAGCACTTTCAGAACTATATTCTGCTGTTTATATATAGTGGAGCTGTGCTGCACTGCCATTTGGGAGAAATGAGCACTGCTCCACTAACTGAGTCATTTGCAGAATGTTGGATGTTTTGTGGTCATACCGCAATTCAGTAATGCTGTTACCACAACCAGCTATGATATTACTGCAAATTTAGAGATAAATGTGAAAGCATTGTTTATGTCTCGTTTTGCAAATTTTTGTGCAAAATTACCACCAGCTTTTTGCTTGTGCTGCAGTACTAACAGAGACGGAATGCAGTACTTTTCTCTTGATGAAAAATAGCGTTAAAATACACTGAAAACCACTTTGCACACATTTGAATATATTTCCTTTGGAGCTCCCGATATATTCTAAATGACCCCCAAAGTAGTATGGCTGCGAGCGACAAAATACACCAAATATTAGTGCATGACTATTCTATATTTTGTCGTAATAATAGCCACGCTGAGTAAAGGAAACTTCACTTTCATGTCTGTCTTGACAGAACAGCTGTCTTGGTTGACTATGTTTAGCAATTCTTTAAAATATGCATAGAGAATGGGCTTTGGTTTAGCTCCACCCAGAGGTGTATTACTCTCTCACCTCATACTATTTCCTGATGATGTGCCATTCTGCCTTCCAGGAAGTGCTTGCATTAAAATGCATAACTGGTTATTCTCATATGAAAAATTAACGCAACTATACTATTTATTGAATTTAATTCTTTTTCTCCTATATGCATTCTACATATAGATCAATATTTTTGCTACTTTTTCCATAACAGGCAAAGCCGGCAGGTCAAGTTTTAATGTGATGAACAATATTTGTGCATAGAATGCATGAAAACAGCATTTCTGAATGTGTGTTTATAATGGTTGGTACATTACAGCCAGACGTATTAGCTTTGCCAATGCTTGTTCTTTTAATATATCCATTTTGTCTAACTCCGATGTTTTTCTCTTGAAAGGGCGACTCATGACATGGTTTCCTAGATAATTCAACCTGACATTGTTGTAAGAAATGCTCCTAACCTGAAAAGGCATGACACGCATAGGGGTGCTCTCACAATTTTTTCCATCTCATGACGAGTTTCAAGATTTCGCTACAATCACTATTCCCACCTTCTTTTTCCAGAATCAGAATTCACGAAGCCCCCATCCTGAGGAGACCCCTCAATAGTTTGAGGTTCAAACAATTAGACAGTTTTATCCAAAGACTCAAGATTCCTTAGACGAAAGGAGCAGGGCACAATAAGGGCGTTGGAGGAATCGGCCCAGGGTCCCAGAAAGACTCTTTGATCTCTACTGAACTTCCATAGTGCGAATAAGATGGGAACCATTTTGATAACATCACTTTCTTCCTGTGATCCCAATTTTTTCCAAGGCAGTCTTAACAGTATTGAAGGGGAAACACTTAAATCCTACTTAAAAGCAGGCATTCTTTTGACTAGTGATGGTTCTATGTACCTTTCTCAATTTTTGAAACATTTTACATTTATTACTGCTTCATTCTTACAAAAGCTTTGTTTTTTCACTTGCGTCCAACAATTTTTTAGAAATGGATACTAATTGATGTTAAATACTGGCGTAATGCTGATGGTAAATGTATTTTTCCATGTAACAACGGATTGCTTTTTTTGTTCTACAACTGTGCAGCGATAGCTAGGGAGGTACTGGTACCTCTGTTTCCATGTGCATAAAGTCTAACCTTTCTTAGTTCCCAACTCCTTTTTGTAACTCAGACATTACCCACTGAACACAGCCAACAGTCCGGCCCAGAGAACCATGCTTGTGCCCAGTACAGCTGCCTACAGTAAATACTGCAAACGGCAGGTGGCTATGAACTGCACGCACTTTTCACACATATGACCCCTACTCAAATGCTCAGCCAATTACAGCTACTGATTGAGTCCACTTAGCTTATGAAGATGTCCAAAGTGTACCCCTGCCAAACGTACTCGCAAGGTAAGGCTTATATTTATGTCCACCAGGAAGTGGAATTAAACTTGTATTTCACAGTGAGCGGTGAAATATGGAAAATATTTCACCGGTTCCTTTGAAATGTGTTTCCATATTGTTGTCTACAGTTTACTAAACATTCTATTAATAGAAGGTAAATAAAACCTGAACATTCTATTTCCATTCAAATTGGTGGCCTTTGTTGGGGGCATCTTGAAAACAACAACTTCTACAATCTCTTCCTGATTAAAACAGGTGTGTTTTCTAAAACTCTACATTCATAACTGCATGATTAAGTATTTCTTTCATATCTAAATAACAGACAACCATACAGCATAATTCAATATTTCACTTACTATTTTCAAGCTTTGATTTTAATGGATCCAAAATAAACATGTAATATAAAATGTATAGGTAATGAATGATAGGGCCCTATATTGCCAAAACCAGGTTCAGCGGACACAAACAACTGAGTCTTCGGCCTCGTGGCATATGAGGTCAATAAAACCCATTGAAATATTCCACTGAAAAGTTGGTAAATTACTCGCACAGCAAGATATTGTGTTATAGAACATCTGCACTCGAAAGGTTATAATTGTACAACTTTGCAAAATTTGCCAGCTATGGTGAGCTATGCAACCATAACACTTCCTTCCCTCAATGCACTGCCCAATCCTTAACACGTCACTGATGGAGCCATTTCTGATAGGCTGACGTGTTAGAAATAAACCGCCTAATGCGGGAAAGGTGCTGCCCTCAAGAATAAATGATCAAATAAGTCCCTAAAGAGAAGATTCAAAAGAAAATTTCCAATTGCCTAGACTCAAAGAGGCTCAACATCAGTAATTTAGAAACCATGTAGGTTATTACATTAATATTGAAGTGTATTATATTGATAAATTAATATTAAAGTGCAATACAGAAGATAAAAACATACCGAAGTCAACTGAAATGCCTAATATTTCAATGATAAGCAAAAGGCTCATAAATCATTTAAAACAGATACAGCATGAGTGAAATGTGGGAAATCGTCTAAGTTCAGAAGATGCTGCAAATCAATAGAAAATCAAGCAGCATCCCCAGAGGAGGGGCACAAATTCCGGGCTCACTTCCAGAAACACATCCTTTTATAACAAAGGTCACCATAAAGAACAATAAAAAATAGCACAGTCAGCATTGGGTGAGAAAATGTATCATCAAATCACAATACATGATAAAACGTTATAACACCATCCTAGCACCATCCCTCAAAATGAACTCTAATGACTCGCCTCTGACCTAATGTCATCAGATGTGCACAAATCTGGTTGCATAAAGAATAACGGCCTTGTGGATGAATAAGCCTACATTATACATAACGAGAAGTTACTTTGGATAGCAAAAATTTAACCAAAGATGTTCCTTTGAGGCTCTTCAGTAACAGCGTGTCAACACAAAACATCAGTGTACATTTTACTGTTGTGTGGTTTTACTGTGGTGTGGTGTCAATGAGAATGAAAACATGGTAAATTCTAAATACAAGATGGAGTTGAGGCCTACCTAAGGCCTTGTTTGGCCTATGGCAGGAAAACTCAGCTCTGTACACCACAGCATTGTCGTTTCAATTGCAAAATGTTCATGTTACAAAGCAAATATTATTTAAACTAAAAATAACACCAACACTGATGATATTAAGAATGACATGTATAACATCATCAATGACCTTATCAATCACATCACATCAGAAGCATCTTAGCATCCACGCATTCCAAAGATACAGGGCACAACATTAGTTTGTGTCTAGCAGATTTGTAACATAAGATTATATGTATCACTATGCAACATCATCTGTACTGCAGACAAATCTGGTTTAGAAAAGTTCACGCTTGTGTTACAGTATTTTGGTTAGGTAGTCCCTCTCAAACAAGCTAAAAGTAAGCCTCAGCAAAAGTAAAGTCATGATCCTGGAGAAAAAAAAATCAAGAAACATGGAAATTGGGACCTGAATGGCAGCAAAGGGTAGCCAAATAAAAATGCTTGGGCTTGCTTATTGAGAGCCGAGGCTCTTTTTTCACCCCATAAACGTTATATGGAAAATTAAGCCTCCTCCCCCCTTTCTGCTTGCTCTTCAAGCAACTTTCTGGTTCCACATTTGCCTCAATTCTTAAAGTAATTCAGGCGAAATTACTCCCTATGCTTGCCTATGGATTGGAAGCCCTGAGGGAGAGAGAGGCGAACCTACTTATCAATTCAACTACAACAATTTACAAGAGGGTATTTCGTCTACCACAACATTACTCATCAGCCAAACTTCAATTAGAATTTGGCCTAGTCAAGCAATCGGTCGCCCATTAGGAGGCGTTCTTGAAACAGTGTTTTAAGCCCCAGCAGGCACAGACGGCTTCATTAGACCACTTGCTCTGGCTGGAAATTGAGAATTAAAGTGGGAGAAAGCCTGTAAAGCGTTATCTACATGCGCCACTAACTGACCTCCAGGCAACGGCTATGGAGCACCCCTGTCACGTTTGGCTCCTTTAAAAAAACTGCTTTCCAGAGACACTTGTTTATTGCCACTGCTGGAAGAGAAGCAGGCACTGTCAAAAAAGGCCCATGCTTGGACTGTAATTTATAGCTAACCCAGTCCTCTCCAGCCAAACTTATCTAGGAATTTCCATTGGAAAAGCATTAAAGCATTAACTTGTTATATATCGCCTGGGAGGACTCCCCATTTTGGACCTACTGCTCAAGCGGTGCAATACCACTGATTCGCAGCACTGTAGGCTCTGTGGTTATTTCACATTCAAGGAATCCACAGAGCACATTCTGGGCCTGATTCACAGAACTAACTTACGTCAAAAACGTAAACGTAAACGTAAAGTTAGTACTTTTTAGGTATTCACAGAATACACTTACTCATTTTGGTATTCACAGAATGAACTTACTCATTTTGGTATTCACAGAATAGTACTAAATGCTAAAAGATAATGCTGGCGCAGTATTATTTCTTTCTACTGCTTACGCTGTACATTATATATCTTGCATACTGTCTTGTGATCATAACAGCTCATATCTCTTACACGAGAAACAAGACTGTTCAATAAATCCTTTTTATTGAAACGCCCGTCTATTCTTTCTGTGTAACTCTGAGGAAACTAAGCATGCACGATTAGCTGAGTGAAACTGTTATCTATTGTTTCCACTATTCTGAGAAGTGTTCCGATTCTAAAAGGGAAACAAAGTTGTCATGTTTATGCGGTTGCCAGAAACTACTCCCTTCTTGTTTACAAGGAGTTTCCAGTGGCCTCTGAGTTAGCTGGCACAAAAGTAATTAAGTTTAATATACTCGATAGGGACATACCGACCTCAGTCCTATGTCAAAACTATAGGGTATATTATTCCAATGCGCAGAGCCTATTAGGGAAATAGGAACTACACTACAGGTACATATTGTGACACAAATGGTATTTCATTACCTATTAAGGTCAGAAGACTTTGGGTTATGGTCAGTGGTAGTACGATATTGATTCTATATATAAAACAAACGTGAGAACAGCAAGTGATAGTGGTATTGCAACATTTGCTCCATATAATATTTTTAAAACCATCTTCTGTTTGTTATTTCATGGGCAGGTTAAGCTTATGTATGAGGACATCTATAAATGGTGCTACTGTAGCTTTTTTCTTTAAAGTATTTCTGTAAACATATATAGTTCCGATTTCAAAGTTTTAAATCTTTGTAATGACACTGTTAATAAAGACGTTACTGGTCAAATAATATGAGTTGTTACCAGTGATCTGGTCAATCGTGTACTTTATGAGGTCATGTGTGAGGTCGTGAGCACTGCACATTTGGCAGAAAGATAACATGGCTGCTTTACCTCACTGTAACTTACCAAGAGCAGTGTTTTTAGTGGAGTGAGATTTTGCAAAGTATTTTTTTAAAAAGCATACAAAAACATGCAGTTGCAGGAAACGTCACACTGGCACAATAGTCGGTGGGTATATTGGTGCTGCCAGGCAGACATTGCTTGCCCCCTTGCTGCATGGCTGTTAGAACTGGGGGTCTCTAGTTGGCAATGGTTTGCACCTTTGTCCAAATAGGGACCCTTGCTTCTAGTCAGGGAAAGGGGGATACACTCCTAAAATAACCCCTGCTCACCCCCTGGTAGCTTGGCACGAGCAGACAGGCTTATCTCAGAGGCAGTGTGTAAAGCATCTGTGAACACATACAGTAAAAACACTACAGATGGACACCACACAGGTTGTATGTAAAAATAAGTAATCTTTATATAGACTTAACACAAGACCCAATAGCAAAAATCCACAATACTGTAATACAAAATAGACTTAAAATGATAGAGCCAGTTCACGTTATCTTCAAAAATAGGATAGTCAATCAAATAAAGCTTGTAGCAACAAATAACTCCACTTGGAGTTATCACGACGTCGTGACCGGTGGAAATCCCAAAGTACGGCGCCGACCGCGAGGTGCGTGGCGTCGGGCCCGGAGTCGAGCAGACCCACAAAGAACAGTACCTGGAATTCGATGAAAACAAAGACGGTGCACGGAGTCGGGGAGGTGATGCTTCGTTGGCGCCTGCGGCGCTCGGTTCCTTACGACCCCAGGGAGGTGATGTCTCGGTTTCTTACTGCAGCGCAGGGAGGTGAGCGTCGGTTCCTTACTGTGTCGGGGAGGTGACGTCACGGATGGCGGCGAGGCGTCGGTTCCTTGCGATGGTGCGGTGTCGATGGATTCGGGGGTCACCCACGTCGAGGATCGGCTCCGCGGGATGAAGCCCGGGCGTCGGTGAAGTCGGGGCTGAGGTGCGAGTCGGGACGGTGCGTCGTGAGCGTCACGAGCGGTGTCCTCGGCTCCGGTGCAGGCAGCGGCCTCGGTGACGGCTTTGGAGTCGATGTCGCACAGCGTCAGCAGGCGTCGGGCCTACGGTGCAAGTCGGGGCGGTGCGTCGTGCTCTTCACGAGCGGTGCCCACGGCTTCGGTGCAGGTTACGGCGTCGCTTGCCGGCGTCGGTGTTGCAATTTCCTTCTGTTAGCAGCTAAAACAGCAGTTCTAGATGCAGGCAAACAGAAGGGGTGAAGTCGTTGTGTCCCTGTGACTTCAGGCAGGAGGCAAGCTCAGTTCAAGCCCTTGGAGATTCTCTTCTTCAAGATGATAAAGCACAGCAAAGTCTTTTCTCCTGTCCTTGGCAGAAAGCAACCACTGCAGGCCAACCCCAATCAGCAAAACAGCACAGGGGCAGTACTCCTCCTTCAGCTTCTCCGGTTCTTCTCCTTGGCAACAGGTTTCTTGATTTCCCAGAAGTGATCTAATTTCATGGGGTCTGGGCCCCAGTATTTATGGTCAAAAATCCTTTGTCCTCTGAAGGCAGAGGGTCCTGTACCTGGTCCAAACCAGTTCTGGGTGCCTTCTGTCAGGAGACACCTTCTCCCTTTGTGAGTGAGGGGCAGACTCATCAGCCGCCCGGCAGGAGGTGGAGCCAGCATTGTGGAAGGCAGGCAGAGCCCTAGTCAGACCCAGGTGCAACTCCTCCCACCACTCTATATGCAGGTCTCTCTATTCAGCCCTGGGCTGACTTACCCGGTCTCCTGGAATCCCCCAGCCCCTGTCACTCACAAACCAGACAAGGAATACACAACCTAGCAGAGGCAGGCTTGGATAGTTAGGCAAGAAAATACCTACTTTCTAAAAGTGGTATTTTCAAACACAGAATGTTAAAACCAACTTCACTAAAAGATTTATTTTATCATTCTGAGTTCAGGCATACTAAATTCGTTTTTCTACCATGTTCCCTGGGTCAGTTAGGATTATAAGGTGTAATAATCAAACTGCCCATTCTGGCCTATAGGGAACAGGTAGCCTTGCAATAGTGAAAAACGAAAATGGCTGTAATTCACTATTAGGACATGCCACACACACCAGGGCATGTCCTACCTTATACTTACAATGCACCCTGCCCTTGGGCCTACCTTAGGGGTGTCTGATATGAAGATAAGGGAAGGTTTAGGGACTGGCAAGTGGGTGCACTTGCCAAGTCGACATGGCAGTCACAGACTGCCCACAGGCTCTGCAATGGCAGACCTGAGACACACTTTTACAGGCTGCTTCTGTGGGTGGCACAACCAGTGCTGCAAGCCCACCAGCAGCATTGGATTTACAAGCCCTGGGCACACTCAGTGCACTGTACTAGGGTCTGACAAGTAAACCAACCCATCCAATTATGAGTCACTAATCCATACATCAATTTACAGTAGGGAGCACTTGCACTGTGGCACTGAAAGGAGTGGCACAGTACCCAAAAGCATCTAAAACCAGCAAAAACATAAGAGGCAACAGCAAAAAATGGAAGGGAGACCCACGCCAATGGTGCCAAGTCTAACACGTGTCCCCTCCAGCTGAAATGTGGGGAGAACTACCCTACCTCCTGGGAGTTCTTATCACTAAGGCGGAAAAATCTGGACAGACCATCAGCATTGGCGTGTTCTGTACCAGGGCGGTGTTCCACCGTGAAGTCCATCCCCTGTAGGGAAATGGACCACCTCAACAGTTTTGGATTTTCACCCCTCATCTGCATTAACCATCTGAGGGGCCTGTGGTCTGTCTGAACCCGGAAGTGAGTCCCAAACAAGTATGGTCTCAACTTCTTCAGTGCCCAGACCACAGCAAATGCCTCACGCTCAATCGCACTCCACCTCTGTTCCCGTGGAAGTAACCTCCTACTAATAAAGGCTACAGGTTGGTCTAGGCCCTCCTCATTCATCTGTGAAAGCACAGCCCCAACACCATGCTCTGAAGCATCTGTCTGCACAATGAATTCCCTTGAGAAGTTGGGCGCCTGAAGCACGGGCGCCGTGCACATGGCAGATTTCAGGGCATCAAAAGCCTTCTGGCAGGCATCAGTCCAGTTCACTTTCCTGGGCTGCTTCCTGGAAGTCAGCTCAGTCAAGGGTGCAACAATGTTGCCATACCCCTTGACAAACCTCCTGTAATACCCAGTGAGTCCTAAAAAGGCTCTCACCTGTGTCTGGGTTTTGGGGGGTTCCCAAGCCAGGATGGTATCTATCTTGGGCTGTAGGGGCGCCACCTGGCCGCTCCCAACCTGGTGTCCCAAGTACACCACAGAACCCTGCCCGATCTGGCACTTACTCGCCTTGATCGTGAGGCCTGCCCTCCGCAGCGCCTTCAACACTTCCCAGAGGTGGTGCAGATGTTCCTCCCAAGTGGCACTGAACACTGCAATGTCATCCAGGTAGGCGGCGCTGAAATCCTCCAGTCCAGCCAAAACCTGGTTGACCAACCTCTGAAAGGTGGCAGGGGCATTCTTCATCCCAAAGGGCATCACCCGGAATTGGTAGTGCCCATCTGGGGTGGAGAATGCTGACCTCTCTTTGGCCCCATCAGTTAAGGCGATCTGCCAGTACCCAGACGTTAGATCAAACGTGCTGAGGTACCGGGCAGCCCCCAACCGATCAATGAGCTCATCAGCTCTGGGGATGGGGTGCGCGTCAGTCCTGGTGACTGAATTGAGTCCTCGGTAGTCCACACAGAACCGGAGTTCGGGTGTGGCACCCGGCGCGGCAGTCATTGGGACCAAGACCACTGGGCTGGCCCAAGGGCTGTTAGGGGACTCAATCACCCCTAAGGCAAACATCTTGGAGACCTCCTCCTTGATGCAAGCTCTCACCCTGTCAGTCACTCTGTAAGTTTTGTGCTTCACAGGAGGACTGTCCCCAGTGTCCACATCATGGATGCACCATTCAGTGATACTGGGAGTCAGGGAGAACAGATCAGAAAACTGTCCCAACAGTTGGCGACAGTCATTCTGCTGGTCAGGGTGGGAGAGAGGTTCACACCATCCACTGACCCATCTTGCTCTTTTGCATACAGGAGGTCAGGAAGAGGGTCAGTCTCTTCTTCCATCCCAGCATCTGTTGCTAAGAGAATGCCCACTTCAGACCTCTCAAAGTGGGGCTTCAGGCGGTTCACATGCAGGACCCGCAAGGGGTTCCTGGGAGACTGCAAGTCCACCAAGTAGGTGACATCACTCTTGCGCTCCACCACCTCAAATGGTCCGGTCCACTTATCTTGGAGCGCACAGGGCTCCACTGGGGCCATGACACAAACCTTTTGTCCAGGCTGAAACTCGATCAGAGTGGCATTCTGATCATGCCAACGTTTCATCTCTTCCTGGCTGGCTTCCAGATTCGCCTCAGCGAGTGGTCTGAAACGCCGAGTCTGGTTCCTGAAGGCCAGCATGTAACTAAATACATCCTGGGGAGTTTTCCGGGGAGCTTTCACCCAGCCTTCCTTGACCAGACTCAGAGGTCCTCTTACAGGATGGCCGTACAGCAGTTCAAAGGGACTGGACCCTAAGGACTTCTGGGGCACCTCTCTGTAAGCAAAGAGCAGGCATGGCAAGAGGACGTCCCACTTACGCCTCATGGGTTCTTCAAGACCCATAATCATGCCTTTAAGGGTCCGGTTGAATCTCTCAACCAGCCCATTACCTTGGGGGTGGTAAGGAGTGGTGAACTTATAGGTTTCACCGCACTCCTGCCACAGGGACTTCACATAATTGGAAATGAAGTTGGTACCACGGTCAGACACCACCTCCTTGGGGAACCCCACGCGGGAGAAAATCCCCATCAGTGCACGTCCCACCACGGGGGCCGTCACTGTCCGAAGAGGGATGGCTTCCGGGTACCGGGTGGCATGGTCCACCAAGACCAGGATGAACCTGTTGCCCATGGCTGTCTTGGGATCCAGAGGCCCCACAATGTCAATACCCACCCTCTCAAAGGGGTGCTGACAACAGGGAAAGGTTGGAGAGGAGCCTTGCGCTTCCTCCCACTCTTACCACTTGCCTGGCAAGTCTGACAGGTCCTGCAATGAGTATCTGAACTCTTGCGCATTTGGGGCCAATGAAAGTGGGTGACAAGCCTCTGAAAGGTCTTGTCTTGCCCCAAATGTCCTGCTCAAGGCACATCATGAGCCAGACCCAGTAGGAAGGCTCTGAAGCACTGGGGTACCACCAGCACACGGGCTGACCCAGGCTCAGCAACCTTAGGCTCACTATACAGGAGACCATTCTCCCAGTAGATCCAGTGTGATCCAGACTGATCACCTGCTGCCTGGCTTGCAGCCTGTTGCCGCAAGCCCTCAAGAGAAGGGCACTTCTTCTGCTCCTCGCAGAACTCTTCCCTGGAGGGGCCTCCTTCCTGCTGCCAATGGGTCAGCTCAGGCAGGTCCCCCAGTTCAGCCACTTGTTCCCCTGTAGGTTCCAGGGCATCCCCCTCAAGGTCTGCCTCCTCCTGGACCGTGGGAACTTCGGGGACCGGTTTCCGCGCCCCCTGCCTCCTCTCTTTAAGGCAGGCACCTGGGCCATTTTCCAGGCTCCAGGTCCTCTTGAATACCCTTACCGGCTGCCATTGACCGAGTGGTCACACACGCCCACTCTGGCAGACCCAACATCTCCAAATGAGACCTCCGCTCCACCTTCGCCCAAGGGGAGCTCTCCAAATCATTGCCTAGCAGACAGTCAACAGGCATGGCTGGCCTCACAGCTACTTGAAGGATACCCGAGACCCCCCCCCACTCAAAGGGAACCTGGGCCACCTTGCAGTGGCTCTCTCAGTTGTCAGCGGCAACTACGGGGTAGAATACGTTGGGGACCACCTGCTCCTCAGACAGCTGCCGACAACTGACAGCTGTCACACTGGCCCCGGTGTCTCTCAGAGCCTCCACCCTATGGCCATTGATGGTCACCCACTACCTGTATTTCTTAGTGTTATCAGGCAGCTGGGTCCTAGGGACCATCTCACGGTCTCCTAAAGAGACCAGGGACATCTCTGCGGGACCCCACCAGCTTGGGCACCCAACTCCTCTCCCAGGGCTACACTAGCCATCTGCCGGGGTGGTGCACCAGTGGGTGCAGTGGTCACGGTATTGGGGCACTTGGGACTTCCTACAAAGTGACCCACCTGACCACAACTAAAACATGTCTTGGGCCCCTTCTGAACAGACTTATCTGTCGGGACCCATGGTCTTTTCTCAGTGGGAGGCTGGGAACCCTTACCTTGGTTCCCTTGGGGTTTACTTTGGGGCCCTTTTTGGAACTCCTTCTGTTTACCCTTGTCCCCCACTCTTCTGCTGGGGACCCTGCCCACCTTTGGCGGAGTCTCCCACAAGACCCTTGTGGACCCGGGTACTGACCCAGCGGTCCGCCTCCTCAGCAAGCTTTCTAGGATTAGTCAGCTTACTGTCAACAAGGTGCTGGCGTAGCTCTGGAAAACAACTACTGGACAAGTCCTCCCATGCAATTAAATCATAGAACCCCTGCAAGTCATTTACTTTGCTACCCTTCACCCATCAATCCAATGCTCTGCAAAAATAAGACACATACTCCACCCAGGTACTAGACTCCAGCTTTTTGCAGTTCCTAAACTTCTGCCTATAAAGCTCTGGAGTTAACCCATACCTTGCCACTAAAGCTTCCTTCAGGTGGGCATAGGACATCTGATCCTCTGTGGGCAAGGCTAGCAAGGTTTCCCTTCCCTCACCTGTAAAGCGGCCCCACAACCCCGCTCCCCAATCCTTCTCAGGGACCCGGTGTGATGTCATGGCGATCTCATATGCTTTAAACCATTGCCCAATGTCCTCCCCCTTCATGAAATCTTTAATAACCTCCTTGGGGATGTACACTCTTCCTTCTACAGGCACTGGAGGTGTGCTGCCACCAGAGGGAGTGATTTCTAGGCTCCTAGCCTTTAGCTCTAGCTCCCTCACCACTCTCTCATGCTCTAAAAGCATCTTCCTTTCTTCCATGGCCAACCTCTTACTTTCCAACTCCAATTTCTTGTGCTCAAGGCTATCATGGCTTCCCTGTTTCAGTTTGGCCATCTCCATTTCATGCATCCTGCTTTTATCCCTGTCCTCCAGCTCCTCTGGAGACAGGCCCTTTTGAGAAACACTGCTGCCCTCCCTGGAAGGCACTCTCCTCCCAGGTAAGCCCAATGGCCCCTCAAGCCGCTCATCTAAATTCTCTGCCTCCTCCACAGGCTCCTCGGGCTGCCCACCGGCATTCCGTGCTTCCAACCAGGCCCTCAGCGCCTTTTGAAGCTCCTCCTTCCTGGTGAGGCCTCTCATAGAGATTTTTAACTTTTTACAAACGGCTTTGAGCTCTGCCACAGTGTAGGTATCAACCCTATCTTCTTCAAATTCAATATCTGCAGGTGCAATGGATCCTGTTTTGCTCATTGTGAACATTGGCAGTTCTCAACAAAAATAAAGGTTCCAAGGAAAAAAAGTCCTATCAAAATGTATGTGGTCGCGTATTGGTCTGCACTCACTAGTAGTGTACACCAATCACTGTATATGAATCACAAATGCAAGTCCAAATCCTCACCGCTGACCACCAATGTTAGAACTGGGGGTCTCTAGTTGGCAATGGTTTGCACCTTTGTCCAAATAGGGACCCTTGCTTCTAGTCAGGGAAAGGGGGATACACTCCTAAAATAACCCCTGCTCACCCCCTGGTAGCTTGGCACAAGCAGACAGGCTTATCTCAGAGGCAGTGTGTAAAGCATTTGTGAACACATACTGTAATACAGTGAAAACACTACAGATGGACACCACACAGGTTGTATGTAAAAATAAGTAATCTTTATATAGACTTAACACAAGACCCAATAGCAAAAATCCACAATACTGTAATCTAAAATAGACTTAAAATTATAGAGACAGTTCACGTTATCTTAAAAAATCGGATAGTCAATCAAATAAAGCTTGTAGCAACAAATAACTCCACTTGGAGTTATCACGACGTTGTGACCGGTGGAAATCCCAAAGTACGGCGCCGACCGCGAGGTGCTCGACTCCGGGCCCGACGCCGCGCAACTCGCGGTCGGCGCCGTACTTTGGGATTTCCTCCGGTCACGACGTCGTGATAACTCCAAGTGGAGTTATTTGTTGCTACAAGCTTTATTTGATTGACTATCCTATTTTTGAAGATAACGTGAACTGTCTCTATAATTTTAAGTCTATTTTAGATTACAGTATTGTGGATTTTTGCTATTGGGTCTTGTGTTAAGTCTATATAAAGATTACTTATTTTTACATACAACCTGTGTGGTGTCCATCTGTAGTGTTTTCACTGTATTACTGTATGTGTTCACAAATGCTTTACACACTGCCTCTGAGATAAGCCTGTCTGCTAGTGCCAAGCTACCAGGGGGTGAGCAGGGGTTATTTTAGGAGTGTATCCCCCTTACCCTGACTAGAAGCAAGGGTCCCTATTTGGACAATGGAGCAAACCATTGCCACTAGAGACCCCCAGTTCTAACAATGGCCTCAAGCTTTGCCCTGCTCCCCGTGCTCACCATCACTGGCATTCTTCTGCTCCGCCCCAACCCCACCTACCCTACCCTAGAGCACCACTCTTTTCTATCTTCCCCGGAGGTAGCCACAATTTCCAGGTTCAGGATGTTCCAGAGTAGGAAATCGTGACAGAGGGAGTATTTTATGGCTGGCCTTTGCATATTAGGCAAGTCTGGAAAATTCACCCATTTTAACTACGGTTGACATTTCCCGAATTGGCCCAACTATGCACGTGAAGCATAAACTTCACCCAACTCTTCGCAATGCCCATGCTCCCCCGAATAAACTATGCTCAACCTCTGGTCGTATCCATCAGGTTCTTGGTGCAGGGCCTGGCATCACACATACCCTTGGCGTGATGGGAAGGTGCTTAGCCCAGACCTCACTTCGGCAATGAGCAGCCCAGCCCTGAATTCAGCAACACTGGAAAGGTCACTAAGCCCTTATGCCCTGCACTTGGCAACCCTACTCTTGCACCACCTGCTCACAACAAGGTTTCCAACCATATAGTTGGCTAAGGACTGCCTCATAAACAGCACATTCAGAGCATAATGTAGTCCTACTTCATATTAAACCAACAAAACACATCATACCCGTACCACCTGGCATAATACACACATTATCAAATGTATGCAAAAGACATTATAAACCGGAAAGGTCAAGGATTATGTGCAAATGTGTGACCTGTAGCTGTCACGGCACATGGCTGTACTCTAAGACAACCAGATCAATTTTAACAAGGAGATAACACAAGGTAGACCTATAAAAAAGATGTTCATATTGTTCCAGCCACATGACATCAGGTAGATTATCCTGCTCTGCTGAAATGTAATACACGGACCGCTATTTCTATTGCTCCCCCTATAAAGCATCCAGTGGCGCGCTCTCGTAATCAGGCCAAGCTAAACAATGTGTGTGTGAGCTATGCCACTGCACTCAACCTGTCAACAGGCGCAGCGTGCAGCCGTAAAACGAGCAGCTGACATCATTCCGTACCGCGCCACGGGCGTCACTTGGGCTTCACCAGGCACGGATTGTGGCCTCCATGGAGGTAAGGAATCCTTCCTGAAAGGTTTAAGCATGAAGTAACAAGTCAGAATGCTACAACAATCCGCATGTCCTATAAAACGCGCGCTCACAATGCTTCTACTAATTCCTGCTGTGGGTTTCAGTCGGAATCATGTTCAGCACGTTTGACTCAACATGTTCTCTTCAACCACCAGTAAAATAAATAAAATAATACATTAAAACAAACACTGGCAAAGACACTAGGTCTGAATTGAATGTGCCAGCGCTGTGCGAGAGACACAGGATGGAGCGGACAGAGATTACTACAGTTGTAAAGTAGCTCCTCGTGCAGTTTAATGCAAGCACTCGAGTGGAGGTGGAAGGATAAACTGAAACAGCCAATAGAATTAGGCAAGAGATAAATACTCCCAGCAAAGACACAATTGACGAAAGATTCAAGTCAATGGTTTAAACAAGCTTGTTAAAATGAACCAAAGCCCAGTCTATGTGGATAGTTAGCAATAGGTCTCTCACAGTGTATCTGTTAAAACCCAGAGCTAAAAAGATCTAACTGTCAGGTGCCTTCTTATCAACTGGTCATTTTTTAAAACGCACAACAGCCCGGGACGAACTAGCCAGTCTGACACTCTGGCATTACCCGGGTAGGCTGAGGGAGTTGCTTACTGACTCCCTTCATAATGGGGCTGGTTTGAACACTTTTGCTATTGCTGATTCTGGTTTCCAGTACAGTACCGACTACAATAATTGTACTGTAAACTGTCCTTCTTCCACAGTGGAGATTATCCTTTCAGTAGTTATTCCAGGGTTTTTCCGAGAAGCCATAACTAGTTGAGACTTAGCCCTGTCTTCGATGAGATTTGCATCTGAATATACATCTTTTATTCACAAAGCACTTTCTGTGAGAAGCTGCATCTTAATCCAGGTTTAGGCGTGACTTACCCATGCATTATCAGGAGTAAGATATGATTACGAAGAAAAGCTTTGTGGATCACAACACCACATTCAATGAGTAAGTATCCATTATGTCTGAAAATTCATTAGTATGTCAAACCTAAGACTGTCAAGAGACACGATCAAAAGCAGGGAAAATATGTTGGAGTATAAAAACACAGGCTGTGCCACTGAATATAGATATATCTGCATGCACGAAATACCCAAGTTACTTATTGTTTCTGATTAATTACTGCACATCTCCCTCTGTGACATAACAATGCCACCAACAGGGATAGTGACATACCGCTATTTTTCCTTCTCCATTTTTGTGTTTTTTTCCCCACTGTGTCTAACTAAGATCTCTATAGTCAAATTAATGCCACTCACGGGGTGTCGTTTTATTTTAATCTGCTTAAAATGTATACGACTCACAACTTTAACTTACGTAAAGCAAATATAGACCCAGTGTTGGCCCAAAGAACATCCTGGCTGCAAAAAGAAAGTCGGATACAGATCATTTACTATAAATTTGCTTTATTCATTAGTTTTCTTTAGATGGCACGACACGGACCCTGAGGATCAAACAAGTTAACGAACAGGCTTCCTGAATGTAGTATATATTGATTACGTTTAAAAGTGTTCTTTATTTATGACGTATTGCTTTACGTTCGTGGATGGAATGACAGTCTGGGATTCTCCTACCATTGTCATTGAGCGGTTGGGATCGGAGGTTGCCACACCGTCCACGTCGTGGGCAGCTTCTCCAAATAAGTCTATTTAGCTTACCTCATTTTGTGTAGTTCCGTCACTACACTGAATAAAATTAGAGTAAGAAGTGGGAGGAGAACGGGCAGCATATGGTGGTTATTCAGTCATAGAAGATGCATGGTGGAAGACAGGTGCCCCCAAAAACAAGTGTTACAGAAGAATCCATAGGGGCAAAATAGATATAGCTGACCAGTCTCCTTGTCATTACACTGGAACATGACTTTGACCGCTGCAGGGACCCACACACTCTGATCATCAGAATCCTTAAGGACCAATGTGACACTTTTTCCTCCTACAACCTGTGTTCCGAATTTTAGTTTCATCATGCGCACACATCCAAGCCACTTTTCCTTTTCTCATTTTGGGATTCTTCTTGCCGCAGCACACTTTTGCAAAATGCCATACTCTAACACATAACGTGCACTCTTTACCAACTGCTGGGCAAAATTTTGAGGTAGCTAAATAACTATTGTTTCCATATTTGTCACATGCTCAGTCTTCTTTAGCTCTCCTATACTCTACCTGGTTACAAGACCCACTAATACTGCAAGTTCCTGTCATTTTAATTCAATGTTATCCTCTTTGACAGTCCACATCCATTTCTGAGATAGCTTAACGGCTTTAGCTGTTGCTATGGTATTTTGTAAAGTGTGATCCCCCAGAACCCAGGAGCGGCTGGTATTGGGGAAAACAGGCAGGGGCGAGGGTGGGGGGGGGGGACAACGGAGATAAAAAAAAAATGTTCAAAAGAGGCGGAGGGAGGGGGGAGCGAGGGTGACAACGAATACAAAAAAAGAAAACTTACCCGCTGCCCTCCAGCATGGCGGCTTGCTCTTCTGCTCCTCTCCGCAGCAGAAGGCAGGCACAGGCTCCCAGCCTGCCCTGCGGCCAATCCTGAAGCTGCTCATGAGAGCAGCTTCAGGATTGATCTGAACGCCGATGATGTGCGCTCCAGGACAGACTGGGAATCTGTGCCTGCTCTCTTCAACCCCAGCAATGCAGCTGGGGTAGGAGAGGGGTCACTGCGCATGTGGTTTTTGGCCAGCCTAAGACGCCGGCCTAAACCACATGTGCAGTGTAGATTGAGCCCACCACTCCCCTCCAGCCGATCATAACCCTGGCCCCGCCTAAGCTAAATAAACAGATAGTAAAACGGGTTTTAAACCCGTTTTATTATAGTTTTAGTTTTGCCTTTTTTAAAGTGCTGGTGGGGGGGTTTGGGGTAGGCTCTCCTCCGCTATAGCGGAGGAGCCGCTGCTGCCAGAACCCATAATCGATCTTGTACATTTTTACTTCTGGCATTTACTATGATCTGGTCCTTTGCAATTTTATTCTATATAGTACTGAAACAACAGGACATGAATGCTGCAGTTAATGCTATCAAAAACTCATCGAAAATTCAGCTTCTTGTGGTGGCCAGGTATAAAATTCCTCCTTACATCTGTTCCACTGCATTGGAGGTCTCCCTTTGCTTTGAAAAAAATTAGGAGGGGGACTCAAACCGCATTTTCCACCTCCGTTTATAATAACTGCATTATAGTATATTACATTAAAACTATATAAAGGATGCAAAGTAAACACTTTGGTTATAGTTTGAGCTACTATGTGTATATATCACAGACAGAACTTCCCCAGATGTGCTTCAAATTGAGAACTATATAAGAAACGCTAGCAATGACAGTATGAGACTATGTGTGCACATCACAGAAAGGCTTTTCCTGGATGTGCTTCAGGCTTCATTATAATGGGTGCACATCACAGCTGTCTCATTTGGTTTCCTATTTTATTTATTCAATTTGATTTTCTTTTAGCAAATGTGTGCACATCACAGGTGAACATGTTGATGTGCTTCAATCATCACAGTTGAATTTTTTTCCTCCTCTGAATTTCGTATTTCACTCTTCTTATTGAATCGGATGCGGTCAAAAAATGTGTGCACAACAGAGATGAGTATGTCGTTTCGAAAGAACTTTATAACGCAAGAAAAATTTATTAACTGAGTATATATTATATTCTCGATAGAAACTTGCTTGATCTGTTGATGCACCACATTTGTTGTAGAGGCGGGATAGGTGGATGTGACATGAAGCAGGTTCTATGGAACTGCCCAAACTTCGTGGCTACTGGGGCCGAAGTGTGGTCTACCCTAAGGGAACTGGAGGCGGCCCTTGGCCATATTGTCTCTCCTACATATGACCGATTGCGAAATGTTATGTTAATTTATATTTGTAGAGCGCCAAATCACCAGAGGTCTCCAAGCGCTTGCAGCATAGACCAAGAACCCGGGAACCCCTTATTCCTGCTGGGCTCAGCACAAATTAGGATGAACTTATCCAGATGCCTCAGTGAACAAAATGGTCTTGAGTTTCCTCCTGAACGGGAGTAGGGTGGCTTCCCCACGCATACTGTCCGGTAGCTTGTTCCAGAGCGGGGGATCACAACTGAGAAGGCCCGCCCCCCCCAAGGTGGCTCTATTAAAGCGCGGGCAGGCCAACAAGCTTGACCCAGATATGTCCACCAAACATGGGAAATGGTGGCTGGTGACAGAACTGGCTACCGCCAAACTATGCATTCTTCGCCACTGGAGAACCTGGCGGTCCCAAGTGGGGTGACTGGCTTATAGAACTGGCAAAAGAGTGCGAACGGATCATTTATAAGGTAAAACACCAATTGGATATTTACATTAGCGTGTGGAAACCCTTTCGACTGGCGGGGGCTATGGGGGGATACTGAGGTAAGGGTTAGTCGCTGCCTTATCATACAGGGGAATGGCCATCTTAGTCACCTCAATTTATCTATTGCTGTCTTTTCCCGGTTTATTACCTCATCGGGGATGAAGTTCCCTGCCTTTTCACATCTTCCCTTGTTGAAACCTACTGACATTGGTTTGTATTATCATCAAGGGGGGTTTCTTTCTGTGCACTGATAATACAGGTTTGCTTGTTTTCTGTAATCGGAGCAATTGCAGTCTCAATACGTTTCTAGGCTTACCGTAAAACTCTCCTGATGTACTGTGTTAATTTTTTTTTTGCACACTGTGATTCAAATGGCAATAAAGTATTGTCCCCCCCCCAAAAAAAACCAAGAAGCTTGCTTGATGAGAGCCCTTTCCCAGTAGAGCAGCGTAAAGGCCAGACCAACCCAAATAAAGTCTTTGTCTGCTGTTAATGAGATAAACTTGATTACAGTAGATAATCTGACTGAGCAGGAGTGCACTCTGTGTCTTGTAGGTTGAGGAAACATTTGTAATCTTTTATCCTAGTGTGCTCATGAGTATATACAGACTTTTAGTTGTGCACCTTAAAGCCCATGCGGCAACAGTGCATGGTTATAGCAATGGCTGAAGAGGGCAAGCATGTGAACATATGAAAGATCCAATGATGGAGAAATGAATTGCTAATAAGTGATGTAAGTCCAAACACCATAAAAATAGGGAATGGGCCGTACTCAGTTAGTGCAATATAACACATACTGAAAACAGCAAACAGTGCACAAGTGGGGGACTACATCATGGTAACCCCATCTGCCACTGAAGGCACCGGCCAAAAGCCAGAAGAAGCGCAACGCACAGTCAAATCTACAAACGGTGCATCCTATGAAATCGTCTCCCTCTTTCACTCAGAAACTGCAGTGGTGGCTCATCCAGTCTCACCTCAGACGCGTTGCCTTGGATCGTCCACTTCTGCTGACCATCACAACGGACACTAGCTCCTGGGGCTGGAGAACAACTTTGGAACAACACGGCCCAGGGACTTTGGTCAGCAGAGGAGTTTCCCATGACATTGAACTAGAAGGAACTGAAATCGGTCTTCAGAGCTCTGTTGACTTTTGCTCCTTTAATCGAGAAAAAGGCAGTACAGATAAGAACGGCAGGCAGGTGTCCGGGGCCTATCAAATCATTGGGGACTGGGGGGAGAACTCATTTCCCTCTGCTGGCTCACCTGGTGGATCAGATTGGGGCTTGTGCAGAGAAACATCTGTTGAATCTAATGGCAATTTATCTTCCAGGGAGGGAGAATGGAAATGCAGACCAATTGAGTCGCCCTCTTCCCTCCTCGATTACGAGGTCCTTCATTCCTCAGTTTTTTGGGAAATTGTGGAGAGCCTCAGGCCTCCATGGTTGGATCTTTTTGCCTCACCCCAGGATGTGAATCTTCCTCAGTTGTGCTCTCTGCCATGCCAGGAAGCATGGGAATAGATGTGATGAGCTTCGCTTGGCCCCCAGGGCTTCTCTATGCATTTCCTCCCTTTCCTCTAATCAGCAGAATTCTGGCCACTCTCAGGAGGGAGAAGGTGGAAGCATTGTTGGGGATTCCATCCTGGACCCTGCAACCTTGGTTTCCAGTGCTTCATCATCTTGCCATACCCCTCCGCTATGGATATTTCCTCTGACCCAATCTCCTCTCAGTTTTCACCTTCTTCCTTAGAAAACCCTGCGTCACTTGGAGATTGTAGAGTTTGGAGATTGAGAGGAGGAGGCTAGAGGCTTTCGGCAGTTCTACTGGGATAGCTCTTTCTATTCAGAATTCCAGGAAACAGAGCACTTTTAAAATTCACACGAGGCATTGGAAGAATTTTCCTTCTTGGTGTTTTTCTATAGGGCTTCTTCCATCTTCCTGCGAGGGTGGAAGTTTTTGGATTTTTTGCCGGATGTTTTCCTTCTGGGATTGTTTGTCTCTACGCTTCACAGCCAATGGGCAGTGTTAGACCAGTCATCCATAGGGTGGTCTTCCCCAAAACGTTTTGCCTGGTCTCCTCCTCTTTTTGACATTTTTGTTGGCCTTAGGACTCTGAGCACTTTACCACTGTTGACCAGTGCTAAAGTTTATGTGCTTCTCACCTAAACATGGTAACATTGGTATATACACAATTGGAACATTTAGTTTACTTGCAAGTCCCTTGTAAAGTGGTATACCATATACCCAGGGCCTGTAACTTAAATGCTACTACTGGGCCTGCCGCACTGATTGTGCCACCCACACAAGTAGCCTTTCAAACCTGTCTCAGGCCTGCAATTGCAGAGCCTGTCTGTGCAGTTTACTGCCACTTCAACTGGCGTTTAAAACTACTTGCCAAACCTTAAAATCCCCTTTTATTACACATAAGGTTCCCCCTAAGGTATGCCCTAGGTAGCCCATAGGGCAGGGTGCTGTGCAAGTAAAAGGTTTGACATGGGCTGTTAAGTTTTGCATGTCCTGGTAGTGACAAACACCCAAATTCGTTCCTCACTACTGTGAGCTCTACTTCTGTCATAGGTTAACATTGGGAATTCCTTAATGCACTTTTAAGCTGTAATTCTTGATCAGAAAGGAGTAGCTGCTTCATGTTTCATATCTTTGGAATGGTAATGATAAATCCTCTTTACTGATTAAGTTGGATTTAACATTACTATTTTAGAAATGCCACTTTTAGATAGTGAGCATTTCTCTGCTCTTACTGCTCTCTGTGCCTGCAGCCCATCTCCAATACACGTCTCAGGTGAGTCACAGCTACAAACACAGGAAGGTTAGGGTGTGTCTGAGTACTCATTTGCATTCTGATGGCTCTTCCCAAGCAGGAAGGGAGGGAGGAGCCGACACTTACACCTGAATAGGCAGTGTCCTATTGCCCGCACAAAGGACTGATTACCCCCTACTGATAGTCTGGAGCCAGTGCTGGGAAGAAAGGACCTGTGTGCACTTCAAAGACACTTCTTTGATGTCACCCCCACTTCAAAGGCACAACTGGGTATAAGTACTGGATCTCTGATCCTACCAAGATAGTACAATACTGGACCCGAGAAAAAGGAATGGACCCATCTCACTTGAACCCAGAGTGACTCCAAGGGATTGCTGGCTTGCCCCCTGTTTTGGAGTCTCAGGGCCATCAAATACTTCCTACAAACCCTGCAACAGCACCTGGACTCTGCCATCTGTGAGTCCTGCCTTGACAAGTGGTACCAATCCAGTCCTGGGCCCTTGGAAGTGCTTGTTTCTGTGCTGATCCAGCAGAATCCAAACATCGACGACTTTGCGACGATCTGCCCCGACACATTGCCCTTCAACACAGCTGCTTCCTGATGACATTGTTTCAACAGACTGCGCTGCTCGATGACTATGGAATGCAAGGCTCACTGACGACACATGGACTGCATCGCAAAGGGGTTCATCAATGAGGCTTCACTGACTGTGTGGATTGGAACAGACATTGCCTGCATCCACAGGAATCGATGACGCCGCATCGCCTCCTCGCATAGGGTCCTTGACGTTGACGCTTCCTCCATCCAAGGTATTTTTTAGCGGGCCCAGCATGAGTCCTGTAGCCGGCGTGCCCGCCATTGCGGTCAGCCTTAACTCTGGATTTACCCCTGTGTAGCGCGACCAGATGTCTCAGGTTGGCACTTTATGACTCTTAGCACTATATTTTGATTTAATCTTAAAAAAATTAATAACTCCGGTTCTACTTATAGGATCTTTGTCGTTTTGGTCTTGTTTTACTCATAAAATATAATCTATTTCTCTAACCCTGTGTGGAGTATTTTTGTGGCGGTTTCATTGTGTTACTGTGTGTGCATGTGTTGCACAAAACCTTTACACATTGCCTCTTTGGATAAGCCTGACTGCTCTGCGCCAAGCTACCAGATGGTGAGCACAGGCTATCTTTTACTGTGTATCTAACTTACCCCGACTAGAGTGGTGGTTCCTACTTGGACAGGATGCATACCTCTGCCAACCAGAAACCCCATTTCTAACAGGCAGCAAATAAAGCAATTAGAGGGTCATCCCTGCTTCATTTCGATCATTTAGCTTCTCGTTTACAGAGACGTTTTTATTTGAGGAGACCAGTTGTCCATTCACCGGTTTCTCCATGGGATTTTTCTCCAGTTTTGACTGCCTTAGAGTCCCCTCCGTTTGAGCCTCTTCCCTCTGTATCTCTGGAATATTTGAGCCTGAAAGTCTTTTTTCTGGTAGCCTTAATTCTGGGCGGAGACTGTGGCTTAGCTCTGTCGTCCCCCATTTTTGAGATTTGTTGAGGACAATGTGGTTCTTCGTCCCGAGCCTACCTTTTTGCCTAAGGTGTCAACATCTTTCCACTTGTCCCAAGACTTGATTTTACCAGCCTTTTTTCCTTTTCCCTCTATGAGTGAGGACATTTTTCTTCATTTTCTGTATCGGTCATAAGCAATTTCGATCTTTTTTGTTACTTACTGGTTGGCTAACAGGGGACATTGTCCCACTACTTCTACTTTGTCCTGATGGATTAGGACTATTATTTCCTTGGCCTACCAGAAGTCAGGTGTGTTTCTTTCTCAAGGAGTGCAGGGCCATTTTAACAGAGGGGTGTCCTCTTCATGGATGATTTTCAAGGTGGTTTCACTGAAAGATATTTGTGCAGCAGCCATGTGGGCTTACCCACATACCTTCCTTTCTCTTTATAAATTAAAATTGGGTGAAGTTTTTTCTTCAGATTTTAATTTAACTGTGCTTTCTGCAGTTTGTTGACTGTTGATTTCTTTATTTGTTTTCAGAATAAAAATAAATTTTGCATCATACACATAGCCGATATCAGTTTTTTCACAGGAGCTTGGGTATAAGATTGCCTATGAGGACTGTGGCGAGGAAGACGGCTGATGAAGGTAATGACATGGTTACTTACCAATAATCTTCATTACTCTGAGTCATAGTCTTCCTTGTCACATTCCTTGCTTCCCACCGTCCCTCCCTTGAGATTGGGGGAATTGGAGTTTTCTGTAACTTGCCATTTCAGGATGCAGGGGTGTCATGGCCCATCTCTAAGCATCACATGCTGTGCAATTCATGTGGGGGCCACTTTGGATGGGGAAAAGAAGTTTTTTTTTATACATATGGTTGAACTCTGTGGACATCACACGAACTGCTCGCCTGTAAGGACTGTGACGAGGAAGACTGACTCGGAGTAATGAAGATTACCAGCATGAGATCTGCGGAGGCTCCACGTCCCTAGGTATTCAAGATTTTTTAGTATTAATTGTGCAAAAACCTACAGAATAGATTACAAAAAAACACATAAAACACTTTTTCTGGAACAACATCTAGCTTTCTGCCAAATTTGGTAAAAATCCTCGTCCCCGTTTGACAATCACCCCGAAATTTCCATGCGCAAACTACTCAAAAAGTAGCACTTTTTTGGAAAGTTTAGTGGAGATTTGTCAAATGGCGCTAAAGTTGTTAGCAACACAAAAATGCATTTCCTATGGAAACACAATCCTAACTATAACTACCCAGTGGCGACGGCCACTGGGTAATACACATATATTGATATAAAGAGAGAGAAAGCAAGCAAGAGAGAGAAGAGAGAGAAGGTGGAACATACAAACTTTCTGACACACCTATTGATGCACTAAATTACATAAAAGTGAAAAAAGAGTTGAGAGGCCAAATGGAGTCTCTTGTAAGAGGAAGAAATGACAGGCCCATCAAGATAAAGAGTAGGAGAAAGCAATAGAAATATACTAATTTGGCACTATGAAAAAGAACATTTACAACATCTGTAAAGGACCCATGCACTCAGACCTTAAGTTACTCAGACCCGAAGTTTAGCTAACTGTGACTTCACCAAGTCATTTTATAATTTTTACAAAGCCATATATATTATAACACTCGAATACCACATCAGACCATAGATAACATAGCTACAGTTACAAAAAGCTGAGCAATCAAGACAGAACAATTTTGAAAGCCCCAATAGCCAGAGGCTCTCCTCGCCTCTAGTATTTCTAAAGAATCGAAATACAAGGACTATGTTAGAGTATTGCCTTAAAGCTTTGAGAGCATCGCTTATAAAAATAACACTACCTAATTATTTGTTATAAAATAAATAATTTGAACAAGACAGCACTTCCTAAAGTGTCTGTTCCCAAAACAAATTGAAGTATGGCAATCTGAAATGGGTTAAGGATTTATGGTATGGAGCAGGGGTTACAGGGAGGTTACAGGTGTATGGCTTACAATATAGTGTATATAGTTTGGGGTATAGGTTAATGGATTTAGGTGTAAGAGTTAGGCATTAAAGAGTTAAGGTTAAGTGTGGGGTGCCGATTGACAACAAGGACCATAAACCCACTCTCAACCCTTCTTTTGCAGGTTGTTTGCTGTGTGCCAATGATTTTGCTTTGTTCTGTTTCAGTTGTTTTCAAACTCTAGCTTGGTGAAGAGTAAACTTCACAGACTTGTAAAAACCGAACTGCTCTTTGGTGGGTGAATTGTGAATCTTCTTTTTCTCCAAGTACTGATCACAAACCGCTAGTGATCAAGAATATTACTTTGCTCAAGTCTTTCAATGGTTCTGTAGTTGCATTGGAGTGTTGTTGTGCTTTTCGGTTTCAAGACTGTGCACTTGTTCGTGATCAGCTACTAATGGTGAATATGAGATACTGTGCAGAGCCAGGGCCTCTGTTTTACGCCTACACCGTGCTACATATGTTGTACATTGTTTATTGAGCATTGTGTTGTATACTTGTTAGCGTTTGACTGCCCAGCTGTAGTATACAATGTATTTTCATATTCTTAAGTTATTAAAGCGTTGTGTATCCCCAAATCTGACTGAACATTAACATCTTTATTGCAGGTATGATAACTCTGATGTAGGCTCAGAGAGGCCAACTTACTGTGGCCATCCATGTAACTGGAGCTTGTAGAAATCCCTATTCTCACATTTTGGGTGCTTGATGGCCCCTGTAGTTACAGAGGATGGAGTAAAACCATGGCAAGTTGAGATGGACTAGATAGCTGTTTATTATCTGCACATTGCATTTGTGTCAGTCAGATATAGTCAACTGTACTTGGCAAAACAGCCATGTTTTAAAGCGACGACACTGCAGCATAGGCGGATGAACCTCGAACTAAGCTAGGTGAGGAATAAGAAAAGGAGGAAAATGGCAGACTGGATTGCCAAGTGGTACCCAAACGTAGGCGTGACAGAAGTGGGTTCCAGTCCATTCTGATTGGTATTAAAAAGGGATCTGATAAAGGTATGCACCTGCACAAGGCAAGAGATCATGGCCACATGCTTGCAGTACAGTGGGTTCAAAGCAGTTTTGATAAATAGCTTTGAGATGCAGTTTCTAGTCTTACCCCTAGGCGGTGTGGGATCAATAAAGCAGAAACAAGAAAGGCAAACATTGGTGGTATTAGTGCTGTACAACGATGCTTTGTGTACACTTAATGTATTAGCTGCAGATTCCTTACCTTAGAATTATCCTCAGGCGTCAGACTGGATCGGGAAAATTTTCGTGAGCAGTACCCCTGCGAACTGGTAGGTGGTGTTGATCGGCTCCGTGTGGCATCGTCTTTGCCGGAAGTGACGTGCGAGGTGCCTATATAGGCGCCACCCCAGCGTGCTGACGTCAGTTACTTTGCGTGACTTTCCCCGCCAGAAACGCTGAGCCACGAAAAACACAGACCACTGGTGTGGAAAACTAGGGCCCTGAAAGGGGACAGCCCTGTCCTTAGAAATCTGTTTGCAGAGTGGGGAGGATAGGTGCGTCGGTAAGGAATCTGTGGCTGGATAGAGTCTCTACCAGGTAAGGCATAACCGAAGGGAAGTAACTTGTGCATCTGATAGATATTTCTAGCCGCAGATTCCTTACCTTAGAATAGACATCCAAGCAATACTTTCCCGGAGGTGGGTCTGAAAAGCAATTTCACACAAAAAAGTCCTACAGGACCGAACGGTCAAAGTGCCAGTCCCAATGGACCTGACTGTCCAGCCTTTCCCTTCTTCGCTCAGACATACCTCACGAACAGTTGGTCACCTGCCTGGAACTTTTTTGTGCGGTCAGGGTAGAACAATGATGCTCTTTTTGGGTCCAGTAGGTGAAGTCGCTCTTCTTCCTTGGAGAGATGTGGTGGAGCATAAAAAGTAGGTAGAGTGATGGACTGGCCTACATGAAAGGAAATGACGATTTGTGGCAGAAAGGAAGCCCTAGTTCGTAGAACCAGCTTGTCTGGATAGATGTTCAGGCATGGAGGTTTGGTTGACAAAGCCTAAAGCTCACTGACCCTCCAGGCAGAGGTTATTGCTACCAGAAAGCCCGTCTTGATGGTAAGGAGCCTGACGGGAAGTTGTGCAAGGGATCAAAGGGAATGCACATCAGTGATGTCAGGACAAGGTTATGGTCCCACTGGGGCATGATAAAGGAAGAAGGTAGAAACAGATGTTGCAAACCTTTCAAGAACCAATGCACAATAGAGGATTTGGAGAGGGATGGCTTAGCAGGCAACCGCAGAAAGGCTGAAATAGCAGAAAGATAACCCTTTAAGGTGCCCAGAGCAGAGCCCTGCTGGTCAAGGGAAAGAATAAAAAGAAGAACCTAACAAATAGGAGCAGGAAGGAGGTCAACCTGCTTTTCTGCACACCATGTCACAAACTTGCCCCAACGGCAGGCTTATA
Organism: Calotriton arnoldi; assembly: GCA_963921515.1. Lineage (NCBI taxonomy): Eukaryota > Metazoa > Chordata > Amphibia > Caudata > Salamandridae > Calotriton > Calotriton arnoldi. The sequence goes on from CAWUFW010008060.1 coordinate 125,967, forward strand.
CCGTGTTGGTGGAGGGACGCCTGGGTGGCAGAATAACATCACAGACTTTAGGCGGAAGGTCGGAGGCTGTCAACTGTCGCCGCTCAATCTCCACGCAAGAAGGTGGAGACTGCAAAGGCCTGGGTGCAGAAGCCACTCCTCTTGCTATGACAGCAGGTCCTCCCGGAGGGGCAGCCTGGTCGAGGACAAATGATCAAGCCCAGGAGTTCTGGACACTACACTGTCTGTGCCCAATCAGGAACCCCTAGGATGATTGGGCCCAGTGTGTTGACAGGTTCAGGTGGAGAACCCTCCCCTGCTGCTGCGACAGAAGATCCGAAGGGGCAGCCTGATAGGAGAACCGATGGTCATGCTCAATAGCTTGAGATATAAAACTCTTAGAGCCCAGTTCAGAGCCACAAGGATGACTTTGGCTGGGTCGTTCCTGAACTTCTTTAGCTCCCCTCGACACGAAAAGCATCTAGGAGTGAGAGCCACCTTGGAAACTCCAGCGAGCAGAACTGCGGACATTGAGTGCTCTCGGCAGTGGCGAACAGATCTTACCAAGGCTCTCCCAACTGCTGAAAGAGACCTTCCACCACCTCCGGATGGAGATGCCATTTGTGATCCACATGGCATCTTTGGCTGAGTTCCTACGCTCTGGCATTCTGAGAGCCCGCCAGGTGTTGAACCACCAGGGAAATGCCCTGCTGTTCTAGCCATGTCAAGGGACGCAGGATCTCTTGACAAAGGGTCCACGACCAAACCCGCCTTGTTTGTTGCAGTGCCAAATGGCGGTGGTGTTTTCCGTGAACACCTGCACTATCCTTCCCTTAATGGAGGGTAGAAAGGCTTTTAATGCCAGCCGGATCGCCCAGAGCTCCAGAAGGTTGATGTGGAGTCCAGATTCCGCCAGAGGCCTCTGATCTCCACCTCTCCCAGATGGCCACCCCATTCCAGGAGTGACATCTGGTTGGGAAAGGGAGGGGAGTCTGCCACTAACCCAATTGTGGTTCGTTAAGCACCACTGCAGATCTTGTGCAGTTCTCTCCAAATCTGACCCATGTTGGGGAGATTTCCCTGATGCTGCGCCCACTGGAACTTCAGGTCCCACTGCACAGCTGGCATATGCCAGCGGGCATGTGCCATAAGAAGGATGCAGGAGGCAATGAGGCCCAGCAGCCTTAGTCAGTCTCACTGAAATCCACGATAGAGCCTGAAACATCAGTATCATAGTCTGAATATCCTGGATTCGCCATTCGGGAAGATAGCAGCGAAAGTGCATTGTGTCCAGTACAGCTCCAATAAACAAGCATTTGCAATGCAATCAGTCTCGCCTTTGGGAACTTATAAGTATTTAGCCATGCAGCACATTATCCTGGGTGCTGCAATATCTACTGTTCTTTAAAATGGAGGCTTTGACACTAATAGGCACATTATCGCACAATACATTGTTGCACATTATTGCAGTGTGGCCTCACTCACATCTATCTTCAGCACAATTAGAACCCCAACTCAAGGTAATTACCACAACAGACTTCTAGTGATTATTATATATATTTTTTTAGTCAGAGAAGCATGAGTAAAAGCAGGCACTGAGGATCTCTACTTGCCTTTCGGTGCGGTGATGAGGGAACATGCACTGGAACGCGTTTTTTTTTTTTAACAGTTGTGCCATGGTGATTCGCCGGTATAAAAGGGCCTGAATGTTCCCCCTCTTGAAAATGACACAGATGGTCATATTGGCGCAGTTGTTTTTAGTAAACAAAGAAGTGAGGAGTCCAACTCGATCTTTTTGGGATGGCCCCAGAATATGACGCTTTGTGGCCTGTTGAGTTTTCTGTTTCAGAAACAACATTGGTAAAAAGGCACAAAAAAGCGAAGCCTGTTGGCACCGCCAATGCTTGTTTTTACATAGGGATTGCTACGGTCAATTTACCATTTATTATTCCTGTCAACATGAGGTAGCACAATAACCCAACACAACTGTACTTTCTCTAGCGAATTCACAAGGCTAAAGTTGCTTTATCAGCATTCAAACCTGAGACTCGGAAGAGTGCAAGGCGGAGTCAGTCTTGGTGGGAGTTGAACCCATGATCTTCAGCTCCAGAACACCACATGTGTCAGCGGGGAGCGTTCATATCTGATATTCAGTATTCCTTGCAATTCTAAGCAGTCTGGAGCTTGTAGGAACACCCTGTCACATGATTTACAGTTGTATACAGGCACAACTTGATAAGTGAAATTTGCATGCCACGAGGTGTGAGGTTACATGTTTTAAGGAGGAGATTTGATGATTTATAATTTTAGGAAATTGCCACAGTCTCTCGCCGTAAGAAGGCATAAAAATGTATGAGATGAGAAATGATATCAGATTGCATGGCCTTGGGGCAGCCCATGTGAAGCTATGAGGGTATTGAATGCTATTGGCTGTGCATGAGAGCAAGAAGCTGAGCTCTAAACCAGGGGTGTAACACAGGCCCCTGCACCCTCAGCGGTGCAGGGATTCCCCCAACTCTTCACGGGGCCCCTAGCCCTTCATAAGGGCCCCAATCATCCAAGGCCAACATATATCTGTGATATATGAGAAACTCAGCTCATCACATTCAGCGAGGGAGTGCAGGGCATCATTTTGCCTTACGCCACAGCTCAAAACACAACGGAAATGGCAGAAGGTGGCACACAGATGCTGAGTACTAGCATTAGATACGGGGCAGAGAGAAAGTAAGCACCATACTGCGGAACACGCCAGGTATGGGAACACATGGAGAGAAATACTGCTGATCAGCGGGAAATGGTATTGTCCAAAAGAGGGCCTTTGGTGGTGGTATCACTGAAAATACAACATTAAAATTTTTTATTATTGTCTGCGGGTGCTCGTGGAAGACAAATTTCTATGGCCTGGAATATAAGGAATTGTAAAGCGATTCTGGTATTTTACTGACCTCTGTTGGTCATTTTCTATCAAGAAAGTAAATAGAGGCAGTTGCTTGAAAAAGAAAAAAAGAAAGTCCCCACGCAGAAATCGATTCTGCTATTTTACTGACCTCTGGTGGTTGTTTTCTATCAAGACAGTTAAATAGAAGCAGCTGCTAGAAAAGAAGTCCCTAAGCAGAAGCAGACAAGTCCTGGTGATATGCTCCAGAGCCCCCAAAGTACATACAACAGATCTTCCGGACTGCGCAAGCGCGATCTAGGCTTGACCTAAAAGAAGCGTCTGAGAGGGAGTCAGGTGTGACTTCTGCAAGTTGATAGTGAACCCCAGAGAATGCAAGAGGTCCGCCATAGTCTAGAGGTGGGAGACAACAGCCTGGTGCGAGCCCGCCTTTAACAGCCAGTCATCGAGATGGGGGAAGACTGGCGCTCCTGATCTCCACAAATGAGCTGCAATTACTGTCATCACCTTGGTCAACACCCAAGGGGAGATGGTGAGGCCAAAAGGGTGCACAGCAAACTGAAAGTGCTCGTGGCCAACCGTGAACCGCAGGTAAAAGCTGGGGGCAGGCAGGATGAGAATGTGGAAAAATGTGTCCTGCAAGTCCAAAACTACCATCCAGTGTCCCGGGTCCAGGGCAGACAAGACATTAGCGAGCGTAAGCATTTTGAACTTGTTCTTCTTGAGGAAGAAATTGAGAGGGTGCAGGTCTTGGATAGGACGAAGGCCTCCATCTTTCTTGGGCACCGAAAAGTAGCGGAAATAGCAACCATGACCTACTTTTGGCATTGGGACTCTCTCTATGGCCCCCTTGGACAAGAGAGACATCACTTCCCGACGGAGAAGAGGAAGAGGGTCCTCCGTCAGCCTGTCGCAAGCAGGTGGCATGGGTGGAGGGCTAATCTCGAAGGAGAGGGAGTGGCCCCTCTGGATAACCTGCAAAACCCATTGGTCTGATGTGATAGACAGCCAGTGGTGCAGGCGATGGCGGATCCTGCTGCCCACTGGGTGCCCATGATAAGCGCGTAGACTATATGGGCTTGGAGGCTGAGACGAGGTGGTGGGCTGGGCCGACCGCCTGACCCACAAGGTCTGTGGGTACAGCATCCTCAGCCACGTAGAGGCTGTGAAGCTTGTGCAACGCAGTGACTGGGCAGGTACAGACAGCCTGAAGCCCCCCATGGCCATGAAGAAGTGAAAGGTGAATTGGGGGTGACGAGGGGCCATGGAAAGGCCCTAAGACCTTGCCGTAGTTTTGCTGTCCTTGAAGCGCTCCAGCGCTGAATCCGCCTGGTCTCGAAGACGTGAGCCATCAAAATGCATGTCCATAAGAAACACTTGGACATCTCCAGAAAAGCCAGTCGTCCTCAACCAGACGTCGCGCAGTCAGCCACTGTTGATGAAGCCATTCTACCCAGCGAGTCGGTGGTGTCCAGTCCACAACGCATGGTAAACTTGGCTGCATTTCTCCCGTTAGCAACAGACTAGGAGAGGACGGCCCGGGCCTCCTCCGGGACCATCAACAAAACCTGTGCAACCATGCTCCACAGAGTGTGGGAGTAGCGGCCCAAAAGGCACGTGCTGTTCACCGACCGCAGTGCCAGGCTGTTGGAAGAAAACATCTTCCTTAAGGTGTCCAGTCTCTTGGATTCCCTATCCAGGGGTATGGAAGGGAAAACGCCATGGGAGGTGGAGGCTTAGACCATCAAGCTCTCAGGGGTAGGGTGTTGCGTGAGGAAGTTGGGGTCCCCTGGAGCGGGTAGTGGCGGCAGGCAATCGTTCTGTTCACAGGAGACCCTACGCTGGGCTTGGACCAGGTCCCAAGCAGGACGTCAGTAAGGGCTTCATTTAAGGGGAGAAGCGGTTCTGAAGGGGGCACTCCCGGCTAAAGCACCTCCGTCAAGACATTAGCCTTGACTGCCACAGAGGGCAGGTTAAGGTCCAGGACCTCGGCCACCCTTCCTCACCACCATAGCGAAGGACGCTCCCTCCTTCATAGCCACAGTAGGAGGAGAAAGCATGCCAGAATCTTGAGAAGTGTCCAGTCCGCTGGCTTCCACCAAGTCCTCGCACCACTCCGCATTAGGGTCAAAGGGCTGGTATTCTTCAGGGTCCAGCGACGGCTCCTAATCTTCCCCGAGTCCTAGGCCATTGGAATAGGCCTCAGACTCCGGCCTGGAAGGCATGGCTCCAAACAGCGCCGGCGTAAAGCGACGGCCATCCGGCTCCATATCGGAGTCAGGGATCAGAATGGGGATGGCGCTGCCGGTGGGTGCTGGGAGCGTCGGCATCAGGACCAACTTTGGGGAAGGTTGAAGTGGCATGACTGGCACTGGTACAAATCTATCTGTGGATCCAAGGGGCCCCACTGGGGCTGAAGTGGGAGCAGATGGCGTGGATTCAGCAGGGGCCCCTTCCACACCCACGGGGCCTGAAGGTGCACCGACAGGAGCGGACCGCTCAAATATGAGGCGCATGACCTCATAAAACTCGAAGTTGAGCAGGGAGGTCGCAGGGGCTCCCGGAAACTCAGGGAAGTACTGAGCCGACGCATGCGCTGGCTCAACCGCCGAGCCATGCCTCGAATGCAGACACTCCCTCATCTTGACGGAAGAGGTAAAGTCAAAGACCTCTTCAACTTCTTGCTCTTCCGTTTTACGATGGGACTTAGCCGAATAGCCCAACGACTTAAAGTGCGAAGAAGAATTCATTCTCCGTGACTGCTCCCGGGACCTTTCCCTCAACCGAAATCAACGCTGAGTAGCACATCGAGCCGCCAGGAGCTTGAGGGGTCGCTCCCTCAAGGCCTTCGGGTTCATGGAAATCGGAACAGGCCTTCGGAACGTGCTCACACTCGAGGCACCAAAGGCATACAAAATGCGGGTCCATCACAGGCACCGCATAGCTTGAAGCCGGCCTTCCTGGATGACAACCCTGCCATACCAGGAGATCATCTAAAAAAAAACTTCGACAAAAGTCAAAAAAAGTTAAGTAAAAAAATTACTAAGGGGAAGTTCTCTCTGGATCTGCGCTGACTGGCATGGAAAGAAAAGAACAGACATCAGCGTGCTGGGATGGCACCTATATAGGCACCACACACGTCTCTTCCGGCGCAGAGGATGCCACACGGAGCCGATCGATGCCACCTGCCGGTGCGCAGGGGTACTGCTCACGAAAATTTTCTGGTTCCTGTCTGACGCCTGGGGATAATTTTGAGGTAAGGAATCTGCAGCTGGAAGTCTATCGGATGCGAAACAACACAAAAACGTCCCTTACGGTTTGAAAGAATGCGTTAGTGATTAATAGTTTATCTTAGTACCTGGATAGGCCACAGATGTTTCAACATTCTTTTCTTGTGTTTATGCAGGATCTCTACATTGCTCTGTGATCCACTCAACAATGAAACCCTTAAGGAGATTTGTAAAATGGCCAAACTCCTGAAAAGCTTTAACTGAAGCCCGGACTCAACTACACAAGTATAACTACCTGCCAGCTGAATTTATCCATAGCACGCAAACACCTCTAACAGCTGTCACTCAACTACATGTCTTCTGAACCGAGAAATAAACCTTGGGACCCGGACCGTGGCCCTTCAACTCTGACAAGTCCACTCTCTTGTTTAAGTAAATATAACCCTACAGGTTCCAGCAACAGTTCCATTTGTAAGCACGCTTTCAGTTTGATATTCTTTATGCACTTTATGCGTGCTCAGTGATCAGTAGTGTATTACAGAAGCAAAAGGACATTCCCACAAGTGTGAAATTCTTACAGTGACAAACGTAATCCTTGGAGCTTAAAGTGTTCCATTCCCCATCTCTCTTCCCTACACTTGTGTCGCTGTACAAGTGTTTAGCATTTGTGACTCATCCCACACATTTAGCAGGAGTTAAATCTGAACTTGGCCCTTCAGTCACACACATTAACAACAAAAAACCTTCTATAACTTCAACTATTTAAATGAGGATAAACTGGTGCAGAACAAAACACTCATGGAAAACAGGCATAATAGGAAATACCTAGGCAGGTTTTTTTAATCCATCCTAATGCACAATTGCTCAAATCCATGCAAAATGTGTGTTTACAATATGCAGTAAATGGTAGTCAGAAATAAAAGGGTACGTGTTTGGTACTTCCCAATGATTTACCCCACTCCAAAAACTGTTTGCAGAAGAAGGACCACAGCACACTTACAGATAATCCAAATTCCTTATCCTTAGCTATCGCCATCATGCTAATAGTTCACTGGGGCAAGACCAAGTGTAAGCAGCAGGGTTCAAACCATGTCATGCTCCTAAAACCAAAGAAACTGTTACCCTCCGTGGACCCGGCTTCATTCTAATAATGAGGCCACCAAACCCTGATGATCCCAGCAAAGGACACCTTCCTGTCAGATCTGCTCCCCGGAGTTCAAAGACTCAAAGGAGTTATGGCTTAAAAGGATAGTCTTCTCATCTCAAAATTTATCAGATCTAAAGCACACCTGTTTTAGGGAACTAATTTGGAGAGCCTTAGCGACTGACGTGCTCCTTACTGGGTGCCCGATGGGGTAGTAGAAATATAATTTAATTCATTCATTGACAAGCCAATATCACAAACCTTGATTGGAACCAAAACCAGGATTTCGGGGTTTGAAATCCATGACTTTCACCCCGCTGGAACGCCTACCAAGCAGGTACTTCTGGTTTAAAAGGCTGCTTTCAGTACACCAATATGGTTACAAGGGAGTTTGAAGAAAAAAATAGTTAGGACAGAGCAGTCCAGAAGAAGAAATCTGTGGTTCCAAATTCATAATTTAACAGCCACTAAGCACCCAGTATGCTTCAATCAAAGGACATTTGAAGACTTAAAAAACATATATATTCTATTACTCCTATCACCCTGCAGACCCAGTTGTGATAGAGTTCTCTTTAATTGTGCTACTACAAACCAAAAAGTCGCTCATCTCTACACATTCTTCGCTACAATTTCTCTTACTACGGCTCGACTTGTCTTCAAGCACTATTGCAGATCCTACATCTTAACAGTTTCCTTTCTCAGAGTCCATCATTGCCTAAATACAATATCACTACCTGGTTAACATCATCACCCAGCACAATTAGAACCTGGTGTTCTTTATCTCATTTCTATCTGTCATCATAAGTCATGCAAGAGGTTTACATTGGTCAGCAATTTAGAATTTGAATTCTAGGAAAAAGACATTTTTAAATGCATCGTATACCTCTGGCTTCACTCCACTGTTATCAATACCTTCCCGTTTCTTTAGCCCATCTTTAACCAGTTCATTTGCCAATGTCACCACATAAGCTTCCCTTTTTCCCTTTAGAACGTGTTTCTCTCTGACTCGCATGTATCCTCAGAAAGGTATATCACACTACCATCCCTATAAATAATAGCCTTTTGGGATTAGAAACCTTTCTTTAAAAAAATTGTTTCTCTTGGTATTATTCCTTAATAGTGTGGAAATGTGAATTGTAGATTATGAAATAATTCTGAGATTTATATTTGCAGTGCTAACCGCCATAACCCAAGGTTACACAATCAATTTGCTTTAAATGTTTGTAGAATTCTCTGAAGAATATAACTCTAAGGTACATTTCTGCAATCCAAGATATAAGCAGCAACCCATTAAAACAAATACACGGGGTATACAGCCAAGTGCCTAAGGCGTTCCCACCCTATTATGATTTGATGGGGGGTAGGGGGGTAATAGAAACACATATTAATTCGAACAAATCTCTTGCGGTGGTGGTTTAAGTGAATAATGCGGACTTCAATGCTGAAGATAAGATGTAAAGATGGGAATATTTTACAGTCCAAAAATTACAAGAGCAAAAATTTGTCTGATGCCTACCTAATCTTAAAAATTGTCCTACTTTAAATTGGTTTCAAACAAATTAAAGCTGGTTTAAGCATGAACAGTTTTACACATACCACATGTGTACAGTTTCTAAATAGCTTAATACTGTTTAAGACATTTTAAAATACAAATTGTAGCCGTATTCATGTTTAAAACTTCAAATGTGTAAATGATACAAATGAACTTACATTTGGATCATCTGCACACATTTAATTTGGAAAAAGATTCCATAATCTTTTGATTATGAGCTGGAGTCTTCCGTGCCAAACAGGCAGGACTTTGGAACTGTTGCGACTGAATACTGGAATAATTCAAATTAATAACTTCAACACAGTTGAAAATAAAATTTACCAAAATATTTCCGGGTACTCAAGATAGATAACATGTACCTTTGATCTGCTGGCAGTGAGAAGATCATATTCTGTAAAAATCTGGACAAATTCCATGCTAGCCCATCTTAGGGAAATATCGGGTTGATTAGCATGCTCAGTGGGGGTATTGGGTGTACCTGGACATAGAGACCTGTGGGAATACATCAAGCAGCTGAATAGGATTTTAGGTTAACACAATCACCTTAAAACGAAGGTAGAAATGTGGTAGAATTACTGTCCGCTCCAGGCACGGAGGTAAGGTTGGTCACACGTTTGTGGAAAGGTGAGATGTGTCTCCCTTTTCAGTCTTCCTTAAGGCACAGTATCCTTATGCTATCCATTCTGTTCCTGTGTTCTAGATCTGTGGTGGAGCATTTCATCTGGTTAATACTTTGGCACAAATGTTTGTGGATTGTTGACCTGGAGCGGTCTTATAGTCTTCCAATCTGCTCACCCTTCTTTCTGTTTTAGTAACTCTTAGGGAGAATTTACGAAAGTTGCTTCTTAAAGATGTGGCTTCTGTAAGAATCAGATTTGTAAATCAACCAGACGTACTAGAGCAGGACTCCGGCTGATTTGCATTATGCTGGTTCCTGCCAGAGGTGAGAAATGGGTTCTGCCCATTTAACCCCTTTGATTTTTTACTTTTTAGACTAGTTGGTTTATGGACTGCTACCATGAGTCTAACTACCAGAGTATCGCTTGCTGTAAGCTCTGTTAGAATGGACTGGGAGTGCTAACCGCTAGTGTCCACCTTTTAAGATAAGGTCCGTGAATAGGAGGACAAACTTCCAGGTAAGTCAGTAACCTTAGTTTTATTCAACGGTCCACCTCCACAGCACTGACACTATAACTCACCTTTGCACAATGTTTCACACAGGGAAGTAATCACAACAATCTACTTTACCATTAACCCTTCACACCCCTTTTTCTTCACAGAATACAGAGGAAACTGTCTGCAATATCACAATGAAACAACAACGAGAAGAGTAAAATAAATAAAACTTCGCATGTGACCATATGTACAGCAAAATGTAAAAAACACAGTATGGCATAAAATGTAAGCTAAATGGAACAGCAATACGAATGCAGTGTTCATATATATGCTACAAGATGGAAATCCGCCATTGCTTTGCTGAGTTGTAAGTCAGATCTAGATATTCTGGATAGCTGGCGTCTCTACAATCTGGTTAAACGCGAGTACTCCGGTTACTCGGCAAAATACGACTCAGCATCTAGGCTAGACTTTTTTCTAACTTCTCACAATCTTGAAATTAGGAAATATGAGCATATAGTAAATCCCTTCTCAGATCATGCCCTTATTAAGCTTGAAATTATTCTAGGAAAGACAGATGAAGAAGTATCAAGAAGGTGGTATTTCAATAGACTTAATTTAGCTGAGAAACAATGGTGTGCAGAAATAGAAAAGGAGATTACCTTCTTTTTTAATATAAATAAGGATTCTGCCCCAATTAACGTAATATGGGATGCATTTAAGGCAACATTGAGAGGCATAGTTACCTCAAAAGAGATACCAAAACAGAAGGCTAAAAAGGAGGAGAGAGTGGCGATAGAAAACAGGCTGGCCCATGCAAATCAAGCTTATTTTAGAAATAGGACCCTAGATACTAGACAAGAAGTATTGAATGCAAATACGAGAATGAGGGAATTTTACTATGAATTAGGTGATACGGCAAGTAGATTATACCTTCAGTCAAGCTATGAAAATAGTGAGTATACGGGAAGACTGCTAGCCTGGCAAGCAAAGGAGAAGCAAGTCCGTAATAGAGTCGCATGCATTCAGGATAACGTAACTAAAATGCGTGTAACGACTACACCATTAATAGGTGAGGTTTTTCTTAAACATTATAAAGACATCTATCAGACATCTCACCAGGTCTCCTTAGAATCAATTAATGAATTCCTACAGTAATTGCCAATTCCAATTTTGGGAGATAATTTTAAAGAGCTGTTGCTTGCCGAATTCACTAAGGAAGAACTAAATGTAGTCACTAGCTCCCTGCCAAACTGCAAAGCGACCGGGGAAGATGGTATTCCCGCGGAATTTAAAAAAACATTTGCTACAATACTCTGCCCCGAATTTTTAAGACTTGCGAATTATTTATTACAAGGGGTGATCCGCCAGCATCTTTTCGTACTGCAGTAGTGGTCAGTATTTTAAAAAAGACAAAGATAGCAAAAATGTGAATTCTTACAGGCCAATAAGTCTTTTAAATACTGACTATAACGTTTTCACTAAACTTTTAACCAATAGACTAAATAAGATGGTGGGTTCACTTATTGGGACGGATCAGTGCGGCTTTGTAGCAGGGAGACAGCTCTATACTAACACAAATTTTTTATTAGAGGCATTGGATTTTTTTAATATTAATAAGGTTGAGGCTCAGATCTGGTTTTTAGATGCTGAAAAAGCATTTGATCTTGTTTCTTGGAATTGTCTTTTTACGATCTTAGAAAAGTTCGGCTTCCCAATTAAGTTTATATTTTTATTAAAACAACTTTATTCGAACTCCCATGCGCAAATTTTAATCAACTCTGTTAATATCGGGACATGTCAAATAAATAGAGGCACTAGACAAGGCTGCCCCTCTCCCCGATTTTATTTGCTCTATTTATAGAGCCACTGGCAATCGCAATCAGGGAAAAAAGAGACTGTACAGTCCCGGTTCAAGGCATGACTAACATAAAACTCTATGCTGATGACATTGCTCTTTTTTTGGACTCAAAGATAGACACCCAGGTGGAAGTTATGAGGGTATTTGCAGACTTCGAAGAAATAGGTGGTTATAAAATCAATAAGACCAAAACAGAAATTATATTATGCAATTGTGGTGTGAATTCTTTATCACCCGAGTTCAGACAGATATACAACACCCGCCCCAAGAGATATTTAGGGATTCAGGTAACGGAGAAAGTAGAAGACCTTTTTTCCTTAAATTATATTCCACTGATGAAAAAGGTGAACTCACAGCTATCACGATGGAACCAGCTCCCGCTATCAATAATAGGACGAGTTGCACTAATCCGAATGTCTATTCTTCCATTGTTTAATTTTCTCTTCAGTGCAGCTCCTTGTGCAATACAGACCTCTTTTTTTAAAGAGATAGATAGTATGTTCTCCTCTTTTCTATGGGCAAATAAGGTACCAAGATTGGCACTTAGCACTTTAACCTATCCTGTATCAGAAGGGGGATTATCTCTTCCGAATATTAGAAATTACTATTATGCGACATTTGCACATCACAGTTTTAGATTTTTCTTTTTAGATCCTCAAGAGGCAGATAATTTTTTTATGAAAAAGATCTTAAGGGAATACAATATTATCGACCCTACAAGAGTTATGAAGTACCCTAAGAAAGTACGTTATAAGATCCTACAATGGTTTTTTAAACAAAAAACTCAGTTTTTAACACACTATGATATTCCAAGAATTAATAATTCAACCAGGCTCTCGAATATATATATGGGGGATATAGGCATTTTGGAGAATAATATACTAAGGTTGTGGGAAGAAAATGGGTACGTCCAGATCCAGGATTTTATCAAGGGGAATTGCTGGAAAACCTGGGCGGAGATTGAAATAGGACTTCAACATTCTAACACAATCTTAAAGTGGTCATTTATTAGATTAAATCCTATATTGGAAAAATTAGATATGGAAAACCTGCGCTATAAAATTAGCATTAGCGAAGCACTTAATTGCCCCATTCGTCGGAAGATTAGTATCTGGATTAAAATCTTTGAGGAAAATAATTCTTTCTCACTATATGAAAAAATTAGAGACAGATGGAAGAAAAGGGAAGATATACAGATTTTTAAACCAACTTGGAACAGGCTTAATAAGCTTAACACAGCTATATTCAGAGGGGCAAATTTTAAACGCATGCAATATTATTCGAAATGGTTGATATATAGAACACCTTCCTTTCTTCATAATATATACCCTCATATAGAAGACAAATGCTTCCGTTGCGCTGAGAAAGGCACCTGGGCGCATATCATCTGGAAGTGCCCAAAAATTCAGAGTCTATGGGAGGAGATCGAGAAATATCTTAGAATCACAATAGATCCCCTCATCTCACTCGATGAATCCATTGCTGTTTTGGGCTGTTCTCCCGCTATTTCTTCGCACGAGGAGTCTTTGTTTATTGCAGCATTAATAGCAAGATCCTTAATCTTGCAACTCTGGAAATCAGAGAAAGTACCTACCTTTAATGCATGGAGAGCAAAATTATCTAAAATACAAGAATTACAAAGGAAATATGCTATAAGATCAGGAGCCATAAGAAAGTATGAGAAATATTGGAGTATGTTTGAATGATAGGATAATATATTGCAGTTGACACAATAGGTTGGATCAGGTAGGTGTGTATTAATTCTGATATCCTACTTTGCATTTTATCTTAGGGTGATCTTTTTCTGTACTTCTGTAGTATTTGGTATTAAAAGATAGAACTTGTAGGTATGTAATTTTTATGATCTAGCACTTTGCACTTTAACTAAATTTGATCTTTTTCTGCATTACAGGAATACCATGTTTGTACTGTTGAATACTGTGAAACAAGTATTTATAAATTTTCAATAGCTTGCACTTTAGACTAATGTTGTCATCTTCTCTCCTCAATATTTTGGAATATGTATTTATATATGATATAATTGTATGTTTGCAATATCTATGAACTCTCAATAAAAAAAAAATAATAATTTTAAAAAAAGATGGAAATCCGCAAGAAGCAAATATCCATCATATTGCATAATCCTGAACACTTTACAGGACTTGTACTCACTGTACTAGAAGACATTCTTAGACAATTGTCTTTCCCCAGATCAGAATTCACAATCTTGCCGGTGTACACCCCATTTTTTCACACACACATTGACTTTGATTCTGGTACAACTGATACAAAGCACTTATTCCAAACATTCCTATTTTTCCAACACAGCCACATGATCCTTCACTTGAATAGATGCTGAAAAATATATAAATCTTTGCAGATGTGACCAGTTTTTTATTTTTACCCAATCTCAAACACTGACTGACATTTTTTTGTGCTAATCATCAACAGTACTATATTTCTTTTGTACAACAGATCTCACATCCATTACACTTCCCAACTTCGATGCATCAACAGTCTTCCTGTACATCCACTCTTTATTCAATTTGGATCCAGCATCTTTTCCTCTCAGAAAGGTGAAGGGAGATACGCCCAGTACTGATATGAGTAGTCCTCGAGGCTCAAGCAAGTCACTGACCATAGAATTCCAATCCAAACCATTAACTAATGCTAACTGTAAATGATCCTTACTGACATGATTAACTCTCTTCACCGAACCATTACTGCGAGGATGGTATAAAGACGTTCTCATCTGCTTAATACCAGCAAATTCCAGAAATTCTCTTATGTCTTTAGATACCGACTGAATGCCATTATCAGTCACAATTTCTTCTGGATAACCTTATCTCACACATTGCCCTTTTAAGAAATCCATGACTACACTGAAATTTACATGCTCCACAAATTTAATCTCAGGCTATTTAGATAAGTAATCAAATCAAGACAAGTACATAATTTTGGTGTACTGCCCAAAACCCCAAAAGGCCCTGAAATGTAAAAAGCTACCTTCTGCCATGGTGAGATACTGGCTACAATTGGAGTGACAGGAGAAGGATGAGTCACTTGGGCTGTGTCGCTGGGGACCCACATACAACAATCTCAAACGTAACATTCCACGGCCAAATCTACTACAGGCTCTCTCACGCAGCGCGCGCTTCATGGCATGTACACCAATATGTCCCTCATGAGCCAAATTCAACACAATACCATGAAAACTCAAAGTAACAACCAATTGCCCACACCTAGGACAATGCCATCTACAGCATATAGCTCCTCAGAACTAACTTATAAGGTACTAAGGCCTCCAATATATATTATCAGGAGAGGAATTAGTGACACATTTCACAACCTCCTGTATTTTGTTATCGTCACCTAATGCTTCCAATCATTCCTCTTCAGACAAAGCTCCTTTCATGGCACTACCAACTGAGCTCACAGTACATACTTTTCTAAATCATCCTTCATCTCAGGAATAGATTTGCACTCCTTCAAAGGTAACCTGGAAAAGCAATCAACCACAAAATTCTTAGCACCAGCAACATATTCCTGCTTATAATGGAACCCCTGTAACCTATAATGCCACTTGGCAATGCGAGGAGTAGCTTTTCTTCCACCCCTTATTCTGAACAAATCGACCAACGGTTTATGGGCTGTTTTCAAAACATACTTGTTATCCCACACAAAATTCTTAAAATACTGAATACCACACAACTGATCAAATGGCTTGACTATGCAGAAAAGGCACATTTCCTACAATCACCAGCAATAGACATTCTTAAATGTTCCATTGTTTTATGTCAGCTTGGGTTTGCAACTGTATTAAATTCCTCGGGAGGCGCTGTGAAGAATAACGTTTTCTTTTATTGCAAGTCTTCAGACCCACGACGCTCCGTGTGCAGCCAGCTCAGATCCCACCAGGTTACTGAGGAAGTAACGGGAAATGAGCTAACCACAGTAGAAGTGCTGGTGGGGAAATCCAAAGTAAACACTTTCTAATATATACATATGGCGCTCGGACAAAGTACGAGCGCAAACAAGAACTTACACGCGCTGAGAACAACGCGCGTGCACACTAATTCTTAAAGTAACAATCAAGCAATATCACAGCAACATAAACATCGTTCACTGGAGGGCCCCATTAATGAAACTGCTGGCTGCCTGCAGCACAGGGGAACACACAAAACAAAATACGTTCTGCATTAAATACTGCCTCAATGACAAATTATGAGAGTGGACTACAGTATTTGTTTTAATTATACCATGTGCTTGCAGTGACCATCTGTGTTCTGAAATAGACTAAGGATTAATTATTACTGGTCCAAATGTGCAACAGTGTTTAAGCTCTGGCGTTTCCAAGGCCAGTCTCACGCCAGTGCAGCAAAGTACAGAAGAGGGATAATTTTGCTTCACAGCTATCCCCTTGTATGAATGTAATTTTAGACTCTCACCTGCTCGGTCATATAAAATGTGGGACCGCTGCAGTCCTTCCTTCACATGGTCTTCCATTATGATAACCCCAGTTTTAGGAGACTTTTTAGCGCCAGGATACGAATACGACTGTTTCCCTGCTGCCAGTCTGGCCTGCACCGCCAACTGCAGCCCATTCAGTCCAATTCTTGCGTCGCCATCACATAGGTGCGCTAAGGTGCTCAAAGCTTTCTCTTCAATGTACACCGGCATCCTGCAATTACATGGCAACAAAAACCAGGTTATCCGTGTGGCCTTGCTCTTACTACCCAAGGTGATACTAATGAAAGTCACCCGACCCTGTGGCTCACAAATTCAATTTTAGGCTGTTCTTCTAGAAGCCATTAAGGCATCTAAAAAGTAACAATTCATTAGAGTCGTAGGTCAAAAGGGTGAAAGTGTAATTTAAGTTAACTGCAAAGAAGTAGGATATTGACGACCAACACATGCAAAATGTCACAGAGGGTTAAAAAAAATGACTGCTGGTCGCAGCAAATACATTTTGCAAAATAACACTTCAGCTTCAAAAAATTGGCAGACTATTATGTTATTTAAATAAACAGAACAGGACGACAGGTCTTAACTAGTTCGCGTAGAGTGCACAAATCCCATTTTACTACTTTCAGCATAGGTGGAAAGGCTGCGAGCTCGTGGCATGCAGGAGGACAACACTATACCATACGTTTGAATGCGAGAGAGAAAGGATTCCCATTTTCCGTGGGATTTCGAACTAGAACAAGCATCTGCAATGCAATAGGTCTCGCATTTACGCGAGTTTGAGCTATGGCCATTGTATATTAAAATGCCTTTTATTTATGTTTTGGTTTTTAAAACATAAATAAAAGGCTTTGTCATTTACAATGCCAATAGCTTAAAGTCTCGCAAATGCGAGACCTATTGCATTCCAAATGCTTGTTTTTTTAAATACAACAGATCGTCGCCATTGCGATAGCACTTGCGCGCTGCCTACAGCCTCGACCTAAAAATAAAGGTGTGTCACCACAGTCACATACACAGGGTATCCACAAAAAATAGCACGGAGAAAGTGGCTTCGTCTTTATTTGAAAGTTTTTTTCTCGATTTTTGCATGCATTTATTTTTACTGTCATTAGGGCAAAACATACGTCCTTTGACGTCAAAAATGAAATGCTAGGTTTTCGGTTAAAAGAAGGCAGGCTTGTCTTCAAAGGTCAATGCAGAGCAATTCCAGCCATACTGACGGGGTCATTTGTAAAGGCGATACCGATTCGTTTTTGCTGCAAGTACCAAAGCCATATGTCTAATAATGCAGAAATATAAAACTACGTAGTTTTAAAAAAAATCATGAAAGACATGATGGCTAACACACGGAAGGAAACAGCACGAATGCAGGCATGCGAGTCTGTGTTTCTGAAAACACCCGATTGCACAAGACAACATTCAGGGGATGATGGTTGTTTTTTACATCCAAGTTCAAAAATTGGAGACGCACCTAATAAACAATAAAATGAATGCAAAAGTTAAAAAAACAAAAAACAAAACGGAATACTTGAGTTTAAGAAATTTATTACAACTCAGCAATATATGAAAAGGTTTGACCTCGTCTCTTGTAAAAAAAAATATATATACATTTCCATTTCAAAATTGGATAAACGAAAATTTCATGGAGACGATTTGGAAAATCATTTTAGAAGTGGCAAACGCTGGATTGGTTCTTTACTCTGCACAAAGCCAATTCACTTACTCTAAAATCGTCAATCTGTTTCCAATACAGCACGATGAAAACGTAGCAGCCGTGGAAACAGATTGGGGGGCCGTGAGGAAAAAAGTCGGAGGGATCACTCCAACCAGAATTACTGCTGAATCTCGTAACAACGAGCGACAACGCAGCCACACCAAGAGCGAAACTCCTATGCAATAGAAGAGTAGTACACTCATGACGTTATGGTTATTGTTGATATATTTTACATCTTACATGATGTGTGTGGCCCAAGAAGCGACCCATATGTTATTAAAAGTGCGTTCCTGACACATTGAATGACGGGCTGCTGAACACAGAACAAAGCAGAAATAGTACCTCCTTCACGATGCTTGCAGGGGAGGGACACTAATTAAGTTTAATCAATCTGTAGTTGAGCGGTGCTCCACACAACTAACAGGATAACAGGAAGTGAGGTAGCATGATTTCTGTTAAATTAGAAGGCAGCAAATGAGAGTGATTAGGCTATTCACCAATGGTGAGTGTAGGTAGGCTAAAAGCCCCATCTGACTTTTTTTTTTTTTTTTTTAAACACAACAGATCGTCGCCATAGCGACAGCGCTTAGGTGCTGCCTACAGGCTCGACCTAAAAGCTGCTGTTTTTGGTGTCTTGTGCTAGCAAAGACCCATCCTGGCTCTGGCCTGTCTTCACCAAGTAAGGCTGAAAGCTAAACCAGTAGCTGACATTGTAAACCGTTAGCGAGCTTGAATCAATACAATCAAGTAAAAGGCAATAATGACCATTTAGCAGGACGGCGCCTCTCGCTCAATCCCTACAACAGCACCGCCCCCGTAGGAACAGTATTTGTAAACTACTACTTCGTTAAGACAAATGCTCTTTTGGTAGTAACAAATATACTAGTTAATCATGGCTTTGAAACAATGTGATTGATTTTTTCTAGACTAGCAATCTGAACCATACTTAAAACTTCTAGTAGATAATTACATTTTCAATCAATTTGGACATGGAAACCTGAAGGTGGCAGCAGATGTGCTGTAACAGTAGCATCATGAACCATGCTGAGACCAGTTTGACACCCGCTTCCTCTTATTCCACCGACACACCAACTGAGAGCAGGTGGGAACATAGGGAAAGAAGATGGGCACACTGTGGGCCTAATTACGAGTCTGGTGATCCTAGGACAGCCAGACTCGTGGTGGTGCGGCGGTGGCGGTCACATTACGACCTTGCCGGTTGTGCCGCCCTGGGACCGCCGATTCCGTCAGGGAATTGCAGTTGCCTGGCGGTGGCGCGGCGATCAAGAGACATCAATATGCTTGGCAGGACCGCCGTGGTCCCGCCAAGCATATTACGACTTTCCTCAGCACCACGGATTTCATGGAGGTCTTTCCTGGGAACGGCAAAGGAAAGGCTAGCCAATGACTAAAAAAGTCATTATACGGCGGGCGGTTCTCACGTGGGTTTGTCGGTGCGGTGGCGGGGTGCTCCTGCCGCCACACCGTCAAACTCGGAATTGGGCTATCAGTGGAATTCTGGACGGTGCAGTGAAAGGCAGTGGGAGTCTCCCCAAGTCTAACATCCTCCACAGAAAGTAACACTGATGGGCTTTCTGAATCAATTTGACATCGGGGAAAACATGTTCAAACAGCTGCACCAAAATACCCCCAAATCGCTAATCCTCACATTATCAAAATATATGTATTATATGTTTTGGTGCTTTTAGTGCATAAAATGCAGTGGTAGAAAATCCCATATATCATAAGGAACTGTGAAATATGGAACATTTTACGGCTGCCCATGAAATACGGATTTTATTATCATAATGATAATCCCCAAACCACCCTGCAGAGCCCAGTGTCAGGGCTGTTAGGATTATATGGCATGGAGAGCCAAATTATGCAACATAAATGCATAATTATGTGGCATAATTATTTTCCTACATTTCAACAAGAAACAACATTTTTGGTGAAATCTGCAAATGTTGCAAATTATGTGGCAAGTGCAGTAAATCCCTGGTAACACTTCTTTATATTTGTATGGTATATTTGCATTAGCCCTGTATTTTAAGAAGTGTACTCATCCAATAGGTTTGTGCTCTATATGATTTTGAGCTTTTTTAATATGCTTTCTTACATTGGTCTCCAGTCGTTTTTCCTCAAACTATACTTATTGTTTCAGCCTTGCCAAAATAGCTTTTGGCTGTGAAACACTGATTTTCCTCACATCAAACTGTTGCTTCCTGTGGATTCATGTGGGTCCGTACCTTGCAATAGTTCCAAAAGTTTCTATTTTTATAATGGAGAAACCAACATTTACATTTTAAAGAAGCCAAGAATCACAGGGTCCATCCATTCTGCAAATTCCCTGCCTTTCCCTAACATGAAGACCTACATGGCCAAATGTATTACTCTTTCAATTTATAAAAATTAAAAAAAAAGTACAGTGGAGTGTTGTGGAGCGGGGTAGAGTGAATTGGTGTAGTGTGGAGTGCCATATATTGGAACAGCATAGAATGGAATGGAGCAGAGTGGAGTGTTGTTCAGGGGAATAGCGTAGAGTTCAGTAGTGTGGAGTGGCGTACATTGGAGTGGCGTGGAGTGGTGTACAGTGCAACTACTGCAACAACAGATATTACCAAGTAAAAATATCTTAGAACTTAAAAAATACTTACTGTACTCCCAAAAGGATCATCTACACACCATAATCCATATTCCTACCAAACTTCATTGAAATCTATTCAGTCGTTTTCACGCTATGCGTGAGTACAAAGTCTATGGAAAATGCAATGGTGTCAAAACATGCATGGGACCCCCTTTTTTTCTTTGCGCTCCCTTAACAAATCTCTGCGAAACTTTGCATCATCTGCCAATGTAGAAAAAGGAATAGGTCTAAAATGTTTCGTGGAGATACGTCAAATGGGCGCAAAGTTACTAGCAACCAAAAGTCTGCGGAACTCCTATCTCTGGGAATCCTAACTATGGCAACTGCGATTTTGTAATATAATCTGGACTCAGACATAATTTGTTACAATATAAATGCAATTGTATGTATGTACATATGTGTGATTTGTTCAACGCTCACCTACCTGAAAGACAGCAGAGGTCTAAACAGGTCAAAGGCAATGATACAGTCAACCACTGAGTGGAGCGACTGCCTTTCCCCCATTAATGAAGCTCATTACCTCAGCCGACGCCACCGGATGGGGCTCTAGGTTCCATGCTTCAGTACCACACTGTAGACTGGGTCAGTCTGATGTGGCCAGAGTGGCTTGGGAAGCGGAGTTGGGCGAGCCCCTGACCAAGGCCCAATAGACATATTGCTGTACACAAACTGGTATAATCTCTATGAATTACAGACCCAAGCTATTGCATTGTAAGTATCTTCACCGTGTTAAAGATTGCAGGAATCGCTGTTAGCATGAGCTGAAAGCCATTTTGTACTTGGCAGCCATTTTAGTTAGCCATGTGCTCGCCATGTGCTTTCTCCCTCTTCCAGAGTCTTGCACATGCTCAGAGAGGCCTAGCTGGTAGAATGCACCTGCTCCTAGTATAGAACTGTCAGGCTATTCTTACTCATGTAAGCAGTTTAGTCTCCCCTCCCACTTTGTGGAGCAAGCAAATTTTGTATACCCATATTAGTCAATAAGCATGCTTGTATGTGCTAGGACCTCCCCTTGATTTTATGCTGACTATGTAACAAATACATATATAAGGACCCTGTTCTCTGCACTCATTAGAATGCCTCCTACAGTGGCCTGCGGGTACCGTAAGATGCAATCTCCCTCATCTGAGGTTAATAAAACATGTTTTTTGATATTACAGCTTCTGTGCCAATCTCTTCTTTGTTAGTCTTAAGGACCAGATGTATCAGTGAACCCCTAAGAAGGTTTTTATTTCTACAAATGGCGCCCGAACAGGGACCTCATCAGTGCAGCGGCTATCCAAGGGAGTGGTCTTGAAGGGAGACAGGAATCTACTGAGGAGTACAGGACAGGAATCTACTGAGGAGGTACCCTGCGCACGGAGATTGTTTGTCTTCCAGCCCAGTATATTTCTGGTCTTCCTGATCTGATCCTCCAAGTGTTTGCCGCTCCTGACTGAGAACTTCTTTGGCGTGAGTATTTTAAAACGACCGTTAGGTCACTCAGAACTTGGCAGTTGGAATCTGGACACCATTTGATTGGTAGGAGCCGTTTTGCGGCACTTGCTGTTGGTTTGATGCCTTTGATTGGTAAGGTAGTTTTAGTAACACTTACTGTGGCTTTGTTTGTATGATTGGCCAATTTTGGAATTTGTTTTGTAAGTTATATATGCATTGCAATTCATATAGGCAGGTAATGAGGAGATTTTTCTCTAACTTTGAAAACTTGAACGGCACACATTGTGTTAAGTGTCACTTGGAGTATAATATTATATATGCTATAATATTTTTGGCATGCCTGCTTCTAGCACACTTTGTTGAAAGTGTTGCTGTTTTGGAGGTACCGATATGGATTTAGTAAGTACTTAGTTGACTCCCCTCAGAGGGGATACCTAAATAGGTTCACGTATAGTAAAAAGATATTTCTTCCTTGGTGACTAAGTACCCCATGGAACTAAATATGTACATAAAACGGATCCGGATCTGCGCACTTAGTAACATTCATAAGTGGTGATATGCAGAGCGCTTTTTGAGTGTTCTACCAGCCAAAACTGGCGAATTTGGTGTATTTTGGCTTCTTGACCATGGAACAGTTTTTTGGGCTACATTTGAGAGCTCTTCTTGTAAATATGACTTACAATTAGTATTTACAAATAGGTTGGTCTTGCGTACACTTTGTAAGCAGTCCTAAGTGTTGATTTGTGGGTTAAATGTGTGTTTAAATGTCTATGTGGGGTTTGTGGTTTGACATTGGTAATACTTGTGTGAGTACTCTTTGTGAAAGAATGTCTAGCTTTAAGCGCGCTGTGTTGTGTACTCTGCGTGTATGACCCCCTTCTGTAACTGTCTGAATGAGCTCAATGAGTTTGTTTATGTTTTTTGCTGTCATCATTCTGTTATGCAAAATGTCATTTAGTTACTTACATATTAAATAAAAATCCAGAAACGAATTATATAACATACGCTAAACAGCTGCATGTTACTATTAAATTGACAGAGTACGACACTGTACATGTGTGCAAATTGCCACAATGCTAAAGATAAAATTAGAATTCATATTCAATAGGATTAAAATAGGCCTCATACAGAGGAATAAAAACGAAATTGTGTGTTTTGTAATCAATAGACTAAAATACATGTTACAGCATTTTCCTTAAATACATTGTATTAGACATTAAAAGGCATGCACATCATATGAGTGAATTTGGTCGTTGCTGAACTAAATACACATTATAGAAAGATAGATTTGACTGCATTGAAATGCCTCAGTTTTTAAATAGACTGTGACATGCTTTTCTTTCAGCACCCGAGAAAAAAGCTTTCCAACAGCTGTGTTTAAACTGACTAACTGAAAAGAAACTGTTTGACACAGCAAATGGGGATTTAACTCTGTCAGGGTATTTCAAATAATAAAGGGGTTTTTTCCTGAGAAAGGCGTGAAAATTCGACGCCTGCTGACAAACAACAGCTGCATAAATAGCATATGGCTATTCCTGATCACGGCCACAGACAGGAATGCTGAGTCAGCGAAATTTTAAGTCAGTGTAAAACTGGTATACGGGCCTGCATTATTTTAAAAGTTTCAAAAAACCAGTTTCATTATTTTGGATAACAGAGAACAAAATTGAAAGTAGGGATTTCCTTTCTTAATGCCTTTTTTCATAAGTACATCTGTGGTTCTGATGTTAAATGATAACTGTCCTTTTAAAAAGTGGCGCAGACTTTTCATGTTTCAAGTAAGGCTTCTGTGCTTAGGGTTATGAATGAATGCGTTTAAATATGATAGGCTACGAATGAAGCTTGCTTTTCAAATGTGGAATCATCAAAATGGTTGGTTTTGATTTAAAAAATAAATAAAAATAATTATATGAAAAAAATATATTGTTAAACACAAATGCTTTAAATTCGTTTTTTCATCTTTATAAAGCCTAATCATCATACTGTGAATTCCTAGTATCAAAGTTGAATTTAAGCAGTGCTGTACCGCAATAAGAAGGGAACTTAAATGTGAAATGTCACTTTACCCAGCCGTACAAAACTCATTTTTATAAGGGTATATCTTATACATTTCTGATTTCCCATTCCTGGGCTATCTAGAGAACACTCTGGGGGTTCCTATTATGCAAAAATATTGTAGGATATTCATTTTTAAGTGCCCCTACCACCAAAGTCGAAATTGAGCTAAATTCACAATTTTACAAGCAGTTCTACCACTCAAGGCAGTTTTAACGTGCTCTTAGGCTTCAATAAAAGTATACATATGCAAATATAGAACAAACAGCTGATCTCTGTATTACTAGACTGCACACCACTGTACATAAATGAAAATAAGTATACAGAAGAGCAGACGTTATTATCCTACCTTTAAATTACTGGCAAACGGATCGGACAGGACTGCGTTTTAGCTGTGATTCTCCAGAGTTGCTTTGCATTACGAAAACCGCATGGCAAGCCTTGCACAAACAAAATGAACAGCTGCTGAACGGGTCAAAGGTCGGAGTTCTGCATTTAGCAACTTAGCAGGGTGAAGGGTAATGTTTGCTGGGACACTTCGACCTTCGAAAAGTTTTTGAAAGACGAGATGATAGCGCAAAGAGAGGAAGAGAAGCTTTGCTTCCTATTTTTGGCAAACACACGTTTAGCGCAATCATATGAAACGAAGGAAAACAACCCTCAGTTGAGCATTGATCTGCCAGGTATATAAAATAATGGTTTTAGTTTAAAGAATACTGTGTAGGGGCTACGATAAGGAGGAAATGGATTTTAGTTTGCATTCATGCGCCCTCATGTTAATCAAGTACAATTGCTCAAGGAATTGATACATTTGTTGCTGACGCTTTCTACAGTACTCGATGTGCTTGAATCAGAGAATAGCCACTTTCTAAGATATCTCCTACAAGTTTGTTTGTGCCCAGTTGCTACAAATAGGGGTTGAAAGTGTTGACAGAAGTAAAACCTGTTTCAGGTTTTCCTACTGTCAAAATGGGGGAAGGAGGCTAGCTCCTCTACAAATTAAGGGTAGGCAAAATTATGTTTTCTCTCTTCTTTTTCTCACTTTTTTTGAGTCTGTCTAAGCTGTCTAGGAAATAGCCATGAGACATTTCATTGGCTATTCAGTAATACTGTTTTAAAAATTGTTAGCATTAATAAAATGATAAAATCTATGTTATGTTACTGCCCATCCTGTATGAAAGAATGAGTAGAACAGATTGATGTTCCCTTATTTGATCTTTAAGGAGAACTGTATAGTGGCGGTTTCTGTTCAAAAATCTCAGGTGGCAACACTATTATTGTTTATGTTATTCTCATGTTCTATACAGTTTTGCAAGGGCATTGCTAGTCTTTTATTAGCTAGTCTCTGTCAATAAACTGACAGCCCTTATTAGAGCTGGAGATAGGGTTTTTTTCCTTTTGAAAATGATGTTGCATAGTCCAGATCGTGAAAAGTACAATGCAGGAAAGACGCTCATGTGATCCTTAGCAAACATTTTGAAGGAAAATATTGTTTTATAGGAATTTGTTTGTCATAACATGTTCTGCTGGAGAAAATGTACTCACTATGTTGAAGTTTAGTTCTTTTTGCAATAAGAATCCCTGTTAAATTAGCAGTTTTAGATTTTCCTGCTGCACCTATAACATGAGAGCATGGTCCTAAGCATAACATGTAAGAGAAATTATTTTACAAGTGTCTGCAGTCCTGTACAAGTAATGTAAAATCTATGAGTAAAAGTGTAGAACATTTCCTTTTTCTTGAGGGTTCTTCAGATTGGTAATATAGGAATACACCAATGTAAGTATTTGGAGTATGTCTGTATTGTTTTTCTCTTTTCCTCAGAATTTAGTAAATGAACACAGACTTCGTTGGCTGTTTGGGATTGGGTGATGTATTACTCTTGTCAGTTCACCAAAACGTTCCTTTTATACTTGCCAATAGGTCCAGGGTTTTCTACTCTCAGATAGATGAAGTGGCTCTTGGGTGCCTTGCTAATGTATGGGGCGCCCCAGGACTAAGAGAGTATTCTGAGACTATCCTCTCTGTTGTTAGATTATTTCTGTGCCTTGTCTAAAGACCTCTTGTTCTGTCCACCAATAGATATTTGCTGCCTTACAACCATTGCCAGAGGGGCCCGGACATCAGATCCAGCCTGGGAGTCAGCACCAGTCCAGCCTACAGTCAAAGTGAAAGGAACCAGCATAGGCGTTGCTGGCAACTAGGACCTCAGTGAAGGCGGAAGCACTGGGACGTGAAGTGTGTACCCCTGCCACTGTCTTGGGCGAAAGACGGGGTTACAAATCAGGATGGAGAAATCTTTGTGTGGATCCAGTTTTTGATGCCCAGCTGAGAGAGTCACAGAACGACAAGGACGGCAAGGAGGCTTTTGCTTGAGGTGACCCCCTTTGAAACAAGGGTTGCTTCAGGCCTTTGAGTCCTGGTCCCAAGTGAATGCAAGTCTACGCCTTTGTTTGTTGATCAAGAGATGCCCGAGCACACTGGGTACAATTTGTGGCCCTAACAAAAGAGCAGTGCGCCAGAGGTGCAATACAGGAGTTAGGGAAGGACTTGAGTTTAGGGTACAGGTGCTGTGCCCTTGGTGCCTGTTAGATTAAAGTGAAGAAAACTGGTGCACTGCCTGAGACACTGGACAGGATCATTGAGGGTATTTGCCCTGGGGGGGTGATTGCCCTATCCTGAAAGAAAGACTTTTCCTTCTCCGTGATTCTTGAGTTGCGAGTTGTGCAGCTCCACCGTGGGAACAACAAGAGCCTGCCTGTGAGGCTCAAACGGACACAGGGAGAAGACTCCCTCTGGCTGGTTGGTTCTAGAAATTCCCAAGGACTCTTTTTTTGTTAGTAATGTACCCCTTTGGTCGTCCCATTTTTTTTGGGAGGAGCAGCCCTTTGCGGCTCCTTGTCCTAATTCCTATGGCCCTGTGTGGTCCTCCTGGTCCCCCGGAGCCACAATTGTTTTTGTAATAATATGTCTAATTGCTTTAATATTTTTTAAGAGTAATGTTTATTCTGCACGAGAAAAGTTCATCTGAGCATGTTACTTTACTCTTTCCTTAAGTATATTAATTGATAATTTAGCCCTCATAAAAAATACTGAGAAAGTCTATTGAAAATGTTTTTATTAGGTATGTGCTGTTGGCTATTTTGAAATTGACTTGACGAGCCCCCATCAGAGCCCTGAAACTTAAAATTAGACTAGATGGTTTTGGTATTTGCTTTCTGCTTAGGATTGGAAAATATTGAGATTTCTGTTTGAGATAATAGTCATTATTCTCTCTTGCTACCTGTATGACCCAATGCTCTGTTCACTTTGTACTCCTGCTTATACCTTGTATATACCTGCTTAATGAAATGTTTAGAATGTAAATGCCCACCTAGCATAGGATATTGATGAATTTATGAGAAGAAAATGTGCAAAATATTTTCTATGTCTCTACTAGATCATGGGAATGTCTTTAGCTCATGCTAAAAGGATCATCTGTTAAAGATTGCAGGAATCGCTGTTAGCATGAGCTGAAAGCCATTTTGTACTTGCCAGCCATTTTAGTTAGCCATGTGCTCGCCATGTGCTTTCTCCCTCTTCCAGAGTCTTGCACATGCTCAGAGAGGCCTAGCTGGTAGAATGCACCTGCTCCTAGTATAGAACTGTCAGGCTATTCTTACTCATGTAAGCAGTTTAGTCTCCCCTCCCACTTTGTGGAGCAAGCAAATTTTGTATACCCATATTAGTCAATAAGCATGCTTGTATGTGCTAGGACCTCCCCTTGATTTTATGCTGACTATGTAACAAATACATATATAAGGACCCTGTTCTCTGCACTCATTAGAATGCCTCCTACAGTGGCCTGCGGGTACCGTAAGATGCAATCTCCCTCATCTGAGGTTAATAAAACATGTTTTTTGATATTACAGCTTCTGTGCCAATCTCTTCTTTGTTGGTCTTAAGGACCAGATGTATCAGTGAACCCCTAAGAAGGTTTTTATTTCTACAACCGGGCCTATAGCACCCCACGGCGACAGCACAAGACAGACCCCTCTCTTCCACATAGTGGTCTCCGATGCAGACAGGACAAAGTGGGATTTCGCCACAGGACCTATAGCACACCACAGCGAGAGCACAAGATAGATCCCCTCTCTTCTTCATAGTGGTCTCTGATGCAGACAGGACAAAGTGGGATTTCTACATCTTATATGGGAATGTCCCCATATCTCTAAATACGGACGGGAGGTTCTCCGGGTTGTGGATGACCTGACATAGAACTCGCTGGAGTCAGATTGTTAGGCTATGTGAAGGATATCCTACAGGGTGTGAGCTGCTTGACTGTGATGGCCCTCCTCTTAGTCAAGCGAAGAGTGTCTATGAATTGGGGACAGACTATAGTACCCACATGTTTAGACTGTTCGCAATGATTGTGTAGAACCTTACGACTTGCTGCAGTCCCCGACTTCCAGATCTCAGGATATCTGGGGACCTTATAGGTCTTATCTTTTTCGTAGTGAAGCAGGTAGGCCTGTGGACCCTGCTGAGGTTGAGACTGAATAACTTTTTGGGTTTTTCCATGATCTCTTTTCCTTTCAATGTATTTTTAGGATCTGTTTGCACTGATTTCCTACATTTGGACTCTACCTCTGCATTGTCATATGCCTAAGATTGCCTATTCTGGGTAACTATAACGGACCTTTGATGAGCCATAATTGTGATTTTTTTGTGCATGCTCACTAGTACTGTTCATATCAGATTGTACTTGGTATGTTGAATCTGAAATAAAATGTATTTAAAAAAACAGATTGGAGTGGTAGCTAGGTTCTGAAAGTGGAAGTGTACTGTCAATGCCTTGTGATTTGGTGTTCTCCAAAGAGGCCTATATAAGCTCTTTCCTAAGTTGGAGTGGGGTTGGGGTGGTCATAATGGATGGGAGATGTCATTTAAAATCCTGGGTGTGTAAAAGGAGTAGGCCAGGTTGCCTTGTATTTTCTCTTTTGCACTACTTTGTCTCCAGTCGAATGGTTAACTGACTGCTGGCATGCACAGTGCATCCGGGGGAGGTGATCTCGTCAGCCAGCCAGCCAGCCAGACAGACAAGGGTCCAAATGTCCCTCTTCAGGTGCTATGATGTGAACAATACAAGTTATAGCGATTGGCACTACCATCACTCCTGCTGGGGTAGTGGTCTGTAAAGAACAATTCACCCAGAGCTTTAAATTGGTGAATCCTGGATCGTCAAAGGATACTCAAAGACAGAAATGCCCAAGTACCCAACCCCTATCCCAAAGATGTCATCAGTAGGGGTTTTACATGGGTGCCAGGCCTGCAGAGTCAGATGCCCGTCAAGAAGTTGAGGGCCAACTACAGCCATATAATTGAGATCCCCACCAAAGTCAGTGATACCTAGAGTGATCCCTAGAGGTTCTGTGCTAGTTACAGACAAGAAGCAAATACATACTCCTATAACAAGCACAGCAAATGCAGCATGACTTAGTTAACCACAATGTCATATTAAAATTGTCATAGAACACAGACTAGTTACTCAAAGGCTAGGACAAATATAGGGAACTGAAACACTACCCAGTGAATAATTAGATTATTCAACATCCTGTAGTTATGGAGACCAGTCTTGATTCTCTGTGTCAGTTGGTTACAGCCCCGGACAAAACAGTGTGCAAGCCAGGGTGAATCAAAGAGGTGGCAACCGTTTGCTGAAAAAAGTTATCTGTAGGGTTCCTCACACTTCCACTTTTCGGGAAGCATCCAACTCCCATAGTTGAAGTCCAGAACAAGTACGAGGGCACGAGGAACCGGGGGCCAGAACTGCGCGTCCATCACATACAACTTGGTTGATGTCCTACAGAGCAAGTAATATCTGCCCTATATTGATCGGTCACATCTCAAAGGAAGTTTTCGATAACTGAACACCACCACACTAGTCTTAATGGGAGGACGATCTAAATTTCCGATTTTGCAGTCACTGCAGAATACAGAAGCCAGGCTAATTAATAAACTTAAGCATTATTTATGGACTGGTGAGGGGGCAGTGGATGCCGGTTGACAAGTGGTCATTGTCAAGATTTTATACTTGGCCTAAAACATCTGTCAGAAAAAGCTCCTTCGTCATAAGCTTATGTATTCAACACAGTACCAGGGAGCTCAGTTGGCCGAGAGTTCTCCCTATGCAGCATCTCTACTGGGTGAGTGCTAGAACTTTCTCCTAATATGGGTCATTTGTTTGCAATTCTTTGCCTAGAAAGGCCAGACAGAGTCCAACACTAGTCAGCTTCGGGACTCAGAGGCCTGAAAGCCTTCCAAGTTGATAAATAAGGACCTGGTCAGACATCAGGGTTCACTTTTGTTCATCTCTTTCAACACATTACAGCTTCACCATGAAGAACAAACAAAAAACAACAGATATTCATTCAAAGAAAATTATACCATCCTGCCTACAAGTTCGCCAGGTTCCTGCTCCAGGTGTAAAAATCGAGACTCGCTGAATGTGAATGGACATTGAGCCCAACTGTAGCGCGGCGCAGCCTGGTGTCTGTAGGCCTTGCGCAGCACTGAAAGGAACACACACACACGATATTCCATACGTAGCAAGAAGACCCCGAGCGGTCTTCCGGCGTTTATCTGCTCGGGACGAGCCCGCCCCGAGGAGTGCATGCCTTTGCAACAAAGTATAGAAGAGCCCGGACGGCTCTCTACATCCCTCCTTTTCTTTAGTACCTGTCCATCATAGCTGGCATGCTCACGGGGACGTACACACAAAGTCCTTGAATCTCTGGCTCGGTGCTGGGTTCGGCCGGAGACCATACTTCTGGCTCCGGGAGTTGGAACTAGTCTCTGCTTGAGCCGGAATGTCTGATCTTGGTGCGTTTACAAGGCCCTGGCTGAATCTCTCTGGAACAGGGGCAGTCACTCCACCCCTTGCTCCCTGGGATTCCGGCAGGGGAGCCGTTGGACTTGGTAAGCCAAGGTCAGCATGGCTCGCATCCTCGCCAGACTCATCGAGCCCTTCAGCGTCGGTGGTAGGCCCTAAAACTTTCTTGAAACAGGCGACGTTCCTGGTAACCACCTGGTTGCCCCTTTTGGCGGATATCATTGTTCCTTGAATGCGGACCACAGTCCACAACTCCGGTTCATAAGGCGTCCTGAACTTCCAGCCGGGGTATCTGTCCTTGACCACTACACGATCCCCCACAATCACCTGTGGCGCCCTGGCTCCTCTGGCCTTTTGATTCGTCTCAGTCCTTCTGGCTTTTATGGCCATGTCATCCCTCTCCGGAGGCTTCCATGCTGGATCCGTCGGGATGCTGTCCCGCGGGGCCCTCTTGAAAAGCAGATGCGACGGTGCGCAGCGGGTTGTATTGTGCGGGGTCTGCCTGTAGGCATCCAGAAACTGGTTCAGCGCCGAGTCAGCATCTTCTCCCTGATCCACGGCAATCCGCAGGGCTCGGTTGAGGGTCCGCATAAAGCGTTCCACCTCGCCGTTCGCCCGTGGCCACAGTGGGGTGATCCTCTGATGCCGAATCGCTTTCTTCTCCAGATATTCCTGGAACTCCCGGCCTTGGAACGGGGGCCCGTTGTCTGACCGGATCTCATCTGGTAGACCCATAAGTGCAAAGATCTTGTCTAGGGCTCTTCTCACATGCGTGAAGGCTGTTGAAGCAACCACTTCTACAATTGGGAATTTCGAAAAGGAGTCCACTAGCACCAGTGTGTTGCGGCCATCTGGAAAACTTCCGAAATCGATTCTGATCTTGGACCAGGGTACCTCGCTCGGCTCTTCGGTGATGACTGGCGCCGGCGCGGGGTCACTGCCAGTGATTGTGCAAGAGTGGCACTGTCGTACCTCGTCTTCCACCACGGTGTCCATTCCCGGGAACCACACCTTGTACCGCAAGCGCGCTTTGGTTTTCGCCATCCCCTGGTGTCCGACATGTGCCAACATCACTATCCTTTCTTGCAGTGCTTTTGGGATTACAATGACGTGTCCTCGTAACACAACCCCATGCTCTCCTTCGCTCAACTCGCTGCGGATCCTCCAGAGTTGCTGCCGGGCATGGCTGTCTTCGGCGGTGAGTGCTTCTGCACCGTCCAGGAAACGTGTCCACCCATTGTTCACTAGGGCATTCTTGACTATGGTTAGCGTTTCATCATTGGTTGTAGCCAGCCCAATTTCCTCTAGTGTCATTGCTTTGGGGCACGCCTCATAGGTGACCATCTTGACGAAAGCCTCTGAGTATGCAACGTCGGCAGGAGGGTGTTGGGCGACCGACGTCTCAGGGTGTCTTGAGAGAGAGTCTGCCGTATTGTGGGCTCCCGGGCGGTAGATGACCTTGAAGTTGTATGCCTGTAGCTGTACGGCCCACCTTTCAATCCTCGGGGGCGCTAGTCGTGACGACCCCGCAAACAGCGGAAGCAGTGGCTTGTGGTCCGTTATCACGTGGAACTCTTGTCCGTACAGGTACAGATGGAAATGCTGACACGCCCACTTTATGGCGAGGGCTTCACGTTCTATCTGGGCATACCTTGTTTCAGTGTCCGACAAGGCCCGGCTGGCATAGGCAACTGGCAGCCATGTCTCCCCGTTGTGCTCCTGGAGGAGGACGGCTGCTAGGTCACTACGAGTGAGGGCACGAAGGGGTTCAGACAGAGAGGCCAAATTCGGTATGAACCGGCCACAGTATGTGGCCATTCCCAGAAAACTGCAGACCTCTGTAGGCGTCTTCAGTGTGCTGGCAGCCCGGATGGCCTTCGCCTTCTTGGGGTCCACCCTCAGCCCTTCGCGCGTGAAGATGTATCCGAAAAAGTCTATGGATTCCTGATAAAAGGAACACTTTGCCTTGTGAAGGGTTAGGCCGCACTCTTCCAGTCTTTGAAGGGTGGCTCGGAGGTGTGCATGGTGAACCTTCCAGGGTGTTCGAGAACACCAGGATGTCGTCACTTAGATTGATTACGCCCTGCAGGCCGGATAAGGCTTCTCTGATAGCGTTTTGGAAAACTTCCGCCGCTGACGACACCCCAAAGCTCAGTCTCTTGTACCTCCGGAGGCCCACGTGGGTAGAGAACGTGGTGATGTACCTACTCTCCGGCTCTAGTTCAAGCTGGTGATATCCAGCGTTCAAGTCCAACTTCGAGAACCACATGGCGCCATTTATTTCTGCCACTATGTCATCCATGGTGGGCGTGAGATGAGGCTCCCTCTTGACCGCTTGATTCGGGAGTCTCATGTCCACGCATAGTCGAATGGCCCCCGGCTGTTTTGGTTTTGGGGCAACGACCAGTGGAGATACCCACGGGGTGGGGCCAGACACTTTCTCTATAACATCGAGGTCTTCCAGCTTTTTCAACTCCTCTTCCACTTGAGGTCGGATATTGAACGGCACTCTCCGATGTCTCAGGGCGGTCGGTCTGACCGTGGTATCAATGTGGAGTTTGAACTGTTTCCCTTTCAGCTTGCCCAAACCCTTGAAAAGCTTGGGGAACTCTCGCAAGATGGCCTCGGCGTGAGAGTCATGTATCTGATTGGCAAAAAAGACCAGGCCCAAGACTTCCGCTGTGTGACAGCTGAGGAGGGTTCCTCTCTTCCCTTCCGTGATGTGGAAGCGGGTCGTCGTGGAGTGTTTGCCACTCATGACCGTAGCTTCGATTGCGCCTCTGAGGGGGAGTGGATGAGTCCCTCCATAGGTGTATATCCTGGCCTTTGTGGGTGCGAGTGGGGGTCGTGGAGACAAACGCTCGTACTGATCCGAATCCATAACGTTAATGGATGCCCCCGTGTCGATTAGCGCACTGACGGTGGATCCCTCTATTTCCACGGAGCACATCGGTGGAGGCCGTCTGTGCTTGTCCGGCCGACTAACGAAGGATACGACGAACACGTCGTCATCGTCGTCTTCCAGGGTGAAACTGCGCCCTTGCGGCGGGCTGTCCTCTGGAGCCTGAGGGCCGCCAAGTGACAACTGACGCAGCTGTTGCGTCGCCCCTCTAGGACTGGCATAGGCTTGCCGAGATCTGTTGCTCCTACACACTTTGGCAAAGTGGTTGGGCTTCCCACATCGGGAGCAGGTCTTCCCTTTTGCCCCGCACATTCCTGTCGGCAGGTGTTCCATGCCACAGTTACCGCACATTCCGCTCGATGATGGTCGTGGCGTGGATCGAAAAGTGTTCGGGCGCCTTTGTATCGCTTCAACCCGCTCTTCTTTGATGGGTGCGAACCTGGGAGCGTGAGCTGCTGTTGCGCTTCTGTGTAGGGCAGCCTCCATTTCTTCAGCCCGAGCCTCTGAAAGCTCATGGGATCTGGCCAGGACGAGAATCTCACCTAGGGATATTCCGGGTTGCCGGAGGATCAGTTTTCGCATTAGCACCGAGCGGCACCCTTGGATCACTTGAGCGCGTATCTCTTCCATCTGATCAGCGAAGGTGCACGTGCTCGCCAGTCTACGCAGCCGTGCGTAAAACATGTCCACCGACTCAGTGTCCGACTGCTTCGCCTGCCGTAGTTTGAATCGCTCAAAATCAGGGTTGAGCTGGGGGTCGAAGTGCCTGTTGAGCGCCTCAACAGCTGCCTCGTAGTCGTCGTCGTCCCCAGTGTCCGGCAACGTTTCGAAAAGGTCATAGATTTCCGAGCCGCCATAGTATATGAGCAGCGACCTTTTCACTGTCCCATCTGTTTCCCTCATACCTTTGAAATAGTGGTTCAGGCGTCCTATCCACGCCTGCCAGCGCGGGGCCGCCGTGGCTGGGTCAGCGGTTTCGCTGAAGAGAGGCAGTGGGGAGACAGCGGCGTGACTGTGCAGCTGAGGTGGTGCGTTGATGCCCCTCCGTGGTTCACCCGAGTCAGCCTGCGGGCCTGCTGCGCCTGCTTGGGGCGGCGTGCTCATTGCTCCAAATTGTATGGGCGCAGGGGCGTCTTCCTTGCTGCACGTGACCTGGGTATGTGGGTCACACCTTCTGCCCTCAGGGCCCGACGTGACCCAGTGAGTGGTGCACTCTTGACAGGGCCTGGGGCGTCAGTGAGTGTGCTCTCCTTTGGGATTAATTGGGATCCCCAGAGGTGTAGAGTGGGCCCTTCTTTGGGGCCAACTGTATTCCCCTGCTGCTTGATGTAGGGGTGAGGCAGTCCAAATCCCCCCTTGAGGCTGTCCAGTACTCGCCTCTAGTCTCAGGGCCCAGCTGGCACACGTGATGCAGGGCCGACTGAGTCTTTACGGCCTGATGGCCCCCCTGGTGACTCACCCTGCAGGCCAGCCGATGTCCTTAACGGCAGCAGGTCGGCGCCTCCAGCGCGCTCCCAAGTTGCCGCAGGGAGCGCGTGTATCCTCGCGTCGTGGAGGGTAGAACGCGCACCCGGCGTTGCGGGCGAATGGGGCGTGGCCGTGCAGCAACCTTCTCGTCCCGCGCCGTCCTCTGCTCACGGGCGGCGGCAGGCGCACACTCCCTCAGGGACAGCATGAGGCGCGGTGGGGAGACCAGCGTCGGGGCGATGAAAGGCAGCCCCCCAGGGCGACAGCAGCGGCCTCGTGAGCGGGCACCACAGCCCTCGGGTGACGGAGCGGCGTAGGGCAAAGCCGCTTGCCCTGCAGGCAAGGTGATCGAGGCACCGGAGTTCGACCGGCCTCGTCGCCAATGTAGCGCGGCGCAGCCTGGTGCCTGTAGGCCTTGCGCCAAAAGAAAAAACAGGGGAACCCTTCTCACTAAGGAACCAGGGTAGTAGTTATATAGTAGAGACAATGGTTCTTGTGGAATCATATAACCTATACTTGTAGTAAAATGCACAATCGCGATAAAAGAGGGTTGACTAATGTCAGAGGGCGAAGGAACCACCAACACCAATGATTCAGTATAACATATTGTATAAATTTTCAAAGGAAACAAAAAGATATATACATTATTCCAATTCTATTGAAAAGACATTTGTGCATTGTGTCCCAAGTTAAACGGGAACCTAAACCTAAGTGACAGTGTGATTTCTATATACAAGGTTTCCACAATTCATATACGTCGACCATTATCAAATCATTTCTATATGAACAGCAGCTATATACAATGACACGCGCGTGTCGTATATAGCTGCTGTTCATATAGAAATGATTTGATAATGGTCGACGTGTATGAGTTGTGGAAACCTTGTATATAGAAATCACACTGTCACTTAGGTTTAGGTTCCCGTTTCACTTGGGACACAATGCACAAATGTCTTTTCAATAGAATTGGAATAATGTATATATCTTTTTGTTTCCTTTGAAAATTTATAAAATATGTTATACTGAATCATTGGTGTTGGTGGTTCCCTCGCCCTCTGACATTAGTCAACCCTCTTTTATCGCGATTGTGCATTTTACTACAAATATAGGTTATATGTAGGCCTTGTGCAGCGCTGAAAGGAACACACACACTCGATATTCCATACGTAGCAGGAAGACCCCGAGCGGTCTTCCGGCGTTTATTTATCTCCTCGGGACGAGCCCGCCCCGAGGAGTGCATGCCTTTGCAACAAAGTATAGAAGAGCCCGGACGGCTCTCTACACCAACCACGTCTTTGCCTTGTGAGTGAAATAAGAAGCCAAATAAATGTGTGCATGTTTAACTGTAGAGGTCAACATCATAAACGTCAGATTAGCTGCATATGTGATTAATATGTCCCTGCTCAAAATCACCATGAATCGGCAGCTAGCATAAACTGCCATCACAAAACTTGTATGCTTGGGGTGGAGGGACACATTCTCAAAGGTAGGTCAAATTGCTAAATTTTCCTTTCGAATAAATGGCTTCATAACTGTTAATATTTTGCCTTGTTTATTTAAAGTAAGTTTCGATGAAAGGGCCTCTGAATGCCCAATGCATCAACAAAGCAAATGACAAAAGACGCCTTTTTGACAAAGGCAAAAATAAAACAACGTTAGTCTAAATGACCTGTAAAGTAATAGAGCAAAACGAGATTTTTATGCTTGCCCTTTACCGCACCTCAGAAAAAAGTTAAAGCATGGTTTAAACGTGATCTTCGTATACATTACAGAGCCTAGTAGTTCCCGAACAGCACAGAAGTATCATGGGACAGGGCAAGGATTCTCTACGGAGCTTTTCTATATCGAGCAATACTGAACATTGCCCGAGGTCTGCATGTTGTTTGGCGATAGGTTTATTGGCATTTTAAGAGAAAAGGCTACTGGTTTTTAGAGGCCTAACCCGCAAGCATGACAATCTGTTAATCTAAAGTGTATCATATGAAACCCCAGAGGAGTGCAATAAATACCAGATCTGAACACACAGCAGCTGCAGGGCAGAGGGGGGTGAAGACGGGCCATTGGCGGACGGCTCCAGTGCGTGGCGTGGACATCTGTGTTTTTTTAAGGATTACAGAATAATGTAGGGACGGTGCGGTCTCGGTATTGTAAACTCCGAGAATGCACGCAGGTGCGTACAGTGCAACTGGTTGGTGGGCAAAGAAAGCACCAGTGCCCTTTCCACTTCGGCTGTGAAAAATGTCAGTGAAACCGTTTGGGGCAACACCTTGTTAGTGGCAGCCATACCTAGCAAACAGCAACAAGAATTGGCAATTCCAATCGGTCTGGCTTATGACTGCATTGTCAAGCTGACCAAAAAATCCATGTATGTTACTGAGTGCACTCCTCATCTGTGCTGCTGCCAGAGAAAACAACATACATTATCTAGTTACCTAAGACACTTTAATAACAAAATTACAACGGCATGTGTGTGCCCCTGAGAGGTCAAGCTCGAAAAGCAAGTAAATAAAGTGGTCACAGCTGTGTGGAGGGCAAGCTCTTTTTAGGTTGAGCCTGGGCAGCGCAGCGAGAGGCATGCTGTATTCAGGTAGGGACTTGAAGCTCCTCCCACTCTCCACCCATATTTTTCATTGGCTTGTGTCATTGTCCACTGTAAACTGTGGCTGTATATTGGTCAATAGGCTTAGTAGTCCCTCTTAGTACCTCCTTGTCTCATTTTGTAACCTCCCATAGCGACACCCCCTGTCAGGGCCGGTTCTAGGATTTTCGGGGCCCTGGGCAAAAGGGAAGGTGCGAGGCCCCTGAAATTTACGTGTCACCTTCGGGGCTCGGGGAAGTTGCTTTGTGCAGACTCCTCCTGGGCCGCAGCGCCTCCTCTCAGCCACCTACAAGCACATCTTTTATAGCCCATTTCGGACTGAAGGTGTGAGAATTGCTTGGGGGCCGAGAGTTAAACCTGTGTGGGCTAAAA
The DNA here is from genome assembly GCA_963921515.1 of Calotriton arnoldi. Lineage (NCBI taxonomy): Eukaryota > Metazoa > Chordata > Amphibia > Caudata > Salamandridae > Calotriton > Calotriton arnoldi. The sequence goes on from CAWUFW010008060.1 coordinate 164,274, forward strand.
TGCTGACAATGGGCGTCCTGCGGAGTCTCTGAATGGGTGTCCCCCTCCCCTAGGCCTTCCCACACCATCCCTTTGAGGCCCAGGGAGAGGATCCCCTCCCATGGGCCCAATTGTAAAGAGACACCTTTATTTCAATTTGACCGGCAGGGGTACATGCGGACTGGTGGGGTGTTGCAATTGTGCGGGGCCCCATGCTGGTAGGCTGAGTGCGAGGCCCTGGGCAGCTGCCCACACTGCCCATGCCTAGCGCCGGCCCTGCCTCCTGTTATGTGTGCTGTTAATCAGTAGGCTTTAATTACAGCCTCCGAACCCTATTTTCTCAAATAGCCTTGTCCTGCCTGCTGTTGCAGTCAGGGCACGCTCTCTCCCAACGCTTTTTTTTATGTTATAGCACAGGCGCCGATCGCATCTGCAATGCAATAGGTCCCGCATTTGCGAGAGTTTAAGCTATTGGCACTGGAAATGACAATGCCTTTTATTTATCTGTTTTAAAAACAACACATAAATAAAAGACATTGTCATTTACACAATGCCAATAGCTCAAACTCTCGTAAATGCGAGACCTACTGCATTGCAAATGCTTGTTTGTGGAAGTACACGTCTTCTGCCCAAACAAAACATGTACTCCCGTCTCCCAACATGTGGGCGGAACCAAGGCCCCCCTCTAGGTGATTCTCACATAATTGTATGCTGACAGCTCTGCTGTCGAGCCAGACCATAAAAAAGCAACCACAGGAGAGTCCCAATGTTAGCAACTTTCTACCATGTAAAGGGGAAAAGAAAATGTCTAACCAAATATTGTGCAGTTGCTTAGCCTGCCGCTATGACAACTCGCTACCAGCAACAGTTCACTAACTAGACGAAGTTGCTATCACACTATATATTTACGAGAAGGGACGCATGATTAGTTAGAATGTTCTGGGATGACTTCTTCATGGTCGGACTGGCCTATAGGGTAGTCTAGTAGTGCCAGAAGGGCTGGTGTGATAGGTCAGCGAGTGGGCTGTTTTTGATGCTGTTTTGTTGCTGTTTGCTGGCCTGTTTATGGTCTGGTGGGCTGGTTTTTACTGTTGATTTCTCGGATATTACTACAAGCATTGTCCGCAGCAAGCACAAATGCATGTATTCTCTCATACATTGCAAAACACCTTAACAAAGCGTCTTTACAAGTTCAAAACTGATCCTATTTGCAAATTTGGCCCACTTTTATTTTGGTGTCGGGGCCTATTTTCTGTTCCAGTCACATACTGCTCCTTATGCATCTAGTATCACCTCTTGCGCCCCAGTAAATGAAAGGGGAGTCAATGTTATAGCTGGGTTATCAGATTCTATACGTGGTTTAAGCTTTTTAAGCGAAGATCAAAAAGCAGGTACAGGACAATACAGAAGGGGAACACAGAACCATTCGCTTTTAGTTCTGTTAAAATCGTGCTTCAGAATAGTCCAACGATATTGCAAAACAGCCATCTCCCGAGGCCCCAGAGGGAAAAGAAAAAAGTAGAGACAAAAGCTATATTTAACATACCTTGGTGACACCTGTGGTAATTCTGAATCAACATTCTCCTGTTACCTACCTCACCCGAATCTCTTTGCCAGTGCCAACATTTCAACCAACACCTACTCAACATAATATGCCTGCGTCTCTGATGGAAACTGAAGAATTCAGAGATGTGAGCCACTCAACAGATCCTCCAAAATGGAACATTTCATGTCTAGTTTCAGCATAGATTCAATCAGAGTTTGAACTAGGTCATCACCTCCAACGTAACTTTAGTCTCCATTTGGCACATGCAGCTTAACACCACTGGGCTCCAGTGACTTCTCTATTCTGACCAATCTCGCCTCTAAATCTGCCGGCTTACTCTCTGCCAATTTTACTAAGTAGCAATATCTTAAGTTTCCTTACTAACGTGGCCATGCAGAATGCGGATTCTGCATCCTTCATTTTCATGGAGGTCTTCTGAAAGATTGCTCGCCAACCGGTCTACAGTGGTAGAATTTCATTTTTATCTCTCGACCAACTGTTCATGGTGAAGAGTGCACAGAAGGAAGAAAACGGATGAGAGGGCTTGCAAACAAGCTACAACCAGTTGCCCATTTAACATGAAGGTATTAGTTTATCTTGGCAGGCAGGAGGTGCTCTCCAAGAGACCACAATGGGACCTTCTCAATAACCTGCAAGGCATTGATGGTGGGCAATCACTTAGGTACTGAAGACTAGGTACCTGCTCTGCCCGCCTCTTTGAGGGCGGTTGATCATCTACTCTCCCAGCCAATCCTTTTATGCAGCAGGTACCCTCTGGAAACCAACCAAATCTCTCTGTGGCATTAAGCGGCAGATGTTCCCTGTACTCATTCCTCCTGGTTACTCCTCTGCTCACCACTGTACAATCTTTGACTCCCACACAGCTGCTGGGCCCATGGCGTGGCTACCCTCACAAAAGTTATGGAGTACACGATCCTCATTCAGTGTAGGGCTAGTAAAGGAGGCGAGAACCCTGCTCGCCTGCCCATCAATCAGGATGAGGGAGACAGGACCTGAAAAGACACCCTTTACTCAGATGCTATGCAGCATGATCCAGTGGGAAGGTAAAACAGACAACTGTTAGCTCAGCAGGGAGTTTCTGTATGCCTCATTTTAAGCTACTCCTTTATTAATGTTTTGACACAGCCGTTTGCTACGGAACTCTGTTGCATTCACAAATTCTTTCTCCAGAAAAGTGGCCAGTCACTGTGCATCGAGTTGCAGCACATTTTGGTGCAGGCATGAAACAATCATCATCCCAATGCAACCGTAGTTGCCACATCTGCCTCCTGGAAAATTACGAAGCATGGTTAGGTGCTCGCCCGTTGTTTCTTTTAGGTTACCACAGCAGCAGTTAGCAGAGTCTACAGGATATGTGCAGCAGGAGTAAGATACAACACTTCCACCTATCTACTTTGCCTGCCACCCATCCCCCACATTGGCCACCTGCGGCCCTGTGATAGGAGGATCAGGCATCATCTTCCAGGCAGCAGCGAATCCCTGCGGTTCAGCCTGGTAATCGAATGATTTGCATTTACTTGCTGCCTGGTACAGCATACTTCCTAATTATTGACAGCACCCTGCCCTGAAAACAGACCCTATGCAAGCAGTCCATCTGTTAGTGCATGACTAAATAGACTGTAGGGAACTATGCTCCCCAAAGCATACATTTAGCAGAGAATATAGTGTGTAGTTTCAACGTGCAATATCTCGTGAACAAACAGACAAACATCATGCCTACAAGTTCCAGCATGCTTAGTGCTCCGGGAGGCAAAATTAAGACTGACTGACAATGTCCTTGACATTGGGCCAGGTAACAACCATGCCTCGCCTTGTTTGGGAACCAAGACGCCAAATCAAAGAAGTGAGACTCTTTAAATAGGCTTGCTGCATAGAAGTAAACTACAAATGTTTCTGCTCAAAATCATCATAAACTCGTTGGGTAATAGAAGCTGCCATCGCAAACATTTATACTTGAGGGCGGGGTAGGAATATCCCCAAGAAGAGTGGGGGTCAGTAATAGGGATTCTTACAGGGAAGCTGCAACTTCGTTGAATGGAAAAACAGTGGCATACAAACACAAACAAGCATATAGATGTATGGTAACACCTTTCGAAAGTCATACTGCTCTCACAGAAGCTGCATCAGAGAGCTTATTTTGAAAAACATAAAAGGTTAATGGGATGCAATTCTCTGCATGTGAATCCACTTGCAGTAGACCTAAAGAACAAAAGTATTAAAACAGTGCTGCTTCAAAAAATATTTAAGCTTTTAATGGTGCTTTGAAAGAGACAGGAGAGTTTCTGACTGTAGGACGCTGGCTCTCTATATAGTGCACCAAAATGAGGTACACTGTGCAGAGAGTCCAGGCAAACCTCACAGGAATTACAGAGGCACAAATGACACCCCAAATGTTTTCTTTTGTGGCAGTGTGGACGAGCAGTTAGGCATATCAGAGGGTAGTGCTAAGCATTTATTACACACACAAATGCAGTAAATGAGACACACCAAGAAATCCGATACCAATTTATAAAAATAACATGTACTTTTATATAAATTGAGATACCTAGATCATAGGATAAGTACTTTTCGAGTTATGAATTTTTACAGTTTTCAGAAATGGACAAGGTGAATTTCCTAGATCGGCAATGTTATCCTATGGAGGAAAAAAATATATTGCAGTCTGACACTTGTCAGCGACTTACGGGACTGTTCTTCTGGACTTAAGGTGAGTATGGGGAACAGGTCACCTCGGGAGGTTCTGGGGCGTTCGGGTGCAGAGGTGTGTCACAGCATCAGGTGTCCCATTCACTTCAATTAAAGAACGGTCCAGTTACAAAGAGGCTGCAAGCAGGGACTGGAGCACCAGTCTGGGGAAACCCACAGGGGGGCTCGACCCTTAAAATCCTCTTTGGTCCACTTCTCCTCTGGCTGTGAGGCTCGGGTGCAATGGTGTCTTTTGACGTCGGATTCTGGTGCAGGAGTCTCTCACGGTTAGAGGGGCCTGCAGAAAGAGGCTGCAGGAGGCAATTGGAGGTCCAGTCTGGGCAAATCCAAGCATGGGCTTAGCTCTTGTGGGTCTCAGGACCCCGTTGGCACCGTCACCTCCCCTGAACTCTGGCTCTTGAGCGCTGGTACATAGGTGCTTTGATGTGTCATCTGGCAGCAGACAGAGACTCATCTTGGTCTTTGTTTTGTAGAAGCGGGGCACACAGGACAGCTGGGCCACTCACAAAGTGGGTCTCCCTGTCCCTGGAGTCCCTCGATGTGCAGGTCGGTCTTTCTCGGCAATGGTGTCCAGTATGGGCACAACAAGCCTTGGATACTGCAAGGAGTCCAGTACACAAGGGATTGGTACTGTGCAGCTCTGGTCAGTCCTGGCGTCCACACACTTGATGGGAGGACTGATCTGACCTGTAGGAGAATGGCTACCTCTTCCTGGGTGGCTGCTGCGTCAGTAGTCCTGTAGGCGGCAGGTTGGTGTACCGTGTCTTGCTTCTTTGGTGCCTGAGCTGCAGGGGAGTAGCTCCTCTACTCCAATGGAGTTTCTCTGGCAACTGGTGAAACTCTGGCAGCCTTCCAGGTTTCTTGGAGTCTGCACAGCGGCAAGACGAGTTGGGAGCTCCATGAGGGTTGGATGCAGCAGGAATGCTGGCAGGGTTGGCGCCAAGTCAGTTGTGCTCCTTGGTTCTCGGATCAGCAGTCTTCTCAGTCCACTTCTTTTGTGTCCATCGAAATCTGAAGATCTGGTATCAGGTGGTCCCCTAAATACTCAATTTAGGGGCATTAAAGGGTGTGAGGGGTAGTGACCAATGGACTACTTACCCCTGGGGTCCATACGCCCTCCGTTTGATCACTTCCTGTGGGAAGTGGGCATAACCCTGTCCCAGAATCCCTACGTTTGCCATCATCAAGATGGGCAGCTCTGAAAAGTTGTGTCCACTTCAGGTAGCCCACCTTGGGGTGGTACTAGCCTGGGGGTGGGCACGCTTCCCTGACCAGCTAATTTTCCTGCCTGTCCAGGTGCCAAAGGGCTCTGGACAAAGGGGGTTGGCTTCCTCTCCTGTAAGGGAAGCCAGACTTGCATATCAAAAGGTAGTGGCTTCTTTGAGGCTCCCCTGCCTTGGAATGCTAATCAGCAGGTCATCCTGTGGGAGGGGATGTAAACACCCTCCACCCAAGCAGGCTTTGTTTCTTAGCTCCTGAGAGCGGAGGCCCTCACCCTTGGGGTTAGAAACTTGTCTCTGGCAGTAGGCTGGCGTGATCCAGTCAGCACACCAGTGTAAGGTAGGTTTTCAGGGGACACATCTAAGGTGCCCTCTGTGTGCATGTATTAATAAACCAGACACTGGCATCAGTGTGGATTCATTAATATGACAAGTTTGATACCAAACATCCCTACCTTCAGTGAAGCCATCATGTAACTGGGGAACTTGTTTTCACCAGTGTCCATTATATGTACTGAAAATGGCTGCCCTGTTCACTAGTAATATTTAGTAATAGAACTAGACATTACAGGAGCATATCTGGTCATGCAGATATGTCCTTACATAAAATATAATGCACCCTGCCTTAGGGCTCAAAAGCCTGGTGCAGGGGTGTCTGACATATTTTAGATGCAGTGACTATGGAATGACACACAGGAGTGTGTCATCTCGTGCTTTCACTCATGGTTTGCACCATGTCACGCACCCTGCAATGGCAGTCTGTGTGGAATTTGTATGTGGATCCCTCAGGGTGGCATAAGATATGCTGCAGCCTTTATGGACTCTCTTTAGTACCTCTGCCCTAGGCACCTGGATTACCATTTACTAGGGACTTTCAGGGGTACTAAAGTCCTTAGCCAATTGTAACACAATTAGACAACACCTTGTTTTAGAGAAGGAGCACTGGCACTGAAGTCTGGTTAGCAGGCCTCAGTGCACTGTCCGAGTCGAAAATGAGCATCTAGTAGCTAAAAAGGGGCAAAACGTTAGGTGGGGGACTGCAATAAAAGCCCAGTTCTCTACACGGACGCAAAGAAGGTCTGATGTAGACATGAATGCCTTTTCCAGATGGAAGCTTCCATGACAACGTCTTTTTTTCCCTTCGTCATCCTCTTGATGTGATCTTAAAAGTCTCTGAAGTCTAAAAGTAACCAACATATTCAAATAGAAAGACATTTTGGATTACAGATGTGTGTGTGTCAATAGTGACCTCAAACACACTCAATAAAGTTCAGGTGAAACTCTTTCAGTCTATGTAATAGATTTTGAGTAAAAAATTATCCAGTCTCTTCTGTCCTCTCCAGGGCCTCTTGCCACCAGCCTCACTATAGCTCCTATGTATGGCTTCAAAGCAGTAAACACATTATTCAGTTGTTTTAGTTTTTAAGGGTGTCAATGAATCTATAATTGTCCAGAGAAGACCATTACAACTTTGCAGCATTCCCACGTGGAGTGAGTTGTAGGTTTTGTACAAAATTAAGTAGACTAAAAGGTTTACTAACCCTTTAATTAGCATCAATTTCATAAAAGTGTTTTAAAAACATCCTTCACACACTATTACTGGGATCCACAGAAAACACCTACTGTACAAATGGGCACACCAAAAAGACAATGTTAACCACTGCAACACTAAAACACACATTTTTAATATTCAAACAAAGACTACATTTCAAGGATGACAATTTTGTTTCTGATATCAGATCAACTAAGAAATGGATAAATAAATGCACAATTCGATAATGCAGCTGTTTTACTCATGATTTTTAAAAGAGATCGTAAAGGTTAAAACATACACAAAATATGCATGCTTTTCCATTACTTTTCTTCAGCATCTTTAGGAGGGTTCTATTCTTACCTGATAAAACTAGGTTTTAAGTGGCACTGCCTTACATTACCAATATAATAAGCACTGGCAATAGCAACAGCTCTGGCTAAACAGATCAAACCTATTGAATCTGACATTATGTACCCCAGTAAACCTATAAGGCCTATAGCACAGCCTTCACCATAACAAACACAGCGCTACTTAAGTGTGCATATGCTGGCAACCATCAGGAATACAGTAGTAAATTAACAAATATGAACAAAATTGCAGCTGACAAAACAATATACAACCACTCTGAAAAGGGCCTAAAACAAGGATCGTCACAGTGAAAATCTTCTACCCCCAGGGCAGAGAAACACCTAAACCCTTGCCTACTATGGTAATCTGTGATCATCAAAGAATACTGGTCTACAGTCTATAAAAGCGTGAAAACAATCCATTGTTAAAGGCCTATTGCTTTTAACAAGTGCTTTTCACAATAGACAAGCCAGGCCCTCTGCAGTGGTCATAACTTTTCATAATAAAAAGATCAGACCTATAGCTTCAGATACAACTTGTTTGGGCACAAATCAGGCCTGTCGCCTTTATCATTGGCTACCACCAGAACCAACTTAGGTCAACTGTATGAAGTGGGAGCTTTTCCAAAGGGCAGGCAAACAAGTAAGAGTAATAACAATCCACTCAATTAACTACTGACTTTCACATATGCTTTTTACAATAAATCCTTTAGACCTACTGCCATTATTGTAACTTCATTATAAACATATAATTTCTATAGCATTGATCACTGGCTTGCCAACATAATCAACAGCGTCCTGCTGTATTGAGCATAAGCTTTCCCACAAGGGAAAAAGTGAAATACAAGCACTCTTTCGGTAGAAGCACAGAAGTTCTGTCCAATCAAATGCTATACTCCGGGTAACCAAGATGCGTGCAGAACCTAAGCCCCTCTCTTAGTAGGACTTCTGAAAGTTCTTTTTTGTTAATCATATAAGGTAAGCAACAGCAGTGCGGTCTAGCCAGACCAAAAGAGAGATCAATGGGAAACACAAATACCTATCGGTTTCCTTACAACTTCAACAGCCAATCACACCCCTCTACCGATGTTTGACTGAAAACTGTTCAACTCTAAATAAGTGTCTTAAGTGTAACTCTGGAACAAACTCTCCAAAAATGTAAGGCTAATTACCAATTTTGCTTCTACTCAATCTTCAAAGTCCCTGTTCTCACTCTTGCAATGCTACAGTAGACTTCAGTTGCCTAAATGTCATCATGCTGTTATCTGGAACTACATGGTCACGCACCAAGTCTATATGCCCCTTCTGCCTTAATTATTGCCCAATCTGGAATGCTGACCTGTGGAGCACAGGTGTTAACACACTATTGGAGGACTACTTGTCAAGCTTAACATTAGAGAGTGGGCCTGATGTGGACAGCTTCATGAATATTAATGAGGCAGGAATCAGTTTGCATTTCCTTGCAAAAACTAGCAACTGGAGGCCTGCATGGAACAACAGAGCCCCATCCCAGCATTTGTTTTTGCAATCTGTGTGCATACTGACCCCTGTCTCTTAGGAGACAGAAGTCACAATGTCGCAAACATTGTGTGTCCTCAGTAGAGAGAATGCAGCAGTCCGACGAACAGCGCTGTCAGCCCGCGCAAGCTGTCCAAGCTGTCAAATTTTGACAGCTTGCAACTTACCAGCGCTTTAAATGGAAATATAGAAGTGCTGGTACTCACTACCCAGAACTCTGCACCTTGGGGAAAGTTAGTGTGTGCAATTAACAGGCACTATCTATCGCACGCTTTGCAACTGCAAAGACCATTGCAAAACATCTGTGCATTATCTTGTGAAGTACAGGAGGAGGAATGCTTCTTGGATACCCCCTTTTTCTCGTTTAGTGTACAGGATAGCAAATGGTTGCATGGCGATTAACAACGCCCATTATTAACCCCAACAAACAGTTCAGCATTGTAAACTCAGACTTTGTGGCCACAGACTCTTTAGTGAATCAGAGCCACTGTTTTCTACATTCTGTTGCCAAAACCGTTTGCAATGAGTGGTGTGGCGGGGGTACCCTGCTTTTAGTTGCGTTCCATCTCTGTCCAGACACAACCTCTCGGTTCCAGGGTGCCTCACGCGCTGTCAGAGTGGATTATGCGACAGACATCTTGCAGCTCATGATGCCTGCCTGCAGCATTGCGTTCATGCCTGAGCTATCCTGGAGCTTAAGGGATCCGCGGAACAGCTGGTCAGAACCAGAGGATTGCATCACAATTCCATAGAAATCTTTTCCTATACATATATCCGCCTGGACTTCATCACAATTCCATAGAAACACATTCCTTCTTCTGTCGGTTATGGAACTGTACACATCAGCTGGTACAAGTACAGGGCAGTCAGTACTCTCAGTCACTGCTTTCTTTCCATGCACCTCTTTACTACCACCTTTGGGCAAACCTACAGGAGAGAAAGGAGGGGCAGAACACACTGTATTGTGTACAACTTTCTAAACCCAACTGTCAGTTGCACTTTGTTATTACAAAGCTATATTTTAAGATTAACCGTGTTTACAAATTAGTGTCCCTTATATGCTGCATTCTGTTTTTCAGGGTATTTTCGTCTCATTGTGCATTACCTGGATTTTGCTCTACATTCCCATTAGGAAAGGTCTTCATTCATTACAAGCCCTGGAGACTGGAGATACATGCCTAGCTGGAAAGCACTGGGAAAACAGTTTAGCTGCAGGTAAAAAACAAAACAAAAAAAACCAACACATTTTGTTGCACTGTCTTGGCCCTGTTGAATAGTGCATTTACAGGGTTCTAGCCTATGTAGGAAGAAATGATAGGAGGCTATGCACTGAATGCAGTGAATGTATGCACCAGTAAGATCTGAAAGAGGCATATATTTTACACCCAATAAGGGGCGGGTGGAAAGTACTGGTGACTATGCTGCATTTCTGCAACTTGTGATATTGGTCCAGGGCTCCATTAATACGAAGAGCCAACAATAACAAGGTGCAGAAGTGTTTATGACAAAGCAGTAATCCCATTCTGGACCAAGTTACACATACTCTCCATACCACAGATAATATAAGGAACATATCTATGCAATCACTAGAGAGAAGACTGCTGGGAATTTCCAAAGTATGCTTTGGTTTCCCATCGTGCTGCTAGTTCTGAGGCAGAAAGTACATGTGGGGCACTACTTACATAGTCAGGTGATGCTATAAAAGAATTACAAGATTAATATTTCCCCTGCAGCAGCCCCATGAGAAACTGTCTATGGCTTGGGATGATATTGACGAATGTTGTAAAAGCATTTAGCTGTTTATGGTACAGGACACAAACATTAAAGAAAGCCATCCACCTTAAGGTGATGTATGCCTGAATATTGTCAGTCAATTAACTAGTTAGGTCTCCCCTGAAGACAGCTGTTGGCTGTCCGTTGTTGAAGGCCTATTGTGGTCAATACCAATACAGTGGGCACTGCTTACCTTGTTCAATCAATCTCATTGGCTTACTTCGTATTCAATGTCTTTTCTTACACTTCTTGTGTTTGTCCTGCCCCATAGAGCACAGCGTCTTTACAGTCCTTTTGGTTGAATGACTTGTATTCATCCACGGCTGACATTCAGGGAACTATTTTTTTTAACTTTTTGCACTCCATTGGAGAGCATGTGCTTTCTTGCTCAATACTCATTTCATGTGTGCGGCTGCCCTCTTCACACCCCGTACCCCACACTTTCCATGTTGCTCTCCCCACCATCTTGTTTGTTGCTTTCCTTACCCGTTCTGCTTAGCTATTTATTTTTTTAACCAAACGCTGCCCTCATGTTGAACAGAAAAGATAAAGCCTACGTTTGCAAGAATATTGTTTTCTTCGACTCATCTTCCCCCACCTGGGATTTCCACACAAGGTCCAGGCTACTATTGCTCTTGTAGTGTCTAAACTCGACTATGCCAATAACCTCTACCATGGATCATCTTTAACAACTATGAAAAGACCACAACAGAGACTACTCCTACATGTAAAGCCACAAGCCCCCGTCTCCTCTGCCTTGAAGGCCCTACATTGGTTACCGGTTGCCAGAAGATCCACATGCAAGCTGCTTTGTATGACCCACAAAGCGATACATGAAACAGGACCTCTCCATCAAGAATAAACTCACCAAATACATTCAACAAAGGAACCTCCACTCTAGATTGGCACCTCACCACAAAATCCCACAATACAAGAAAAAACCCATAGGTGGCACACCCTTCTCTGTTCAAGCAGCCAAACTATGGAACTCTTTTCCCCCAAACATAAGATCCATGGATAATTATCTTATCTTCAGAAGACCACTCAAGAGTTGGCTCTTCCCCACATAAGCACCATACTCAAAAATAAATGTACAACAAATCCCTGTGTATAAAAGCACTCATTTGGATTATATGTATGTATCTAGATATGTCTATTCCTTTGTATAAATGTGTATAATAATTAGGTTTAAAAATATATAGATATTCATTAGGTCTGCTAAACATATGTACATATTTCTTGTGGTTATATTATTCTATGTTTAACGTCTATATAGGATACTGCATAAATAAGTAATTTTTTTATTATAACAATGTATCTACAATTGCTTCACTTGAATTATTAAAAGGAAAAAAACCATTAAAAACAAATAAATTAGCTTAAAGTATAGCAACACAAGAAAGGCTGATTTTATTAAATACAACTTAACTCTAGATATATTACCTTCCTTATACATATATCCCTTCCATGTACTTGTGTATCTTTATATTTATTACTTTACTTCTAATTCAGCATCTCCAATGCACTATCCTATATCTCGCCCTATACCTCTCAATATATCTTCTACCTCCACTCTGTGACTCATCCAAAACCTCATTCCACTACTCTCTCCAATGCACTACCTTGTTTTTCACCGTATACATCTCTCAATATATCCTCTACCTCCACTCTGACACATCCCAAATCCTATTCTACTACTATAATCTCCAAAATAAACCTTTCTAGACTCTCCCTCCTCTACCCCTCCTTGCATCCTCTCAAACCTCTTTACTATTCAGCTCTCCCAAACAAGCCTTTTGAAACCCTTCCCTCATGTATCCCTCCTAGACTCATCCGATACCTCATCCACTTCTAGAGACTCTATCCCTCCACTATCCTTCTCAATTCAACTAACAGACTCACATGTCCACCGCTCAAATTAATTTCATATTTCTCTAGACTAATTCACCACTAATGCTTTTTAGGTTCTGGAGTAGCATGCTACTCGCCGAAAAGCGATTCAACGCCTTGTCAGGGATAGTAAGCGCATGGGAGAGGTGTGGCACAGCAGCCAGAGCGGCTGACTCCGGAGCACGGGGCTCACGGTTCGAACCCCGGTGCAAGCTCAGCATCATGCGACTCGGAGCAAAAGCTCACTTAACCTTCCAGACGGCCCCCAGAGCCTGGAAACCCTTACAGGTGATATGTTCGCGCTTTACAAATTGGAATTATTATAAATGCAATTACAATTACAGTTTTTTGCTGCAAAGAGCAGTGGCTGGTTTCCCTTACATCTTATGTTTTACAGGCCCCACATTGATTTCGGTTGGCATTTAGAAGCTGGTACAGTGCCAGTGCTTTTAGGACACGAGCTGTACAAAGGAATGCTTTACGTTTGATTAGCTCTTGCCCGTTTAGGCAGTCTTTGCACACTACATATCGCTTCAGGCACAGTGCGCTTAGAGAACACATACAAGTTCCTTTCAACCTTTCTGTCACCGGAACAGAGACAGTTAGAGAGATAGCACAGTGGTCGCAGGGGGCACTGCAAAGATCTGCTATAACAAAGAGCACATAAGTTTAAACTGCAACAGGTCCGAAGTGGCATTTCACCTTTCCAAGATCGAAACATTGTGAATAATTGAGCATGTGTGAGTTTGAGAAGTGAACCAGTAAATAATAACTATTACCACCTAATTCAGGGCCTTGTTTATATGCAAGAACACGCGTTCATGGACATGTTATCTTACCACAAATATTTTGCCCCCTGGGGTCCACTACCCATCACAAGTCATCTAACTACCCAACAGGGTGGATTAGCAGGGTCCATTTTCGTTGCTCCATCTGAGGTGTAGCACCATATCAAACTTCCCCAAAAAAATAACTATTCAGCAGTGTAGCAAGATGTTTTTTCTTTAAATTAGGCTTACCCTGATTTGAAAGTTGGAATCTGCTGATAAAGCTATCCTGGCTGATGAAGGCTGATAGCCTGAAACCGGTCCTAGGATGCTTGTTTCCGGTCCAGGGAAGACATGGCTTGGCAGTTCGGTATGGACTGTTCCCATGAGGCACAGGGTCAAGACTGATTTGCATATGGCTATGTCTGAACTGGGGTGGCGTGGTGAAGCAAAATAACGATGGATTAAACCCAGATCTGTGACTGGGGGTGAATGTTTGCCAATGTGCAGCATTCCGTCCATCATCTTGTGTGTTTTGCGATAAAGCAGGGACTATCTGACTCCTTTAGTGTGTTGCTGGTCCCATGGTAACATTTGACAGAGACAGCCACTCTGACTCTATTCTGCACTTTTTCCATTCCTCTTATTACCTCCAGCAGCTGTCCAGGGTTGCATGCTAGAAGAGGTACAGGGGCACAGGGCCACTGGGCTACAGACCTGGCACTTCCAATTGGTCCGACGTTTCAACCATTTTTATCCCAGTTTCATACCCAGCTCCCCAGAATTAAGGGAAACTGCCTCAAAACAATGTCAGCTAACTCTAAAGACTCTTGCAAGTACCTTTCCCTAGAGCATTCCGAGACTGAATAAGTCGCTATGCCAACATTCTAGCATATTTGGGGTAAGGTGGTTTTTAGACAATTTTAGAAAGATGGTGGGTAGCTGTGTGTTTGAATTTAAATCCACATGCACCTCTGCAGTTTAGGCAGTGTTAAATGGTAGACAAACCGCTTGTGCTTTTTTAAGTCGAGCCTGGGCAGCTCATGCGCTGCTCTGCAAGGCATGCTGTATTCAAGTATGGACTTGAAGCTCCGACCACTACGCCCATATTTTTCATTGGCTGGTGTCATTGTCCACTGTAAACTGTGGCTTTTCATTGGTCAATAGGTTTAGCAGTCCCTCCTTAGTTCCGCCTTGTCTTATTTTGTAACCTCCCATGAGGACACCCCCTGGTGTGTGGTGTTAATCGGTAGACTTTAATTACAGCCTCCGAGCACTACTTTGTCAAATAGCTTTGTCCTGATGTTTTTTTTTATCTTGATAGCACGGGCGCCGAACGCATTTGCAATGCAATAGGTCTCGGATTTGCGAGAGTTTAAGCTATTGGCATTGTAAATGACAATGCCTTTTATTTATCTGTTTTAAAAACAACACAAATAAAACGTATTGCCATTTACAATGCCAATAGCTCAAACGCTCATAAATGCGATACCCATTGCATTACAAATGCTTATCTTTTTTCTAGACAGCGCTACTGTAATTAAGCTGCAGTATACTTTGCATAACCTTGGATTTACATTTATTGATAGTCAAAGAATCACAACAGGGAGGGAATTGGTGAAGATTTTTTCATAATTAAAGTTTTGCTTCAATACGACATTAACATGTGAACATACAAATGTATTTACAGTGTATATTTCAAGTTTGCGTTAACTACAGCTAATGTAGGCCTCACTTTAAAATAGCTAAGTCTGGTTGCCATTTCTTCTATGTCGTATATCTACTTTTAATTCAGGAGGAGTGGAACCAGCAATTTAAAATTATGTATTTATTATTTTCTGTTCTTATATGAATGTTTACTTTTACGCAATCCTAGTAGCACGCAGTAACAAACACCTGAACACCTCAGTAGAACAGCTTGGACTGAATATATCTCATTATGTTGCAGATAACTGCTCGTTCAAAGGACTTGTAGTGTGCGTTCATTGTGCAACAGCTGGAAAAAGTAATACATTTGCATTATCTGTTTGTATGTGAACCCAATTGGTTCTCCTCATGGGAGCCATGTGTACGGGTAGTGAAATGTTAAAAAATGTGTGATTTAAGCTAATGCAATGTAGATGCAGATGCAGATTCAGATGCACTTTTCACTGACTTGCAGGAGCTTCTTTGCCTGACGAACAAGTTACTTACCTTCGGTAACAATATATCTGCAAGAGACATGAATTAGTTATGGATTCCTCACCTTAGAATTACCCCCAGGCGTCAGCCTGGATCCAAAGAATTTTTGCTTCAGCAGTACCCCTGCGCGTCGGTAGGTGGCGTCGGTCGACACGCGTTCATCGTTGGCGTCGTGGTCACCGGAATGATGTCGCGGTATCCACTTAGACGCCGCCCCTGCGCGCTGACGTTAGTTCTTTACACGACATTCCATGCCAGAAGCGCAAAGCCATGCAAGACACTGATCACCGGTGCACAAAACTAAGGCCCTGAAAGGGAGCCCCTTACCCTAGAAGTCAGTTCGCAGAACGGGGAGGATGGGTGGGGCGGTGAGGAATCCATAACTAATATATGTCTTTCACAGATATATCGTTACCGAAGGTAAGTAACTTGTTCATCTGAAAGAGACTATTAGGTATGGATTCCTCACCTTAGAATAGATATCCCAGCAATACCAACCCCGGAGGTGGGCTGCGAACTAAGTTCACACCAGAAAGTCCTGGAGAACTGAATGGCCAAAGAAGCCGTCTCTCCAGACTTGGCTGTCCGGGTAGTAGTGTTTAGTAAACGTGTGCAAAGAAGCCCACGTAGCTGCCTGGCAGATGTCATGAAGGGGGACTCCACGTCCCAAAGCAGTAGTGGCTGCCGTCGCCCTGGTGGAATGGGCACGCAAACCCACTGGAGGTTCCTTTTTCGCTAAGGAATACCAACTTTTGATGCAAAGAACGACCCATCGGGAGATGGTTCATTTTTGCACGGCTGGACCTTTCTTGGCACCCACATAGCCAACAAAGAGTTGGTCATCCACCCGGACTGGTTTTGTGCGATCCAGATAGAATGAAAGCGCACATTTTGGATCTAGACGTGGAGCCTCTCTTCCTCCTTAGAAGGATGCGGGGCGGGAAGAAGGTGGGCAAAGTGATGGTCTGTCCTATGTGGAAAGAGGTAACCACTTTGGGAAGGAAAGAAGGCCTAGTGCAAAGGACAACTTTGTCCGGATGAACAGCCAGGAAAGGAGGTTTGGAAGAAAGAGCCTGAAGCTCACTCACCCTGCGAGCAGAGGTGATGGCAACCAGAAAGGCAGTTTTAAGTGTCAGAAGTCTGAGAGGACAGTTATATAACGGCTCGAAAGGAGCGCACATAAGATAGGTCAGAACCAGGTTCAAGTTCCACTGGGGCATTACGAAAGGAATTGGAGGAAACAAGTAAGTAATGCCCTTAAGGAAGCGATTTACAATAGGGGACTTGAAAAGAGAAGGCTGGTCAGGAAGCTGAAGGAAGGCCAAAATGGCAGAAAGATAGCCTTTTAGAGTGCCCAGAGCAGAGCCCTGCTGGGCCAAAGAAAGAATGAAGGACAACCTCTGAAAGGGGGGCAGAAAGGGGATCCACAGCCTTTGCTGAGCACCATGCCACAAACTTGTTCCATCTACAGGCGTATACCGTTTTGGTGGAGGGACGCCTGGCTGCCAAGATAACGTTACAGACTTTGGGAGGAAGGTCGAAAGCGGTCAACTGTCGCCACTCAATCTCCACACAAGGAGGTGGAGGCTGGGCAGGTTCGGGTGGAAGACCGTCCCCTGCTGCTGCGACAGAAGATCCTCCCGAAGGGGCAGTCTGATCGAAGGATCGATGGCCATGTGCAAGAGCTCAGGATACCAGACTCTACGTGCCCAGTCCGGGGCCACAAGAATAACTTCGGCCCGGTCGCGCTTGATCTTCTTCAGCACTCTGGGTAGAAGTGGTATAGGCGGAAAGGCGTATAGAAGACCGCAACTCCACTTGCGACGAAAAGCGTCGCCGAGCGAGTGCCGCCTTGGAAATTCGAACGCGCAGAACTGCTGACATTGCACGTTCTCTTCGGTGGCGAATAGATCTAACCAAGGCTCTCCGTACCGCTGAAAGAGACCTTGCACCACCTCCGAGTGAAGACGCCATTCGTGATCCATCATGCACCGGCGGCTGAGTTTGTCCGCCCTGGCGTTCAGAGAACCTGCCAGGTGTTGAACCACCAGGGACATGCTCTGATGTTCCAGCCACTTCCAGAGACGAAGTGCCTCCTGACATAGGGTCTACGTCCCCATCCCGCCCGGTTTGTTGCAGTACCACATGGCGGTGGTGTTGTCCGTGAACACCTGCACTACTCTTCTTTTGACAGAAGGAAGGAAGGAATGCCTTCAGTGCAAGACAAATCGCCCTAAGCTCCAGAAGGTTGATGTTGAGTCCGGACTCCGCCGGAGACCAGAGGCCTCTGATCTCCGCCTCTCCCATGTGGCTGCCCCACCCCAGAAGTGATGCATCTGTCACCACTGTGAACTCTGGCTGGGGGAAGGGAGAGGGACCTGCCGTTGACCCAATCCTGGTTTGTTAGCCACCACTGCAATTGATGTGCAGTGCCCTCCGAGATCTAGACGCAATCGGAAAGATTCCCCTGATGCTGTGCCCACTGGAACTTCAGGTCCCACTGCAGAGCCCGCATATGCCACCTGGCATAGTCCACCAGCAGGCTTCAGGAGGCCATGAGGCCCAGTAGCCTCAGGGTCATTCTGACCGAAACCCGGGATAGAGGCTGAAAGATCGGAATCATAGCCCGAATATCCCGGACTCACTGCTCGGGAGGATAAGCCCGAAACTGCGCTGTGTCCAGAACCGCTCCGATGAAAAGGAGCTTCTGAGAGGGAATCAGGTGTGACTTCGGCACGTTGATGGTGAACCCCAGCGAATGCAGGACGTTGGCCGTAGTCTGGAGGTGGGAGATGACAGCCTGGGGCGAGCCCGCCTTCAACAGTCAGTCGTCGAGATAGGGGAAGACTGGAACCCCTGATCTGCGCAGATGAGCTGCGACCACCGCCATCACTTTCGTGAACACCCGAGGGGCGCTGGTAAGGCCGAAAGGGAGCACGGTAAACTGAAAGTGCTTGTGGCCTACCGTGAACTGTAGGTAACGCCTGTGAGCCGGCAGGACAGGGATGTGAAAATAAGCGTCCTGCAAGTCCAACGCTACCATACAGTCTCCAGAGTCGAGGGCAGACAGGACCTGAGCTAATGTCAACATTTTGAACTTCTCCTTCTGGAGGAAGCGGTTGACGTTCCTGAGATCCAAGATAGGACGCAGGCCCTTGTCCTTCTTGGGCACCAGAAAGTAGTGGGAACAACAACCACGACCTACTTCTGGGGCCGGAACTCGCTTAATGGGCAAGGGCCAAGTAATCCTCCGACATGCGATGGAATTGAGGTGGCATGGATGGAAGGGTAGTCTCGATGGGGAGGGAGTAGCCCCTTCGGACTATTTGCAAAACCCACCTGTCTGATGTTGAGCCAGTGGGGGAGGTGATGGCGAATCCTGCCGCCCACTAGTGAATGGTGGCCCTGAAAGGTCGGACTAGGAGGCTTGGAGGCTGCTGCAGAGGCCTGCTGGCTCCCAGACCCACGACGGTGGGTCCCACGTCTCCGGCCGCGCAGAGGCTGGACAAGCTTGCGCAGGCCTGTGGCTCTTGGCGGAACGTGGCGGGGCACCCCTTCCGTAGCCACGAAAGGGGCGAGAGGTGGAAGCGAGGCCCAAGGATCTGGCCGTAGCCCTGGAGTCCTTAAAACGCTCGAGGGCGTTGTCTGCCTTGTCGCCAAACAAGCGACGGCCATCAAAGGGCATGTACAAAAGCGTAACTTGGACATCACCGGAAAAGCCAGTGGACCTCAGCCAGGCGTAGCGTCTCAGGGCTACTGTCGCTCAAATCGTCCTGCCCAGCGAGTCAGCGGTGTCCAGCCCAAAACGTATGGCGAACTTTGCTGCGTCTCTCCCTTTGGCAACTGCACGAGAGAGCACGGCCCGGGCCTCCTCCGGGCACTGTGGCAGCACCTGTGCGACCGTGTCCCACACAGAACGGGAGTAACGGCCAATAGTCATGCGGTGTTCACCGACTGCAGTCCTAAGCTGGAGGAAGAAAACATTTTCTTCCCAAAGTGGTCCAGCTTCTTGGATTCCCTATCAGGTGGAGCAGTAGGGAATGCGCCCTTGGAAGTCGAGGCTTGGACCACCAAGCTCTCAGGGGTGGGGTGTTGGGAGAGGAAAATGGGTTCGACCGTGTCCGGGCAGTGGCATTAGGCAATCATCCTATCCACAGGAGCCCCTGTGTTGGGCTTGGACCAAGTGCCCAAAAGGATGTCCGTGAGGGCCTCATTGAACGGCAGCAGGGGCTCCGAAGAGGCCGCCGCCGGTTGAAGCACCTCGGTCAGGAGGTTAGTCCTGACCGTCACCGTAGGAAGCTCAAGGTTTAAGGCCTCAGCCGCCCTACGCAACACCACTGCGTATGATGCACCCTCCTCCGTAGCCATGGTAGGGGAAGATAGCATGCCAAGGTCTGGGGAGGTGTCCAGACCACTGGCCTCACCCAACTCCTCTCTCCAGTCTGGTTCCTCTAACTGGTCTGCCAAAGGGTCCACAGACCCCTCCCAGTCCTCCTCACCCTCCTCTGGTAGCCACTCAGGGCGATAGGGAACACCAGGGTAGAACGGTGGTACAAAAGTACTGGTCGGCGCCGGTCCCGACTTCGGCCGAGTCCGTGCCCACATAGAGGGGGAGGCTGGGGTCGACGTCGGCTGGGGACACAACTGGTGTCGGAGGGCCGGAGGTGTCGCCACTGGATTTGGCGCCGGAAGAGGTGTCACGAGGTCGACCGGTGCAGATTCGGATCCAGGCCTGGATCCCTGGGGGCCCTGCGGCGCCGGCACCGTAGCCGCCTGCATCGAAGGCCTAGAGCCCCCAGCCGAGTCTATGGGGCCCGTAGGCGCGCCGGCGGAGTCGGGCTGACCAAGGATCGAGTGGAGGGCCTCGTAAAAACTACGAAGTTGGGCAGGGGTCGCCCCGGCTCCCGGGAAGGGAGGGAGGCTTGGGGTCGACCCAACAGGCTCCGCGGGCAGAGCCGGACGACTACCATCCGCAACCCGCGTTGCGTCGGCCGATGGACGGGGAGAACGCGAAGAGCGACGGTGCTTTTTCGCCTTCTTTTTGTGCTTCGACTTACCCGAAGACGAAGACTTCGATGATGAGTGGTGGTGATGGGATGGCTCCGCGACCGGTCGCGTGACCTCCCTCTCGACTGGGACCTCAAGCGGCGCGGAGCAGACTGCCGGGCCTCGAGAAGCTTTCATGATTGCTCCTGCAAAGACTTCGAGTTCATGGCCCGGCAGTCGGAGCACGACTTCGGGTCGTGCTCCAAACACCAAAGGTACATGAGGTGCGGGTCCATAACCGACATCAATTTGCTACAGGAGTCGCAAGCCTTGAAGCTGGTTCGAGGACGGGACATCCCTACGTGCACCAGGAGTCGAACGACTCGAAAAGATGTCGACAAAACGAGAGTCAAAAAGTGACTCGAAGTACCGCTCTCTCTGGATCTGCGCTGGCTGGCGGGAAAAAGAAAGAACTGACAGCGCGCAGGGGCGGCATCTTAAGTAGATACCGCAACGTCATTCCGGCGACCACGACACCAACGACGAACGCGGAGTCGGCCGACGCCACCTACCGACGCACAGGGGTACTGCTGAAGAAAAAATTCTCCGGATCCAGTCTGATGCCTGGGGGTAATTCTAAGGTGAGGAATCCATAACTAATAGTCTCTTTCAGATACTTTCTTTTATTTCACATTGACTATTACTGTCAAATCGTTTATAGTATGGTTTGGAAATTGACCCATCAAGGTCCCCAAATCTTTTGGGGTTTCCGGGGACATCCTCCTGCCTCATATTCCAACACTTTGGCCTATACTTTAGCACACAACACATCCTTGAATCCATTCTGGATGTGAGGTTGCATTCTACACTAAAAAAAACAATTAAAAAAAACAAGCACTGAGAATTGCAGCCACTTGTATTCTGTCGTTTGTGTTGTTATTGTGCACACGTGCTAAATTTTTACCAAAAACGTCAAGTTAAAATATGACGTGGAATAACCGCCTAATTTGGGGGAATTTCGTGTAACAAGAGTAACGTAAAATACCCGAAATTAAGTGAGATTACACTGGCGTAACGCAAATTTTGCCTGGGCTGGCAGTAGTGGAAAGTATTGCTGATAATGGACAAACCATGGCGAGCCGTGGGTTTTACAGGGTAAATCCGGATTTAACCTGATTATTCACCACGCATTTCACAGGCACTCAGTTCTTCATGGCACCTACCAAGAAGGGCTCTGGCCATAGAGAAAAGGTTACACTTTTTGTGCTGCTGGCACACTGATGTAACTGTTTGCATCTGCAAGAAAGTGAACTACAAAATAAGGAGCACTGTCAGAGCAAGAGGAAATGGATACAAACATTACTTGAGCTGCTGGAAGTGAGATATCCATATGACTTCAGGTAAGGAGAAGAATGACAATATAAATAGGACTGGTTTACTGGAGAGAAGCACACAATGGCATCGGTTCACTTACAGACAAGCATTTATCACCTTTGCACAAACATACACAACGGTCATAAGATTGAAATAGACGACAGCAGAGGGACAATAACACTGCAAGTTTCTTGGCTGGCTAGTGGAATCTTGCAATAAGTTAACCTGAAGAAATTCTAGTTATTACGTGTGTTTTCTTTAAATCCATATTGTTTATGCTCATGAAACATTTTTTTAAAAATACAAATGCCTAAGAAAAATAAAAGGGTTGTGGTGCTTTTTACCCGATGTACTTATGAAGAGAAATACAAAATATAATATATCAGTTTATGAATGGATATTTTGGGCAAGTGAAAAAAAAATCGGCGACTACCTACTTTCGAATGCCACTTATACGACTATTAACGTTAAGATAAGTGCATATTCAAGGGATGCATTCAAGTGATTTGCTGCGGTCTACACTGCCCACCTGCCTCCTCCACCTAACGGTCTGCTTGCAGCCAGGTTTTGGGTTGAAGTTGTAATTCTAGGAGAAACGTATGCTTGCGGTAGCTGTAGCGTTTCACTACTGTCTCGACAAAAAATAGATTTTTCGAACGCGGCCCTCCAGCAACCCTTCTGCCCTCAAGAATTTGGCCATCCGCTTTCTGGATCCGCTTTCATGTCTCGGCTCCCTCCAGCTTAACAAGCGCAGACAATTGAGCAAGAGGGCTTGCCTAGTTTGTAGTGTGCCACCGGGCACCTGCTCGTTTTACGTAGACGCTGGCTGGATTATTTCTCAGCAGCAGAAATAACGCTTTTGGCACGAGGCACCAGCTGTCTGTGCCCGACACCCCTTGGGACGGAGAGCGGACTGTTTATCCAAAGCTGCTTGGAGACAAAAACAGAAACAAGGAACACCCGGGCTCGTTGCTCCACTGCCAAACAAACGTGCCCTAAAAACAGAACCGGACCAAGCCATGCAAGGCTGATTTTCTGTTTAGCAGCCTCCATGTAGTTATGTTTTTTCCCCAAGGAGTCCTTTAGCCACTTAACGTTAAGACACTGGCAGGGCACCAGGGCTTAGCTGAGGAGTCTTCGCAATGTTCCCCGTTCCCTGTTAAATGCCAAGGTATCCCTTGTCACATCTTCTGCCCAGGGGAGCAGGGTCACGTCTACAAACAGTTGAAGGAGCTCCGCGGGGAGCGCAGTAATCCCCCAGTTATCACACCCAGATGCTACTTTCAGCCTGGTTCACTGATTCCAACAATCAAAATAGTGAGACATTCCAGCAGTGTTAAATAATGTTTACAAGTCACTTCATGATCTCATATAAGTGATAATTGGTAGGTATTAGGCCTCCATATGTAAACTGGAACATTTAGATTATAGACATACACCAGCATCTGAAGACTAGGCTTTACTCATGTAAAACGAATGCAATTTCGCGTTGTAATTTACATTATTGGAATACTGAGAGTGCCACTGAAGACAGTCCGGGCCAATAATGAACAGTACAGACCTTCAGCTCGAGCATTCCAATGTCTGTCTTTGTGTTTCTCCATTTTTAAATGTGAAATTTAAAACATTCTACCCTCAGTGGGTGGAATATTCTAATAAGCCTTAAAGAGCTTCTTCCTCTGGCTCTGCCTCATTATAGGCCCACGCCTGCAGCAGTCGCCTGTAACTCTGGTTCAAGGACTTTAACAACTGGTATAACCCTCAGCAGCGGTCAATAAGGCTATAGTGTACTGGACAGAAATGATATGCCACTGTCAATGTGTATAGTTCAGATTTGCCTATATATACTGACGATGGTGCGATGACCCCAATGTTGGCAGAATTATTGGAAGAATATCAGTGAAGAATTTTTTTTTTTTATATATATATATATATATATATATATATATATATATATATATATATATATATATATATATATATATATATATATATATATTATCTACTGGCGGTCGCCAGTAGATAGTTATAGTTAGGACCTATTTTCCATAGGAAATCCGCGACATTCTATTTCAAATAACTCTTGCGTCGGTTGACGAATCTTCGCGAAA
Source organism: Calotriton arnoldi (assembly GCA_963921515.1). Lineage (NCBI taxonomy): Eukaryota > Metazoa > Chordata > Amphibia > Caudata > Salamandridae > Calotriton > Calotriton arnoldi. The sequence continues at coordinate 188,227 of CAWUFW010008060.1, forward strand.
TTTTCAAACTTTATGGCCCGCTCCGGTCCGCTCCTACCCTGAAAGTTTCGGGGTGATTCGTCAAGCGGGGCCGAGAAAAAAGGGGGGTCCCAAAACATGTTTTCCCCATTCATTTTCCCATAGGAAACTTTAGCCACGGCTACAGCCCGAACTGCTGAACGGAATTACACCAAATTTGGCAAAGAGGTAGTTCTTGGTTCAGAAAGAACCCTTTTTGTTAAATGGTGTAAATCCGTTCAGTAGTTCCTGTGAAAATCAAAAGGAAAATCACATATATATCTATGGCCGCGTCGGATTCGCGCACCCTCCCGATCACGAGCTGCATGCTAATTGGCTGTCAACACTCCAAATCAGGAAGTGTTGGCAGCCATTTTGTCCCTCGGTAGAACCGAGGGACAGAAACAAGTGCGCAAAGCGCAAAAAGGGGGCAGGGTAGAAACACCCTGACCCCCTAGGTCTGCTCAGGGGGTCCCACAAGGACCCCCTGGGCAGAAAAAAGCATTTAAAAAAAAAAAAAAAAAATTTTTTTTTTAAAAAATTGCCAGGATGCGCTCAGGATCCTGCCGGGGAAAAAAAAAAAAAAAAAAAAAAAAATCAAAGCGCGGTCTTCCGCGCTTCGATGCAAATTTGCACCTGGGTGGCCCAAGTCCCGGGGGCATACGGGGGGTGGGTTTATTGTTTATGGGGGGGCCTCTAAGGCCCCCCAAGCCCCGGGGACCGCCACCCCCGGGGCTTTATAAAAAAATGGTGCGGGAGGGCTCTCCTGCCCTCCCGCAGCCCCGGGGACCACCACCTCCCCGGGGCGCTTAGAAAATAAATGTGGGGGTCCGTTACGGACCCCCAGAGCCCCGGGGACCACCACCTCCCCGGGGCTGTGCAATTCAAGGGAGGGGGGCCGCGCGGCCCCCCTCCTGGAGCCCTTGATGGCCCTGGGGACCGCCTCCCCCCAGGGCCGGCTCCTGCAGTGTCCCGGGGTGCCTACCCCCGGGACACTGTAGTTTGCTATGACAGGACGGGAGCAAACTGCTTTGGATATTGGAAGAGAGAGCAGGGAAACCTGCTCTAGCTTCCAATATCCAAAGCAAATTGCTTTTCCACACGGGAGCAGCTCCCCATGTGGAAAAGCAATGCCGGCTCCCAAGGGACGCGGGGAGCCGGCGGGACTGTGGGGGTATTGGGGACCCCCCCACAGTCCCCAACGGAGAGGGCCAACCCCGGGGGATGGGGTCCCCGGGGCCTTAAATGGCCTGAGGAGGGGGGCCACGCAGCCCACTCCAAATATTTAAAATGTAAAAAAAAGAGGGCATGCCCCGGGGGATGGGGTCCCCGGGGCCAATATAGGCCCAGGGAAGGGGGGCCACGCGGCCCCCTTCCTGTTTTATTTTAATTTTTAAAAAAAATGAAAATCCTCATGCCCCGGGGGATGGGGTCCCCGGGGCCAAAAGAGGCCACGCAGCCCCACTCCCATACAAAAAAAAAAAAAAAGACCGGCATTGTGCCGGAGGCCCCGCCCCGCCCCCATCCTGCAGCAGTCTGCAAACGCGTCCCCTGGCGCGTTTGCAGATGGGGAACGAATTCCCCTTGAATACTGGGGGTCCCTGGGGGCCAACTAGCCCACCAGGAACCTCCAGTATGCGCCAGGGGGCTGCGTTGCAGAGAGGTGTACAGAGGCCACGCCCCTTTTTACACCTCTCTGCAACGCAGCTCTGTGGTGCTTTTTGGAGGTACATGGTGGGCTAGTTGGACTCCAGGGACCCTCAGGATTCAAGGGGACTTAATCCCCCAACTTAAAATGCGCCACGGGGCGCGTTTGCAGAGTGGTGAAGGCAGGGGGCGGGGCTTCAGGTGACATGTGTGCAAACAGGCCCCGTGGCGCTTTTTAAGATGGGGAATTAAATCCTCTTCAATACTGAGGGTCCCTGGGGGCCATCTAGCCCACCAGGTACCTCCAGTAAGCGCCACGGAGCTGCGATGCAGAGTGTTGTAAAAAGGGGCGTGGCCTCTGTACACCTCTCTGCAACGCAGCCCCCTGGCGCATACTGGAGGTTCCTGGTGGGCTAGTTGGCCCCTAGGGACCCTCAGGATTGAGGAGGAATTAATTCTCCAACTTAAAACGCGCTACAGGGCGTGTTTGCAGACATGTCACCTCAGGCCCCACCCCCTTCCTTCACCATTGTGCAAATATTCCTCTAAAATCAACCGAACTACGAATTCCGATTTACTCACCTGTTATCAGGAGAGACCTCAGTGCTGCATCTTTGAGCCCAGTACTGATCCTGAAAAGTAATTTTAACCGTACTTACCAGTAACTTGAATTTCCTTCCATAGGATATCATTGCCTGCTTTTTGCTGAAAAAGTTTCTAAGTGTCGACTTTTAAAATACAATAATATTCCTTAAAAATCACTACTGTAACCAAAACGCTTTTACTCAACTGTTTACAGGAGATGTCCCAGGACTGAATCTAGGATCCAGTCCTGTGGTTAGAAAAGTAATCCATAAAGTAACTAATTGCATTTAACTAGAAATTCACATTGAGCTCAATGTTGCATTGTGTTTGAAATTGTGTTGCCCATTGCAACAACTGTAACTTCTGTACTTAAAACTCTATTGCCTATTTGCAAAGTATTTAAACTAAAGTAATTCATTCTGAGAAAGTATATTTTGTAATGTAATGTATAATGTAATTCAATGTAATTAAAAAATAAAATATGTAAAAATAAATAGTTTAAAAAAATGTAGTAAATCAGTATCAAAAAAATAAATATAACAATTAATACATTTAAAAATTGTCATTTACAAAACCTTTGAAATTCACTGAAAAAAAACCATAGGTTTCAGACATGTTATAGTTAGGAATTAGCATTTAAAAAACCTTTGAAATTCACTGAAAAAACCATAGGTTTTAGGGACAGTTATAGTTAGTTGGACATTGCACTCGTACAAAACCCGTGAAATTCCCCCGTTATAGTTAGTTCAGCTAACTATAACTCGCGCCCCCGCAATGCACTGCTGATGACGTCACATATTACATCACTCATGACATGGTCAGTGATATCACTGATGACATCATCCACGTGATAATCTGATGCACCTCCTCACACCCTAATATAATCTTTGATACACCCACTCTAAATTACAGACTGCCATTCGCAAAACCATAGACACTCCAACACCAATAACTACATACCCACTCACTGATTCTTAGGTCTACACACACATCCACTCACTCACCCGTACAGTCACTCATACTTACGGTCACTCAGTACAGGACTATCATATGCACTCATACTCCTATATAGACACTCAAACACCGCCACTCATCCATAGAGGTACTCACACACCTAGTCAGTCATGCAAATAATTAAACACACTGCCATTTACTCACCTATACAGTTATACACACACCAGCTCACTTACTCATACAAATACTAGCACATTCTTACGCTCTTATACAATCACTGATACAAGCACACACTCTCGCTTATAGCTATTTATATACTCCAACACACATATATACTGGCTTTCACATATGTAGTTACTCACACATGTACCACTGGGACATACATTCACTCACTAACACACTCTTACACACACTTACCCACCCATACAGTCTATCACAGATGCACTCTTGAAACCATCCACCCAGTGAATCACCCACTCACACATCTATGCACAGAGTCGCACACACCCCACCCACACAAACACTCAGGCACCCATACAGATACTCAGACAACTAATCAATAACTCATATAGACACTCATGTAGCTATTCACAAACCCATGCAGCCACTTACACAGCAATAGACAGACTGATACAGACATTCACCCAGTTTAGTCACTAACCCATGCATTCAGTAAGATACGTTTAATCACTCACTTATAGAGTTAGTCACGCACCTACTAAATCATCCATACAGACACTTATACACCCACTCATTCTTCAATACGCCTTTCCCTATATATATTAAACATATTTAAACTTTACAGAAACACACAGTCACTGGATGATGTCATTTGAGATGTCATCAGTGATGTCACTGACCATGTCATGAGTGATGTAATATGTGACGTCATCAGCAGTGCATTGCGGGGGCGCGAGTTATAGTTAGCTGAACTAACTATAACGGGGAATTTCACGGGTTTTGTACGAGTGCAATGTCCAACTAACTATAACTGTCCCTAAAACCTATGGTTTTTTCAGTGAATATATATATATATATATATTCGATTCGTCCTCCAGAGATATATATATATATATATATATTCGATTCGTCCTCCAGAGAAGCCTCTCACGGACCTAAAAAGACGACAGCAGACCCCAGGTTCTTTGTGCAAATCCAATGCTGTTTATTAGAATGCCAGCAAGTCCGCCATTACGCGTTTCGACCTCCACTCGGGTCTTGATCACATGATATATATATCTCACCTACTGGCGGTCGCCAGTAGGTAGTTATAGTTAGGACCTAGCTTCCATAGGAAAAGCGTTTTTTCATTTGCCAATAACTTTGGCGCCGGTTGACGAATCTTCACGAAATTTTCAAAACTAGTGGGGCGCTCCGGTCAGCTCTTGTCTTGAAAGTTTTGGGGTGATTCGCAAAGCGGGGGCCGAGAAAAAAGGGGGGTCCCAAAACGCGTTTCCCCATGGTATTTTCCATAGGAAACTTTAGACAAAGCTACAGGCCGAACTGCTGAACGGAATTACACCAAATTTGGCAAAAGGGTAGGTCTTGGTTCAGAAAGAGTCCTTTTTGTTAAATGCTGTAAATCCGTTCAGTAGTTCCTGAGAAATTAGAAAAAGAAAAAGTTTCGATATCTGGGGCAGCGGTGGGTTCGCAAACCCTCCCGACCACGAGCTTCATTCTAATTGGCTGCCAACACTCCAAACCAGGAAGTGTTGGCAACCATCTTGTGACTCGGTAGAACCGAGTCACAAGACAACAGTAGAAAAAACATTAAAAAAACAAGAAAAGGGGGCAGGGTAGAAACACCCTGACCCCCTAGGCCTGCTCAGGGCCAAAAAAAAGCATTTTTAAAAAAATAATTTCGGCGGAAATCGCGATGGGGTCGCGAATCCCGCCGAAATTATTTTTTTAAAAACGAAGCGCGGGCTCCCGCGCTTCGTTTAAAAAAAGCCCCCGGGTGGGCCAGGTCCCGGGGGCACTGCCAATTTATTAGCGGGGGCCCCCGCAGCCCCGGGGACCGCCACCTCCCCGGAGCTGTGAAATAAAATGCGTGGGGGGGTCCCAATCCCTCCACGCTGTCCCGGGGACCGCCACCTCCTCGGGACTTTCAGAAACAACTGTGGGGGGGCACGCGGCCCCCCCGCAGCCCCGGGGACCACCACCTCCCCGGGGCTCGATTAAAAAAAAAAAAACAACCTGTGTGGGGGCCTCGAGCCCCCCCCCACACGCCCTGGGGACCACCACCTCCCCGGGGCTCTTTTAAAAAAAAATTTTTTAAACCTGTGGGGGGGGGGAGCTTGAGCCCCCCATCACGCCCCGGGGACCACCACCTCCCCGGGACTTTGCACTGGTAGGGAGGGGGGGCCCCCTCCTGGAGCTCTTGATGGCCCTGGGGACCGCCACCCGCCCGGGCCAGCTCCTGCAGTGTCCCGGGGTGCCCACCCCTGGGACACTGCTGTTTGCTATGGCAGGGCGGGAGCGGTGCGGATCCCGCCCTGTCATAGCAAACACTAGTTTGGATTTTGGAAGCGAGAGCAGGTTTCCTGCTCTCGCTTACAAAATCCAAAGCAGATTGCTTTTCAACAAGGGGAGCTGCAGGTCAGCAGCTCCCCTTGTGGAAAAGCAATGCCGGCTCCCGCAGGAGGCGGGGAGCCGGCGGGACCGTGGGGGCATTGGGGCTCCCCCCACGGTCCCCAACGGAGTGGCCAGGCCCCGGGGGATGAGGTCCCCGGCGCTAGAAGTGGCCCGGGAGGGGGGCCACGCGGCCCCCCCCCCAAAAAAAGGAAAGGCCGGCTCGGGGGATGGGGTCCCCGGGGCCATAAATGGCCTGAGGAGGGGGCCACGCGCCCCCCCCCTCCAAATATTTTTTTTTTTAAAAATGTAAATACTGGCCATGCCCCGGGGGATGGGGTCCCCGGGCCGAAAAAATAGGAAAAGATGGGGGCCACACAGCCCCCCTTCTAAAAAATAAAATAATTTTTAAAAAACGGCATCGCGCCAGAGGCCCCGCCCCCTCAGTGCATCACTCTGCAAACGCGCCCCGTGGCACGTTGTAAGTTGGGGAATTAATTCCCCTTGAATACTGGGGGTCCCTGGGGGCCAACTAGCCCACCAGGTACCTCCAGTATGCGCCACAGAGCTGCGTTGCAGAGAGGTCATGAATGATCTAATATGCGACGTCATCAGCAGTGCATTGCGGGTGCGCGAGTTATAGTTAGCTGAACTAACTATAACGGGGGAATTTCTATGGTTTTGTACGAGAGAAATGTCCAACTAACTATAACGCCCCTGAAACCTATGGTTTTTTCAGTGAATTTCTAAGGTTTTTTAAATGCTAATTTCTAACTATAACGTGCCTGAAACCTATGATTTTTTTCAGTGAATATATATATATATATATATATATATATATATATATATATATATACATATATATATACATATACACACACGCTGAAAAAACCGAAGGTTACAGGGACATTGAAGTTAAGCTCAGATTTCACTCGTAGAAAACCAGTGAAATTCGGCAGTTATAGTTACCTGAACTAAGTAGAACTTATACCTCCGCAATGCACAGCTTATGACCTCACATATTACATCACTCATGACATGGTCAGTGACATCACTGATGACATCTCAAATGACATCACTGATGACATCATCCCGTGAGTGTGTTTCGTAAATGTTTCTGAGACTTAAATATATATACGAAGCTACAGAAGAAGTTAAATTACTATTCTTTCTGTACTAGTAATCAGTCATACTATTTCTAACATATCTCATCTGAGTGACTGTATGTCTATCGCCGTGTGGGTGAGTTGAGTTTATGTATGGGTGACTGAGTGGGTGTGTGAGTGGCTGTGAGGGTGTACGAGTGGGTGTGTAAGTGACTGTATGATTGGATGTGTGAGTGGCTGTATTGGTGAGTAGGTGCATGAGTGGCTGTATTGGTGAGATAGTGGGTGTATGAGTGGCTATATGAGTGAGTGGCTGAGAGAGTACTGGTATGGGTCTGTGAATGGGTATGAGAGGGGTTGTGTGGGAGTGGGTGTATGAGAGGTTCTACGGGTGTGTGTGAGTGGGCGTTTGAGTGGTTCTGTGGATGAGGTCATTTGAGATGTCATCAGTGATGTCACTGTCCATGTTATGAGTGATGTAATATGTGAGGTCATAGGCAGTGCATTCCGGGGTCGAAAGTTATAGTTAGCTCAGGTAGCTAGAACTGCTGAATTTCACTGGTTTTGTATGAGTTAAATCTGAGCCTAGCTAGAACGTCCCTGTAACCTTTGTTTTTCCAGTACATTTTTAAGGTTTTTTTAAATTTTATTTCCTAACCGTAACCTCTAACCTTTAAGAGTGGATGTGTGAGTGGCTGTATAGGTCAGTGAGTGGGTGTGTGAGTGGGTGTGTGAGTAGATGTGTGGGGGTGTTTCGGTTTGGGAGTGGATTTATGGGTGTGTGAGTGGCTGTACGGGTCGATAAAGTGGGTGGGCCAGAGCCTCTGATGAGCTCTCAGCTATCTCGCTGTGTGTGACTTACTGGTGGTAACAGGAGGGGTTCTTGGCACCAACGATCATTAGCATCCAAGGGATTATTATATTGAGGATTTAATCGGCACGTCGTGCACAGTTCTCCTTCCGCTTGAGGCGCTACAGGTCGTCACCTTCAAGTATTACACAGCAGGGGCATACGCGCCTCCTAGCAACGGTGGGCTCCTCAGATCCCGGAACGATAAGTTTCCATGGATTCTTTTTGTGCTCTTAGCAACGTAGCACCCAGCGCGTCTTTCCTGGCTGTGTAATACTTGAAGGTGACGACCTGTAGCGCCTCAAGCGGAAGGAGAACTGTGCACGACGTGCCGATTTCATCCTCAATATAATCATCCAATTAGGAGGCTAAGTACCCCTAACCCTGTCAAAACCTTTTGGTGCCACAGAATACATGATCCAAGAGGATCAGTGAGCGCAAGGTGCTGGATCCCTCAATGAATAGGTGTCTGTGCGCCTATTTTTCTTTGACAACCTTTGTGTTGCCAATGCCAATACGACAACAGAGGGTTTGAATGCCCGTCCAAGAAGATTTTAATGAGCTACAGGAGTTAGCAATAACAAGCATCCTATACGCTACAGGAATCTAAAGTTCATTAGGCTATACACAAGATACCCTCTTTCTTCGTCCTGAAGAAGACCCGTTTTTGATGCTCCTAACTAGCACTTATACCAGGGTCGAAACGTCGAAGCATAACTAGAAGCATCACAATCCGAAATGACTAAAACAAAAAGAATGCAATTCTAGGTCACTTTGAGATTTATTATATGTTCCCACTCTATCCCTGAATGTAATGTTGTAACATAATGTTTTGTATCTATATGTAATTTGTTGTGATATATGTATCTCACACCCCACTTCCCTGTCATCACTTTGATCTTGTGTATATATCCTGTATTCGTATTCTACATGATTTCTTCATATAAATTTGGTTTACATTGAAATTAACATAATTGGTTTGTGTTTTCTAACGAGACATGTGTTTAGACAATTGTGTGCTTTTCACATTAATTGTATATGGTTTTCCTTGCCAGCAGGACAGCATCGTCTGCGTGGAGGAGGATATGGAGTGCATTGTGTATTTACCAATTGTGAGAGTCAAGTTGAGACATTGGTCCAGTGTTCCCCTACCCTGTGTAAACCCATACTGAACTTCCGTGAGGATGTCCCTTTCCTCTGCCCATATTTACAGCTTATTTAACAATAACCGCCCCATTAATTTGGCAGAGCTATCGAGCAAAGAAATGGGGCGATAATTGGCAGGGACCGAAGCATTCCCTTTCTTGTGTGTCAGGATGATTACAGATTATTTCGAGGAGGGGGAGGACCAGTCTCAGCTATAGCGTTAAAAGCCACGGTTAATAGAGGAGACCAAAAAGGGATATTGGCTAGAAAGACATCCATAGGTACCCCATCGGGCCCTGGTGCTTTGCCATAAGGAGATTGGGTCAGGGCAAGTTTGATTTCATCAAGGTCAAATGAGAGGCGCATGGGGGAATCAATATTAAGGCTAACATTTGCGCCTGTATATTCTCTACCCCGTGAAAAATATCCTGAAATTGTTTTACCCAAGAATCTTCTTCAATATGGGTATCTAAGGATGGACCATTATTGTCATTCAGGAAGGGAGTATTGATAACATTCCAGAAGGCTGTACTATCACAAAGGGAAGAAGCTTTCTTTAGGTTATCCCATGCCTCTAGTTTCAGCTGACTTAACCTGTTTGCCCTGGCTAGCTTATAGGTTTTCCTCAGCATGCGGATCTGATCTGCGTTTCTAGGTGATGACTTGAGCGCCTTGCGCAGATTAGAGGAAGCAATCGTGCAATTCTTATCAAACCATCGATGAGGTATGGAATCTCTCGTAGAGGGCGGGTGTATCAATTGTGATCTTAGGTACATTAGTAACTTGTTAAACGCCTCAACTATACAGATCTGGTCTAGTGATAGGTCCAGACAGATTTTTATGCCCTCCGGTTTTGCCAAAACAAAACTCATGAAAAGAGTGACCACATCGACCTTCTCCCATTTCAAAGTGATGCCATTAGATCTACTTATAATTGGTTTGAGAAATTTGGGACCATTTTGAGACTTAGGCACCTGCCATAACAAGGCACTGGACAGTGTGGCATGATCACTAAATTCAGTGAAGTTAGTTTTTGGTTTTGAAAACCTTGAACTAAGGATCTCAGATGAAATTATGTAATCTAGAGTAGATAGATATTCACCTCTACGAAAAGTTGGAAAGAAAGACCCCATGTGTGGATCTATAGCGTTATGGATCACAAATTGCCATTTCATTAGTATGGTATTGAGGGCATTCCCCTGGGTGTCATGATGAAAGTGGGGGATACAGACATTTTTGTGATCCAAAATTCCACGTAGCTCCGCAGAATTTCGAGAGCAGGGTTTCAAATTAGAATCTCCCAACCAAATTACAGTAGGGGTTTGAGATGAGACTCCACTAAATCCTCTAACGAATTATCCAAAGACTAGGGTATCACCACTGGATCCAAAAAGTTGTTATTATAATAGTTTACCAATAATAGATCCCAAGCGTCAATGCCTTTAATAACCAGAATATAAAAATTTGGAGAGGTATTTATAAAAGTCAGGACTTTGAGTGCCACCACGTTGGAAATCAACGTTAATAAGCCACTCCTGGGCCTACCCCCTGTAGATGGTAAAGCCAAAGTCTGAAAAGACCGATACCCATCGATGTATATTGGGTCTGTCTCCCAGGTTTCTTGGATAAGGATAATCAGGTAATTGGACAGAACCGAAAGCCATTCCTCATTATTACCCTTGCTGCTGTATCCAGGTATATACCAGGATGCAAGAGAGTATGTTAATTTCTGTGCATCCCTAGTGAGAGATAAATTAGTGTGTTGGTCGGGGACTGGTATGTGTAGAACAGTACAACTCTGTTGTTCCTTTTTCCCCTGTAAGAGCTGGCAAGCATCCATTAGCTCCGCCCCTTCAAGCTGTATTCCGGAAGACAACTGGTTATCACCCGTATGTCAATCACAAGAATCCAGACCTGATAAAGGGGCAAATCTATTGGAGGTGGAATAATGCGCAATATTAATCATAGGAATCCTGTTCACTTGTGGATGGCGAACTGAGAGTGTATGCTGGACCCTTCCCAGATGCAGGGTTTGTGGTTTATAAAAGAAACCCAGAGGTGCGGGGACAATCATAGTAATTAGGTTCAGATCAACTATGGGTTGTGAGAGTAAATCTCTTACCAAATGGGGGCTGTCAAAGTTTAAAACAACACAATCGCACTCATAAGATTTTGAAGAGGTTCTCCGCACCATTAAGAGATGGTTCTGTATTAGGGATCCTGTCCTTGTGTGAATGGTTAACCAGTGGCGTGCTTTGGCCATGAGCTGGGTGGTAGATTCACTTTGTGAGGAATTAAGAGCAAGAACATTCAATAAAACGAATATATTGGGCTAGCTGCGGGCGGGAGATCAAGGTTTTGATGTTTAGAATATCTCTGTGAGAAATCAGACGAAGGCTGTTTGGCATATCTTTGAATGGTGTTTCCAGAGCCCTGAGGAGGGTTAGGAATAACCAATCTCTTCACAGAAGTTGGAGAGGGGGGGGTGTTACAGATAATGGACAGGAGTGTTGATAGGGTCACCTGACAATAACTGAGTGCTCCCTCTTTGTAGTGTCCCTACTTGCAGGATGCACCCTTGATTGTCCACGACTAATTATCGTCCTGACTGGGAACGAAGGGTACAAACAGGATTAGTCGTGGTGTGCATATTGTGTGATAGTTGGTTATTGTATAGGGGTGGCTGTGTTGGAACTTTAGTGGGGCGTAGTAACTCATCAATTTTTTGTTCAATAATGTCCAATCGTGATAATATCGGGCTAATTAATAGAGAAAGTCTTGCGCACATGTCTTCCAATGGGACCAGCGACCGTGGGAGATCATAAACATCAGAACCGGTCTCAGGTCTAGGTTGTTGAGGAGATGATTTCCTGAGTTTCTTTGCTCTGGTTGAGGGAAGTTCTTTAGTAGGACCTTTCTTCCTCTTACCGTTCGTAGCCAAAGAGGAGGGGGGCTTGGGTACAGTGAGCTTAGTGGGCGCGGGAGAGATGTCAATAACAGGTGCGGTGACATTTGATAGTAAGTCACAGTGTTCGGCAGCACCCTAAGTATTAATCCATGAGTTGGGCTCGATATTGAGTTCTGTTGAAGCGGGTGTACTGGTAGAGAGTACTATAATCCCATCATTGGAGCCGTGGGCACCATCCCCCCAGAGAGATTCTGCGCTCCGTAAGGGCTATCTCCCTAGATATGGCATTAGTAGCTTTAGATAAAAATGAGTCAATAGTAGAGATAGTTAGACCAGAATTAGGGGTTGGCTTTTTCTTACCCATCTTGACGCAGGCTCCAGATGTCGTGGAAGACAAGGGTCAGAGGGATGGCCCAGTCCAGTCTCCTCTGGGCTTCGACTGGCGTGGACAGGCCAGCGCTTGGCTTGGGCGCGGCCCCGGCATGCCCGAGCATGTCCTGCACTGCGGGAGCCCAGAGCTGCCTTTATGCGCCTCCTGGCACTGCTGGAACACGTTAGCGGCACCTGCCACTGGTCCGGTTGGGGATGTAGTCCCCTGAAGAGTGCCGGTGCCTGGTGTGCAATGACGGGCTCCAGCACTGCGGGAGCCCGGAGCTGCCTTTATGTGCCTCCTGGCGCTGCTGGAACACGTTGGCGGCGCCTGCCACTGGTCCTGTTGGGGGATATATTCCCCTGAAGAGTGCCGGTGTCTGGTGTGCAATGACGGGCTCCCGCGCTGTGGGAGCCCCGACCTGCCTTTATGCGCCTCCTGGCGCTGTTGGAACACGTTGGCAGCGCCTGCCGCTGGTCCTGTTGGGGCATGTAGTCCCCTGAAGAGTGCCGGTGCTTGGTGTGCAATGACGGGCTCCCTGTTCAAGTTTATCATGATTTGATCTTTAAAGAGTTAGTCATGCAACGTACCAATCCTTGGGAGCAACCTATTATTGATCCACCAGGGCTGAGTCCCTCTTTTGTAGCAGCCTTGATGAATTCCTGTTCCCTTCCAAAACATGCAGACAATGTCCATGACCTACTGTGTGAAGAATATATTTACGCTTTGTTTCTAACAGAAACTTGGCTCACCGACTCCTCTGGCCCGGACACTTGGTCAGCAGTCCCCAAAGGCTTTAAAAGTCTGAGGAAAGATCGAGACAAGGGTAGAGGGGGAGGACTTGTGATCATCTATAAGGAGTGTTGCACTCTGGCCACCTTGACCCCAATGGAACTAAAGGGGGCAGAGATCTACAGGCCTCCAGGTCTTACAGGAAGGTTCATATCATCTCCATGTGATGTTCTGACCCTTCTAACTCTCAGATATACGCATTGCATCCTGCTGGGAGATTTCAACTTACACATAGAATGTAAAAACACGAGAGAAAGTTCAATGCTTCTGGAGAATTTGGCTGCTATGGGGCTTACCCAATCAATTTTTGCCCCCACGCATCTCGTCGGCCATACCTTAGACCAAATCTTCACTTATCTACCTCTTGAAGTTGACATTCCTATCCCTCTGGTCTGGTCCGACCACTACATGCTCAGGTTCAGATGGGCGAAGCTCAGAGGCCCACCTGTTAATAAAGGCAATTTATCCCGTACGGTAAGAGCCTTTCATAAAATTCAACCTGAAGCTCTCTGCAGTGGACTAGAAGAGGGAAAGCCCTCTTTCTCCGGCAAAGTTGATGAGGATGCTAGTCTCATAGATAGTTAGACTGAGTCCTCCACCCATGCTTTGGCTCCAGAAAAAAAGGATACAGCAGCGCCGTACCAAATGGTCCAGCCCGTGGTACAATCATTCCCTCATAATAATCAAGTTAGAATGTAAACGTAAAGCGAGGCAATGGAGGGCGACCTAATGCCCTAAAGCAAAAGCAGAATACAAAGCAGCGCTAGGGAATTATCATAAAGAAATCAAATTAGCAAAAAAACTATTTTCAAGGCCAAAATCTTAAATGCAGGAAACCACTCCAGGGAAATTTTTACAATTGTGGAGTCTTTTACCTCATCGAAAGTAGGTCCTAACCATAAACTCCCTTCCCAGGAATGGTGTGAACAACTCGCTCTTTTCTTTCATGAGAAAATAGCTACTATCCAAGCCAGCCTCCCGCCTCTTGGAGCTGAAAGTTGCACTTTGGGTCATGGCACAGAGGTAGTAGTCCGCAATGTGAACGAGAATATGGTAGTGTTTAGTCCAGATTTTGCTCAATCAGTCTCCATCACTAAAGATAAAGCTAGCTTCCTCGATTCCTTTTCTCCAATCCCCATAGAAGACTCACCTTTAGCATTAAGTCATCTCATATCAGGTTCCCCCTTGGATCTGGGTCCCTCCTCCATTCTATCCCGCGGGGCAGAGGCTATGAACTCGTTGGTGAATGAGCTACTTAACACCTCCCTCTCTTCAGCTACTGTGCCAAAAAAATGGAAACAGGCAAAAAATGTACCGCTTCTAAAAAAAAAAAAAACAGGCAGACCCCACTGATCCGGCCAATTATAGACCAATCTCTCTCCTCCTGGCTCTTTCGAAAGTGTTGGAGAAACATGTTAACCAACAGATATCCTCTCATCTAGAAAGCAATACCTTGGCTACATGCTAGTCAATCGGGGTTTCGCCCAAACTACGGTACTGAGACAGCTTTGTTGGAGGTAGTCGATTCCATCAGACTTCGCCTGGAAGAGGGTGACAGGGCGCTGATGGTTCTATTGGACCCATCGGCTGCATTCGATATGATCTCTCACCACATCCTTTTAGCCAGTCTCCGCTCAGCGGGAATTAGAGGGCAGGCCTGGAATTGGCTTACATCTTTTCTGGAGGAGCGAGGACAAGAGGTGTGGTGCCACCTTTTTTCTGCCAACTCCCGTAAACTAAGGGTAGGAGTGTCACAAGGCTCAGCCCCGAGTCCGACTCTATTCAATGTTTATCTCACTCCCTTGGCTACCATGGCAGAATCATTAGGGGCCAAAATCGTGTCATATGCGGATGACACCCAACTGCTCTTCTCCTGGAAGAATAGCGAGGCATTTCCAGGTGACAAAATCCGTAACTGCCTCACGGCTGTGTTTAGGTGGCTCTCCCTGAATCAACTTAAATGTAATGCTGGGAAGACCGAGCTCCTCTTCTTCGGTTTAGACGCTGCGGTATCGTGGCAGTCTTTTTGGCCATCGGATGCCCCCCACCCCACTGACCCAAAATCTGGTGGTGAAAAACGTGGGCTTCAAATTTGATGGACAACTGCTGTTTCGCCCCCAAGTTAATTCGGTGGTGGGTACTTGTTTTGCCCTACTCCGCTTGTTGCGAAGGTTCCTGTATCTCTTATCCTTTACGGCTAGACAACAAGTGATCCAAGCCTTGATAACATCACGCTTGGACTATGGGAACGGACTCTACATAGGACTGCCCAAATATCCGATTGATAGGCTGCGGTGGTCCAGAATGCAGCAGCTGGAACAATTTTCGGGCTCCCTCGTAACTCCCATGCTACATATCTTCTTCAGAGTCTTCACTGACTCCCAGTGAGAAAGAGGATCATATTTAAGACATTGCTCGTTACCCAGAAAGCCCTCCACTGAACTGGCCCGGGCCATCTACAAGACAGAATTAAGTTCTATACACCAGAGAAACCTTTGCTCTGTAAATCTCTGTCTTTCCAAAGTTGGGCGGGTCAGGAAGGCAAGGTCAGGGGGCAGATCCCTCTCCTTCCTGGGCCCTTCTCTTTGGAACAAACTTCAGTTGACACTCAGATGCATCAAAGCTACACCTGTGTTTCGATAAAAACGTTAGACCTGGCTCTTTTCCAGTCCCTAAGCCTTCCCCTCCTATTTACCGCTCATCGCTCTTTCTGCAGTAGCGCCAAGACACTCTTTGGAGTAACAGTTTCACTCTACAAATAGTATACATACATACATACCACGTCTACAGTTGATCCAATTTCCATAAGCTGTTAACATAGTCCTCAAAACTTTCTTTCCCTGCATTCTCTTGAAAACTCTGTAGTGATGTATGGCCACACAAGTATTAGGGGTGAAGTGTGCATCAATGTTGTCAATTGCTTCAGTAAAAACATCCCTTATATCACCTGCTACGACTACACTTTTCTGAGCTTGTATATAAAGTTGTTGCCCTACATGTCCTTAGGAGTGCAATAACACTTTCAGTTTCCTCTCCGCAGTTAGTTTCACTTCCTCAAATACTGAAATCTAATTCAGGAAGTACTCCATAACCTCCTCCAATGGCATAAGAGGTTTGACTGTTCATGTAAAAAAATGGCAGAGTCGTCGTCAAATTCTGCACACTCATCATGAATTCGCAAAATAAGTATGTAATTCTTAATACTACCGAAGTAAAGTGTCCAATAAGTCATTAGAAAGTGATACTGAAGGTAGGTTGAGTATTTATTCAGATAACACTACTACTCACTGCACAAGTGCCGATTTGAGAAAATATATCATAGTATTTTTTTCACGTGAATCTCCTTGACAAACTTACTGTCATTTCTCTGCTGCTTCTGACTACATAAGACTTAATTGCCCCATAGCACGCCATTACCTCCTTTCTGTCATTTTATTACCGACCGCAATGCTCTGTTGCTCTCTTGTATTCCAAAATGGGGCCGTTTTTTTTTTGTTACGTGTTAACGTCACATGCACCGTAACTCCATCATGTGTCAATCACAATATGACTATGGCAGCATTCACTTGTACTCATCTTTTTATATCTCGTGCTTCTGCATTCCTTAACGGTTGCATACCAACCGCCATGGTACCTATAGACAGATATAAGGTACAGTACCCTATGCACGAGCACTGTAAATTTCTCACATGCAATTGCCTGACCTTCCATCCATCCATCAAAAAGGTTCCACTACCTAGAGATTGCACGGCTTCTCCTGGTGGGTTTCAGGCGCTGATCGCCGAACTGTAATGTGATCTTCTCTGGTAAATGACATTCCACACACCAATAACTTTCTTCACATAGTCTTTATTCTGTCAAAACCCACAACAGAAGAAGCCCGTATAGAAGTGCAATGAACCGCCTTTCTGCAGCGTTGTGTCCTCTCATCTGCCCCTCGTTCTCCCAGAAACCTACAATCATTCCACAGATAACATTATAGCCTAATTAAAGATGCATCGCACAATAATGTACTTACGGACACTACATGCTCATGCGTGGCAGCAATCTTTGTTTGTTTTTTCTTTAAAAAAAAAAAAAATCTAAGTTAGCCACTGTCTACATGCAGAGTGTTTTTCTTTTTTTTTAATGAAACATCATTCAAAGATGGAGGCCAGGTGGCGTTCACAGCACCCATGTTTGATTTTTTTTTGGTCTTAAGACAGCAATATTCATTTGGGTGAAAGAAACCAGCATTAGCAAAGTCAATAGCTGTCACAGGTGAGACCTATTGACTATGCTATTGCTTACTAGCTTTGACTTTACAACACCTAAACAACATTTGTGCTGAATCCAATGGAGATGAAAAATACAAAGCTAGATGTGCAGCTCTAAGCTTCGTGAGTAGTGTGTGGTGAGGGAGATCTGTATGAATAGTGCACATCTTGTTTTTTTGTGGAGACAATAAAAACGACCTGGGGAAAGTAACAAACTTTGGCAAGGCAGGTGTTAAAGGCGAGACCTATTGGCTTTGTTGATGCTAGTTAACTTTGACCTTACTGCAGCTAAGCAACATTTGTGCTCAATTTACTGGAGAAGGAACAAAAAAGGAAGGTGGAGGTGCAACCTTAAGATTTGTTAGTGGGCAGTGAGGAAGGTATGTATGACATGGAGAGTTAAGTTACGCAGTTTATATGCGAGGTCCTCTTGCCAGTGCCATGACTGTCTCCAAAAAGAAGTCAGGCATTAACTTAAACTGCTTGTTCACAATCCGCACTATTTAGGATTGAAATACGGAAGTTGTATGCATTTTTTTCCCCAAAGCCTGCTCTTTAGGTCGAGCCTAGCGCAGCGCACATGCGCTGCATTATGGGAGGCTTCTTGTGAGCGTTCAAAACTTCTCCGTGTGGGTCTGACTCCTCCCACACATTGGATTGGCCTTTGCGTGTGGCTTTCAATAATGAAAGCACGCAAATGGCCAAAGGCGGGTGCATGTGCCACCTCTTCTCCAAAGGTTCACTCCCACAGCATTTTGCTCTCTGGAGCGAGCAGCGGCGCGCAGGGTGGCAGCTGCATTCCTCCCTCGTCATGGATCAGGTTACTAATTAAACACAGCGCGGTTGCTTTCACTTTCACGGCCGCGCTTGTTTAATTTCCTGTTGCTTTGCTCCTGCCCCCCACCCGTTGTCCGTGTTCACAATGCTCCCACCCCCCTCCCATTGTCCGCATTCCCTTTGTTCCCAATGGCGACAGCTTTTTTTTTATTTTGTTTAATCTGTCTCTCACAGGCTGATACCTAATGGGTTTAATTCCTGAGCAGAGGATAAATATACCCATCCGCTCGAAAGGCAACAAAAGTCATGTTTCTCAGTTCATCGACCCGGTAAGATTAAAGACAGCGCCAACCCTTCCAGGTATGGAAATAGTCAATGGCGCAGCAAGGGTGCCACATGCCCTAGTGCAAACAGAGAAAATGCTCCCCGCTGCCCCTGGTTTGCAAGTAAAAACAAATTGGCTCCGGTGCCACTGCCGCCGCTGCACCATTGACAGCTACGCGGGTGAAAATAGTGTCCTGCGTGTCCCATACCTACATCAATACCCAGCGCGAATTTCACAAAGCCATCTTGGCGGCAAGGACACATGCTTCCTTTAGACACACTCATATATGCTGCTCCGTTTATGTTCATTAATGCTGGTCCAGTCCTATACCTGCACATATGTGCTCTTCAGTGGGACGATGATGTGACTGCAAAACAAATGAAATAGAGATTAAGCTACGGTGATGGAGCGATGTATATGCTTTAATGTGGTACCTGTGATGTGGAACATCCTTGTGTGGACCACGCTGTAAAATCATGAAGTAAATAAATAGACGATGGACGTTTGCCACAGCTGTGCTGAGGCTCGAATTAATGAATCCAGCTGTACTCAGAAAGGCACCAGCATGAAGCATGCATGCAGCAGCTCGGACCCTGACTGCAAACTCTCTGCAGCGCCTTTCTCAAAAAACGTGACGAGCAGACGCAGTTGCGTGAAAACAATCAGTGGATCGATTCTCAGCCATTTGCTCGGAACACCCCCAAAAAGTGGTGGGGACTTAAAAGGAGGGGTTTTCCCCAGAGGTAATATGCGACAGTTGCAGGTTTACATATGTTCAAAGGGAGTGGGTGAAGCAAACTAGCCCAACTATTCCAAAGAGTGGCTTAGCCGCTTATCTAGTGTGAAAATTTCTTAAAAAGTTAATACAATTGGTACATTTTATAGACGATGCTCCTAAGGAAATTGTTTAAAAAGCTACAGATTAAAAAGATAATTTTTAAGCGGTACTCTTGAAACTTCAAATAGATCTGATTGTAGACAGGATGTAATCACATCCCTGTATCATAGTCTGAAACATTTGACACTAAAACAACGAAAGGAACTTCAATGATTGCATTTAATATAGGGCATAAAAACCTTAATATTGTGCTAGACAAATGGCCACCTTGAGGTGTTTATTGTGGCACACACTTCACGGACTTCGCACAATGTTCTTTTAATTTATGCACACGCTTATGCTTTTTGGAGTTGGGCTTTTTTTTTTTTTTTTAATTTCAAGGTTTTCCTCTTCCTACAGTGGGCGGGCTCGTGGCTTATTGATGAAGGACTTTGTTTATACCTATCCACTGTGCCCACGCCAGGATGTAATGGAGGCCTGACCCTGGCGACCAGTGCGAACAGGCTGGTGCCAGTCAGTATGACTGAGCGACTCCATCCCGGAAGCAGCTCAGGTGGTGCCATTCACCGCCTTGAATCACCTGGCTTCTACTTCCTAACTTGTGCGACGGCTGCTGTCATCTTTCCCACCTTCATCAGCTTTCCCCTCCAGAGTCCCGCGGCCCGGCATAGGTCCTGCTTTCGCCTGGAATCGCTGCAGCAAGTGTCACTTACATATTATATGCTCGGGCAAGCAAGTAGGTCTGCGGTGCCGTCGGACAGTCGTACTCACGCAGAAGAGGGTGACAATAAACTGCCTTTTTGTGGGCATGTTCTGCGGGTGCAGAGCAAAGTCGTTACACTGCTTTAAACAGGATGAATGTCAGTGCCAGTTCCTGTTAAATGCTGTCTTTTTACTATAAGGGGTGAAAACTGTAATATAGGTTTAAAAATTCCCAATTAGTAATTCCCTGCATTCATTGAAGAAATGTGTAGCTCAAGTTTGCAGCAAGACCTCTACTGGGTCATTTGCAAATGTGATTATGCTGCTAATGACTCGTTAATGGTTTATAGCGTCTCTTTACACAAATATAATACCCTGTAAAAGTATATTTATTTATGCAATTTTATATGGTGCCATTAGCGCCCTTAATGGTGTCATATTGCTGTAATCCTGAAATGCCCATAATAACAACAATATGATGGTAACCAACCAAAGTCGTCATGAAGTTAAGAAGGAAAGACCATTTCAGTCTTGAGTTGTCTATTAACTAAAGCAACCGCGCTAGAGATTAAATTATGTGTTGAGAAATTCTACACAATTCCCAAACATGCTACAGAAAGTGGAGCATAATTGAATGCTTAGACATACTGTACCACAGCCCAAAATCCTACTCCATACCAATGCAATAAACATTTGTGTTCAGTAGATGGTCTATCTGGTGGTAAGAGCAAGAGGGCAATTTCGAAAACGAAGTAGGGAGCGGCTGAATCCTGCATCTGGTTTCAACTGCACAGTTCATAAATAACAAATCCTACAATTCCGATTTCCATTGAGGAAGGGAATATCAAGCACGCCTCAAATAATCTACATCTTGTAATAAAGTATTTTGAAGCCACTGCCTCTGTACTAGGTCTTCGGTTTAACAAATTAACAACGACTATACAAGATTACAAAACACTAAAGCAAACCTTCTAAAATTATATACTTTCAAACTATTTTACAAGAAAAAGAATTAAGTTAAAAAGAAAAATTAAACTGGCTAGATCACAAAGGCTTCTTTCAACAAGTAGGTTATGCTTGCCCTACTGATATGTGTGCAACCAAACACCTTGGAAATTACTTTAAAAACATAATCTGATTTAATTGTCAACATGAGCGTTAAATAGAACACAGTGACTTCGTGCATATCACTTTTAAATTATTTATCAGAGTCAACCTGTACGGCCGCTCTCCAGCCACGTTTGGTCCATTTTCATATCGTGTATCACTCTGACAAGACCCCGCACTGGGAATGCCGCGCAGAGCATCGGCTTACAGAAAAGCATTTGCCTGACGACCACATGCCGAGAAGATTTTTAACTTGATCATCTGCTAAGAAAATCTTCAGCTTCAGCTGTCAACGAAAAAGCTCGGCAATAATTTTAGGTTTTCCTGTGCGTAGTGTGAATTCCCTGCCAACCACTCTGTCCTCTGTATGGTATAAGACTTGTAGCCATGAGTGGCCAACTGTACTGTTATCGGTATCCCTAATGCTGATTTTTGTTGTTATAGGCAAACACGGATCATGCATTTGTCCCATGCCATACAGGCCTGTTTCACAGATTGTGTTCTGGTTGGACTGGGGGGCACCCAAATCGCTACCCTCAGTGATGGAAGGCTACCGCCTTCACCAAGAGTCAAGCAGTACGGGCCCGGCGATGCAGCATACCATGTAGTGATTGGTAGGAGTGAACAGGTCCTTTTTAGGTCAAGCCTGGGCAGCACATGCGCTGCTCTGCGAGGCATGCTGTATTGGAGTATGGACTTGAAGCCCTGTCCAAACTCCACCCATATTTTTCATTGGCGTGTCATTGTCCTTCATAAATGCTGGCTTCCGATTCATTAAAAGGCTTGTTAGTCCCTCCTTAGTACCGCCTTGTCTTCATTTGTAACCTCTCATGAGGACTGGCACTTTTACTTCGGTTGTTACAAGGTATGTCTCATTTAGTCAGTAAGCACTATTTTCTTTAACGAGTTTCTCCTACTGCAGGCATGAATTGCTTTGCTGCAACATTCATTGTGCCATGCGCACTTTCACTTTCCAAGAAGCCCGGGACCATGGCGGTCGCTTCTTTGAAATGCAATAGATCTCGCATTTACAAGAGTTAGAGCTAATCTCATTGTAAATGACAATGCCTTTTATTTATGTGTTAATTATCAAAACAGATAAATAAAAGGCATTGCCATTTACAATGCCAATAGCTTAAACTCTTGCAAATGCGAGACCTATTGCATTGCAAATGCTTGTTAAGCTGTGTCAGTATGAGTGAGGCCTATAGACTCACTCATCTTTTGAAAGTTCCACTGCTGTGTGTTTAACTCACCTTTGGCCATCAGGTGGATGTTGAGTGCTGTGCAGCGTGGGAGCAGTGATTCTGTGCTGGATGTATGTGTGCCTGGGAAGGGTACAGTACAGGGATAGAGCAGTACTGTGTAGCACATGAATGGTTAGTGCATGTACTGAGCGTATGTATGCCTGTGAGGAATGCATTACATGAGAGATGTAGGGCTGTGCAGGGTGTACACAATGGAAGCATGTGCTGGGTGTATGTGTGAATACGTAAAGTGCAATAAATGAAGGGTGAAGAGCTGTGCAGTGTACACATGGTGAGTGCGTGTGCTGGTAGTGTATGTGTTTGCAAACAGCACACCCTGGTACAATATAGAAAAGCTACAGTACTAAACAGTGCACGCAGGCAGAATGTGTGTGCTGAATCTATGTGTCTGTAGTGGTACAATACATGGAGGCCACACAAAAGTAGAGAGAGAGAGAGAGCGAGGATAAATACCTGGTCATATCCTCCCCAGGCTAACATCAATACACAAAGACGACCAGATAAGAGTTGCAATGTGGTGATCCAGTGGGGAAAAAGAAAAGTCAAAAAGAGTTTGGAGTAATTGCCTCACCCACAACTTATCGTGGTATGCTATGCTTCATCATAGGCGATAATCCACACTACAGTAGGTAAATAACAGTGGCGGGCTCAACCATTTCTGGGAGTTCTTAGATAAATGATAACTTAATTATAGCAGGGATGCAGACAAGGTAAAAATATCTTCGAGTATACTCAAGGAATTCCCTTTTAATTATTGAGTACCCTAGATATGGTTAGAAACAAAGGTCCTAGATGTACGACGAGCAGTGATGACTCATCCACCCTTATGATAGTTCCAACATGGTTTCGGCCTTCTTTCAAAACCCCTTTCAAGTCAGAGGCCTTCGTCAGGGCTGTTATCATCCCTGCCTGACTTCAGTTGGCACTATCATGAGGGCACTTGATAATTAAAAGGGTATTCCTTGAGTATGCTCTAAGATATTTTGACCTTTTCTGGACCTACTGTGGTGTGGATATTCTCCTATGATGAAGCATGCCACAATAAGTTTTGGGTGAGGTGATTACTCCAAAATCTTTTTGATATTTTTCACAGGATCACCGCATTGCAACTCGTACCCAGTCGTCTTTATGTGTATTGACAATAGATGGAGGTAACAGTATTGGGGAGTATGTGTGCTGTGAAAGTACACAGAGAGTAAAGTGTGTCTGCAACGGTAGATTACATAGAGGCCCCTGGGTTGCATTTTAGGAAGCCCAAGCCTGCCTGGTTAAGACATGAGGAGTAGAGGAATCCCCCCAAACAGATTGGTGTATTGCTGCATTCCACTGAGCTGGGTGGGACACACACTGGAGGAAGAGACTCCCTTTACACCTCAAACACCAAAAAAGGTTGTTCTTTGATGCAATGATAGATCTCACGGTAGGGGCCAGGAAACATCTCAGGAAGGAGATGGGGCTGATAAGGGAATCAAAGAGTAGGGGCTGGGAGCCCAGGATTAACTTTTTGATGCACATATCACTGTGGCTGACATTGAGGTGTGAACTCCGGTCACTACCATGAACTATGTTGTGGGAAAATCAGCTTCGGAGTCTTGCCCGCTGTGACAGACATTTCAAGAGGGAAGAAGAAAAAGAAAAATGCATGCTTCATAAGAAGTGGGACCTCAACATAAAACTTCAATTTTACTATTTTGACTATTAGAAAGGAGGTTGAGACCCCAAACATTTGTCATCTGCCAAGCAGCCAGGTGGGATGTGTGAGAAAGTGAAACTTTGCAAGACTTCTGCCTGTGACCAGGACTGGGGGGAAAGGCCTGCTAGTCTCCTTGAGGGGACATCATCCAGGGAAACCAAGATCGCCTGCTCTCAAGCCTGGAACACCAGCACCTGCCTGCTTGCCAAGACCAGTGTGCCTTGTAAGGAAGGGAGCGCGCTGGAAGGAGCGAGGTCCAGTGGTGAGCACTACGGAGAACATTTCCTGAGCGAGGTGTGAGGAAATAGCTGTGCCCCGATCAGGTCTTAGACAGTATGCCTGGAGAGGTCCGCAGTGACAGGAGTTGTGTCACGCGCTATGCAGGAAACGCCAGGCCTGCACCACCTCGTTAAGGTGACCCCCGCATCCCAGAGGGAGTCACCGTTGACTATTTGTTGCCAGGAGCATCAAGACTTGTTACCGCCTTAATCGGCAGCCCAGAATGCCAGGAGAGGCCGCTGTTGTGAGGGAGAGTGTAACAGAGACGTCTGAGTCTCAAGCGGAGAGTATTGCGGCAACCCCGTGGGCCAGAAGGAATTGCTGGTACTCACATTTCCAGAAGCTCGGGTCTTCACCCAGACGGAAAATTGTGGCTGTGACTGGCGTGTCAAGTCCACACACCAAGGTCTGCACCGGACTCAACACCAGAGGGCGTAAAGGACACCGTCTGAGACATCGCACCCTCGCTGGGCTCCAGTCGGGAGCCGGAGGATCAATCCCCCTTCTGGCATGAGGGGAAGAGTGACATACCTCATTTCCGAGAAGTGGGAGCAGCTCCGATTTATGGGACAAGCCAGCAGCGAGGCTCGAGGGGGAGAGCCTGCATCTGCCGGGCGCTGCATTGTGTACCGTGGACAGCCCGACTTCACTGAACAAGATCCAGACTTATGAGCGCTCGCGGAGAGGGTACTCAATGCACCACTGAACGTTCTCATACCACTGGAGCTGGCAAGACTAGAATTGGGCCTGTGGGGCCCTGGGGGACTCACTGCTATCGGTACTGTGGCACCATAGACACTTTTGACTAATTCCTGAAGAGTCAAAGGGGAACTCTTGAGTACGGCCTATTAGTGGGCATTTCCAGGATGAGGTCACCATTGAAGGGGAAAAACCCCAACCACGTAATAAGGAAGACGGTGGGACAGGGATTTGCCAGACAACTACTAGAGCCCAACCTCAAGGGGATTGTGTTATTGCTCGTGGATGTCGTATCTCCTTTGAATGTGAAGAATAAGAAATAAAATACTTATTTTTCTTATAAAAGTAAGTATTGGACCAGACCTTGATTTATTGTTTGTACTGTGTGCACTTATGAGTATTGTTCACTCACCTGTATCTACACTCCCCTCTGACCCTCACCATAAGGAGCCTTAGACTGCTTGTCCAGAGCTACCACTGAGAATTAAGTGCAGAAGGGGTACTTGGCCCAGATGCTCGGGATCCATAGTAGGTCGGGCACTGAGGCATCAGGTGCAAAAGGTATCTTCCACCACGGTTCTCACACTCTCCTAACTACTGATAAAAAGAAAGTGCAATATAATTTCAGTTCATATACTGAAAACTTCATTCCTTTCAATTGGCCCAGCATTTCCTTTTTAGTTCATTTTACAGCCTCTCTGGAATCACTTTACTTATTTGCATTCTGGATTTGTCATAATATATTTCTTCTGACCATGCTGCAGGGACAAATTGGTACATCCAGAATAGACACTCCAGACCTGCTAACTCGCACAGTGGGTCAAATAATATCGGCTACCGACTTACGCGTCTCCCAGTGAAGGGCTGAGATCACACAGAGAAAGACAAGGTGAGCTGAAACCAATGTACAAAGTGGGTTTCGGGTTGTGGATGAAGACTTTGCATAGTTGATGCCAATGTGGGGTTTTACAACCTACCCAGGACATCGAGGCAGAGTCGGAAACCTTTGCTAATGGTTTTGGGAGGATGTTATAAGTGTCTGCTAAGCTCCACCCTCTCAGAGCTGTTGAAGGTTGGTCAAGCAGCGATGTGGTCATAGTCCCGCCTGCTCTTCAAATCCTACCTCCTTCCACACAGTAAACTTATTTTCAAGTTGGCAGGTCTGACACTCTACAGAGTGGCACCTGATCTGTCGAATCTTGCACTACACTGCCCAGAGTTCTTTGCCTGCCCAAGCAAGGGCACATACATCCTTTATTGATCTCTGGATACATGTGCATTTTAAGTTGTTTGTGCAGATCATAGGCGCAGAAGTAAGGGTGGCAAAATAATCATGCTAAGTTTCAAAAAGTGAATGAGCAATAAAAAGGCATTTTTATCTCGCCTCATTTCCAGAACGTTCAAAGATAGAGATCAAAAGTCTGGCTATGTACTCTGACAAATTACTGGTTATTTTTAACATCGATATTGGTGTTTACTTTTCTTTCTCTTACTTCAAATTGAGAGACGTTTGTAATCTAAACTGTGACAATATTGCTGTGGTACAGGGATTGTGAAAGGTTGGACTTTTGGAAGTAAATTTTTTAACAAAATTTTAATATGTAAATGAACTGTACAAATATTTTAACAGCAGATAGGCGAGTCAAGTACAAATTGTAATTCTGAAAATTAAAACAAATTAAGACGTTTTACTTGGTGATGCACAAATGATAAATATTTGCTGAAAACCAATTTCCACACATTATCTTTTGTGCCCTATAAGTACAACTGCATGTTTGTGAAAATGTAATGGCCATTTCAAGGATAAATGTGCAGCATTTAAATGACAGCGTGCTATCTAACAATGCTTTAGTAATATATTTGCAACAGTGTGCTCCAAAATGCCCCCCGGCTACATACAACACCCTTAATACTCTCCTGCTGAATGGTCGTGGTTCATTTGCTACACTTGTTCTTTGTGTGAGGCTTGGATTTTTTCACAGTCCCTATGAGTTTAGTGATGTAGCACTGATGGCAGCAACCAGACTCTGAAAATTGTTCCAGCACCACTGGTACAGACGTGAGAGGAGAGGCAGTGCTTTAAAAGGGATGGGATGGATAACATGGGGTTCTGTAAAGGGGTGCGGTCTAACAGATAAGACCGCGTCATAAGTGGTGGGGTCCACAAACCTAAGGCCATACCAGTAGAGTGGCATCGCACTTTTATAAATAGAGCCTTCATTTATAAGTACAAAACACACAAGATGATGGACGGAATGTTGCACATTGGCAAACATTCACCCCCAGTCACAGATCTGGGTTTAATCCATCGTTATTTTGCTTCACCACGCCACCCCAGTTCAGACATAGCCATATGCAAATCAGTCTTGACCCTGTGCCTCATGGGAACAGTCCAGACCGAACTGCCAAGCCATGTCTTCCCTGGACCGGAATCAAGCATCCTAGGACCGGTTTCGGGCTTTCAGCCCTCATCAGCCAGGATAGCTTGACTCCAGTGGCGTAGTGAGCACGGGACCCACGTCTGGGCATACCCTTCCCACTTAGGGCGAATTGTATCGCTTTGGTCGCCCTAAGTTGGCGGGGGTATGCCCAGACGTGGGTCCCTTGCTCACTTTGCCACTGGATTCAAGCAAGCCTGGCTGATGACGGCTGAAATGCCAGAAACCGGTCCTAGGATGCTTGTTTCCGGTCCAGGGAAGACATGGCTTGGCAGTTCGGGCTGGACTGTTCCCATGAGGCACAGGGTCAGACTGATTTGCATATGGCCATGTCTGAACTGGGGTGGTGGAGTGAGCTAAAGAATGATGATGGATTAAACCCAGATCAGTTGACTGGGGGTGAGTGTTTGATTGGCTCAAGCGTTCCGTCCATCATCCCCTTTTGTATCGCTTCATTTATAAGTAAGCACCAAAATAATTGGCAGTTCGTTCACCTCTCTTACCTAAGGCATAAGTAATAATAAATTTGAACCAGTATATATAACAATTCTAAGCGGCCCTGAACAATCAGTTCACTTATCGAGACATAAACATTGCTCATGTGACAAACACGCCCATTTCTGTAAGATATATATATGTACCGGCAAGACACATTTGTACATGTTCTTTCAACATAGTGCTTGGTACTACAGTCTTGCTGATAATTGGCACAACAAATAGCGGGACTTTTTCCCTACAACAGTGACACTCAGTTTATTAATCTAAGAAGGATGAATACTAAGATGGCTTCCATTAGATTTGTGACCTTCACGATTCTTGGTGACTTCGGTAGGAACGTTAATCCACTCAGCCTACTCAATGGTTATATCTGCTGACCAAGTATATCAGGAGGCAACACAGCTCAGTGGGTTAGGGCAACCAGTGAATAGACTTGCATTCAGCACGTCTCAGCCTCTATTAATTTAAGTAGCTGAGGGTGTTAATACATTTGAATTCCAAAATGTTTTTCATTGGATTGTTGCCGAGATTAAGGTGCAACCTGCGGGTCACAAGTTCCAGGACAGGTACAAATTATCAAATGTGTATGTACATGATGCAAGGACCTGCATGTAATGCAGAAGAGGATAGTGCATGTTTAAGGACCCACCTCTAGCTACCATTCTTGTAAAGAGAAGAAATTAGTAACATGGAATCAAGTTTTAATTAACATCTAATAATAAGCACCAAGAAGTAATTAAGTAATTAGCGCGCTACTTGAATGGTGATCATTAATAAAATTACTCACCCAAGCCAACAATGCATTACATGTATTGTGCATTCAGGAGACTTGTTATTTTCTTCCTGTCCTGAAGTTCAGCACAGTGCTGACAGGCTGCTCCGACAGAACGTTTTAAAGACTGTTGGGCTGGGTAATCCATACTATGTCTGTGCTAAGATCTTTGACCTTCTCATTTACGGTACATTGGCTGATCACTTTTCAGTAAAGACAAGACAATTAAATACCACAAGTAAAATTTGGAAAGGGTGTTAAGTGATTCTATGTCAGGACCGGAGGCGAGGATTAGGCTCAAACTTTTTTTCACTTTAAATACCACATGTAAAATTTGGAAAGGGTGTTAAGTGATTGTTAGCAAGTGATGAAATTACTGAGAGGGCACCTTGTAGGCACGTTTTCACCCTTCAAGCACACATTAACGTAAATGACTAACTTCACTATTTAGTGGTTCCTTTTTTAGGTCTTGCCTAAGGCAGCGCATTCGCTATCACTAGCAAGATTTTTTGTTTCTTAAAAAAAAAGGACTTAAAAACGGCTTAGAACCTGTCCATTATGGACCATCGGTTGGCTTCATGGTCACTTATTTCCTTGTTCTCGGTCGTCAGCTCGTGCTGGTTTCACTTTCTCATTGTGTGTTTGACGTAGCATGGACCAAGTACTGATTAATTGCTTTATTAGTGTTCTCCTCCTGCCATTGCTGATTGTTCTCAATCAATCAATCAATCAGGGTTGATAAAGGACAGATACTCACCCTAAGGGTCGCAAGGCGCTGAGAGGGGGTGGCGCGGGGGTGCATAGCTCCCTGATGTTCACTCTGATTCGTCGAAGAGCCAGGTCTTGAGGTCCTTCATGAACTTGGAGAGTGTTGGTGTCTGTCGGAGGTGGAGAGGAAGGGTGCTCCATGCCCTGGACATGAGGAAGGAGAAGGGACAGGATTGCTCTCCCGTTGTTGCTGTTTGTACCCCCTCCCTTCATCATTGCTTGCCACCCCTCCCCTCTCCCATCGTTGTTGTTGCTCACCTCCCCCCGCCTGTCATTTTAGCTTGTTTTTAAAGCGCATCTTACAAGGCAAGTCAGTTTTGGAATTAGGAGTCAAATTTGTTCCCAC
Source organism: Calotriton arnoldi (assembly GCA_963921515.1). NCBI lineage: Eukaryota > Metazoa > Chordata > Amphibia > Caudata > Salamandridae > Calotriton > Calotriton arnoldi. Next base: position 217,919 of record CAWUFW010008060.1, read on the forward strand.
CACAAAAACAGACTACGCTAATCTTAAAATAGAGGCTTTACAATTCTTCCGTAAAATCCGGATTAAAGCTTTCTTCCATGGGAAAGAAAATCGTGGCAACACAGAACCCTCTGGATTATCTAAGAAATCTAATTTTAATCCACCTATACACAGCATTCCGAAACAAATTTTAGCCTTTGAACAGGCAGTCTTGTCTTCCATTTCACAACTGGAAAAAACTAAACAATTCACATAAATGATCACCACCAAGCAACAACATGAAGCCACTAGGGACCTTCAAAGAGATGATACTGTAATTATAAAGCCTGCGGATAAGGGCGGAGGCCTAGTACTATGGTCCAAAGAAATGTATATCGCCGAGGCCAAAAGCCAAATACAAAACACAGAATGATACCGCCAACTAAAGGAAGACCCCACACGACAAATCGAAGGAGAAATCACCAACAAACTGAAATGGGGACTGGAGCAAGGCATTTTAGGACCAAAGGAATTTGAGTTCCTAAATAAACCACAGGCCAGAATCCCCGTCATTTATTTTCTCCCCAAAATTCATAAGAACTTGAGACGGCCCCCTGGAAGACCAATTGTATCTGGCTGCGAATCCGTACTGGAGCCAATAGCAAAGTATGTGGATGTCTTCCTTAAACCATTCATGGACCAGGTGCCATCTTATTTAAGGGACACTACAGATTTTATTAACAAGATTGAAGGACAACCACTCGACCCCCTGAACCAATGGCTAGTATCATTTGATGTAACCTCACTGTACACTCAAACCCCACAAGAGGAAGGACTAGAAACTATGGAATATTTGTTGGAGACACGTGCAAAACCTCACAGAGTTCCTACCAACTTCATTTTAGATTTAGCTCTAATTGCTCTCACGAAGAATTACTTCAAATTTGAGGATACATTCTTCATGCAAGTCAAGGGGACCCCAATGGGGTGCCCCTTCGCCCCAGAAATGGCCGTATTGTTCATGGCACTGTTCGAAGACAAGTTCATCATGAACAATAATCCATTTAGCGAATTTATTTCGCAATGGTACAGGTACATCGATGATGTCTGGTGCCTGTGGAGTGGCACAGTTGAACATCTGGAACAATTTTTTGAATGGTTGAACATGAGACACCCGGACATCAAATTTACCATTACGAAGAGCCGGACTCTACTCACGTTTCTTGACGTTGAAGTATTTGTGCATGATAATAAGTTGACAACAACTCTACACCGTAATCCTACGGATAGAAACACAATTCTCCACTACCAAAGCTTCCACCCACGGAGTCTAAAGGACAACCTTCCCTATGGGCAACTATTAAGGATTCGAAGGAATTGCGCACGAAAGGAAGATTTCATGATAAACGCTGAATCCTTTTGCGATCAACTCAAAGAAAGGGGTTACCCAAGAAAAATGCTCAAACATGCCATAAAGAGGGCATGGTATACACCACAAGAGGTACTACTTGTAAAGAAAGAAAAAAGACCTTTGGAGCGATTAGTGTGTGTTTCTACCTTTGGCCCACACACTAACAAATTCCGTCAGATGGTTCTAAAGAATTAGCACCTTTTAACACAATTGGAATGCCCTATGGAAAGGCCCTTGTTTGCGATGAACAAGAATAAAAGCATTGGCCAAAGAATTATCAGAGCTGATCTTGCTTGTACTACCAAGAAGACAGACCTAAGGGCCCATTGGAACATGCAACCCATTGAAGGACACCACAAATGTGGCAATTGTTCCGCATGCAGCACCACCATTGAAGGTCACGAGTTTACATATGACACCATCAAATGGACACAAAGAATTCACTAACTGCAAAACCAAAAACACTGTTTATGCCATCCAGTGCCCTTGTCCCAAATTGTATAACGGGAAGACAAATCAACAAATTAACCAAAGAATAGTGCAACAACGTTCCCGAATTAAGAAGCAGGTACTAACCGCACCCATGGTGACACACTTTGTTGAAATGAACCATTCGGAGAGAGAGATTTTGTATGGACAGTGCTATCAGGAATAAAGCCACCCTCGCACGGAGGCAATGTTGAAAATCTTCTACTGAAAAGAGAAGCTTATCTAATCCTGAAATGTAACTGCACCCAAAAAGGCCTAAATGAAATGTCCGAACTAAGCCAAGCAATGAACTAACCTCCGTGTGTGTACATTCACAGCGCATTTGCCAACCTTCAAACCCTGACCAGTTCTCCGCTAAAAGAAACTTTAAGGACTACAACTCCCACAAATATGAAGGAGATACTTCCTGTTTAAGAAATTCAAAAATCGGAAGCGTCAGCACAAGCGCCAACTGACGGAAGAATCATTTGATTGAGCCTGCAGCAGAAGAGGAATGAAGTGAATGGAAACATAATTTCATCTTCAGCCTTTGTTGGTTTGAATATCACCAAATGACGATTTTGCCCAAGTGCAAGTTTTGAAATAGCTATCTAAATATAGGCTCGCCTGGCACTTGCCTGAACATAAAGTAACAATGTAGCACTTAATCCGCTCCGTAAAAAGATTTGGAACTTAAATAAACGTATGAAAGAAAACCAAATCTGCCCTTCGGAAAGCAATGATCATTTAATGTGTGCGCTTCATTCTTTTATAAAAGCACAGAACAACACCACCATCTGTTTTCTCTTTCTTAGAAATGGACTAAATAAATTCAATGGGAGGCAAGCTTGCTTTGCGCCCAATATCGTCACAGCAAAAAAGACACGCTGTCGCGATACAGACAGAACAGGGGCGATAACAAAAACTTACCAAGTAAGCATTACGTGGTGTTCATCATCACTTAATTTATGTAAGTTAAAACCAGCAACCATGTTCCAAAATGTGCTCGCTCTTTCAGGGTTAAAGATATTTTCCCACGACGCTGCCGCAGAAAAAGAAAAAAAGAACCGGCAATTGTACTGCCAACCTGACAGCACCTCATGACCTTCAAAGATATACACAGAGAATGGTCTCGCTTTTAAGTAAGCCGTTTTAGTCCACGCACAACTTAAATACTTTTGAAAGTGGAACACTTAAAATCAAATAGCGCTCACCAATAATTGTCATTATTCAGGTTAGAAAGCTCGAGACACGAAGGTTGCGCTGAAGAAACGTGCAAATTAACGGATTTTTGGCATCCATCCGTAAGAAAAGGTATTCTATAACCCCTTTACGAAGCCTTAATTCTATAGAAGAGAAGTCTAATATTAGTGCTAAAGGCTTTGTTTTTGTCTTTTTAACTTTCACAGATTACACCGTGGTCCAAGCCCTGACGAAAATCCCTAAAGCCACATGGGGATTGGAAACGCGTCGGCAATTTCCTTTCTTTCCCTATGAGGGACAGTTATTATAAAAGACTCTGGAGAGGGTTGTCACTATAAATATATCCCCGCAGAGTCCCCAAGCACTTTCTATTCCCCATAGGCAGCTTGTCTCTAAATAGAAGCCAAGTACATGGCCCTTTGAGATAGCTTAAGCCTAACCAATATAGACTGGTGTAATTATTTATAAGGTCTTGAATGTATTTTTCACAATTCTGTTCACTTTTTGCATTATTGTTCACTTGTATGTCTTATACTTTGTCTGAAAAATGATGATTGTACTTTCCGAATGCCATGTTGAATAATGAAATGGTTGCATTAAATGTTTTGCATAACACAAAGTAATGAAGTAGGGTGCAGTGACTGGATGCACTGTTCCTCAGTCTGCTGAATTAAATAGCAGCCTCTTAAATTGGTGGCTAGGTTATTTCTTTTTCTATAAACTTCTCATATAAGACAGCAGAGGTCTGTCGAAGAGATGTGAGAGGAAACTCAGGAGAGAGAGAGAGAGAGAGAGAGAGAGAGAGAGAGAGAGAGAAAAGAGCATGGATCAACTCTGTTTTCGTGTAAGATAGAGATGATAAACTGTTTTATTTCAAATTCATTCCTGATCCAGCACCAAGTTTGAGTCAATTGGTACTAAACACTTACAGAAAGCTACATAGATCAAATAAAAAAGCATTTGCAGGTTTTGCCATAGAACAAGCTTAAATGTAAGGAAAACTGCACACTCAGTATTCGTGCCCTTCCCTGACTTAACACAACTATTTTGGAAAAAGACCAAGATCAGATAGTAGGCAATACATTTGAACAACAAGATGTTCAGTCACAGAAGGGGTGTGGAGCTTGAGCTAAGGTTACAGACAAGTAATGCGAAATTCAACTGCCAGGCAGTCTGACAAACGTATATTCTTTTTCTTGGTTGAAACGGTCAAGTAGGCAGAAGGGGAAATATTTCATTTTCAGATGTATTTTGTGCTTATACTATGTTCCAGCAGCTCTCCTTCAGAGGCGTCAGGGCCCTGGTTCGTCCTTAAACTATGCCCCTGAGCCAGACTTCTGGTAAGTCTGGCTCGGGTCTGCCCAGGCTAACCCACCGAGCAGATGTGAGTGAGTCAGCTCTTCAAGTTTACAGGATAGGGTACAAAGTTCCTTAAAAACATTAAGGACGGAGAAAGGCTCACAAATCACTTCGTCATCAGCACTAGCAGTGTTTCTCCGTTGTCACTGCTTGAATTTGTATGGTACCTGCAGTGTGCTCCCTATGGACGTTGGATGCTAAGAGGAGAATCGGGCATGTCTGATGAACCATTAGCCTCAGACTGTGGTAAATTTGCTCTTGAAAGATAGCGCAGTCTGAAACGGTTGCTGTAGAAGGAGGGTTTCTTCTTTAAACTGATGCATCTTCTGTCATTGACTTATAGTCAATATTAGCCGGAAGGCTGTTATTGTTAGTGTTTGGTTCAAGTCTCAAACACCTGAACTTTATGAAAAATGGCAGCCTGGTAGTGGTAAGAGTTCTTCTTGCAGCTATTAGCCTGGCACTTTTCTGGAAAGTAGCCAGTAGCTTGTGGCCTTACTATGCCGGCACCAAGGCTCTCCTCTGCTTACACTTGTACCCCGACTGCAGTAATGGATATGTTTCCAGGAACAAAAAGTTGCAAGTTTATGGCCTTGGCTTCTGTGCTAGGACTTGGGAATAAAGGAGAGCTTGTAGTCTAAACGGATTCCCAAGATCCTCACTCCCAATCTGGTAGCGGGGTTCAGAATAAGAGCCTTCTGGTGTAAGGACATCAATCTTTGCTTCAATCATGCATAGGAAGCTTTTTCATCCCAAGAGAATAGGTGGTTCAGGCACACTGCAACACTGTTCTGGTTAGTTGGCTACTTTTTCAGCAGGATATGGATTTCAATGTTAATCACATAGTCAGAGGGTGAATGTAAATCTTGACAAGTAGGCATTGTGTGGGAGATAATGAGGGCACCCTGTGGCAACCATAAAGCAAGATGTTTCAAATATTTAGGTTCTGGCTTGCTGATTTGGTGGGCCAAATGGCAAGAGCAGACACACACTCTTATGTTTTGCAGAAGACATCCTCTCCTGATCGACAGAAATGTGTCAGCATTCAGCATATGGTTAATAGAGGTCTTTCAATGCGGTCAGCGACCCATGCTCCTCCATTGCAAATTTCTCTCATCTGAAACAATTACACACTTTCAACGGGGCCTTGTAAGACACAGGCTGACATGACACTCTAACCTCTCCTCCGCCTAAACAATTAACAGAGGCTTTGCTCCAAGAGCAAGCACATGAGGCAGAGGTCATTCTGAAACAACCATCTATGCAGAGCATGATCAATACCCTCTATACCACCCCTGACTACACTGGCTCAGTACCTTATTCTCTAACAGATACAGGCTTTTCCTTTATGCAAAAACGGACAATATAGCCCAGCCTTAACTACAAAAGGAGGAACACTTTGCTCATCACCTATTTACTCATTTGATGAAGGCAGCTATAAAGAAAACAAACCAGTCAATGGGTTCACAGTGCATTGTACATATTGGGTAATGACAAAGCCATGCTTTCCTCTAACACACCACTGATCCATCATTCTCAAGTTTTGTTCAAAGCTAGCAGATGTGGCAGGTGAGTGATCCTACCTTAAAGCTCTTGGCATAAGTGTTGTCACTCCTTTTTTGAACAAACTGATGGAGATGCGTCAGGATTTACAACTAACTTAAGAATGCAGGCTGTACCAAATGCTCTCAGCAGCACCCCCAGCCAAAAGTGCTTCCTATCCAGTACACAGATTGCAAATGATGATCGGTACATTTGAATAAATGGTACCACAAAGTTATCAATGATCAGGCTTCTTCAGAAGCAGGGACCTATGCTGAGAGGGTTTCAGGGAAACTGTTCCAACTTCCTCAGAGGAAATCCAGTTGTCCTTAAAACAGCACCCATGAAGTGCTTCACTAGCGAATCCTTTTTTTCTAACTGTCCAAAAGTCTGATAGAATCGAGGGCATATCTTCCACTTGCTGAGGCACATGCGCTTTGCCACTCATAATTTGAAACAAATTGCAGGTGGCACCTGCATACTAAAAACAATTTTGGAGTTTGTTCTATATTTTCTTGTAGATCCCTTTTAGAATTCTAGCCATGAAATAGTCAGTTAAAAAACACAGTTGGCCACGTTTTCTGCAAGACCAGCCCTGATTAACCATAGGACAGTGAGGAAGGTTTATTAGAAGCCATATCCAGGCCACATAGTCCTCATCAGATTTTTAGCTTATCACATTTTAAGATGGAGGAGATTACTCCAACTGACATGGTTCCTGTGGAACAGCCAAATCTAAGACCTTGCATGCCTGTCTTTTGCTGTATCCTTGGCACTGAAGCCCTTCACAAAGATCCCAAGTCCCTCAACGTCAGGACAAGAGGGCTAAGACCTATTTACCTACAAGACATCCTCCTGCTGCCTTAGTGCAAAACCTTACTCGGTTAGGATGCCTAACTGGCCATGGAACTCAACTAAGCACTGGCATTTATTATCTGGCAGTCACAATTGGTTCAGACATATGGATTTCTCAAGGGGTTGAGAATGCAAAGCAATAAACCTTATTGAAACTTACTCCAGACAGAGTGAAATGTACAAAAGAGTGAAGAGGTCGTCAGGAATTGGGTTATTACTTTAGAAGGGGACTACCCTTTCTGACACAGCAAATCCATGCTAGTTAAGTTAAAACAAAGTCCCTAGAGAAACTCTGCTCAACCCTGGTAGTTATAGCACAAGCAGCAGGCAATTGCACAGAGATATGCAAGTTCATTTCAAGAAGTGCCAAGAAATTTAAACGTCAGAAAACAATAAATTTCCTAAACCAATTAAGAAAAAGAGAGTACTATTTAATGAGTAAAAAGACACCCAGACACTCAAAGTCAGATAAGGGGAACCAGAAATATATATTTTTTTAAGGCAAAAGGTACCAAGATAAAGTAAAAATCTTGGACCTAGGAGCTATTTCTGGCAAAGGTGCAGAGGTTGAATAGACCAAGCAGATAATCCTGGTCTGAGATTCTACCTTCTGAATTAGTCTCTGAAATGGAAGTCAAAATCTTCCAGGGAAGCACAGTCAAAGGCTTTGGCTGGAGAGGCTCGAAGTCTGACACATCACGGCTGAGCTCACACTGAAGCATTTAGTTTTTGCACCGAAGGCTCAGAGAGGGATAAACTCAAGAGTTTTGCTGTCTTGCCCAGGGAGCAAGATTTTACCTTCGGACTTGATTGATTTTTATTTGATTTATTATTTATAGAGAGCAAACGTTTACCCGGGGGAGTCTTGGCGCTACTCATGACAGGTAACTGGAACCAGAAATTACAGCAGTGACAGGTCTTGCCTGAAAAGCAAGGTTTTCAACCTTTTCCTAAGCCTTAGAAGGGAGGTGGCCGTTTTTAACTCCAGGGGCATGCAATTCCAGTTTTGGGCCGTGCAGAGGACAATGCTCCTGCCACCCCAAGTGGCCAATCTATGAGTGGGGAATACCAAGTCCTTAGCAGGACTAGAACGAAGGGCCCTTCCCGGATGGTACAATCTAAACCAGTCTTTATAGTAACCAGGGCCAAGGCCGAGGAGTGCCTTATAGGCTGTGCAGAGTCCCTTAAAGACTATCCATTTTCTTACAGGCAGCTAATGCAAACTATTGATGGATGAAGAGGCTGATACATATCTGGGGACCTTCATCAGCATACGAGCCGCTGAATTTTGCAATATTTTAAATTTGCTCAAAAACTTTTGGGCAAGTTTTGGCATAGCCCATTGCAGCAGTCTATTCTGGATAGTAATAGTGCAATAACTACGGTCTTTAGCATGTCAAAGAGTAAAAATTGTTTAATTTCCTTCACCATGCGCAAGGAAAAGGGGCAGATATGACTTTGTTCGCCTGCTCTTTATATGTTAGACAGTCATCAATCACAACCCTGAGATTTTGTACCTTCTGGATCGGTTTCGGTGAAGTATTCCCGGCCACCACTTGGGGCACCAAAAAGTTTGACTGTTGCCAAACAAAAGGACTTCAGTCTTTGAGTTAAGTTTTAGACAGTTTTGATCCATCCAGAAGCCTACTGCGCTCATGCAGATACTGAAGGCCTTACTCATATCAGGGCCCTTATCCGATAGAGAAACCACGATCTGGGTTTTATAGGCGTAAGACACCAACCAAAACACAAATGATTTGATTAACACTGCCAGGGGGGAGTGACGTAGAGATTGAACAACATTGGGCTCAATGATGAGCCCTGAGGAACCTCACAAGCAGCGTGAAGGGTTCCGTGTTGAAATTGTTAAAGGAGACTGATTGTGTATGGTGTGTCAGGAAAGATCTCAGAATGTTGAGGGCTGCACTGTAGGTCCTCACGTTCTGTAAATCGATCAATCAAAAAGTCATGATTGACTGTGGTAAACACCGCAGATAGGTCCAACACGATAAGGGTGGCATTAGCCCTCCACCCCCTTATCCACTGTGGGTCTAATCTCTTCAGTAGTCACCATAAGAGCTGACTCTGTGCTGAATCCATTGCGGAAGCCACACTGAGTGTCATCAAGTAGAGTGTTGGCTTCCAAAAGGCTGCCAGCTGAGAGATCATGGTTTTCTCAACCAGTTTTGCTGGAAAAGCGAGTCTTGAAATTGGGCGGTAGTTGTTTAGGCCCTACTCGTTCAGGTTCTGTTTCTTTAGCAGTGGTGGTATTAAAGATTTTGGAAAAAAATGGGGCTACTACCTCAGGAACTAAATGAACGATATTGGGTGGGCAGGGGTCAGAGGAGGACTCCGGTTTTGAATTGAGGATAGTCTGAATGAGTAGATCCACCGTTAATGCGGCAAACTAAGCAAAGGTGGGCTTATTTGAGGGCCCTGGCTTGTCCTCATTGCTGTTCTGGCCCTTAAATGCACTTGTAGTGAATTTGTTAAAGATTACTTCTACTTTCTGTTTAAAGAAGCTGAATAAATAAATAAATAAATCGCAAAAGGCTTGACTACCTTCTACTGAGTTGAAAGTTGCTGGGGTTGATAGCTTAGTGACTGCCTGAAAGAGTGCCTTAGTTGAGGTCATGGCTGTCTTAATTTGTTTGGTAAAGAATGCTGCTTTTACCTCTACGGGAAGCTCCTTGTAATGAGAGATACACAATTGATTTTTGTGTCTCTCTAGGGCATAGTAGTCTTTCTGGCAGATTCTCTCTTGTCTGCAGCATTTTTGTTTAGCGGTCCTGAGAGTATCATTGAATCGGGGTGCGTGGGATTGAATGGTCTGGTTACTTTAGGTTTAGCGGGAGCAACTTTATTGACAGCTGCATGGAGCCAGCCAGTAAAAGCTTCCTCCATTGATTCCGTGTCATTGGTTTCTTCTGGTTGGAAGTTTGCAAGTGCTGACCTTAACTCTGGGGCTTTAACCTTTTGTCATGCGCTGGTTACCTTAGTATACATGGGTTTTCTGGGAAGCGTTATATCGCAGAGAACTGCCTTATGGTCTGTCCAAGTTAGCAGAAGTGTGGTGGGGCTGGAAAGAAAAAGCTTATTGGAAAAAATTCCATTGAGAGTGTGTTCTGTCTGATGTGTGCGACCAGCTACTAGTTGGGCCAAGCTGAAACAGGTCATGATATCAAAGAGTGACTCTGTATCCAGGTCTAATTTATTCTCAAGGTGGAAATTCATGTCTCCTAGTATAGTGAAGTCTGAGTTGATAGAAAAAGATTCCAAAATGATTCGAAGGACTGGATAAACGGGCCTCTGGGCCCCGGTGGGCAATAGATCAGGAGCCCATTGAACAACTGTAATTTGGTCAGCTCAAGATTAAACAAAAGCTTCGTGGACATCTATTCCACCTCCCTTTTTGCAAGGCCTGTCTAGCTGGAGAGGACATATCCCGTAGGGACCGCCGCTGTCATCTCTCGGCCCGCAGCTTGGTCGGCCCAGGTTTCAGTTATAAATGCTATATCAATTTTGTGCGACTCAAACCTGCTGCATCCAAGTGATGTTTGATCAGTGATCTGGCGTTAATCAGGGCACAACTACCTTTGGGACTCGGGGACCCCCCTAAAATAGTCCCTCCTGAGGTTGCATGCGACGGTGGTTGGTCCACCTTTTGGGTTTCTAAGTCAGAAAACTTGGCAGCAGGAGTAGACGCTGTTCAGGGCAGTGGGGCTCATAAGATGGCAGTCTTGGCTCTTATCTGCAGGTCTCAGAGCTAGCAGGGCGTCCCATGATTAAGTCTTCGGATGCACCACCTGTTAGGCTTGAAAATCCCATTCCCGCAATGCACTCGTTTTATGCTATATTAGGTTAGCAGTGTGTGGCTAAATAGATGCCATTTGTATTCACGTTATGCAACCCACTGACTTATCCCCGCAACGTGCAAGCTTTAGTTAGCAAGTGCGACTCCAATTTGTATTTCGTCACCCCTATTAAGCTGCTTAGGCTGTGTCTGAACTAGGCCTCATCATTTGTATTGCTTGCCTCAGCAGAACACTGTATTTCGTTATTATTTTCTCTCCTGTTCAAGGCTGTTCTCCGACTTACTAATGAATAGGCCCTTCTGCCTTTGCATACCTATCCGAGTGTGTAGTTCTGCTCCCACGTTAGGAGACGCTGAGACTCGGCGCTGCGGCCTTGATCGTAGATAGCATATACCCATCTGGCAGGTGGTAGCTCATCCCCCTGTGCCTCCTTTGTTCATGTTCGCCCCAGGCCGGTAACTTTCCATAGGGGGCATGGTTGAAGGCTCTTGGGAAGGTTCATTACGTGTAACAGATTGTTGGGGGGCCAGTCCCTCGGCAGACATCTTAGGGTGCAGGTCAGATTGGACTCCTCTGCAGAGTATTGCTAATAAAATGTAAGTTTGTATTCTCTACTGTGTGACAGACTCTTCATTCTTGCGAAGGCATAGCAGGTGGTTGTAAGAAACCAGAGTGGCCCTAGAGGGCCCCTTCCTTCAGTTGGCGCCCGAACAGGGACCCCGCAAGGTGATCAGACTCACCCGTAATCGGGTTGTAGGGTCGGGGTGCGTTTGGTCGGTTGGGCGGATCGGAGTACCCCACACAAGACCGAGCTTGGTTCTCGCAGCTGCCCCGCCCGGCTGATCGGCGTCCCCTCGTCTAGTGGTCACCGGCTGGGGTCCTGAGAAGGCGAAACCTTGGAGTTGATCGTTTGGTCCGAAGAGTCGGCAGTGGAGAATAACTTGACTCGACCTGTGTGCACCAGGTGAGTGATTTGGGTTTTGGAAAATGGCGCCATTCTTGGACGGCACGAGCCTACGGGCTGCGTCTTGATACAGTCTCCGGACTGTCTTGTCTACAGTTTTTGAACTGCCTTGCTTGAACGACACGAGTCGACGGGCTGTGTCTTGGTATGGTCTCCGGACTGTCTTGTCTTGAACTTGGTGGGTTTTGCGGACCCTTGAAAGGCACAGGGTGTTTGTGGGCAGTCTGCCGGACCAACTGCTAATTTGGCTAATGTTTGAAAAGGTCTGGGGTGGGAGACTGTTTTCTTGAATTTGGTACAGTCCCCAGACTGTAAGGAGTGGTCTCTGGACCATTTGGTTTGGTTCTTGAATAATATTTATTATTTTATTTTTTCTTCTATTACTGTTGCTGGTGTTATACATGTCCGTTAGGGACAGTGCATGTGTCTTACATTAAGATGCCTTGTTTAAGCAAATTGGGGTGTTTTGTATGTCGATGTTGTTCTACTGACGCTCGATTGGAAGAGAGCCAAGCCTGCGCCTCCGGAGGGTACCCCAAATTTCGACGTATACGTCAAGCATGGTATTGGCCCTATTATGTTTTGCACATTGTGGAATAAATATACGAGGGACAATCCTGAGTTACAATGGCCACTTACTGGCTCGTTTGATGAACAAAAATTGAATTTCTTGCAGGACAAATTGTTTGCTAAAAAGAGCAGGCAGTCGATGTTTGATTCTTTAAGAGTATGGCAAAAGGAAGCGAAGCAACGGCGTATGAGAGCGGAGAAAGAGGCCCGAAAGAGACAGACGCAAACTATTACGCAGAAAGCAGTAGCCTATGAAAGGGAAAAGATAGAGAAAGGCATAGAGTGCGCAGATAGAAAGTTTCGACTACAGACTGATAAATGTTATGTTGCTAGAGAGGAGGGTGATGATTTTGTTGAAGAGCTATTGGATTCTCGCCCCCCACCACCCTATGCCCCTGAACGGATATACCCGTCGGTTCCGACATCCCAGTCTTCACCCTCTGGTGCCGCCCTCTCTAGTGTTTCTGTTTCTAGCGCTACTGCCTCAGCCTCGGCCCCACTTGCTTCTCCCCTACTCCCGTCAGTCACAGGGGCGGGTGCCGTTACCTCTCCTGTCCTGTCTGTTGGCTCCGTCTCGACTGCTACGCCTCCTTTCACCCCTACAGCCCTGTCTCCCTATATGATGGTACCTGTCTCTGCATCTGCTTTTTCCCCCGTGTGTGTGACACCCCAGGCACTGTTAAATGTCAAAACTCCTGCGCGTGGAATACATGAAGTGAATTGGGCAGCAGCGCGAGACCAAATGGAGAAAGTGTTGGTGTGTTCTGCTGTGGGTGACGAGGAAAAGCAAATGGTGGCGAATCAAGCAGCTCAGTGAGCTCGGAACCCGATCTATAGTGTGGAGGATGTGTGGAGTGTGATGAAAGATTACGAGCCGTTTATACAGCAGCACGCCCTTAAGCACATGTCGGCCACGCTGATAGGGTTATGGGAACAGTGTTTTCAGGGTGTGGCACCGCAGATCATCTATGACATACGGGACAGGGTATATGCTGCGGGTATGGCTCCCAATGAGGTTTTCAGCAATGTAGCTACTTTGGTGGGTTACCGAGGCAGATTGCTCCAGAAGGTTCCGATGATGGGGACACAGCATCCCATTAAGTCCATCCCATTTATCACCCTGAGATACCAGAACTGCGCGACTCCACAGACACTGTAATAAGACCACGAGTCGACGCTCTGTTTCAGGAACAGTGGATCTATACTCCTTGGAAGAGGAGTGAGGTCCTATCCTTAAAGAGCCAGCTGCCGGACCCCCGGAAAAACCCTGCTGCATATTATAAAGAATTGACGGAGGCGGCCTCCTCCACAGTGATGACGTTAGCTGATATAGAGTTGTTTTTTGGCCTGTTGGTACCGGTGGATATATGGAGGCAGGTTCATACACAGGATCATGCATTAGAGCTGGGGGGCACATCGGATGAGATCAGGGCTTGGGATAAGGAACGTAAGCCCGGCGATAAGCCGAAAGCGGAGCTCCTAGCTTTGCCGGGGCGTATCATAACATACATGTACTCCCTTATCCCACCGAAGCGAGTGGACTGGGATAAGTTGACTGCGTGTCGTCAGAAGAAATATGAAAGCGTGTCGGATTTCTTTACCAGATTTGAAGGGGTGTTTTTAGATTTTAGTGGTCAGGACCTGTCACAGGAGGGTGGAGTTCATTTGTTTGTTAACAGATTTGTCACCAACTTGCTTCCCGAGATTGCGACATGGTTGCAGGCTTCGGAAAGCACTTGGACGACTTCGTCCCCTTCAGTGATATTGAGTATGGTGCAGTATTATGAACACAGAGAGAATGAGGACAAGGAAAGGGTAGAGAAGAAGTCAAAGGATTTAAAGACGAGGGTGTTGATGCAGCAAGTTGCGAGGGGAAGCGGAAGAGGGTCGGGTTCGGCCCCACGGCTACCCCGGTCTAACAGGGGTGGTGCTTCAAGTGTGCCCCTTGGGCTTAATCAATGTGCGTACTGTAAGCAGGAGGGATATTGGCGGAATGAGTGTCCGGAGTTGTTGCAGAAAGGGGAGGCCGGAGAGGTCGAGGTTTTCGCGGACGAGGGGGAGGAGGCCGAGGGGGGATGCAGTCATAGGATACATCGCACAATAGGCAGAGCGGTAACTATTTTGACGACCCTCGAGGAAGGCAGTACTATCATGACTATGACATGGACGAAGTGACTGGGTTGTCTCACAGCTAGGACAGCCAGGGACAGGGAGAGGGACCAGTTCTGGTGCCTATAGATCAGCGCGGACCTTATGTCACTGCTGATTTACAGGGTACGACCGAATTTTTTTTGTTGATACAGGGGCTATGAATAGTTCTGTTTCCCATTCACTGGTCCCGGGGGCAGCTGTCTGGCCAAAACAATGTTTCGGTGGGTTTCTCAGGCGTGCCGGTTGTTAGCCCCATTTCCAAACCTCTTGCTTTGACTATTGGCCCCTTTACAGTTGATTCACCATTCTTACTGACGTCGAATTGTGGGGAAAATTTATTAGGATTGGATTTGTTAAAAAGGTTACATGCAACAATGTTTTGTTCTCCAGACGGTGTTTACATGACTGTTGGACCACAAGTGGCCCGTGCCAAGCAATGCTTTGCAAAGGATGCCCCCCTGCCCGCTGAGTTCAAAGATGTGCTGCGCACGTTATGGGCTACAGGAGACACGGATGTGGGGTTACTCCAAATCCCAACAGTCTCTATACAGATCAAAGACAATGCTAAATTGCCACGTATTCCTCAGTACAAGATATCCCAGACAGGAGAAAAGGACCTGTTGCAAATAATACAGGATCTGATTAAGTCTGGTGTGGTTGAGGAGACAGTGGTGAATGTGTGCAATAGCCCTATTCTTCCTATCCTTAAAAAGGCACCCTTGGATTCTTCTGATGCCCACCCTGATGTTTACCGCTTTGTAATTGACCTTAGAGCGGTGAACAAGATAGTGGTTCCCCAGTACCCTGTGGTCCCAGATATTACCACAATTTTGACCACGATTCCCTCGTCAGCAAAATTCTTTTCCGTCATCGATTTAAAAAATGCTTTCTTTAGCATCCCGATCCATACAGATAGTAGACATCTGTTTGGATTCTCAATAGCCGGTAGGAGCTTTAGATTCTGCCGTGCTCCACAAGGCTATACAGAAAGTCCAAGTATCTATAGTCAAGCCTTGAAAACTCAATTGGATTCCTTGGCGCTCCCCCCGGTAATGTGCTGTTGCAGTACGTTGACGACCTACTTGTGGCTTCGGACACTGAAGATGGCTGCAGAGAAGCCACAGTTAAATTATTGTTACATCTGGCACATCATGGAATAAGGCGTCACTTTCAAAATTTCAATATTGGCGGCAGAAGGTCACCTATTTAGGTCACCTACTGTCGAAGGAGGGTCGCAGACTAACACCTGAACGCATAGCTGCTATTACTAATATGCCTGTTCCTAAGACCCAACGCGAGGTACGCGCGTTTATTGGAATAACTTCGTATTGTTGGCATCGGATCCCTAATTACTCCTTACTAACAAAACCCCTTCTTTACCTGACCAGCAAGGATGTGCATGAACCCTTGCCTTGGACACTTGCATGCCAGCAAGCTTTTGAGCAATTAAAGGTTGCGCTTTGCTCTGCTCCTGTGCTTGGTACTCCTGATTACCAGAAGCCTTTTGTGCTTTATGTACACGAGGCGGATGGTTGCGCGCTTTCTGTCCTAACACAGGGTTTCGGTGGTAAGCAGAGACCCTGCGCTTACTTCTCTGCCGTTCTCGATAATGACGCCAGAGCGCTCCCGAGCTGTCTGAGAGCTGCTGCTGCGGCGGCGGCAGTTTCTATCAGACAATCGGCAGGGCTCGTCCTTGATACTGATCTCACAGTAATGGTACCTCATGCTGTGGACACGCTTTTGAACAAGACAAAGACGCAGCACCTTACTAATGCGCGTCTCACTGGATTTGAGTTAACGTTGTTTGCTCCGCACATTACCATCAAACACTGTGCTACTCTGAACCCAGCCACGTTACTACCCCTCCCTTCGGAAGAAAAGGACAATGATGTCCATGATTGTTTATTTCGGACTGAGGAAGAAACGAAAGGAGGGGTAGACCTGACTGATGTTCCCTTATCTGACCCCCAAGGGGAACTATATGTCGATGGCTCGTTTCAAATTACCAGATGGCACTACCACTGCAGCTTATGCAATCACAACGTTACACACTGTAGTTGAGACATCCCGTATCCCATATCAATCGGCCCAAGCTGCGGAGCTGGTTGCCCTCCTTAGGGCTTGCGAGTGGAGTGAGGGACTGACTGTCAATGTCTACACCGACAGCCAGTACACTTTTGGGGTGACCCATAATTTTGGGCACCTCTGGGCGGAGAGAGGGTTTTTGACTTCGCATGGCCTGAGGATACAGCATGGCCCATTGATACATAGACTGTTGTCAGCATTGACACTTCCTGATAAGCTGGCAATAATAAAATGCAGCGCTCACAAAGCAGTGACAGGCGATGTGGGGAGGGGCAATGCGTTTGCGGATCAGACAGCTAAGGAGACAGCTAGATCGAAGATGAACAAGATGTTTGTGGCAGGTCCCGCTAGATGGGTTCCAGACAATGGAATGTTCGAGGACACATTGGAAAATGTCAGGGAAATACAGAGCGAGGCGACTGTAGATGAACTGGCAATATGGGAAGAGAGGACAGGGCGTCTGGACGAGGATGGGTGTTGGACTGAGTTGTCGGGGAAACAAAGGTGGTTGTTACCCAATGCCTATGTTCTCCCTGTTGTTACTATGGCCCACGGCCCAGCACACATTAGTGCCAAAGGAATATGTAAGCTACTGGACCCAGTATGGCAGAATGATAACATTTCTAAGGTAGCCACACACCTGGTGAAGCACTGTATTATCGGTCTGAAACAATCCTGGGAAGGGCACCCCTACACCTGCAGGTAACTTTGCACCGCCTTCCTTCCCTTTCGAGGTTCTCCAGATGGACTTCATCGAAATGGAACGAGTTAACCTGAAGTATGTGCTAGTGGTAATTTGTGCATTCAGTAAATGGATTGAGGCTTACCCCACTAAAGAGAATACGGCCATAGCGACGGCGAAGGCGCTCTTAAAAGAGTTCTTCCCGCGCTATGGATTGCCACGTGTGATTTGGAGTGACAACGGAAGTCACTTCAACTCAAAAGTCATTGATTTGGTGTGCAAGGGCTTGCATATTAAGCAGAAGTTTCATGCAGCGAACCACCCCCAGTCAGCAGGCCTGGTTGAGAAGTACAATGGTGCTCTCAAACTGAAGTTAGCGAAAATCCAAGAAAGCACAGGATTGCGATGGCCAGATGCATTACCTTTGGCTTTGTTGTCTACTAGAGCGACAGCGCATTCTAGAACAGGGTTGTCCCCCTATGAGGTGGTCTTTGGATGCCCTGCCAATGTCTGGGGCGTCCCAAGACCCAAGAGCTTCTCCGAGATAACGTACCCCCTGTTGATAGATTATTTGTATGAGTTGTCTAAAGATCTCTGTTCTGTTCACCAACAGATTCATGCCACGCTGCAACCAGTACCAGAGGGGCCCGGGCATCAGCTACAGCCCGGGAGTTGGGTGATGGCAAAAAATTTGCAACAAAAGAACTGTCTGGAGCGGAGGTGGAAAGGACCCCTCCTTGTGTTGCTTGCTACCCGCATCGCCGTGAAGCTAGAAGGCCGGAAGAACTGGGTGCATGCGTCGCATGTGAAGAGGGTGCCTCTACCACTCTCGTATTGAAGTAGGGTCCCGTTCTACCATATAGCAGAAATCAATGTACCATTCTGCTCTGCCCATCAAACATGACACTCTCATATAGGCCCCACCAGTCAGGCCCTGATAGATGACCTAAGTTGTCCGTTTTCCTTCAGCCTTTTAGTATCTGTCACAGTGGTCCCCACCTCCTTAGATACACACATGTAGGCCCAACCACACCACCTTAGATACACACACATAGGCCCAAAGCCCATTGCCTCTTGCTATCATTTTTTAATAAAACAGATCTCGTAGGCTTCACTGATCTGCCAGCAGGGACTTGTGCCATCCACGGCGCTGTGCTGCGAGGCACCAGCCCCCCCCTCCCTGTAAATTTCCACAGTTACAAGAATAAGGTTAGCCCACACGTACGCGAAACTCTGCTGGTACATCTTGTTCTTTCACAAGCAATATGTGCAATATTTTAGTTAAGAAACTTTCCAAGCTTGCTCAAGCGAAACCAAACGACGACTGCCTGGCATAGAGATAATGTATAAAATATAAATTTCCGAGCATCTTACGATGGAAGTTATCTTTTTTTTATGTTTGCGGTCAAGCATCACTGACCACCTACTAAAAGCCCCTGTTTCACCATGATACCTTCTGTGTTCTTCAAAACTTTCCAAAGTTACTGTAAGCGTGCGGTCAAGGACCCACGTCAGGGCCCACGTCAACTGTGGGTGGGAGTTCTGCATTAAGCCATATAAAAGGTTTGCACCCATGTCCACGCCCTGAACTCTTCTTCCAGTGCTTTGCATGGTGAGGGTTCCCGGTCGACCGTTCTCTTGTCTTGGGCCTAGAACTTCCATTCTCAAGGTGGTAATGCTCTTCTCTGATTGCCAGCCTTTTGCCTTTGTCAGCCTCTCTAATTTAGCTCATCCACACCCAATTCATTGCATTGATCCTAGTTTAAATTGTGTAGCCTTGGATGGTTCTTGCTCTCTTATTTAAGATTTGCCTTCTAGGCGCTTGCCTATTCATGATCCCTCTTTTAAGACTTGCCCCATAGGCTGTAGCACACTGATAGATATTTACATAGATATTTGTGCTTCACTTAAAATATGATTTGTAATATTGTTGATGCTTTTACTTCATCCTACTCATGTGTTGATGAGTAGCGTTGCATTTGCACGGCTAATGATTTAATGAACAGTTCTCTGTGTTGCAGAATTACTTAATAAAGTGCCACTGTATTTCACACTGCTGTTCCTTATTTCTCAGAGAACGAGCAGAGCGCAGGTCTTGCTCTCGTGAGCTGGTAAGCTATGTGTGACCACCGCAGTGTCACTCCATTTACCCTCCAACAGTATGATCGTTGGGTCCTTGACGGCATCACTGACCAGGAAGGGGAGCGGGTGCCCCGATTTGTTCCTTTCTCCGACGCCTGATTGAGGGGGGCGCAAACAGATGAAGAAAGTGACGCGGCCCTATTCGAGGCGGTCCCCCCGGAGATAAGGGCTGCCCCGGATGCTCACGCTTCTGGTGCACAGACACCCGAGTCTCGATGCCCTGCTGAGCCTGAATTTCTTCCCTTTTTTGTTGATGAGTAGTGCCTGGAGTCGCCAGGTACAATTTGCGGCCCCGACGGAAGGACAGTGCGCCAGTAGGACAGTCCAGGAGTTAGGGAAGGACTTGAGCTTAGGGCAAGGGTGCCATGTCTACGGTGCCTGCATTAGACTAGAGTAAACAGCACTGGTGCACTGCCCTGGACACTGAACAGGATCGTTGAGGGTATTTGCCCAGGAGGGAGGGTGTCCTATCCTGAAAGAAGTGGATTTGTTTTCCAGCAAGGGCTACGATCGCGCAGCTCCCCCGTGGGAGTGCTTCATAGCACTGTCGTTGATGAACGATAGGAGCCTACCAGCGAGGCACTAGACGGACGCTGGGTGAATTATACCCCTCTGGTCGGTTGTATTTCTGTGGCTCCAATAAGGTTTTTTACCTATGTACCCATTTGGTCGTGCAGTTATGAGGGAGGAGCAGCCCTTAGTGGCTCCTCCACTACGGCAGAATGGTCCTGGGTGATCTAGTTGGTCCACTGGGAGTAGGGTAGTGGTGGTAGTGTTCCTTCTTCTGGTAATGGTAACACTATTTGGGGTGGTCTGGTATTTAGAGGAGCAATATCCCGTGCACACCTTGATAGGGACTACCCCGGTTCCAGCTGAGCATTTGTTTGTTACACTGGCCCCGCATAAAGAGAGACATAGACAGACTTATGCCCAAAATGCTTTTGTCGTGATGCTTCATAAGGTACACAGTACTACTAATGCCACAAATTGCTGGGTGTGTGGGCTACTTCCCTCGGTTATGCACAAAAATGATCTGCTAGTGTCATTGCCCCTGTCATATTTGGGTAGCTGTGAAGCCTGGTTTCAACTGCTCTCTATGGTATACATGCATTATTATGCTGACGCCATGAAAATGGTACAGGCTGATTACGAGGCGGTGTTGGAGTATATAGTGGCACACCAAGGATATACACCTGGGGCAGATGGCAAGGAGGGTACCCTGCACCCAGATGCTTGCATGAACGTGTTTGAGGCGAACGACAATGTCACTTGGTTACGAAATGAAATGTTAGATTTCCAAGGATTCAATGTCACTGAATACTTTACATGTTTCCAGGAACGCAATATCACTGAAGACTAAGCCATACCTGTCCCTGTGATCAATGCAACAGCTAGTTTTTGTGTTGAAGGATCAGGGAATATTTCAGTAGGAGTCGTTGTAACTACACCTACCGATTGAACACTACTAGTAGCCCACCTTTGCTCACACCTCCGAATGTATACTTCATCTGTGGGGAACAGGCTTATACATGGCTTCCCAGATGATGGTCTGGCTGGTGTTATGTTTCCTTTCTCTTACCACCCGTTTACATTGCACCGTCCAATTACCACAAAGATCATAAGCTACAGCGTAGGGATCTCCATGTGCATCGAGTTAAGAGAGTTGTCAATACAGACGATATTGATCAGACAGATACTTCCCTACAGCAGTTTAATGACATAATGAAGGGCATTCTGCCGTTCTGGGGCCCCATGTTCAAAAGTCGCAATATTTGTCGCCTTGCTAGAGTAGTTGAGGGAGTTATTAATACTACTGCTGGTATACTGACTAATATTACAGTCGAGCTTCAGGCTACGAGGCTCGTTTCTCTTCAAAATCTGATGGTTTTAGACGTCATTCTGGCTGATAGGGGTGGAGCTTGCCGCATCATCGGCAGCAGTTGCTGTGTGTACATTCCTGATAGTGTCCCTAATGTGTACTCCGCAATACAGAAATTACACAGACTTGCTTCAGCATCAGGATAATGGTTCATGGTCCCTCACAGGGTGGCTCTGGGGTCTGCTGACATCATGGGGTTGGAAGATATTACTTGCCCTAATAGCCATCGCAGGATTCATCTTTACATGTTGCTTATGCATTAACTGCCTTCCAGCCTGTTGCACCTATTGTGTGGGTAAACTCACCCCTACCCCTACATTGCCAGGACGGGATAATAAGATCTCTACTATGATGATGCAGGAAATTCAGGACATAATGCTCATTGATGAGGGCATCTTTCAGTATTAGGTGATTTCGATGCTCATGTGTTGTTTGTTCTTCCTTGTACCTTGAGTGACTATGCAATTTCTTTCTCCCCATTTAGAATTGTAAAGACCCTACCGGATAGCCCAATAAAGCATTTAGCCACCCATGCTAAAAGGAGGGTCTGTTAGGCTTGAAAATCCCATTCCCGCAATGCACTCGTTTTATGCTATATTAGGTTAGCAGTGTGTGGCTAAATAGATGCCATTTGTATTCACGTTATGCAACCCACTGAGTTATCCCCGCAACGTGCAAGCTTTATGAGACTCCATTTTGTATTTTGTAACCCCTATTAAGCTGCTTAGGCTGTGTCTGAACTAGGCCTCATCATTTGTATTGCTTGCCTCAGCAGAACACTGTATTTTGTTATTATTTTCTCTCCTGTTCAAGGCAGTTCTCCGACTTACTAATGAATAGGCCCTTCTGCCTTCGCATACCTATCCGAGTGTGTAGTTCTGCTCCCACGCTGAGATTCGACGCTGTGGCCTTGAATCGTAGATAGCATGTACCCATCTGGCAGGTGGTAGCTCATCCCCCTGTGCCTCCTTTGTCCATGTTCGGCCCAGGCCGGTAACTTTCCATAGGGGGCGTGGTTGAAGGCTCTCGGGAAGGTGTTACAGATTGTTGGGGGGCCAGTCCCTCTGCAGACATCTTAGGGTGCAGGTCAGATTGGACTCCTCTGCAGAGTATTGCTAATAAAATGTAAGTTTGTATTCTCTACTGTGTGACCGACTCTTCATTCTTGCGAAGGCATAGCAGGTGGTTGTAAGAAACCAGAGTGGCCCTAGAGGGCCCCTTCCTTCACACCCATGGGTACAAACAACCAAGGGGTCGGGCCCTGGGCCCGGTCCAGGTGCGGATGGGTTTGCCTTAGGCGCGCCCGCAGTGCGGAGGCGCACTACAGTGCCCTAAGTAGCCTATCATGGATAGGGGCATGTCCGGGGGCGTGTCAGCTGGCATTTTGCAGCGCAGGCCCGGAAAACCAGGTTGGGTAAATTAAATGTAACTAGAGTCCAACAATTCCCTTTGCCTATCGCAGGCTCCCCTGCGAAGGTGGAGGGTACTGGTAAATTAAACTAAAAAAAACGAAATGGGGAGTAAACGAACTGATAAAACAAGCATAAAAGTGGGCTGCCTCTCTCTAAGATGGCGCCTAATTATGACGGAGCCAGGCAACTCCGAGGTGCATACAAGGAAATTAAAAACAGTTTCCACAATCTTGTTCAGACTTCCACAAACCTGTCATAGGGTGTCACTTAGTAACTCTTTTATAATTCAAAATCCTCCAGTGGGCAAAGGCTGGAAGGCGCTACCAGACAGGGCTCCATAAGGCCAGCTAAACTCACCCTGAGGTCTTGATGAACTAGTCTTCAGCAAGGCAAAGAACTCCGAGGGGGGCAAACCTGATTTTTCTCGACTGCCTAGGATGCAACCTTCCTTGGCAAGCCTCAGCACCATGCCCTGGTGCTCCAGAGGGAGATAGTTGACCAAGTCACTTTTTTGCAATTGCTGGGAACATTATTTCTAATCAGTCTTTTAGACCCCAGGCTTCTATGCACTAGATCATTCTCCTGCAGAGTCCAGTCCTCAGTGTTCAAATAGGCCCTCTTGAAGTCAAAAGTTCGGCTTTTTGTGTCCCTGGAGCATGCAAACAGATCATCAGCCACCAGAAACTTGGAAAGCAACCACTAGACCCTGGGATCCAGCAGAGATCAGGAGTCTTCTTTCTTGCAGAAAACGTTAGGACCCAAAGTCATTTTCTTCCAGCAGTCAAGAGTCCTTGAGACTTTCTTACAGTGGGGCCACCTTCTTCAGGTGCAGTCCTCCCAGGAATGATTGGAGGATGTGGTTATTAAGGTGACAATTTATCCTATACAGTAGCCAGTGACTGGAGAAATCCTGCCACCCAATGCTAACCAGTGGCCCCTGTCTTAATATAGAAGAGCCCTTTGTCCATCAGCAAAGTCTGTCTATCAGCCTTTGGCCTCTTTCACATTTAGATTTCCACCTGACTGGTTACAAACTGGTTCTATCCCCCACTGTGACTGAAGCCTGTCTGTTTAGAAGGGTCCTAGAAATTAATGGGATATGCCCCTCACTGGCATCAAGTCAAGTCAAAAGAGGTAGTGCTAAGGCTGCACTTTGTTCTGCTATCTGTTCCTATCCACTTCCGGATAGCTAACATCTGCTAAGTGGTCAGCAGTTAACACCCTCCTGGACTAAGAGACAGGCTATTTTTCTTTGAGCCAGAGTTGTTAATTCTCCAAGCTAAGGATGTGTATTCCAGGGACTAGATGGTCAAGGGTATTCCCAGACGTGGGTCCATTGCTCAGTATGCCACTGGATCCAAGCTGCACCCGACTGACGACCCCCTTTGAGGGAGAAAACGGTCCTGGTTTGCTTGTGTTGTGCTTCAGAGGGGACCTAGCTTGGCAGTTCGGGCTGGACTGTTCTCATTGGAGCAGGGTCAAGTCTGATTTGCATTTGGCTGGGTCTATTCTGAGTTGTAATGTTGGGGAAAATTACAAGCATTTCTCCCATCACCTTTTTGAGGGTTTGGTTTATTATGTGAATGCTGTCTCTCTGGGATCTGCATGAACAAAAATTAAGTTTTCTGTGGTCAGGTAAATAGGTTTAAAACGTGTATAAAGCTGGTAAAAGTTTCTTTTAAAATGGCCGTTTTCAACTTCTACACTGGAGCATTTCACCTATCCTCAGAGAGATACACTGATATACAGCATTTTATTTAGCACTGCAGATCTCGCTCTTTGAGCGATTTCCAAGATTTTCAACACCTTCAAGTACTATTTTCGTCCGCCACATTTTTCCTACTGCAGCTGTTCGAGATATCAATTACCGCCCTAGCTTCACTTGGAGTTTCTGGGGGCATTTCAGGTGCAGCACTCGGGGCTAACATATCCTCGGAGTACCCTACTAATTGGTATCAAATAAATCTGTCCCTGTTTTGAGGCTCTTGAAAACTAATCACAACCTTAATTGAAATTGAAGACTCGATGCTACTTAATTAGATTTTGATACAATTAAACAAATATAATACTGTGACAGAATTCCTTCTTTATATATATATATATATATGTATCAGTTTGAACAACGGCGGACCACAGGTACCGCACCTCGTGCCAGTCCCAAAAAATAAAGTTTTGATGCGCAAATCTGCCCCTACGCCAACCGTTGCGTGGCGTCACTGTGCTCCAGATCAGAAAATCAATCACTTTCAAAGGGCGTGCGCATCACACAAAGTCCAATAGTCAATTGTATTTACAAAAATTGTGATTTCTTTATTTTCATCAGTATAAAAAAGCATTGAACATTAACACTCCAGCCAACGCGTTTCATTCCCACACTGGGAACTTCATCAGGGCGAATTAAAAAAGGAAGAAAAAATCGTTTCAAGTCCGTAGTTTTTATATTCCTTGTGTAACTGATCACAATTGAGGTGCAATCACCTCTGACATGTTCACGAGAACAAGGAGGAAGACGCGTACGATTGCGAGGAGTTATCATACTCAAGACCATATTGTTGGGTCCTAGTGGAATACACAGGACCGTGCCTCAAACAACCGCAAGCTCAGTGATTGAGAATATCAAGATAAGAGGCACATTGAAAAACGTATACTCATACACATGTCAGAGGTGATTGCACCTCAATTGTGATCAGTTACACAAGGAATATAAAAACTACGGACTTGAAACGATTTTTTCTTCCTTTTTTAATTCGCCCTGATGAAGTTCCCAGTGTGGGAATGAAACGCGTTGGCTGGAGTGTTAATGTTCAATGCTTTTTTATACTGATATATATATATATATATATATCTTAGCATATAGTGTGGTGCAGGAATAAGTTTAGGTGAATGCAAACATTTGCTCCTATATTTATAGTTTTTCCAGTCTCCAACTTCAGGTTACATAGTACCTTGCAAGCAGTACATAGATGTGATTATCTGAATATTTAGAACTGTCATCCATTTCAGGGTAACAGGTTTTCATCCAACTTGCACGAGTTTCAAAAGGCCAAAGTAATCCAAATTAACCAAGCTCAATTGCAACTTCCATTCTATGTTGTATGTCACAAGCGCAGTTTCTACTCCCAATTAATATTCGTACATTATATACGTTATTTTCGAACCTGCATACATTTCCAAATGCTTTTTTCAAATAAAACAGATTTTACATTTTTGATTCATTGCTTCAAATGTTCTGCAACAAGTTCTAAAAGGTTTCCGATTTAATGAAAAGCTCCTCCCTCGTGCCTTTACTTTACATTAACAAGCTGCATCAGTGTTCACATTGCCTTGCTCACGTGTACTTGTTTTCAAAGCCTGACTAATTTTTCTCCTCGCCATACTCGGCACGCGGCACACAGTACACACTGCTTCGCAAACGGTTCTGTACCACCGTTTCCAAAAGCAATGGTCGGGGCAAATTCTTTCTTCAAATCGAACAGTAACGTTCCCATGTGTACGAGTGCATCAAAATGGGCCCGTATTCAATTGCATTTCTTTACCATTGGAATAATCCAATATTACCCTTCCCTCTGTGGGCCAGCCTCAGCTCAGCTGGTTCACTTCAGAGCACTGGATGATTTATACTTAAGGATTTCATCATCTTGTTTACGGTTGGCTAATAAGGTGCGCGATTGATAAATCACAAATGGCCCCTGCTGCCCATTCTGAGCAAGGTCAGGGGATTTATAGTTCCTCTGCATGTGATCAAACACAAAGAGAGGATGGACGGAGCACTGAATCTTTTCAGACACTCACCTCCAGTCACAGATCTGGATTGAATCCATCATGTTCTTTAGCGCACTTTGCCATTCCAGTTCAGACCCAGCCATATGCAAATCAGTCTTGACCCTGTTCCTCATGGGAACAGTCCAGCCTGAACTGCAAAGCCAGCTCTTCCCTGGACCGGAAACAAGCATCCTAGGACCGGTTTCAGGGTAACAACCCTCATCAGCCAGGCTAGCTTGAATCCAGTGGCAAAGTGAGCAAGGGACCCACGTCTGTGCATTTAGGCCCAGATCTTTGTACTAAGGTGAATGTTTGACATTGTGCAGCATTCTGTCCATCAATTGTTCTTTTTGCATTGATCCGATTTACCCCTGGATTCTTTTCCACCAACAATGGTGTATGTTCTCCAATTCTTTCTGATTTAGCAATGCACATTCATGTACATATTACTCTTTGCTTTAGCACTACATTTTACTAAAAATATTTTAGCCTACTTCTGAGGGGTCTGACCGGGACACAAAATAGAACATGACACTAAATTAAAAGTTGCCCTCATTATCCAATCAGATAGCTAAAAAAGTGATCCACACTGGCAAATCAATGCAGTTTTAAACTTGTAAAGATAAGCTGTACAGGTGTTTTGCATGGTATGGAGGACTGTATGCACTTGTGGTTGCTGCAGGCAATGTTTGTGGTAATAGAAAAATCAACAGTAAAAACTGGCCCATCAGACTATAAAAAGGGCCCACAACCCGCCCCCCCCCCCCAAAAAAAAAAACCCAGCCCATTTACTGATCTTTTAGAGCAGCCCTTCAGGCTCTGCTTGATTGCCCTATAGGTCAGTCCCACCTGCAGCTCAAGCACACTGACACTCAGCTCCAACACACTCCCCTCCAGCCGCAAATTGTAAATGTATTGTAAAATGTGTGCTTCTATAAAGCGACTGAATCGGACTGAGTGGAAACGATTTTCCAAACTGAATTTTCGTAATGAAAGCTTTACAATAAATGCCAGATCACTTGTACAGTGCTCACACTACTTCGATCCTACCATGCCCCACATATCAGGATCGTCGGAGGTGGATCCACCATCTGTGTACAAAGTCCTAAGACCTACATAAACCCACCAACGCACCGCAGGCCTGATAAAGTACCAACCCCGCAACACTGTTAAAAATGGGGGCGCAAGAGGTGGAAGCACAAATAAGGGAGAACATTCGGTCTTACGTCCCTAATTTCTCACAAGCCCAATTTAAAAAGTTTTGGACAATTTATGAATTAGCTTAGAGACTGAGCCATTTCAGTAGGTGCGATTTTCAGCACAATGAGCATGTTACTTACCTTTGGTAATGATATTTCAGGTGCATACTCTATCTAACAACAGATTCCTCACCTTAGATTACTCTACAGGCAGCAGGCTGCATCTGGAAATTTCGCCAGCAATGCTCCAGAGCTCAGCAAGGTGGCGCTGTGCAGCTCCGTGCTGCCATAGAAGGGATGGAGTAGTGCTGCATATAAGCGCAACCCCTGCGGCCTGACGTCAGTTTCTTGCCTGACCATTTCCTAGCTCTCAGACTGAGCATGAAACAATTGTTGGTACCATTGTGCCAGTTCCTAACTTGGGACTTTTTTTGGTGTTAAAAAGAGGCCACTGCACAGAATGGAGAAGTGAAAGGGTGGTGAGGAATCATCAGTTGGAGTATCCACCAGAAATAGCATTACCAAAGGTAAGTAATTTGTTCTTCCGATAGATACTGCTAATCATAGATTTCTCATCTTAGAATTGATTCAAAATCAGTACCTCTCCAAGGTGTAGGGTCTGTGGAGTTTACTTAGACCAAAACGCCTTGCAGGAACACATAGGTGAAATGTCCTTCTCAGCGGACCTGTTTACCAAGGCAGTGCTGCTTGGTGAATGTGTGCATTGATGCCCACCTTGCAGTTTGGGAAATATCATGTGCTAACGCAGCTGTGGCTGCCTTGCCCCTGGTGAAATGGGCTCGCTGACATTTTGGAGGCTGCTTCTTGGCCAGTGAGTAGTAGATCTTACTGCAGAGGACTATACCACCTCAAAAGAACCCGCTTTTGCACCATATTTCCTTTCTTCACCCTGGAGAGTCCCACATAAAGTTGATCATCCACCCATTGGTCCTTGATACAATCAACATAAAAGCTTAAAACCCTTTTGGAGTTCAGCCAATGAAGCCTCTCCTCTTCGATGACTGAAGGCAAGATGGCACTGAGTGAGCTCGGTCGTTGGTGGCCTCCCCAGTGATGGCGAGTTTTGACTAAATACAGGATAAAGCGGACCTGAATGGCGCTCCGCCCGCATAGAATTACCCCCATAAAGAAGCTCGCATTAACGGAGCGCTGCTTACCGGAGATTCGGCGGGGGGCTTCGGTGCTTGCGAAGATCGCAGAGCAGCTGATTGCTGGCTGCCGCGGTCTGGAGCTGGAGTTGGCCCGGATTCAGGGCGTGAGAGGGAGCGGCAGAACCCGGCTGACCGTGGGTGTGGAGGTCGACGATATGGCTCCGAAGACTGGTCTAAAAGCAAAAGGAGGTCCGGTGCAGCCCGCTCCAGTGGAATCCCCAAGACAGCCCCTGCAGCAGTGTATGGCGGATCCGGATCCGATCCCTGCCGCGCAGGGTCGCCGGCAGCAGCGGTGAGGACGGAGAATGCCCAGGAGGGGAAGGGGAGGGGTGCGGGTGCACAGCCCCAGCCACCCCGGCCCGCCACTATAATTGACATGCTCCGGGGTACAGGGATTAGCTCAGCTTCTGTTGCAGCGAAGGAGCAGCTCTGCAGTAATAAAGAAGATGCCTCTAAGGGGCCAAATATAACTGGTAAGCCGCCGCTGGGTCAGGGGGAAATACCGGAATCTGAGGAAACAGAGACAATCACACTACAGACAGAAGGCATTATTCTGTCTAACACTGAAAATGAGGATGTGGATGTGAATGTGGGTGAATCAGGACTCACCGGGGGCGTAAGGCATATTGAGTTATTAAATGAGAAGGCGATGCAACAGGAGGAAAGCTCGGGACTCCGTTTAAATTCAAGGGGAAAAGAAAAAGAAGGTAAAGGGCTTCCTAAGACGCGCAGGATCCTGCAGGGGGGCAGGGAGAAGGAGGTGGATTCGGAAGCAAATGACTTTTATTCACTTTCCGATGCTACTTGGTCTGGACTGGGTTCAGGTCACGGGACTAATTCAGAATCAAGTGAGGAAGACAGTATCTCGGGTATGGATACGGAAGGGAGAGGTAGGGATAGGATTACACCTAATAGAAAAACACACCTCCGGTCCGGGAGAATGGGTAACCCCAAACAAAATGATCTTAGATGGGATTATTCTACAGGAGATTAACTGGTGGGGGTCCGGAATCAGCCTAATTTAGAAGAAGGGCCGGTAGGCTCACCGGTACTCTCCCCCACTCTAGAATCCATACTGCAGTGTGTTATGGCACACAGGGAAGAAGCCCGAATGGAAAGTAAGCGCTCTCAGAACGCTAATCAGAAGCATCAGGGTGCAATTAGAAAAATTGCTAGAACTTGTAATGATATAAGTGACCGGATGACGGAGCTCGAAACAAGGACAGCTGCACTAGAAGAGGATATCGCAGGTTCAAGAGGTCAAGCTACTGCACACGAGGAGCAGCTCTCTGACATTCAGTGGAAACTTGAGGAAGGCGAAAATCGCCAAAGAAGGAATAACCTGCGTTTTTTGGGAATTCCGGAGGGGAAGGAAGGCTCCGATGCACGCATTTTCATGGTCCAGCTCCTGGAGAAATCTTTTCCGGAACTGGCAGGATGGAACTGGGCTCAAGAAATACAAAGAGCACACCGAGTTCCCTTTAACATTCGACAGCCAGCTCGCCCAGATGCCAAACCTCGAGCTCTTTTGGTGTATTTCGGAAATTTTTTGTTGAGACAGAACGTGTTTGAAAAGGCTAGACCAGAAGCACAGAGGGCGGCTGATGGATTTACTTTTTTTACCAGGCCGGATTTTTGCCACGTTACAGTGGAGCGAAGATGGCGGCTGCGGCAAATGATTACCCAGTTCCAGGAGAAGGGAGCACAGGCCTTTCTTCTTAATCCGGCTCGGTTGAAAGTCATTTGGAAAGAGCAAACTCGGTTTTTCATATCAGAAATTAAGGCCAAGGAATTTTTGAACACAGGGGGGTGAATCTTGGTTGACTGTTTTTTGCCCTTTTTTGGGGGGCTAATTGACAGAATTAACGGCTAGAGCACGGGTACTCATAGTACGGCCCGCGGGCCGCCAGCGGCCCGGCAAGCCTTCCTTGGCGGCCCGCGGACCTTGCAGACATCGTACCAGTGTTTTTTTGTTTTTTTCTCAGAGTGTCAGCAAACACAGACTCTGCTCTATGGGGGCCGGGCGATTCCAGCGATAGTCCGAGTGGAGCTGCAGGGGCGCTAAGAAGAGGTGAAATACAACAAAGCCTTATCATGCAAATGGTCTTTTAAAGACCTGTGAAGTACTCGGGTGCGGCTGTGTGTGTGCCCGGGAAGCTGTCTCAGCCCAGGCTGCCACACACGCAGGGTGAGGTGACAGAGAATGATCGAGGACAGCAGGGTGTGAGAGCCCGGTGAGGTGACGGAGGGCAGCAGGGAGTGAGAGCCGGGTGAGGTGACGGAGGGCAGCAGGGAGTGAGAGCCGGGTGAGATGGCAGAGGGTGACAGAGGGCAGCAGGGAGTGAGAGCCGGGTGAGATGGCAGAGGGTTACAGAGGGCAGCAGGGAGTGAGAGCCGGGTGAGGTGACGGAGGGCAGCAGGGAGTGAGAGCCGGGTGAGGTGGCGGAGGGCAGCAGGGAGTGAGAGCCGGGTGAGATGGCAGAGGGTGACAGAGGGCAGCAGGGAGTGAGAGCCGGGTGAGGTGACAGAGGGTGACAGAGGGCAGCAGGGAGTGAGAGCCGGGTGAGGTGACAGAGGGTGACAGAGGGCAGCAGGGAGTGAGATCCGGGTCAGGTGACAGAGGGCAGCAGGGAGTGAGAGCCGGGTGAGATGGCAGAGGGTGACGAAGGGCAGCAGGGAGTGAGAGCCGGATGAGGTGACAGAGGGTTGCAGGGAGTGAGAGCCGGGTAAGGTGACAGAGGGTTGCAGGGAGTGAGAGCCGGGTGAGGTGACAGAGGGTTGCAGGGAGTGAGAGCCGGGTGAGGTGACAGAGGGTGGCAGAGGGCAGCAGGGAGTGAGAGCCGGGTGAGGTGACAGAGGGTGACAGAGGGCAGTAGGGAGTGAGAGCCGGGTGAGGTGACGGAGGGCAGCAGGGAGTGAGAGCCGGATGAGGTGACCGAGGGCAGCAGGGAGTGAGAGCCGGGTAAGGTGACGGAGGGCAGCAGGGAGTGAGAGCCGGGTGAGGTGACGGAGGGCAGCAGGGAGTGAGAGCCGGGTGAGGTGACGGAGGGTGACAGTGGGCAGTAGGGAGTGAGAGCCGGGTGAGGTGACGGAGGGCAGCAGGGAGTGAGAGCCGGGTAAGGTGACGGAGGGCAGCAGGGAGTGAGAGCCAGGTGAGGTGACGGAGGGCAGCAGGGAGTGAGAGCCGGGTAAGGTGACAGAGGGTGACAGAGGGCAGTAGGGAGTGAGAGCCGGGTGAGGTGACAGAGGGCAGCAGGGAGTGAGAGCCGGGTGAGGTGACGGAGGGCATCAGGGAGTGAGAGCCGGGTAAGGTGACGGAGGGTGACAGAGGGCAGCAGGGAGTGAGAGCCGGGTGAGGTGACGGAGGGCAGCAGGGAGTGAGAGCCGGGTGAGATGGCAGAGGGTGACAGAGGGCAGCAGGGAGTGAGAGCCGGGTGAGGTGTGCGTTAAGAGCCTGTGATGTGATGTTTCCCGCCAGCCTGTAGTCAGAGAGTTGAGCCAAGGCCAGGGAGCTCAGGCCTGGGAGGGAGACAGAGAGGGAGACAGAGAGAGAGGGAGACAGAGAGAGAGGGAGACAGAGAGAGAGGGAGACAGAGAGAGAGGGAGACAGAGAGAGAGGGAGACAGAGAGAGAGGAGACAGAGAGAGGGAGACAGAGAGGGAGGGAGACAGAGAGAGAGAGGGAGACAGAGGGAGGGAGACAGAGAGAGGGAGACAGAGAGAGGGAGACAGAGGGAGAGAGGGAGACAGAGGGAGAGAGGGAGACAGAGAGGGAGGGAGACAGAGAGGGAGGGAGACAGAGAGGGAGGGAGACAGAGAGGGAGGGAGACAGAGAGGGAGGGAGACAGAGAGGGAGGGAGACAGAGAGGGAGGGAGACAGAGGGAGGGAGACAGAGGGAGGGAGACAGAGGGGAGGGAGACAGAGGGAGGGAGACAGAGGGAGGGAGACAGAGGGAGGGAGACAGAGGGAGGGAGACAGAGGGAGGGAGACAGAGGGAGGGAGACAGAGGGAGGGAGACAGAGGGAGGGAGACAGAGGGAGGGAGGGAGGGAGACAGAGGGAGGGAGACAGAGGGAGGGAGACAGAGGGAGGGAGACAGAGGGAGGGAGACAGAGGGAGGGAGACAGAGGGAGGGAGACAGAGGGAGAGAGACAGAGGGAGGGAGACAGAGGGAGGGAGACAGAGGGAGGGAGACAGAGGGAGGGAGACAGAGGGAGGGACAGACAGAGACAGGGACAGACAGAGACAGGGACAGACAGACAGATAGAGGCAGAGACAGGAACAGGGACAGACAGATAGAGGCAGAGACAGAGAGGCAGAGAGACAGAGAGATGGAGAGGGAGACGGAGAAGGAGAGGGAGGGAGAGGGAGGGAGACAGAGGGTGACAGAGGGAGGGAGAGGGAGACAGAGGGTGACAGAGGGAGGGAGAGGGAGGGAGGGACACAGAGAGAGAGGGAGACAGAGGGAGGGAGACAGAGAGGGAGGCAGAGGGAGGGAGGCAGAGGGAGACAGAGGGAGGGAGTCAGGGGAGACAGAAGGAGGGAGAGGGAGACAGACATAGGGAGACAGACCAAGGGAGACAGAGGGAGGGAGGCAGACAGACAGAGGGAGGGAGAGACAGAGGGAGGGAGAGACAGAGGGAGGGAGACAGAGAGAGAGAGAGAGAGAGAGAGAGAGAGAGAGGGAGACAGAGAGGGAGGGAGACAGAGAGGGAGGGAGACAGACAGAGGGAGGGAGACAGACAGAGGGAGACAGAGGGAGGGAGACAGAGGGAGGGAGACAGAGGGAGGGAGACAGAGGGAGGGAGACAGAGGGAGGGAGACAGAGGGAGGGAGACAGAGGGAGGGAGACAGAGGGAGGGAGACAGAGGGAGGGAGACAGAGGGAGGGAGACAGAGGGAGGGAGACAGAGGGAGGGAGACAGAGGGAGGGAGACAGAGGGAGGGAGACAGAGAGGGAGGGAGACACAGAGGGAGGGAGACACAGAGGGAGGGAGACACAGAGGGAGGGAGACACAGAGGGAGGGAGACACAGAGGGAGGGAGACAGACAGAGGGAGGAGGGCGACAGACAGAGGGAGGAGGGCGACAGACAGAGGGAGGAGGGCGACAGGCAGAGGGAGGGGGGCGACAGGGAGACAGAGGGAGGGAGACAGAGGGAGGGAGACAGAGGGAGAGGGAGGGAGACAGAGGGGGAGACAGAGAGAGAGGGAGGGAGAGAGAGAGAGGGAGAGAGAGAGAGAGAGAGAGAGAGAGAGAGAGAGAGAGAGGGAGAGAGAGAGAGAGAGGGAGAGAGAGAGAGAGAGAGAGAGAGAGAGAGAGAGAGAGAGAGAGAGAGAGAGAGAGAGAGAGAGAGAGAGAGAGAGAGAGAGAGAGAGAGGGAGAGAGAGAGAGAGAGAGGGAGAGAGAGAGAGAGGGAGGGAGACAGAGAGGGAGGGAGACAGAGAGGGAGGGAGACAGAGAGGGAGGGAGACAGAGGGAGAGACAGAGGGAGGGAGACAGAGGGAGGGAGACAGAGGGAGGGAGACAGAGGGAGGGAGACAGAGGGAGGGAGACAGAGGGAGGGAGACAGAGGGAGGGAGACAGAGGGAGGGAGACAGAGGAAGGGAGACAGAGGGAGGGAGACAGAG
The DNA here is from genome assembly GCA_963921515.1 of Calotriton arnoldi. Taxonomy (NCBI): domain Eukaryota; kingdom Metazoa; phylum Chordata; class Amphibia; order Caudata; family Salamandridae; genus Calotriton; species Calotriton arnoldi. The sequence goes on from CAWUFW010008060.1 coordinate 252,175, forward strand.
GGAGGGAGACAGAGGGAGGGAGACAGAGGGAGGGAGACAAAGGGAGGGAGACAAAGGGAGGGAGACAAAGGGAGGGAGACAAAGGGAGGGAGACAAAGGGAGGGAGACAAAGGGAGGGAGACAAAGGGAGGGAGACAGAGGGAGGGAGACAGAGGGAGGGAGACAGAGGGAGGGAGACAGAGGGAGGGAGACAGAGGGAGGGAGACAGAGGGAGGGAGACAGAGGGAGGGAGACAGAGGGAGGGAGACAGAGGGAGGGAGACAGAGGGAGGGAGACAGAGGGAGGGAGACAGAGGGAGGGAGACAGAGGGAGGGAGACAGAGGGAGGGAGACAGAGGGAGGGAGACAGAGGGAGGGAGACAGAGGGAGGGAGACAGAGGGAGGGAGACAGAGGGAGGGAGACAGAGGGAGGGAGACAGAGGGAGGGAGACAGAGGGAGGGAGACAGAGAGGGAGAGACAGAGGGAGACAGAGGGAGGAGGGCGACAGGCAGAGGGAGGAGGGTGACAGAGGGAGGGCCACAGAGGGAGGGCGACAGATGGAGGGAGACAGATAGAGGGAGACAGACAGAGGGAGACAGACGGAGACAGAGGGAGGGAGACAGACAGAGGGAGGGAGACAGACAGAGGGAGGGAGACAGGCAGGGAGGGAGACAGACAGGGAGGGAGACAGACAGAGACAGAGGGAGGGAGACAGAGGGAGAGAGAGGGAGGGAGACAGAGAGAGGGAGACAGAGAGAGAGGGAGGGAGGGAGAGAGGGAGACAGAGAGGGAGACAGAGAGAGAGAGAGAGAGAGGGAGGGAGACAGAGAGAGAGAGGGAGGGAGACAGAGAGAGAGAGGGAGGGAGACAGAGAGAGGGAGGGAGGGAGACAGAGAGAGAGAGGGAGGGAGACAGAGAGAGAGAGAGAGATATGTGTATGCCAGGTCCGGTGGCTCAGTGGACAAAGGCGTCCGCTGCAGGGGCCTGTGTTCCACCTCATGGTCACAGTTTTTCTTGCTCTAGCCCCGCCCGCTCCCCCAATGACCCCGCCCCCACCGGTGCGGCCCTCAGCCACAAACCACACTGTAAATTTGGCCCCCGAGAGAAAGTTTGTGAGTACCCATGGGCTAGAGAGTGGTTAAATGATGTTGCTTCTTCAAAAAAAAAAATATATTTTTTTTTCTTTTTTATTGTTTTTTCTCTCTCTAGAAAGTGTGATTAAATACAGCAATTCGTGTGGGGTGGGGTGTTCATTTCGGTCTAGGTTTGACATTTAGGTGAGATTAAAACACAGAAAGGCATGGTACGCCATCACATGGGAAGGGAAGGGGCCACCACTCATCACATACAGACCTAGAGAGGTCTGCTGCCTTACTTAGCAGGGAGGGGGGATGGGAGGGTAGGGAAGGGGCTACAGGGGGAGAGGGGTGGGAAGGGAGGGTGGGCGAGAGGGGGTAGGGGGGGCAAAAAGCAGAAAATCCAGGAAAGCAAGCTAGTTGGACAGAAGACAAGATGTACCAGTGGTAGCAGCTATACTAGAAGGAGGGCAAGAGAGGTTGAAAGTCCAAATTAGGAAGCAGGGAAGCCGCAATTATGGGTAGGCTGACAATATCCACAATTAATGTTGGTGGACTAAATGATAGGGGTAAAAGAAACAGGGCCGGGGAAATGCTCCGAGCACTTGGTGCTGATATTATATGTCAGCAGGAGACACACATTCCCTGGCAGAAAAAAGGGGTTAATATTATACCAGGGTACTCTCAAGTTGTTTGCTCAGCCCAATCCACCAACACCAGAGGCGTGGCTATACATGTTTCTTCACGACTTTTACCTATTAACCGAGTTAAGGCAGATAAATGGGGCCGGTGGGATATTGCTCTTATACCTAGTCATTGCACTATTTGTACAGTATACGGCTCCAATATTGATGATGCAGAATTGTGGGTAAAATTGGAGACGGAATTAGCGGCCTGGCCAGCGCCTTTAATTATATGTGGGGACCTGAATATTCATATAGATACTGGGGAGTGGGGTAGGGGAGGAAGCCTCAGGTTTATAAAGCTCTAAAAGCTCTTTCAGAAAGTTATGGTCTGGTAGATATGTGGGCATGTAAAAGAATGGGGGATCCAGGCTTTACTTATTTCTCATGCCCACATAGGAAGTATGTCAGACTTGATTACTTCTTGGTCTCAGCCTCTATCGAGGGAGCGCAGATCAAAAGACTCCCTAAGGTCCTCTCGGACCATAACCCACTGGTAATGAGCATTGAGGCCCCGACACATATAAAGGGCCCGACGAAATGGACGTTCGATAAAAAATTATTAGCGATCGACGGAATTATAGAGCATATTAGGGGGTGGACCAAACAGTTTTATGATATGAATAGATATAGTGCATCTAGAGAAATGGTTTGGGACGCATATAAGGCAGGGCTTAGGGGCGAAATAACGAGCTTTGGGGTATTCCATCAGAAACAACAAAGGGATGAAATACAGGCATTGACAGAAGAATTGAGTTTGATGGAGCGACAACATATGGCTGCCATATCACAGAAGCAGAAAGATCAGCAAACTAGTTTAGAGTTAAAAGTAATTAGGGTTAAGGCGAAAATTAATGGAATTTATAACAAGAAAGTGGCTGAAAGATTTCAAATGGCAACTCGGGATAACTACGAGTACGGGGAGATGGCGGGGAAACATCTGGCATTGCGAATGAAACAAAGGGCAGTGGCAAACAATATTTTACAATTAAGAGGGAAGGATGGAACAATAGCTACAGATTTATCAGGAATATTAAAAATACTTACTGACTTTTATCAGGATCTCTATCGCTCTAGGGATTTCAGATCTGATGGATTGGGGGTAGAGGTGGAGAATGAGGCCCCTCAGCTCCTGGAGCTAGAAGTAGATATCACACTGAATGAGGTCCTTGAGGCTTTAGGGACGATGGCTTCAGGTAAGGCATCGGGCCCGGATGGGATCCCGATGGAGATTTATAAAGCTCTAAAGACAGAACTAATCCCATTATTGCTGGATCTGTTTTTGTTGGTACAACATAAGGGGGTCCCACCAAAATCTTGGCAGGAAACTAATATTGTAATATTTCTGAAGAAGGGAAAGGAGCCGGAAGATCCCGCTGCATACAGACCAATATCATTAATCAACACCGACGAGAAATTATACTCCAAGATATTGGCTCTGAGAATGTCTAAGGTAATTGGGACCCTAGTGAGCCCATGGCAGCACGGCTTCATCCCTGGTAGAAGTACCACGGATCACGTTCGAAGGGTTATTTCTCTATTTGATATTTCCGCAGCCACAGGGACACAGATGTCTTTGATATTGCTGGATGCACAAAAAGCATTCGATCAAGTAGAGTGGGCGTATCTGTGGCAAAATTTAAGATCTAAGGGATTTTGTACAAGAATAATAACTGCTATTCAGGCGATGTATGTCGAGGCACATGCTAAAATTCAGCTAATGGGGAAGGAGTCTGGCAGGATTAAGATCACTCGGGGGACGAGGCAGGGGTGCCCATGCTCCCCTATCTTATTTGCCCTCTACATAGACCCCTTGATTAGATCCATGTTGGCGGATCATGCAATTAAACCAATAGTGATCCTGGGCTATCATACAAAAGTACTAGCCTATGCAGATGACATCGCGGTTGTTACCCCAGACCCGCAGAGTGCTATAGACAAGATCGAAAGGCTTGCGATAGAATTTGACAAACAATCAGGCTATAGTCTAAACACCGACAAGACACAGATTGTATGTACCAGAAATACGCAATTCCAGGATGCACGCAGGACAGATGAAGCTACATATTTAGGGATAGCCATTACCGCAGAGGTCGGCTCAACGTGGGAAATAAATTCGGCTCCTCTCTTTAAAAAAAATGGAGGGGGACCTCAAACGTTTGGATAATCTACACCTATCTATTATTGGCAGAGCAAATGTCATTAAAATGACGATGTTTCCTAAGGTGTTCTATCTATGTCGGTGCATACCTATAGAACCGGAAAATTCCATATTTAAAAGGCAGAGGGAATGTTTTCTCAATTTATATGGGGGTATAAGAAAATTAGGAGATCTTTAACATCCATGACCTTACCGCAACACCGTGGGGCTGGCAATTCCTAATCTTCTATATTATTTCTGGGCAGTAACGCTGCAACACATGAGTATATTATTTAGGCCTCAAAGCTGGGACTCGATTGGGGTGGTGGAGGTGGACAAGGAGACCCTGCCATGTATTTATGAGCTAGCAGTTGGTAAACTTGCTCCAGGGCTAGTGTTAAGGCAGCTGGAAGGCAGCTATTATAAGAAAACACGTTTTAAGATTATAAGAGCTGCCTGGAATATATGGCGAAAGATTAGTAAAAATCTGGAAATACCCAGAATTCAAAGATATACATGGTTGTGGCGCTCATCAGCCTTCCTGGTCCCCTTTTATGATAATACAAGTAAAATATGGGAAAAGGCAGGAATAAAACAGATAGGTGACATTGCCGACCAGAATGGGGTCGTTTCGTTTGAGGCACTCCAGATACGATATGGGCTAGATTCGAGCACTATTTTTAAATATATACAAGCGAGGGAGTTGATAAACAAGCTGGTCCTGCAATTCACTAACTTGGCTCGAATCCAGTTATTAGAACTTTTGACGAAAAAGCAGATTCGTGTTAAGGATGTGTATACACTATTGTTGGAGGCCACCCCGGATGACATCTGTAAAGTAGAAAGTGCATGGGCAGCTAAATTGGACAACCCGGATATAGATATTTGTAGGTCATTAGAGCTCTCTAAGAAATTTTTTAAAGTGCAAATCTCAAAGCCCAAACCTATAAAACATTGTTCAGACTCTATTTTACCCCAGCTAAACTTTGGGCGTGGGGGAAACGGGATAATAATAAATGCCCAAGGTGTGATCAGGGACCAGCTGATATAATTCATATGTTTGCTGATTGTGGTAAATTGCTGGCCCTGAAGGAGGGTATTGAACAGTTTTTATGTCAAAATCTGGGGCGGGCAGTATCTCGAACATCAACCATGTTGATATTGGGATTCGATGAAAGATTACAGCTAGACCCTACTCAAGGTCATTTATGCTTTATGGCAACAGCTGTCTATCGTATTTTGATTGCTACTATGTGGAAGGATGTAGATCCACCAACATATCCGGCATGGTATGCTAGACTATCATATATTTAATCTAGAGATGGCCCTGTATAAATGTAAAGGTCGGAGGGCGAGGGGTCGACAGGTCTGGGGTTTATTGATGGAAGAGTAGGGGGAAGGGAGGGAGGGAAAAAAAAAAACAAGAAGCCCGTCAGCGGCGAATGTAACAGGCACCCCTCCTCCACAGCTAGACAAAGAGGAAGACAGCCAGCCACACGCACTGCACTGTCGAGCACAGATCTTGCGTGTACCATCTGCACAAAAGAGTTCTTCCTTAAACAAATAAGGCTTCCAGATGCTTTGTATCACATCAAATGTGCACACTTTAGAAAGTATTGGTTGAAATTGCACTGCTTTGGGAACCTTTCTAAAAAAAAAAAAAAAAAAAAAAAAAAAGAAGAGGTCCTAGATCCCTAATGCAGTTCAAAAGGATCTGGTCCAGCTTTTATTGGGAGTAGCCCTGGCACAAAAAAGTATAGAAATGGAGCAAAACTTAGATTTATCTTTCTATTGTTATATATTTTATAATATATTTCCCCCTCTTTGTTCTCTCCTCCTCTGTTCGCATAAATATGTATGCTGTTTAAGTTATTAATGATGTATATGTCATGTTTTGAATAATATATTGTCAAAATATATGCTGGCTCCACTAAAAAATAAAAAAATATAAAAAATAAAAATAAAAAGAAGCTTCTCCTCTTCTTTTGAGTAGTGAAGAGGGGCAAAGAATGCCGTTAGGACAATGAATTGCCCATTGTGGAAGCGAGTCACAACTTTAGGCAATTAGACCACCCGAGTCTTCAGCACCAATTTGTCTAGAAGAAGGTTGTGTAGAGCGGTTTCACAGAGTGTGTCTTAAGTTCACTCATGCAATGAGCTGAAGGAATCACAGTGAGGAAGACAGCCTTTAGAATCAAACGATGGAACAAGCAGTTGTGCTTCGGCTCAAAAGGTGTACATATGAACAATGTCACGCCCAAGTTTAGGTCCTACTGTAGCATCACAGACAGTCTGGGAGGGAACACGTATGCCAAATCTTTAATAAACCACATCACGACAGGTGATTTTAAGAAGAACAGTTGGTCCGGCAAATGCAAAAGGCTGAAAGGGACTCCAAATACCCGTTAATATTGCCCACAGCAAGGCCTTGCTGAGCCAAAGAAATAATGAAAAGCAGAACATCCGACAGTTTGGTTTGCAAAGTCTCATTCTTGTGAACTCCAAACTAGGACGCAAATTTGTCCCAGGACACAGAGTAAATAGATTTTGTGGATGGGTGTCTATCAGCAAGGGTGACATCTACCACATCACATCGCAGATCAAACGCAGTTAACTGCCGCCGCTCAACCTGCATGCATGTAGGTGTAGATTGCGGAGTTTTGGGTAAAGAGCCCTGCCCTGCTGCTGCAACAGAAAATTCTCCTGAAATGGTAGCTTAATCGGAGGGCAGATGCTCATGCCATGAGGTTATGGGGAATACACTCTCCTGGCCCCATCCGGAGCCAATAGGATGACTTGGGCCCGGTCGTTCCTGATCTTTTTCAGAACTTTGGGCAAGAAAGGCAGGGGCACAGGAGTCCAGCTGGAATGCATCTCTCAGCGAGTCTTTGTGCTGAAACCCCAACACAAAAACTTTGACATTGCACGTTCTCAACGTGCAAAAAGATCTAGCCAGGGTTCTCCCATTGCTGGTAGTTGCCCTATGCCCCCTCAAGATAGAAACACCATTTGTGATGCACCAGACACCAGCAGCTGTGTTTTGGCCCCTCTGGCATTCAAGGATCCCAGCAGGTTGCTTACAGGTCAGGATAATTCCCTGACGCTCCAGCCAGCTACAGGAGTGCCGAGCCTCCCAGCACAGGACCTAGAACCTCACTCTACCATACTGGTTGCAGCACCACATGGCGGTCGTATTGTCCATGACAACCTGCATCAGCTTATGGACAGAAGTAAGGTCTTCAACACCAGATGAATGCCCGCAACTCCAACAGATTGATATGGAGCCAGTCTTATGTCAGAGACCAGATTCCTTTGATCTCCACCTCTCCAAGATGGCCTCCACAACTTAGTAGCGATGCATCTGTAACCACCGTTGACTCTGGGTGGGAAGGGAGAGGGGCCTGATGCTGGACCAATTATGTCTGAGCAACCAACACTGCAGATCGTGAGCAGCCTCTTCTGAATCTGGATGGCATCCACCAGATTTTCTATGTACTGGGCCCAGTGGAACTTCAAATTCCATTGCAGAACCCACATGTGCCAACTGCCATAGTTGACCAGGGAGTTGCAGGAGCCTAAGAGGCCAAGAAAACTCAGAACAACTCTCACCAATATCCAGGACCAATGCTGAAACATTGGTATCATAGTTAGAAAGTCTTGGGTTCGCTGTGGCGAACGGACGGCCTTAAATTGCACTGTGTCCAGGATACCCCCAATGAATGGCAACCTCTGTCTAGGAGTCAAATGCAACTTTGAATTGTGGATCAGGAACCCCAATGATGTTGAAAAGTTTGCTGTTGTCTGGAGGTGGTCTACGACTGACTGTGGCAAGCCTACCTTCAACAGCCAGTAGTCTAAGTACTGGAGGACTGGCATCCTCAACCTCTGAAGTTGTGCAACAACCACCACCATCACTTTCATGAACACCCAACAGGCACCTGTGAGGCCAAAAGAGTACTGCAAACTGGAAATGCTGCTGGCTGAACTGGAATCACAGGAAACGCCTGTTGGACTGCAGAAAGGGTGTAGGAAACTACGCATCCTGCAAGTCCAAGGACACATACAGTCTCCTAGGCCCAGAGCGGTCAAGATCTGGGCCAACTTGAGCATTTTGAGTTTGTTCTCTAGCATGAAGGCATTCAGATGTCAAAGGTCTAAAATAGAGCAATGGGAGAGAAGTAATAAATATAGACATTAAATGAAATATATAGAACGCTGTCCAGCCGGGCAGGAATACTTTTAATCATTCAAAATTTGTGACAAAACAATACAGTGGGAACAGAAACTTGCATCAAAGAAGGTACGAATAAAAGGAAGGCTCAGGCAAAGCTAAAATGCTTGCAAGGTAATTCGGCAATAAGCAAGCAAAATTAAAGAGAAACACCATGCACGTTGAAATGAAAAATATGATTGTGTTAAGGTGTCAAGGAGTCGACGACGTTTCGATCCCATACATGAAATTGCGGGATCATCATCAGGACATTAGGTTAGACGCCTGAGAAAATGCCAACTGCAAGTAGGTGGGACCTGCAGTGGACGGTGGGACGAACGAGCTGGCCAGCTCATCAACCAAGGGATTAGCACGCAGCCGTGAGGGAACGCGAATAGGTTCACTCTGTCAATTGCAAAATCAAATCCGGTTGGGGCGGAGGGGATTCCAGCCTCATTGAAGTCCGCTAAGTAGCCTGGACACGCCGCTACTTAGCGGATTTCAATGAGGCCGGAATCCCCTGCATTCAAGCCACCATCCACTGCAGGTCCCACCTACTTGAAGTTGGCATTTTCTCAGGCGTGTAACCTAATGTCCTGATGATGATCCCGTAATTTCATGTATGGAATCGAAACGTCGACTCCTTGACACCTTAACACAATCATATTTTTCATTTCAATGTGCATGGTGTTTCTCTTTAATTTTGCTTGCTTATTGCCGAATTACCTTGCAAGCATTTTAGCTTTGCCTGAGCCTTCCTTTTGTTCGTACCTTGCTTGATGCAAGTTTGTGTTCCCACTGTATTGTTTTGTCACAAATTTTGAATGATTAAAAGTATTCCTGTCCAGCTGGACAGCGTTTTATAGATTTCATTGAATGTCTAGATTTATTACTTCTCTCCCATTGCTCTTGTGAGGGACCAATGTGTTTGTAGCATACTGATACCCAAGGTCCCGGACCAAATATTGGGTTCCCTTGTCTGTAAATAATAAGGTATAAAATAGGCCAGAGGGCTTCATCCTTTTTTGGCACAAGGAAATAATGAGAGTACCAAACCTCTACTCTTTCTATTCTGGAACCTTCTCTATAGCACCTTTGGAGAGCAGCATTTGCACTTCCTGTAGCAGAATGGAGAGGTGCTCCACTGAAATTCCATCAAAAGTGGTGGAAAGATATGGTGGAGCAAACAGAAAGGGTGGGGCATATCCATGATTAACGCTCTGTATGATCCATCAGACATAAATATGATGGATTTCCATATTGGGAGGAAAGACTGGATCCTGCCTTCCCCCTTGCAGGTGTGCCCCCCCTGAAGGTGTGCCGCTGATGGCAAACTAAAGCAGCTTAGAGGTGGTTGCCGCTGGAAAGGGGGACTGGACCGCTGCCATTGCTGAACTATGTGATGCCTGCCAGATTCCCCACCCCAGCCTTGAAAGGACTTAGTTACTGCAATGGTTGAGACGAATGACGCGGTCTGTATGCCAGCCCCCTGAAGTAGTCCCTGAATTTCCTAAGCTGGTGCGGAAAGTGCTTGGTGGGAGTAAACCGTCCCAGGGAATACTTCTGTGGCTCTACTTAAAACACTACAGGGGAAAATCTGCTTTTTTACCGCTCAACAGGCCTGAGCAATCAAAAGGCTTATCCATGAGCGAAGATTACCCAACTCAAGAAAAACGCATGGAGCGCTTCCACAGATGGAGGCAGAGCACAAGGCTGGTGCCAGCCACCCTTCCCAAGCTGTCACTCTCCTCAGTCGGTGGTTCAAGTGGCGAGTTCACCTTTGTATCAGGGAAGGTATCAAGCCCACTGATATCTTCCAAACCCATATAAAAACTGTCATCATTATAATGAGCGGGATGCTCACCATCTCCTATCCCATCTTCATCGAATCGCTCTAGTAGTGGACCTCGTTCAGCGTAATAACCAAAACAATAATGGAGTCTCTGTTGGCGCAACCGCCTTTGTGGAAGCATTAGTGCAGAGTCAGGCTGTATAATGACTGGTTGCATTTTAGTTATTTCATAGCTTGACATCTGTCAAGTTCAGGATAGGTTAGTTCAGGGTCAGACATCAGAATCATAACTAGAACCTCTTCGGGCACCGGCAACTTCGCTGCCGGTGAGGAGTAGCAGCCTGGCGCAGGTCTAAGCACAGGAGCAGGCATCTGTACCGGAATCAGTACTGGACCCGGAACAAGTTCCAAAGGGTCAGTGGGCATCAGGGAAAGCTCCACCAGCAGTAACTTGACTTAAGGCCCCTGCAGATCATTGGGGCCTAAAGGTGCATCAGAGGGATCCAGAAAAGCTCAGAAGAGCTGCAACATAGCCCCTTTGAAGGTATCGATTTGCTGCAGAATCGTCGTTGGCCCAGAAACTAAGACGCATTGGGATCTGCTGGAGAATCTGCTCTGTACTTGGGACCTCGGGGGAGCCAGACTCACATTGTGATGCCCTCGGACCTCCTTCCTGGACACAAAGTAGCAAGATGGGGAGGGCGAGACCTGCTTTTCTTTTTTATGTTGGCATTTAGATTATAACTTGGACTTACTACAGAACTTTGACCGCGAGGTAGACCTCTTGTGAGATCGGCCCCAGGAAGGAGACCAAAACCGCGCCCATGACCTGGAGCAGACGACTGACTTATGCGAGGGTCTCTACTTCTTATGTTCAGAGACATACAGCTTTGCCTAGTCCTGGATCACCTTCTGGTGCATGAGGGCGTACATGTGGCATGACTTGAGAGTCGTGTCCCAGGACTCAGACACCTCATGCGGGTCTGTGACCAACATCTGTTTTCTGCAATCATGGCATGGCCTTTAGTTGGTCGTTTTCGGATAGGACATCGTTTCTTAGCACAGTGATTTTAAAAATGTGAACATTTTTTTTCAAAATGCTGAAGTGGGTGCGGAGCACAAGATTTGTGTCGGAAGGTGCAGAACGAAAGGAACTAGCATTAGCCCACACAGGTGGCGCTTATATGTGGCTGCACTCTGTCACTTCCGGGGCAGTACAGAGCCAGCACGGAGCCACCTATCAGTGCCCAGAAGCACTGCTAGGAAAGTTTCAGAATCGAGTCTGGCGCCTGCGGAGCATTCTAATGTAAGGAATCTGTGATTAGAAGTATTCATCGGAACAACAATGTTCATTAGGGTAATCACAAATGTAGGAACATAAATTTGAGAAATATGAAGGAGCAAACAGAGAAGCCCCTCTTTTATTCCCAACCGCGCATGTTAACTTTTGGGCAAGGAATGAGCCTCAGTCGAATGACCTCCGAGATGGTCACAACTTCAATATTAAATAAAAACAGTAAAAGGACAAATCAAATTTAGGTGATAGAAGCCTTTCCTGGAATATTCATTCAGGTCTCCAGTACATTTTTTTATGCCGTTTTTTCCCCAATTGTTTAAGAGAATAATGGTTTGTGTGGAGAAATGCGCTTAGACGTTTATAAACTCAGCGTCATCTTACTTCAACACTTTAATACAACTCGTGAACGGCTTAACCATTAATTCCGTGAGAACATCCGTGTTCCAGTTTTGCCTATTGGCGTGCATACAAGTAGTACATATTTAAAAACTGCAGGCGCAGGCATCTCTTCTAGGCAACTTTAATTACGCTGTAAAGTAGAGGTGGTAGTCGGCACATGCATATTTTGTACAATAACTAATTCCACAGGTTGTGAGAACACTAGGTGGATGATACAGATACCAAAACAGTACTAATAATCTTATGTTTTAGTATCGTTGTGTGGGGTTTGAACCTAGGGAACAGACTGTACGCTCTTACTTCATAGTACGAATGAAACTTATCTGCTGTGGTGCTCTTGCTCTCAAGTGCACAGGCTCTCCCGCTTTTACAAAATTACATAGGCTTAAATGTATTACGTGGTGTGCACTATCTCTTCATCCATATGTATATGGATATCTGCGGGTCTATAAAGAGAGATATGTACAAAGCACTTTCTGGACCGTGGGAAACTTGAGTAGAGCAAAAAGGTCCACAAACTGCTCGGAAAGATTTACATTTTAAGCCACGGGACCCACAAAGTGCATTCTCTTCCGGTCAGTCCTCTCCAACCCCTTCACACCTTTTCCCCTTGGTTCTCACAAATATAAGCTTGCGGCACACAAATATAGTCTCAGCGGAGGCTGAAATAGTGGGCAGACATAAATAATGAAACAGAGAAAATGGACTGGGGAGTAGAAAAAGGCTAGCAGCTTATTGATGTCCCCTTCACAACTTGTGGGAACTTATCATTAGATCTAAGTGGGCTAATAAAAGACAAAAACCCAAGCCAATGTAAAACACGAGCAAATGTAAAACACGAGCAAATGTAAAACACGAGCAAATGTAAAACACGAGCAAATGTAAAACACGAGCAAACTGGCCACAGGTAAATCCTTTGCCAACCTGAACATCCGCATAACACGATGACAAGTCACTTTACTCTCATCTTCCCGCAGATCTCTTTGACGGCGACATTCTGTGGAAGTAAAAGAAGCTGTGCCCATTAAGGAGAAAGGAGCATTGACCACTGAAGGAAGTTGAACAGCTAAAGTACCCAACACTGAAAGATATGTCACAGCCAATATTGGAAGCTGAAGAGACTAGCTTGTTGCAAGCACTTCATATAAACTATCAGATACTGAGGAAGAGCCACCTGCGTCAAAGTCACTTTGGGGTTGTACAGGTGCCTGGCAAAGGGGGATGGAGTTCCAACATCTCATCATAGGGTGTTTTTGTCTATATGGTCAAACAAATATTTGGATTTAATTGTGCATGCAACACACTCACAAGAAATGAAATGTTCTGTGTCAGAAGAGAGTATAATAATTTGCACTGCAGAGTAACAGAACCAAAATCTCTTTATCTGTGCTGAGCTCTGATCCAGCCTGGTCATGCTCCTATCACTATTACTGCATTGATCTAAGACCAAGACGCTTTTCAGAGCTTAAGAAATGGTTTCTCAGAACTTTCTCGCGCAGAAACATATCCGTGCCAAGGCTTAAGTCTTAAATATCTTCCTAGGGGCCACCCGAGCTAGGAGAAACCAGAAATGTATGGGTTTTAAATGGGTTCAGGGTACCCACAGGCAATAAACTGGGTGCAGTGCATTTGGGATTTTGGAAAGAAGCTACAAGCGAAATACCATTTTAGAATACCTGTCTTGTAGTCAAATATATCACCCGTGGGTTGCATGGAAACATACCACAACCATCTAATTTTTAACATCTACACACCCTAAAGTGTCTATGTTTGGGTGCCTGGTTGCTGCCGGATTTGCACCGAAGATGACGTTTTTCAGATTTTCAGCATTTTGTTTCCAAACATGGTATTTCCCTCCAGTCTCCATAATGCTGAAACACATCGCTCCCAAGGCTTGACCCAAATCTGTGTTCCCCTAGGTATTCTGGATGCGAGGTTATCAGACATGGAAGGGTTTTCTGAGAGTTCGAGCAGGGATCCAGAGACTAGGATGGTTTTGATGGGGGAGCTTTCAGGGGAGGAATGCAGCATTTGTGATCAAGGTTGGCGGGCACCCAGGCGAACCTACCAACCCCAGACATTTCTGAAAATTTGAGACACATGGGAATCAACTGAGATGCGACTTACTCCACGGGGAAGGATGCCACTACTTCCAGGAGAAATGCAGCATACGCCCTAAGCACCAATTGGTCAAGAAAGAAAGGTAATGCATACCCTGAATTGACAAGGCCTGCAGCTCGCTGATGTGTCGCGTAGATGTGATTGCAATGAGAAACTATTGTGATCTACTTCAAGCACTTCTAGCCATGTATTTATAACACAATCCATGTAAAATCTATGCAAGGTTGGAATGTTCATGATGGATTGGTTCTGTTATGGTGCTGCTGAGGGGGTTCCTAACAGTTGCAGTTAGAGGTGGGAGCACCAGGCATGGAGAGATGGATCTACAATAAACTTATTGCTCAATACCCAGAGTCTGGAGACTTCCTGATTACAGCATAGTTTTGGCGACAAGGAGCCAGCCTAGTGGAGAAGAAATTCCTCCTTGTGTGAACGTCAATGGACTGAAACGTGAGCAACTAAGGGACATTACCGATTAAGAACCAGAAAAGTGGGGATGAACTTTAACGCTTTACTATTTGGGCAAGTGCTCAAATTTTCAGGCAACCACGCAAGGCTGCCCAGTGAAGGCCTCACTCATCCGCTGTGGGCGCGAGGAATCGAGCACTTTACGGTGATCAAACTCACTCGCTGTCTTCCAGTGCAAACGGAGGAGTGCTCAAACCACCACAACGCAACTATCCTCAAAAGTGAGCAGAGCGCGGAGTCTGCATCTAGGAACTGCTGGCAGGCTGTGCAGACAGCATAGAGGAAGGCTGTCGCATGCACACAAAAAAAAAAAAACACGTTGTCCACGCCCACCACATATTAGAAGAAATAACTAGTTTGCATGTATGAACTGTTGGCAGGCTGGGCAGGTGCATCAGTAAAAGTAATGGAGATTATTGACAACTCAGCATTTAAAGTTACAGCTGTCTGAAAATAATATGGACGTTACCATTATTACACCTCCACTACTTTTCTTGGCACAACCTGGAGTCCCAATTAGAGTGGGAGGAATGGGTGGATATATTCGACAATTATTTGGAGGCACTGGATGGGCAGGAGTTCAGGTCAAGCCGGATGAAAGCAATCCTTCTAAGTACGCTAGGGAAGGAAGGACAGCATATCTCCAACTACTTACCCCCGACGTTGAACAACGAAGGGCAACCTATAAAGGATGTGCAATGTGAAGCCAGAAAACTACTGGAGATGAGATTTGTCAAGGGTGCCAATGTGGTTATGAGGAGGTATAAATTTTATACTCAGCCACGGAGAGTAGGCGAATCTGTAGACTATTTCATAACAAGGTTACGAGAACTTTCAGTCAAATGCAAATTTGGAACAATGACAGACGAGCTGATGCTCATTGTACAATGCAGAAACAGAAAAGTGCAGGAACGCTTTTGGGCTGCCAAGGATCCATCTTTAAAAGATGCAATTGAGATTGCTAAAATTGTGGAAGAATCAGAGTATTGTATGAAGGAGATGGATTGGAGCGATATCAAAGGGGGGAATGAGGTGTCCGCAGTGGACAAAGTGGATGATGTGGTGGCTACGACCTCTAAGTGGGGTGCAAAAGGAGAAAAAAGTGTTCTCAGAAACAAATATGTTCACAAGATGTGCAATAGGTGTGGGAGTAGCTACCACACTTCGGACTTAAGACATTGTTTCACCATTGGGAAGAAGTGTAGACGGTGCGGGCACAAAGGACACTTTGCTATGATGTGTAGGAATAATGGCAAAGACAAGGTGGCAGTTGTGAAGGAGAAAATACCTGCAGTGGAAAATAGTACAAGACCTGATAGGGTTTTGTGTGTAGGGGAGATAAAGGTTGAGGAGGGAAGAAAGAACAGGCCCAAAGCAGAATTTACTATAAGAGAAGAAAAAAAGAGTTGATGGTAGATTCTGGCTCATTGTATACAATTATTCCCAAAAGTATGTTT
Organism: Calotriton arnoldi; assembly: GCA_963921515.1. Lineage (NCBI taxonomy): Eukaryota > Metazoa > Chordata > Amphibia > Caudata > Salamandridae > Calotriton > Calotriton arnoldi. The sequence goes on from CAWUFW010008060.1 coordinate 267,797, forward strand.
CTTTCCAAATGGCCTCTTATAAGGTTGTTACCAAAGGACATCAATCTGGGAGGGTATCAGGGTGGGCAGATAGACTTCACAGGGTATATGTATACAGATATTGAGTTTAGGAGCAGGCAAATCAAAGGCAGAGTGTGCATAGCAGAGTCAGGACCATCTATTTTAGGGTGTTTTTTATCAATACGATCTTCATATAAGAATCGACCTATGTGTGCCGATTCAGGTGATGGTAGTGGAAGACACAACTGGGAGTGATATTTTAGAGGGTGCAAAGGATGTATTCACAGACGCGATGGGGCAGTTGAAAGGGTATATGCACGAAAAAAACTTAAACAAGGAGCCTGTGACGAACTGCTACCACCTCCACCTGCATCGTCAGACACTGTCACAGATAACTTCCCCCTTACCTGTCTCCCTATCCTCTCCTCTATTTTCAGAACGTGACTATGGAAAAGAACAGGGACTGTCCCTTTAAGGAACACACACTCGGAGATTCCTTTCCTGATCATGTGACTTGGTCAGGTGACCCGGTCGCTTACAAAGAGGAAGAAGGGGCTCCTAGCTGGCGTTCGTCTGGAGCAGCGTGGTCGGGGAAGGACGAGCCCTGGGAGGAAAAGAGGAGTATCCAGACCTTTTTCGTGAACCCCGGACTCCAGGATCCTACGGAAACCGAGTGCGGAGAGGAAAAGACGCCAGAGCAAGAACGTCAGGAAACCAGCGGCGTGGACGACCCAGAGCGGGAGCCGGACCCTATTCGGCATCGCGCAGAGGCCAGCCGCGTCCCAGGAGGGGCGTGGCTCCACAAGGTACGGGGGAGATTGGAGACCGTGTGGGGAAGAGGGATCAGGGCCGGCAAGGACAGGGCGGGTGGAGGGAGCAGAGTACGCTAACCCGCTCGTGCTGTAACCGTGCGCGTAAGCGCTGTAACAAAGAAAACAATAGAGAGCACTGGTGTTGGTATCGGGTGGCTTCTCCCTTCACTCCCTTCCCCTGAACATCGTTGTAGCACAACGGAACAGATTCCTTACGGGGCATATCTTTTTTTTTTTTTCTTCTATGGTTGCTGGCTGACCTTCCGGTGGGACCTTGCCCTGCAAGTACAAGAGAGAGAGAGAAAAGGTCTAAACTCACCCCCCCCTCTCTGACGGAAGAGAGGGAGAAGGCGGTGCCTGTCCCTGTATGACACCGGTGGAACCTCCTTGAACAAACAATTCTGTGGCCAAATCATCCTGACATTATTGTATTGTCAATAAACCTGCATAATCCGATACTAGCGTCCCTGTCTGCTTCTCCACCACGCCACACGTGGTGTCAGAAGTGGGATTTAGTTACGCTCCACCAAGACTGCAGCTAAGGAGAACTTAATCCAGCAGTTAATACGTGGCCAGGAGAAGGTGGAGTGGGCTGTAGAGAAACAAATGTCCTCTGCCCAAGCTGACAGGGAGATGTTCAAGGACTCTATGAGAAACCAGGCGGAGAACATGCAGAAGGTGGCAGATGACCGGTTACAATTGTCTGCCCACTTACAAACCCGCGCTGGGACGGGCCCCAACATGTCCTTACAGAAATACCTGCCCGGGGAAGACCCTGATGCATTCCTATTAAATTTCGAGAAGGCAGCCAGAGCATCAGGGTGGCAGGAGGCCAAATGGCCTTTTTTCTTGGCTCCTCTCCTCACAGGAGAAGCGCAGGCTGCCTACTAGGTAGCCAATGCCAACGGAGACACTCCATATAATGAGATAAGGGGAATCATTCTAGACCACTTAGGACTGGACTCAGAGGCCTACAGAGTGCGGTTTAGAACGGAACGGGGAACACCCGCTGATAACCCAAAGACCTTATACTTCAAGCTGAAGACTGCAGACGACAAGTGGTTGAAACCACAAGCCAGTACCAAAGAAGAGATCATGTCCTTGATCTATCTGGAACAATATGTGGAAGCCCTGCCCTTCCCCATCCAACGGTGGCTTAAACAGCATACCCACCCAACGGTTGAACAGGCAGTAGAAATGGCCACTTCTTTTTACAGGGCCCAACCCCGTTCCTTGCCTTGGGAGTCCGACAAATCCATACGTCCTCCCGGGCCCCCTGGGAAAACCGAGAGAAAAACCCCCGAGACCTGTCCCAGAACCCATGAAGCCCCCGTCAGTATCGTCCTGATCCGACTTCCACCAAGGGTCCTCAGTGTTTTGATTGTGGTGAGTGGGGCCATATTGCCAGGACTTGTCCCCGCAAGAAAACACAGGATGAACCCATGGATATAAGCTGTATACCCCGTTCCATACTCTATACCGAGGAAATGGGACCCAGCTTTTATGTAAGTGTGCTTGTGAAGGGCGCGACTGTGAGAGCATTATTGGATTCAGGCTGTCGCCAGTCTGTTATACTTCAATCACTGGTAGATCCGTTAACCGCCCCAACCGGAGACACTGTGCCTATCAGATGCGTCCATGGGGACATCTGTGTTTATCCTTTGGTCCAACTACCTATTTCTCTACCAAGCGGTCCAATCTTACAAGCCAAACTAGGGGTCTTGCCCTCTCTCCCTGAACAATTGATTCTAGGACAGGACAATCCAGCCTTTTTATCTCTGCTTAGGGACAAGATACAGCTCATAAGACCCCAAGGTCCCGTTCGTCCGTCCCTCCTCACTGAAGCCCCCTGGCTCTCGGACAGGAGCTTTAGGTTCAGCCAACACCATGATCCTACCCTTCGGCCCGCCTGGGAGCATGCCCGGCAGACCGATCGCACGCCAAACCCTAGTTGTCCCTTTTTCCTGGTCAAAAACGAACTCCTATATAGGATTGGGAACCGGAGTACGCTAACCCGCTCGTGCTGTAACCGTGCGCGTAAGCGCCGGGACAAAGAAAACAATAGAGAGCACTGGTGTCGGTATCGGGTGGCTTCTCCCTTCACTCCCTTCCCCTGAACATCGTTGTAGCACAACGGAACGGATTCCTTACGGGGCATATCTTTTTATTTGTTTATTTCTATGGTTGCTGGCTGACCTTCCGGTGGGACCTCGCCCTGCAAGCACAAGAGAGAGAAAAGGTCTAAACTCACCCCTCCCTCTCTGACGGAAGAGAGGGAGAAGACAGTGCCTGCCCCTGTATGACCCCGGTGGAACCTCCTTGAACAAACAATTCTGTGGACAAATTATCCTGACATTATTGTATTGTCAATAAACCTGCATAATCCGATACTAGCGTCCCTGTCTGCTTCTCCACCGCGCCACAGAGCCATATCAGTACAAAATGTCAGGAGGATACCGATCATGGTGAGGGAGGAAGTAAAGAAAATGTTGGATGAAATATTAAAGAATGGAACCATTGGACACATTGAAACATCTGCTTGGATCTCCCCAGTAGACATTTTGGAAAAGGCAAATGGCAAACTGCGTTTTTGTGTGGATCTTAAGGGGCCTCAATCAAATTATTTGTCACAGACAATTTTCCTCTGCCAAATATTAATGGGCTCATTTGATTGCTGCAAAGGGGGGAAATACTTTTCTAAATAAGACCATAGACCTGCGTACCATCAAATTCGTCTCCATGAGTCTTCGAAACCCTTGACTGCTTTCATAACAATGGAAGGCACTTATCAGTTCACAAGAATGTAGTCTGGGCTATCTTCAGCCGCTAGCGCCTTCCAAAGAATGGTCAGTGAGGTATTTATGCGTTTGAAGAACGTCATTTATTTTCAAGACTATATATTAGTGTTTGGTGACAGAGTGGAAAGCCACAACATGGCTTTGAAGAAGGCTTTAGGCAGACTTTCCGACTCAGGTCTAACGTTGCGCAAGGTGAAATGTGTATTCTTAGTAACAGAAGTTGAATACTTGGGACATATCTAATCTGTTGAGGGGAGGGAACTAAAGAAAGATTTTCTTGCATCAATAAAATTAGCACCCATACCACAAGACACGGTCCAATTGTGATCATTTCTTGGATTGGCTGAATATTATTCAAAGTTTGTTAGAAACTTTGCTAGCAAAACAGAATGTTTGAAAGCGTTGATGAGAAAAGGGGTTAATTTCTTGTGGGGCATAAACCAACAAAAATGTTCTGATAACATTAAAAAAAAGAGATCTCTAAGGCAGGTATTCTAGTTCCCTTTGACACTAAGAAAAGAACAATCCTCACAGTAGATGCCAGTGCCACTGGCATAGGGGCAGTGCTATCTCAAAAGTATGGATCATCAGAAAAATCTGTGGCATTTGCCTTGAGCTCACTGACTGCAGTTGAGCATCATTACTCCTTGATTGAGACACACTAGTAGCAGCATGGTGAGTGGAATATTTTAGGACATGTGTGTCGACATCAAATAGTTCTCCGTACTGACCACAAGCCTCTAGTGAAGATATTATCCCCGGGAGGTGTTGGGAAAGGTTCAGCAAGGCTTGCAAGATTGGCCTCACGGCTGCAGGAGTACAATTTTACCATTGAGTATATACCCGGGTGGAGGAATGTCCAAGCCGATTGCCTGTCACCATTGTTGCTGGATTGGAAAAGTGTAGATAAAGAAGGTGTGGATAGAAGTGCAAAGGGAGGATTGGTGGTGATTGCAGCGGATGTCATTTAGTGGAGTCTTGGAGCTCTTGGTGACTTGGAGTAGTCATGTGCCAAGAACAACAAAGAAGTTTTGAAGGCAGTACAGCAAATGATCAAGAAAGGGGAGAGGAGTGACTTGCCGAATGCCCAGAGGCCCTTTAGTAAAGTATTGGATGAGTTATCATGGGATACCAAAAAGGTGGTTATGCAAAGCGACAAGCAGTACCGCCCAATGAAGATCGGAAGGAGTTAATTGAAATATCTTATGAGGGGCATGTAGCGCAAATGGTTATGAAGAAGAAGTTGAGAATGGAGTTTTGGTGAACTGGGATGGACAATGATGTAGTGTCATAGGTGGAACGGTGTGGTGAGTGCAGGGAATTTGAGAAAAGGTTGAAAGTTGGATCTCAAGAGGAGTTAGGCTGCATTCGTTATCCGGGTCAGGTGTGGCATAATGTATGTCTCGATTTTATTGGTCCAATGTCAGGTGTTGAACGTGCAAAGAGATTTGCCGTTGTTTTGGTTGACATTTATTTGAGATAGTGGACTGTAAGGTTTCTTCCAGAAATGTTTAACAAAATCACGATAAATGTGTTATGTGAGGTCTTCAGGGAGGAGGGTTTTCCTGCTGTTCGTATTCCCTGCAACGGAACCCAATTTACATCTCAGGATATGGAGGAATTTTAGAGTACCTGTGGTATTAGCCATTCACGCACAGCGTTGTATAATCCCCAGGCCAATGGAATGGTTGAGAGGGCAAATTGCATGGTTAAGGGTGCTTTAGAATTAGCATTAGCTAATAGGTTGGATGTCGAGGAAGTGGTCTCGGACTTGGTGTGGTCATTCCGCACCATGGAGCATGCTGCCACCAAATTGGTTCCCTTTTGTGTAAGGAGATGGAGGAGACCTACTGCCAAGCTTTTTCCATCTTGGATTAGAGTTATTTGCAAGAGTATGCAAGATGATTTTAACTATATTATTCACATCCCATTTGGTGTAAAGAGGAAAAAAAGAAATATAAGTTATCTTCAATAGTATGTTTTGGTTTTAGCAACTTCCTATTCACTTTAAAATGTTTCTGTTCTTAGGTTTCAATTTTTAAATATTCCTCTCTCTCATGTTTATTAACTTATCATTTGCTTATATCCATTTTGTTATTCTATTATATTTATGATTAGCTTGTGCTGTAAAAGAAGGGAGATATTTTGTGATCTACATCAAGCACTTCTAGCCATGTATCTATAACACAAGCCATGTATATCTAAGCAAGGTTGGAATGTTGATCATTGATTGGTTGGGTTATGGTGCTGCTGAGGGGGTTCCTGGCAGTGGCAGTTACCACTGGCTGGAGGTGGAGGCATCACGCATGGAGAGCTGTATCTACAATAAACGTATTGTCCAATACCCAGGGTCTGGAGACTCCCTGGTTATAGCATTATCCCCGTCTTCCCAGCCTTAGAGCAAACTATGGAGAAGCCTCAAAAGAGCACACATCGAGAATCATAGTATCAAACTAAGACCCCACTGAGGCATAATGAAGGGAGCAGGGGGAAACGCATGTGAAAGTCCTTTTAGAAAAACGCACCACAATGGGTGATTTGAATAATGAGGGCTGATCAAGTAAACAAAGGACGCCCGAAAGGGTCTCTAAGTAACCCATAACAGTTCCCACAGCAAAGCTTTGATGAGCAAGAGAACACAGACAATCTAGTCTGTAGAGGGTCAACCTGCTTCTTCTCACATCAGGTGACCAACTTGGATTAGCAGCTTAAATCAATTGGATCAGCTGAAGGGTGGCAGGAAGCCAAAATTACAGCAACCACTTCAGATGCTAGATCAAGGCACCCAGTTAGTTCTGCTTGAACACAAAACATGAAGATATAAAATTGAGGTGGGTCAAGTCCAGCACTCTGCCTTGCTACTGCCTTGCAATGTTCAACACTCCGTCCATCATCCCCTTTGGTTTTGCTATGTTCGCCCTAAGTTGGCAGGGTATGCCCAGACGTGGGTCCCTTGCTCACTTTGCCACTGGATTCAAGATAGCCTGGCTGATGGCGGCTGTAAGCCAGAAACCGGTCCCAGGATGCTTGTTTCCGGTCCAGGGAAGTCATGGCTCGGCAGTTCGGGCTGGACTGTTCCCATGAGGCACAGGGTCAGACTGATTTGCATATGGCCATGTCTGAACTGGGGTGGCGGAGTGAGCTAAAGAATGATGATGGATTAAACCCAGATCAGTTGACTGGGGGTGAGTGCTTGCAATGTTCAACACTCCGTCCATCAACCCCTTTGGTTTTGCTATGTTCACCCATAGTTGGCAGGGTATGCCCAGACGTGGGTCCCTTGCTCACTTTGCCACTGGATTCAAGATAGCCTGGCTGATGACGGCTGTAAGCCAGAAACCGGTCCCAGGATGCTTGTTTCCGGTCCAGGGAAGTCATGGCTTGGCAGTTCGGGCTGGACTGTTCCCATGAGGCACAGGGTCAGACTGATTTGCATATGGCCATGTCTGAACTGGGGTGGCGGAGTGAGCTAAAGAATGATGATGGATTAAACCCAGATCAGTTGACTGGGGGTGAGTGCTTGCAATGTTCAACACTCAGTCCATCATCCCCTTTGGTTTTGCTATGTTCGCCCTAAGTTGGCAGGGTATGCCCAGACGTGGGTCCCTTGCTCACTTTGCCACTGGATTCAAGATAGCCTGGCTGATGACGGCTGTAAGCCAGAAACCGGTCCAGGGAAGTCATGGCTTGGCAGTTCGGGCTGGACTGTTCCCATGAGGTACAGGGTCAGACTGATTTGCATATGGCCATGTCTGAACTGGGGTGGCGGAGTGAGCTAAAGAATGATGATGGATTAAACCCAGATCAGTTGACTGGGGGTGAGTGCTTGCAATGTTCAACACTCCGTCCATCATCCCCTTTGGTTTTGCTATGTTGCTACTGGGACAGCAGATCCTCCAAAAGAGTAAGACGAAATACAGGACAGATATACAGGGTCAGCATTTTGGAGTAGCAGAAACTCTTAGCCCATTCAGGGGCCACATGTATCAACTGAAGGTATAATGCGACTCCTATCCACTCCTGAGAAGGAAAATCCACTGTAGAAAACACTTGACTAAATGTGTTTTTATAGGTAGCAAATAAGTCTATTGAGTCTTCTCCACAGTGGATAAGTTACCCAGTGCCATCTCCAGGGGAAGGACACCACTGGTGACTGGCAAGATGAAGTCTGCTGAGCTAGTCTGCCCTAATATTGAGGGATTCCACTAGGTGACTGACCAGCAGGGACATTCCGTTAAGTGCCAGCCGTCGCCAAAGCTTCAGAGCCCGGAGGACAAGGCCCATTCTGTCCTACTTGTTGTAGTACCACATGACAGTGGTGCTATCCCTCTGAACCTGGATATATCTACCCAGGATAGCTCCCAGCTCCAGAACATTTATGAGGTGGCACTGCTCCAGCTGAGAACAGAGACCTCTCATCTCCACCTTATCCAGATGATCTCCCTATCGCAGTGATACACATCGGTGCCAACCTTAAAATCTAGAGAGCAAGGAAAAAAGCTTGCCTGTCACTCACCACTAAAGGTCCTAATATGGATTCTATCTGAAAGGCTTTCCCAGTCCTGGGCCCACTGTAGCCGTAATAGCCAATGAAGGGTCCACCTGGGTCAATGGGTGCGAGGCACCAGCAGCATGCAGGATTCCGAGAGCCAAAGCAGCCTCAGAATCATCAGGGCCAGAACTGATGCTCCCTGCCCAAATCATCATGACCATAGCCTGAAATCCCAGACTTATTGCAGGGTTGGGAAGGCCCGGAAGGCTACCTGTCCAGAAAAGCTCGATAAAGTAAATCCATTGTCTTGGCAGGAGCTGGAATTTTGGCTTGATGAAAAACCCCAGGGTGGACAGAATTCATACAGTTGTCTGATGGTAGTTTGAGACAAGCTACAGTGAGCCCACCTTCAGCAGCCAGACAATGAGGTATCAGCATACCTGTATCTAGGACCTACGAAGATGCGCCACAACCACCAATATCAACTTTAGGAATACCAGAGGGGCAGATACAAGGCCAAAGGGCAGTAGCGAAAATTGGAGGTGGTGTGAAAATACTGCAAAGCAGAGATTCTTCTTCTGCTATCGGCACACAAACGTATGCGTCTTGCAGGTTCAGCGACACCATAGACTCATTGGGATCGAAGACCTGCAGAACCTGAACTAGCTGCATCATTTTACATTTCTTCTTTTTGAGGAGTTCGTGGAGGGTGGGGATGGGGGGCGGGGGTGTTAATTTTAAGTAAAAAAATTTAAAAAAAACTTACCTTTGGCGGTCCAGACTCGTGTTGCGTCATCTTCGCAGGAAGCAGCCGCAGGCAGCCTCCCTCTCCTCCTCTAAGCCAATCACAACACTGCAATGGCAGTGCTGTGATTGGCTGGGACGCCAACCGCACAGGCGTCCATGGGGAGGCCGTTTTCTCCATGTAGGCAGCCTACATGGAGAAAAGGGAGTGTGTGCATGACTGGTTTGGTCGGCCCTGGGGCCGACCAAACAGTCAGCGCTCACAACATTGGGCTTGCCACTCCACCCCTGGACTCCAGCAGACTCGCCCGCCCCCAACCAACCCTTCTTCTGCTTTCTCGCATTTTATGTTTCTGCTTCTCGCACTGCGAGAAAGCAGTGGGGCAACGCTCCTCCGCCCACATGGAGGAGCCGCCCCTGAATATACCGCCATGGACGTCATTTAGGGGGTCGCTGCTGCGACCCCTGGCATGCCCCTTGTGACCCCTGGCACTGCCTTTGCGACCCCTGGCATCCGCAGTGGCAAAATCAGTGGCAGGAACATTAATAGAATGTATTCACAGGTCTTCTTTATATGTATTTTACCTGTAAATAATATTTTTTGTATATGTCAAAAATGAAAGGTTTACTGTCAACTTGATTGTTTCTCTACACATTGAGATTTGAAAATAGATATACATGTTTTCACTGATTGAGATCTTGAAAAAAGCAAAACAAAAAGCGTTTTAAAAAAAGGAGAAAATGATGTATACAAAATGAAAAAAATCTTTTAATAAAATGTAATGACTTTTGTACAACTTTGTATGGAAAGAGTAATTATTGTGGAACAGCCCTGTTGTTGAGCCTTTTGTAGGCAACCAGTAAAATGATATAGGTTTGACAGGAGTATCTACTCGTAGGAACAGAAGAGGTGGGGGCTTCACTCACCTGTTTTTTTGTACATTTTTTATTATACTAATAGTGAATGATATTACATTATACCCTATTAGTTTAACAAAACTATGGAGCACAAATAGCTGGAATATGACTTTCCCTGGCAGTTGAGGTAAGTAAGAAAATGCTTTTAAATGTATGTATGTTGTGTGTGTGCTTGCTGTTTTGAGTGTATTTATGTAAGAGTGTGTGTATGAGTGAGATTGTGTGTATGTGTGAATCTGTGTGCATGTGTAGACAGAGTGTGTGAGTGTGTGAATGCGTGTGTATGTATAAGTATATGCATGTGTGAGTGAAAGTGAAGGTCAAGGGGCATGTAGAGCCACTTCCGCTACCTCTGGCATTTTGGTGAATTAACGTCCGTATATGCCGCCCACTCTCTTTTCCAATATAAACCCTGGTATCCAGGGCCTTTACACAACAGAAATTAAGGTTCAGGAAGTCAGGGGGAAAGGTCACTCAAAGCCCACACCCGGTAAATGCACGCCTAATCCTACTTGGAAAGCAGTCTCCGGCACTTGACTCCAAAGAGCTCGAACGAGAACACACAGCTGCGCCCCTGCGTTAGGATGAAAGCCGAGGGTAACCTCTCCTCTCAGCACTGAATTGGCGCCCTTTGTGAGGTACAAAACAAATGCCAGAGCCAAAGTGGTGTCAATAAAGAGAATTTAACTCAAATAAATTATAAAGCAGAACGTCCTAAAGACTTGGGCAGCTTAAGCAGGGATAGGATCCGCTGGCCAACAAATAGGAAATGCTATATATAATAATAACCCAAAATAAACACCTTATCTGATGGAAATAATCTGGTGGGGAATGGGTCAATTCATCGTTTGACAGACACCGCACTAGATCATATCTAGTAGTTTCCCCACGGATTCCGACACGGAGCACGCAGTATCATGCTTGGATGAAAACAGATAGCTGTAAAACTTTCCTAAGCCCCGGGTATGTGTACTTGCCGTTTCGACAACTGTGTCAGGCAGCGCCCCCCACCCCTCACCTCCCTTTGTCAACTTGCCACCGCTGCTCCGCAGTGTATCACTTACTCATCGCCGCTGCCGCCGTCCTCTGCGTCACAGGGCTCTTCTTGGTCCAGAACTCGGATCCCCAAGGACTGGACGGCTCTCATCAGAATAGCCCCCATCGCCTCCACGGACAGCTTCTCGAGGACGATCACCCGGCACCGGCTCAGCAGGGCGGCGTTGACCTGGAAGGAAGGGTTTTCCGTGGTCGCCCCGATCAGAGTCACGGTGCCGCACTCCACATGTGGGAGGAAGGTGTCCTGAGGATGGGAGGGAGAGAGAACCAGATGCACGTTGAAGACGACCCTGAGCATCGCTTGTGAGTACAATTCTAGGAGGCTTTCTGCACTCTATTACAATCTATTATTTGCACTAGGACGTTAACCAAACTCACATGCAGAGGAGAAACGGTTCCTTAATGGGCATGAGTGATGGTATATGGTAAACACCTGTAGGTTTCTCAAAGATGTGTGTGTAAGAGGTGATTTGAAGCTGGCTGACTGCATTTCTAAAGCGCTCACTACCCCGAAGGGTCTCTCGGCGCTAGCATTAATCAACCTGATTGCCAAGCAGACTGAACTGAACAGCTTTTCTCCTGCAGGTAGTAGGTATGGAAATATGAATTTTAGTCAGTCGGCATCCTATTCCTGAATCTTTCAAAGCTTTTCATTGTTGCTCTTGTTTATATCAATTAAAATATCCATGACTGACAATTTTCGTATTTTGAAATTGCAGTTGCACAGTAGTGTTATTGCATGTGAGAAAATTAGAAGGGGCTCACATACTGATTGGCCATTGTTTTTTAATTTATGTCATACAATATAGAAATTTACTCTCATAGGCCTACAATTACTTTCTGCAAACATTTTGCCTTTTTGGAATTATCAACGAATTTCATAACTGTTCCTGAAAACCTGTGGTTGAATACATTTCTGCACACAGAAATGTCATAATGAAATATATTTGTACTGTTTTTCTATGGGAAAACTGCTTACTTCCCACACACAAACAAAACAACCAACCCAGCCCCTCAACTTGGGAGTACATCTCTGACCATTTTCGGGGCAAGAAAGTGTCTGCTGAAAGTCCATGAATATCACCTAACTTGCGAGTTAGACAGGAGTAAATCTCTGATCATATTCAGGGCAGTAGCGTGCTTGCTGAAAAGTCCGTGAATACCAAATACACAAATACTTGTGATTTGTAGGCGTTCACTACTTTGACATAAGTTTCCACAGAGGTACACCTCCGGTCTGTCCCTGTGCACAGATCTGATCACACTAAAAAGTCTGTCATCGTGATTAAATCAATTTGTAAATTCATGGCCTCTGACTCAGTAAATTGAATATGCGTGTAAATAATATTTGATCACTTCAGTGCAACTCGGGATGTATTTAAGAATTGGGCCCCACGCACTTAGTAAAACTTGCACTTAATACTTAAGCTTGGGAATCCCTCACATAATCACCTTTATGAAGCCTTGCACACCAAGTTGTATTTTCACCAGTTCATACTCATTTTTGAACTTTAAATTTACTTGCGTAGGCGATTTAATTAGCCGTATGCAACAGTTTGTTATGAAGGCTAAATGAATCTAGAGGTGGTGTACCTGCATACAGTTTTTACAAACTGAACATCAACATACTTCACACTTTTAGTTACAAGACTAACTAAATCTACTGAACAAATAATAATAACTATAGAGGCTAGAAAAAAAACCTATTTCAGCTTTGGGAAGTGCGAGGCCCAAAACGTTTCATCGCAAAACCAAAGGGGATGATGGACGGAGTGTTGAACATTGCAAGCACTCACCCCCAGTCAACTGATCTGGGTTTAATCCATCATCATTCTTTAGCTCACTCCGCCACCCCAGTTCAGACATGGCCATATGCAAATCAGTCTGACCCTGTGCCTCATGGGAACAGTCCAGCCCGAACTGCCAAGCCATGTCTTCCCTGGACCGGAAACAAGCATCCTGGGACCGGTTTCTGGCTTACAGCCGTCATCAGCCAGGCTATCTTGAATCCAGTGGCAAAGTGAGCAAGGGACCCACGTCTGGGCAGGGAGGACCTGGCCTGGCAGTTCGGGCTGGACTGTTCCCATTGGGCGCAGGGTCAAGACTGATTTGCATATGGCTGGGTCCAAACTGGAATGGCATGGTGAGCAAAAAAACGATGGATTTAGGCCCAGATCTCTGTACTGGGGTGAATGTACGACATTATTCTGCATTCTGTCCATCAATTTTTGTTTTTGCATTTGTCACCCCGAGTGGGATGGGTATGCCCAGACGTGGGTCCCAGGCTCTCCATGCCACTGGAGTCAAGCTATCCTGGCTGATGAGGGCTGAAAGCCCGAAACCGGTCCTAGGATGCTTGTTTCCAGTCCAGGAGGACCTGGCCTGGCAGTTCGGGCTGGACTGTTCCCATTGGGCGCAGGGTCAAGACTGATTTGCATATGGCTGGGTCCAAACTGGAATGGCATGGTGAGCAAAAAAACAATGGATTTAGGCCCAGATCTCTGTACTGGGGTGAATGTACGACATTGTTCTGCATTCTGTCCATCAATTGTTGTTTTTGCAAAACGTTTCATCAGCATTTTCTTTAGAGACCAATAATAACTTATTTCCACCAGCTTTAGATGTGTTCCTAAATACCAATTCTGGTTACTTTGTTAATTTTTATTTATGAGCTTATGCGTTATCTGTAAACAGAAAGACTGTACCACTGCAGTTTTTATGGTCGGGCTTGAAAGCGCAGCTGTCACCAGACAATTGTGTGAGAATGACCAGAAGAGGGCCTTTGACTCCGTCCACATTAGGATCTAGAAGTACATGTTTTGATTGGGCAGAAGCAGTGTGCTTCCACAAAAAAGTGCTTGCCCTCCACAAAGCTGTGATCATTTTGTTTATTTATCCAGCTGCCTAAGCTTAAACTTTCAGGGGCACACACATTAAATTGTGATGCTATTAAAGCCTCTTAGATAACTAGATAATTTATGGCGTTTTTCTCTGGCAGCAGCAGCACAGATGGGATGAGGGCAGTCTTCAATCAACATGGATTTTAAGGTCAGGCTTGACAGTCCCAACAATCAACTGACCTTTTAACCTACACCAACATTAATCTACAGTTCTTTGCTTCCACACAAATACATATACATTCCCATGCTATCTACTTGTATTCCTTCACATTACCAACAACATTGCTTTAAAGCCAGACCTATTGGCATTGCCAGTGCTTGTTGGCTTTTCTGCAGACCTTTGCCTTGCATGCAAAAGCTTCTGAGAGAGATGTTCTCTGGTACACGGGGCAACTAACTATCATGCCCATACCTGGGATGGGTAAAAAAGTGCTAGCTATGCAGCATGACCCAGCATGTGCCCCGGTTCTGGGTTGCTGCAAGGGACTGAGAATAGTCTTCTTTCTTCAGACATAGCATAATCATATAATAATTTTTTGGAGAGCTCAAGCATTTGAATTAACTGAAGGCCATAAACCAAAAAGCTCGACTAACACAGGTTGTTGAAGTTAATCTTCCGGCTTTGGGGTTTCCCTTTCACTATATAAAAGACACATGTTTGGGAATCAATCTAACTGCAAAGAAGAGTGCATTAGGGACAGACGATTTGAGGCACTACTTAAGGAAACTACTACCCTCTGAAGATGTGGCAGCATCTTCTCCTGTTGGTCGTAAAGGGAATTAAAATGTTTATACCCCCACGTTTTCTATATTTTTGTTTATACTTCCACGTTTTCTATATTTTTGTGTAAGGCTATGTTCACACAGTTCATTTCAAACAATTGATAATTGCTGTACTCAAATTCCCTTACTGATGATGTGGGGTGGGAAGGGAGATGTATCCCGTAGTCTTGAATACCTTACCAGCAGGCTGCACATTACATGGTGCACCTCATCAAAACTGACTCCTCATCCACCATGCCTCTACTACTGAGAGCAATGGCCACTGGTAAAATAGAGTGATAGGACACATTAAATGATAATGCTTACCATTCCCTCTCACACATTCACCGTGTGCGTGCCATCTGTAGTGGGGACACACAACATAAGGTACACTTCCCTCCTTTCCTCATCATATACGGACATTAGAAAAGTGGCCCGGCAGTTATCATAGTAAGCAAATGGCTGTGACTAATACAGAACTATGTTAAACTACTAGATTTCAGAATTTATTAAGACAACCTTAGGAAGCAGGTCTACACAATCTATGAGTTCTTCTCTTTCTGATACAATGATGGACTTCATTTTCATTCAGGATTGTATTAACATCTTTTAAGTTTAACCCTCTGACTTACTTAAGAGTCAAGTACAAAGCTTTGCAGACAAGTCTCCATTTCTAGGCAGATATTTCCTACACTTATTTGGCACAACTAGGGGGTCTTTCTTAATGAGACAGACAAGTG
This sequence comes from Calotriton arnoldi, assembly GCA_963921515.1. Lineage (NCBI taxonomy): Eukaryota > Metazoa > Chordata > Amphibia > Caudata > Salamandridae > Calotriton > Calotriton arnoldi. The sequence goes on from CAWUFW010008060.1 coordinate 283,019, forward strand.
GGTACTGAATGGCAGGAGTATGGCTTAGGTGTGACTGGTGACATGTACCAATTAAACTCTGTAAAGTCATTTTATGAGTCCAGGATATAACAAACTTCCTACGTCCAAATTCTAAAAACACCTGAAACTGGCATCATGCATTCACTCTCTGTTGGCTGATGCTCTTCTTTTGGGCCAGTATTCCCTATAGAGACGTCTCTGGTTCAAAGAGGTATCAATGTTTATTATAGGACCTATATGGTGTCAGATGTTCAAATACCACCAATGTGTACACATAATGGTCAAGAAACATGGTTCAGTGGGGATAACCTTCTAAGCTCTCTTTCCTGAGTGACTAAGATCAACCTCCACATTTCATAATTGTATACATACATTATACATCGTTTCATTCACCATTAAGGCTAAATCGATGGAAAGTCCAATCTTTATCAGAGTCTGTAAAATGTGTCTAGGACTACCTAGACCCAATTAATCTATGGTTCATGTTCAAAAATGAATATACAGATTGGTGTCTTTCAAAGATTTGTGGCAAATCATAACACGTCTTCATACCAGACTCATTAATTAAATTGTATTTAAGTGCAAATCTATCTGTGGATAAACAAACAGCACCTTAATGTGACAACTGCATGAACTATCTCATGGATTTATCACTAGAAGGAGTGACCTACTTATGTAGTGGGAAAGTTGTGCTTTATTAAGACCATATACATGCTTTTGTGAATAATGGGAACAGGAGTTAACAATGTTTCACGGATATTCTTAGAGTATTCATATTTGGCCAGAATTTCTCTCAAGTCATTGGTCTTACTTAGCATCTCTTTTACCAATTAATAACTGCATGTACTTTTTCTATTAAGAGGTATTCATTTCTCCTTAGTTGAAGGAAGAAGCCACAGTCTTAGAAAGGAGAACTTGCAACCAGTTTACACTAAGAAGCAGCAGTACCAAAGTGCTTAAAGAAATCTGTCTGAAGGGGAATTTTTCACACGAAGAGCTACATTTGCAAAGCATGTTGAGCAAACTTTAAAATGCGGAAATGAAAAGCGAAGGATATGGACGAGAAGTTGAATGCAGATGTCCATGCAGTTTTATAAAAGGTTTTGTTTGGCAAACTCCTATTGGATGTAGTGCAGGCAGACACTATTAAATGACTGTGGTATTCAGTTTATGATTTATCTGCTTATGTGCCCAAAATCTCACTAATTCAAATGAGTGTTCATTTGTAAAGACTGTTTGCACAAAATTAGGAAAAGGGTATATTGGCTAATGCAAATATTTTAAAGGGGGTGAAGCATGCCTGGTAAGAGATGGTCTGAATTTAGGAGCACTGAAGGGGAACAGATCAAAAAACTACAAGTAGGTGTTTGTCAGTGGATTTGAATGCTCCTAGACTCCGGGTGGTCATTTTCCATCATTTTGATGAGGTGGATATGAAAACTTTGTTTGAAGAAAGGTGATTCTATGGGTGCCAGACATCAGGCAATGGGCTGTCCAATTTCTCTGACAGGATAATTTGAGCCTGAATTGGTGGTTGAGTGTAAGAAGAAAGGTTAATGTAAACAAAGAAGGAGATGGCCATCTTTAGGAAGAAGTGGTGCCTAACTTTTCATACTACTTGTCTTTAGGGATTCTGTGAAAGGATTGAATTAGTGGACTGCGGGAAGACTTGATGGCTCTGAAAGTGATTAACTAAGTCGGGCTGCTTCAAAGGTTTCAATCACAAGATTGAAGCTAGCGAGGGGCCAATTTATGTGACAGAGGAGGTGCAGAATGTCTCAGACTAAGGAGTGGCGTGTTAGTGGAATTAAACAGATTATGCAGTATTTGATTCTTTAAACAGTTGATTTCCTTTGTCACTCAAAATTAAACGGGCATCATAACCCTTCCAAAAACGTTAGTGACATTATCACAGTCCTGGGAAACACTAGGATCTTCACTATACCAATTCTTTCATTAAGCTATCCTCATGTGAGGCTAAAGTCTGAGTCAAAGGGGTACATCAGTATTGCAAAATCGTCCAGTACATTAAAGTTCTTCTGAATGCAGTTGGTATGGTGGCATTAGCTCCAATTTGCCAGATGTATTTAAACAATTTCTTTAGTGTGGCTTGTAGAGGGGAGTGTATTTGAATTAGATACCAGGGTGTTTGAGAAACAGAACACAGATGATGGTTGACAGAACTGTTCAATAATTTTTGATGGCATTACAGTTGCAATGATAAGGTTACCATAAAGGGGTATTGCGTTCCTGTTGGGAGCAATGTGTACAAGGCTTAAAGAGTTAATAATTTCAAGTCTGTGAGAATGCCCCCCTTTATTTAAAAAAAAAACAAAAAAAAACAAAAACACTACACCCTGACAACCCTGTAAATTATCAACCTATCTCCTTGTTGCCATATTAAGCTAAACTCCTGGAAAAAGTTGGCAGTACCCTGCTCCAAAATTGTCCTAGAAAGTGATGATTTGCTTGTGGACTCCCAAGCCAGGTTTAGAACTGGCAGTGGTTCTGAACTAGTAATCAAATCAACTTTTGAGGACATGCAGATGATGGATGATGGTGGAGGCTTCGGAGCAGTAGTCTTATTAGACCTCAATGCAGCCTTTAATAGCATTGACCACAGACTCTTGTACAACGTCCAGAGAGTCACACAATATCAGACAATACCCTTCAACAGATCATCATTTAATAATTTATTACAAACAAAGCCCAGAACGTAGAGCTGTTCCTTCTCACCCACCACAAACCCTTCTGTTGGCAAGTCCCTTAGGGCTCCACCCTATCACCATTGTAATGCCATCTTTATTTGAAACCTTGGGCAACACCCTTTCAACAATTTAATGTCATTTCTATTTATATGCTGAAGACACTTCATCATAATCCTTAAGGATGATCTTTTTAAACCTTTACTCTGGTTTAGCCCCCACCCTTAATGTAATTAGCTCATGGATGAATGATAATTTTCTATATTTAAATCCATCAAACTCTGAACTAATGCCCAACTACTGGGAATCTTCCCTTTGGTGACTGCTAATAGGAAGTTATTCCGATCCAGTGACCTCTGAGGAGAACATGGTTATGTTAATAGCTGCTTAATTAAGCTTATAACAAATTTGTGGCGATCATTAAATCTTGTTGCCATAAACTATGCATCCTGCAACACGTTTTTCACATTTCTAACCTTCTACCATAAAATCATTATTTCCAACACCTTCATCCAATCATGAATAGGCTACTGAAATTCAGTCTTTCTGCATTTACTAAAGAACATCATTCAATGCCTGCAAAAAATTCAAAAAGCTCTTAAAACTAGTCTAAATATTTTGAAAAAATGAATCATGTGACTAGCCATTTATACCGACATTGGTTACCTATACGGCGAAGAATAGTTTTCAAGTCAGCATGCATGATGCATAAAAAGGTCCTAAATTGTTATGGAATTAATTCTAAAAATATGCTGCTTACTAACGTTTGAGATTTAGCTTTCATCTTCCCTTTAAAGGTTCCCCACACAAAGTATTAATTATGTGATGGCCGAGCATTCCTTATACAAAGTGCCCTTCACTGGAACCACCACCCACTTAGTCCGAGACCTCCTTGTTTAAATTCAAGCAAGAGAAAAAACTTGACTATTCACTAACTAAGCTTCACACCAATCCAACTGCCGTAAGAAAGACAGATCCTTAACAGCGCCAAGAGACTCCTTCAGAGCACATGTCATAATGAATAAGTATCCTTCCAATAAAAATGATTAGTTTGTGCATAGGTTTGTTCAAAAGGGCACATGAGTGCACTTTGATATTTGTCTCACGAAGCTAAAGAGTTGTAGGGTTACATATTTAACTTACAAAAGTGATTTTTGCAACAGCATTGATGAGAAAGCTAAATTCTTATTGTGTGGTGTATGGTTTTTAATGTACTCAGCGAGCATGAACCATTGAGAAAGAGCTCTCAACAAAAGTCTGGACCCTTTCTAAAGTATATGGGTAATGCATACTAGAAGTTATACTTTCAGAGTACAATATATTTCTGAAGCTGAGAATTCTGCACTGACTTTCCTCTTTCAAGTTTCAACACATCAAATTGCATGCGAGGAGGATGACAGGAAGGAGGGATTGTTATAGACCCCATGATTTGTTGTCACAGGAGAAATCTGGAATGTGGCATTAAATGAGCATCTTGATAAGAGGGTTCTCTGTGGTATTCATAGCTATGATAAATAGGAAGAAATGTGTAGAATGTAAGCACCGGTCTCATCAGTGGTCATCGTTAACCTGTGTAAAAAAGGGAAGTTTTTAATGAGTTGGACACCTAGCCTCTATTTGCTGGAAAGAGGTAACAAACAGTCTCTCTTGCTGACAGAGGGCACATATGCCTCCCCAAGACTGCATAAAAAGTCTTAGTGAAGACAACAGTAGGGTAAACCTCAAAAAGAACTAAAATACATTGTGTACATTTGATTGTGAACAGGGTGATTAGTCAGGAAGAGGTATAAAGGAGTGCAAAACTGCTCCTTATGTATAGCATTTTGCGCGTTCTTCAATAGGCGAAAGATAGTGATCTTATGAGGGAGTTTGGAGGACAATCTCACAATTTATAATTACTAATGTAGAGCATTATTCTAAAGGTAAAACATGGTATTAGCATTACTAATAATGCGAAATTGAATTCATCGACGATTGTTTTTGTAGGGAAGGTCAAACTTCAATCAAACATACGGATAACGTTGATTGCCTTCATTAGACAAAGAATAATGTCAGAGATAGGGTAAATGCACATACAAGTCTCCTTTATGTCAACTGTGACAGTTCGTGAATTCTATAAGACCCTAAATGCATCTATTTGATGCTTTTTGCATGTATTCAAGATTTGCCGCAAGAGCTCAAAAAGATGACGTATGCAAGACGCTGTGGGAATGATATCATTTGGAGTTATGATGGAATGAAAGTTTTTTTTTTTTTTAAACGTTATTTTTGAATATGACATACATAACAACCGATCGATAGATAAGGTTGCAATTGTGAAGTTCTGCACTTATAGCGCGCGCCGCGGGGTGCGCCGCATGCTGCGTAATAAGGAGCGCACTCCGCGGGGCTGTGATACTGGAGGACTGCCCCCGAGCGGGCACGCCCCTCCCTTTTATTAGCGCGCCCCGCCCGCCGACGGGAGCGCGTGTGCGTTACATCCGGCGGCGGCCGGCAACCACTAGACTGCTCATTACATCCCATCCCAACTCAGTCCTTTTCCTTCCGCGCGTTATTGGTTGTTCCCCCGCCTGACATGCGTATCCTCTCAGTCGGGAGCTGGGCCTGGGGTTTTCTCGTAGCTGGTATTTAGAGCATCCACCCCGGGTGGCACTGCTGGTCTCGGCTGGCTCCGAGCCACTTGGCGCCGGGTTGCTGCGGATGGTGATCAGCGGCTCCGATCCCGAGCACTCTGCTCCTGGTGTTGTGGGCATTGGTGTCGGCTCGGTCTCTCTCGAGGACTCCATTTGTTCAGTGTCGTCCCGACACTCTGGGTGATGGTTTCCTTCGGCCTCTAGGGTGACCCTGGGCTCCGGTATCTTCTTGAGCCAAGATACGTTCCTTGTTACTCGCTCGCCTCCCCTTGCCACCGTGACCATGGTACCTTTTACATCGACCACCGTCCAGTGGCCCGGCTCGTACCTAGTCCGAAACTTGCTGCCTGGCCTCCGGTCTTTTAGGAGTACCGAGTCTCCCCTGCGGATCTCTCGGAATACTGCTCCCCGGCTCTTGCTCACTGCCAGATTCTGCCTCCTTCTCCTCTCGGCCACTTCTTCCGCATGGTACGGGGGCGGGGTCCATCCTGGGCAGACTGGGAGCCCGTCCCGGCGAACACCGTTAAACATCAGGGACCATGGCGTGCACTTCGTAGTGCTGTGCGGGGTTCCTCTGTACTCCCGAAGGAAGGACTGTAGATGTAGTTCTGGGTCTCCAGCTTCCAGGGCGGCGATGCGCAACGCTTTGTTGAGCGTTCTCATGAACCTCTCAGCCTCCCCATTGGCTTGGGGCCACTGGGGAGTGATGCGGCGATGTCTTATGCCATGTCTCTGCATGAGGTCACGGAACTCACTGCCTTGGAAAGGGGGCCCATTATCGCTCTTGATTTCTTCCGGGCACCCGAACATGGCGAACATCTTCTCCAATACAGGGCCCACTTGAGAGAACGCGGTAGAGCGGACTACCTCCACTAGAGGGTATTTCGAGTGACTGTCGATTATCACCAGCGTCACTCGCCCGTCGGGGAAACTCCCGAAGTCGATGCTCACCCTTTCCCATGGAGTCGTTCCATGTCCCTCGGTCTGTATTGGTGCCGGTCTCTCGGCTGCACTGGTCAGTTGGCATGCCGGGCATCTCTTCACGATTTCCTCAACTTGGGTCTCCAGCCCTGGAAACCAGACCTTCTCTCGCATTCGGGCCTTCATTCGTTCGACCCCTTGGTGTCCTCCGTGGGCTAGTTGTGTCGCCTGGTGTTGCAGAGGGGACGGTATTACTATCCTGGAACCTCTGAGCACGACCCCTCCTTGTGTAACGCTCAGTTCGTTCCTAACCCTCCACATCTTTAGGAGGCTCTCCTTCTCGGGGCCGGCCCAGTCATTAGCTGACTGCAGGAATTGAGTCCAGTGACCTCCTTGGACGGCTGTCCGTACCCTAGCCAGTACCGGGTCGCTCTCCACGGCTGTGGCGATGTCTTCTAACGTCAGGGCTTTCGGGCATGTTGCTGTGGATAGCATGTTGAGGTGGCACTCCAGGTCGTCGGTTCCCGCTTCTTCGTCTTGGTCCTGGAGTGGGGCTGGGTGCCTCGAGAGGAAGTCAGCGGGATTCTTGGCGCCGGGGCGGTAGATCACTTCCATCTCGTATTGTTGTAGCCCGATGGCCCATCGTTCAATCCTCGGGGGAGGGTGTGGTGCCGACCCTCGAAATAGTGGCACCAGTGGCTGGTGATCCGTCACCATTCTGAAGGGTTGGCCACAGATGTACAGGTGGAAGTGCCGGCAGGCCCACCGGATGGCCAGGGCTTCCCTTTCAATTTGTGCATACCGCCTCTCCGTGGGTGAGAGCGCCTTGCTGGCGTATGCCAGTGCTGCCCACCTGCCAGGTTCTTGTTCTTGGGTGAGTACTGCTCCTAGTCCCACCGGGCTGGCGTCAACGAGTATCTCCGTTTGTTTGGTCGGATCAAAGTATACTAGAGTGGTGTGATCCAAAAGGGCCATTTTGATGCTCTGGAATGCTGTTTCCTCCAGGACTCCCCACTTCCACATGGCGTCTGCTCTGGTGAGGTTGCGGAGTGGTTCGGCTATGGTGGCCAGGTCGGGGATGAACCGGCCACAGTATGTGGCCATTCCTAGAAAACTTCGCACCTCGGATACTGTTGCAGGGGCTGGGGCGTCCTTGATCGCCTGGGATTTCCGCGGGTCTACTTGGATCCCTTCCTGGTTAAATAGGTACCCGAAGAATTCTATTTGTTTCTGAAACAGGAGGCACTTTTCTTTGTGTAGCGTGACGCCGTGATCTTGTAGCCGCTTCAGCGTTGCCCTGAGGTGCCGGTAGTGGTCGTCCGCAGTTTCCGAGTGGATAAGGATGTCGTCACTCACGTTCAACACCCCGGGTAGGCCTGTTAGGATCTCTCTTACCGCGTCCTGAAACACCTCCGCTGCGGACGATATTCCAAAATTGAGGCGCTTGTATCTCCGCAGCCCCAGGTGGGTACTGAACGTAGTTATGTATCGACTCTCTTTGGCGAGGACAAGCTGGTGATATCCTGCGTTCAAGTCTAGTTTTGAAAACCAGCGAGATCCATTGACGTCGGCCACAATGTCGTCCATCGTTGGCGTGATGTGACGTTCTCGCTTTATGGCCTTGTTGGGGAGGCGCATGTCTATACACAGCCTGATTTTCCCTGGCTGTCTGGGTTTCTCGGCAATCACCATGGGAGACACCCATGGTGTAGAGTCCTGAGACTTTCTCGATGACCCCTTGGTCCTCCAACTTTTGTAGCTCTTGTTCCACAAGGGGTCTGAGGTGGAAGGGTATTCTCCTGTGTCGTAGTGCCGTTGGTGGAACAGATGGGTCAATGTGGAGCTGGACTGGTGCTCTCTTGATCCGGCCCAGTCCTTGGAATAGATTTGCGAACTGGTCTAACAGCTCTTTGGTCTGGTTGGCTTGTACACTCCTTGCGAACATTACTAGTTTGAGGTCTTCTGCCGCGTGGCTGCTCAACAGGGTGTCGGCCTCCTGGTTGATCACGTGGATTTCGGCCATGATCTCGTTCTCCTCTGACCGTATGGGTACTGTCATCTTGCCTCGGACTGGTAGGGGTGTGTCGCTTCCATACGCAAATATTCTGGTTTTGGATGGTTTTAGCTCGGGCTTGGGTTTCAGCTGATTATATTGTTGGATGCCCATTACGTTTACTGACGCGCCAGTGTCAATTACTGCGCGCACTTCTGACCCCGCAATCTTCACCGTGCACGTGGGCGTGGGCCTTCTTCGCTTCTTCAGTGCTTGCGTGAATGATACTAGATAGGTTTCACCGTCGTCTTCCTCGGTGGATGAGCCTTCGGCTTGGTATGTTGTTCGGTCGCCCTTTTGCCGCCCTTGTGATGACGACAGTGACAGGTGTGACAGTTGTCTCACCAGCTTGCGTCCTGGCTTGGCTCCTCTACTCTCTCCCTCCTCTGGTCTCTTCTCCGGCACACCGATGCGAAGTGGTTTGGTATCCCACAGTTGGTGCACGTCTTCCCTTGTGCGGGGCACTTGTGGTGTGGGTGTTCTTCATGCCCACAGTATCCGCACTGACCTCTCGGGGTCTGGGGCGGGTGGTCCCGAGGCCTGCTCCTCCTGTCCCGCGTGGTGATGGCGTCGGTTCTCTCCATCTTGACGGTTGCGCTCTTCTCAGTTGTGCGTGTCAACGCTAGGTCCATTTCTTCCGCTCGGGCGGCTGATAAGTCGTGTGATCGGGCCATGATCAGGATATCGTTCAGGGGGATGTCAGGCTGCCGCAGAATGAGTCCTCTCAAAATCTTGCTGCGTACCCTTGGATTAGCTGGGCCCGAATCTCCTCTGCCGCTCGTTCATCGGCGAGATGGGTACTTGCTAGCTCTCTCAGCCTTGCGTGGAACGCATCAATCGATTCCCCTTCGCGTTGTCTCGCCTGCCGCAGTTTGAATCGTTCATAGTCTCTGTTTAGTTGGGGATCGAAGTGCGCATTGAGCGCGGTCACCGCTGCATCGTAATCCGCCGGGCCTCCCGTCCTCGGGAGGTGTTTGAATAGAGTGTATACCTCTTCGCCGGCGTAGTGGAGTAGGAGCGAGCGCTTGACGGCTCCTTCCGTTTCCCTTGTGGCTATGAAATAATTTTCGAGGCGGCCCAGCCACGTTCTTCATCGTGGGGATGCAGTTGTAGGGTCCGCTGCCTCGCTGAATGGGGGCAGAACTCCTGTGGGTGCATGCTGGGTGATGACACGTATCTGTGCCTGCGCCTGTTGGTTGTCTGGGTTATCACTCATCCTTGTCTTAGGGGGTTACGCGCCGTTGGCTCTTGCGTCTGCCCTTCTTTCCGTCGCGTTTTACTCTCCCCTTTGGTTGTTCCTTGTTAGGGTGTGCCGTGTCGTCGAGCCCTCTCTTGCTCCCATGTGGCGCTATGACAGAGCGTGGAGTCCCTGTAGGGCGGCTGGGGGCGGCAATGTCGCTTGGGGCCTGCACAGCGAGGTTGTTGGGCCAGCGTGGGCCAGACGATGGCAGGGGCGCTATCCGGGCGTGTTCACTGCTTGGGGCCCCTGGGTGCGTGCCTTACCGATGGTTGCAGGCCGTGGGTGTGCTCTCTGTTGCAGGCGTAGGGTTGTGGGGCCTCGATGGGGTTGCTGCGTTGTTGGGCCGGGTAGTGCCCTCAGGCAGTCGGCGCTCACGTGTGGGGGCGTGGGCGTCGTCCCACCCTCGTCGCCAGTGTGAAGTTCTGCACTTATAGCGCGCGCCGCGGGGTGCGCCGCATGCTGCGTAATAAGGAGCGCACTCCGCGGGGCTGTGATACTGGAGGACTGCCCCCGAGCGGGCACGCCCCTCCCTTTTATTAGCGCGCCCCGCCCGCCGACGGGAGCGCGTGTGCGTTACATCCGGCGGCGGCCGGCAACCACTAGACTGCTCATTACAGCAATGACAGACGGGGTTGCAAAGATAGAGTTGCAAAGATAGACAGATACAGTTGCAAATAGATAGATCGATCAGGAAATTGGAATAAACAGCAAAGCTTCAGTTAGTAATAGAACAGTTAAAGGTCTATATAAGCATAATATACAAGAGCATTGAAGGAAAACTAATAAGCCATAGAAGCAGGGAAACAAAATAAATGGATTTAAAAGTCGAACTATAATCTTCATTCAAAATGCATACTAACATGATATACAGGAGTGCAGTTATAAATGCACTTCATTGTAAAAGAGGATAACTTTATAAAGTACAGTTTCAAATGGACACAATAGGGTATGCTGTGGTAGCAGCAGTCAGATAAACATACACAGGTCACTCCAAATCGAATTTACAACCGCATTCACAAGAGACAGGAACTGATAAAGCTGGAATGCACCCTGTGTGAACAGCTAGTAGAAAGTGTCCTGCTATCCAATCAAGATACACACACAAAGCCTCCACTAAAGTAATAAAGCGGAAAAAAAGCACTGAAAATGAAGAGAACTACCTTTTGGGTGTGGATGTGCTCCTTGCGAAAGAGCAAAATGCAGTCACTCAAAGTGAAGTCAGTCAGTCAGTGGTTGAAGTAGGCTGACCCACTACACCATATTGTATGCTGTTGTGGGCACATGCAAAATGGGAATGACACATCAACAGTCCAATGGATGAAGCGAGTTGCATGAAAGCCTGTTTAAGTATAGTATACATATAATATTAATAAAATCAAAAGGGCTTGGCTATTGCCAGACCCAAAAACGAACAGACCCAATTAGTGAGGCAGGGTGTGGAAGCACAGAATGAAGAGAAATGAGGCACTGGAGTACGGTTACTCGTTGCACAGATTTTTTATTACTGTCCACCTTTGGGACTGGAGAGGACTTGACACACAAATCTTATACCTTTCAAATAGGTTTCTAATGTGGACACACTTACTCCACAACTAACCAAAATGTAAACAACACTTGAGAAGCTGAGATTACAAAGCATAAGAACAATCTTTTATGGTCTAACAGAGAACTGTGACCTGGATTTCACTCAACATGCCATGTCTGATAAGACACTGAGAAACACTGTCTTAGCCGATTAGGCGCTCGAGAAAACCAAAATGATAAGGATTTTTCATAGACACTCTAGGAATAGAGACCAAGAGAGCATGGATAGGACTGAGAAGAGGGCATTCACGTATTTCAAGCACCAAGAAACAAAAAATAAGCATTGGCACTGCCAACAGGTCTGGTTTCTAAGAAATGTTGTATGATAATGCGAAGCATTACAATTAAATAGCAGGAGAATACATATGTATTAGTGTGGAAGCAAAGAAGCACTGTAGAATATTATTGATATATGTTAAAAGGTCAAGTGCCAGTTGCACTGTCAAGTCAGACCTAAAAATCCACACAGCTTAAGGACTACCCTCCTCTCAACTGTGCTGCTGCCCGACAAAAAAAACACCACAAGTTATTTAGTTATCCAAGACACTTTAATAGCATTCCAATGTCATGTGTGTGCCCCTGAAAGTTCAAGCTCAGGCTGCTGGATATAAAAACAAAATTATCACAGCTGTGTGGAGGGCAAACACTATTTGTGGAAGCATACAACGTCTGCCCAATCAAAACATGTACTCCTGGTTCCCAACATGTTAGTGGAGCCAACGCCGCTCTCTAGTGATGGTAACAATTATCTGGCGACAGCTGCACTGTCAAGTCAGACCATAAAAATCACATTTGGTGAGAGCAAAAACTGCACAATGAGCAAAGTAAAACATGTAGTAAATGAGACGGTCAGTGAAGGATCTCCATTTCGCTCTGTAACCACGTATGCCTCTAGCCACGGACCCTTTTTGACCAGTGGGAAATGTCAAAGCATCCTAAAGTTTTTGTTTACTTTAGTTGTAAATAAAACATGGCCCTGCCTAGCTTTTGAGACCAGAAGAGTGCTTTGCAAAGAATTATTTTAATGCAGCAAGAACATCTCAAACAAGAGGTGACCTCCACAACAGTAGGTGTGTGGGTTTCAGATATAATTGGATTAAATAACAGGGTCTTATCTGAGGAAGGGCTCCTTAAAGAGCTGAGAAACAACTGTGACAGTGCAAAGCACGCTTGATCTTCAGATTGTGCAAGGGCTGCATTGGATTGCAGAGTTAATCATTACAATGCGCACGCTTACATCTGAAGTAAAAGGAGATGGGGATATGGTCAAAATTACATGAAGGCAGCTATACTGTAGCAGTTGTGAATCGAGCTCTTAGGCAGTTCAGTACCTGCTGCGATTTGTTGAATCGATGAATCTCATCCACAAACAAAATTGTTTTCCTCTTGAAGAGCTTCTGTTCGTTCTGCGCTTGCTTTACAACTTCCCGGACATCGTTTGTTGATGCGCTTGTTGCCGACAAGGTCACAAACCTTGTGTTGTGCTTCTTGCTGTTTTTGGCTATGATGTGTGCTAAGGTAGTCTGAAACAGAAGACAGACATTTGCAGAGGTTACTTGCCTGAGATTGAACAACTATAAATTATGACAATAAGAATGATGTTGTCATTACCCACTGTGTTATATTAAATCTCTGCTAACGTCTCTTCAAGTGACACGCACATCATTCAAGGCTTCTGAGAAAAAGAAATCCAATTCATATTTTCAGAGGTTTGGCACCTCCACAGAGCTACTCACCTGGGTGATGGTGTCAGAGGGCCTGAACGCAGGAAATCATAAAATATGTTTAAAATATCCACTGACTTGCTATGAAAAAGGTCTCTTTTTATACCTTATCAACAACTACATTATACAAACCATACAGAAATAAATCTATTCTGGGTCATATACGTTTCAGAACGTAGCAACAAAGATGGGAATCAGTTTCAAAGTTCATTACACTTTCAAAACGAATAAAAATCGCCTCAGGTAACCCTCCTCTCATTGGCTCCATTGTCTTTCTGGCTTACCTCCAATTCCCCCTCCCTGATGGGGGTGGAGTAGTGAGGGTTCAATGGGGGTGAACAGAAAGCCCACTAGACATCAGGGAATTATTAACAAAATAATACATTTGGTGGGGCATGCAATGACACCAGGCCATGCAACCAACCCCCTAAAGGACTCCACAGAAAGTCCACAAGATCCAGTAGTGGCGGTGGGGGGTAGGGGGGGGGTCTAGATCAGGCTCCCCACCTAAAGCTCCAGCAGTCTTTCTACAATTAATCTGGGTGGAGGGGGTGCAAAAAGCCCACTAAAAGCCAGGAATATATGAAAAAATTAAAATAAAGAGTGGGACCCGGGCCTGTCCTGCCATTAGGTTTCACCCACGCCTAAAGCCCCAACTGTCTTTCTCCCTCCCGGAGGCCTACAGCATCCATATTCCCATGGCAAACAAGAGGAAGTATATATTCCTATGGGGGCAGTTTAGGCAAACAGGTTAATAGAGAGAGGGTAAATCCCAATTTCCTCGTACTTGCCATGATGAATGGCTGCACTATTCAGGTTCTGGGTCAGTCAGCAACCTGAGAATCCACACAACCTTGGGCATTCCTGAAACCTAGAGACCTAAGGGGACTATAGGGTGGTGTAGTGTGCGTGGTCCTGAGCCCATTCGCTTCTGCAGAATACCCTGCAAACATCAAATTATGGGTCAAAAAGGCAATTTTTGCCATATTTATGTGGGCACTTCCACCTAATGGACAAAGTCTTACCACCTTGCATTCCCAGACTTCTCCAGACTGAAACGCTGCCCCAGCCATCTGTGTGGGTGGACCTGATACACGACAACACAAAAAGAGCTAGTGACTAACCTATGGGGAAATAACTATTATTTGGGAGCTCTATAGGCATATTGTTGTGTCTCACATCATACAAAACCAGAGAAATTCAGCCGTATTAGTTACCCGAGTTAACTAGAACTTGCGCCCCCGCAATGCACTGCTTATGACCTCGCATATTACATCAATCACGACATGGTCAGTGACATCACTGATGACATCAGTGATGACATCATCCAGTGATTGTGTGTTTTTAAAAAGTTTGAGTGTTAAATATATATACCTAGGTGTATTGGTGAATCAGCGGGTGTATGAATAACTCAGTGCGTGCGTGACTGACTGTACAAGTGAGTGATTAGGTGTCTCAGTAAATGTATGGATGAATGACTGGTTGTGTGAATGTATCTGTCTGTCAGTTGATGTCTAAGTGGGTGTATGAGTGTGTTAGTGGGTTCGTGAATGGCTATATGGGTGACTGACTGGTTGACTATCTCTATGGTTGTCTGGATGTCTGTGTGTGTGCGTGAGGAGGTGTGTGACTGCCTGTAAAGATGAGTGAGTGGGTGGGTGAGTCAGTGCCTGTATGGGGTAGTGAGTGTATGTGTGTGTGAGAAGCTGTATGGGTGAGTGAGTGTCTGTATGGCTGTGTCGGTGATTGAGTGCTTGTGTCAGTATGGGTGAGTAACTGTGTATGTGAAAGGCAGTATAGGTGAGTGACTGGGTATATGAGTGACTGTATGCGTGAGTGAATGCGAGAGTGGCTATATGGATGAGTACATGCTTCTGTCAGTGACTGTATAGGTGAATGAGTATGTGTTACTATTTCTATGAGCAAGTAAGTGGATGTGCAAATAAATAAATAAAACTGTTTGGGTTAATACGTACCTGTATGATTGACTGTATGGATGAGTGTGTAGGTGTGTGAGTAGTTCTATGGGTGACTATCTCAGTGTGTGAGTGCCTTTATGGGTATATAAGTGGATATGTCAATGGCTGTATTAGTGAGTGAGTGGGTCTATGAGTGGCAGTATAGGTGAGCAAGTGGATATATGTGTAGATCTACGAATTAGTGAGTGGCTGTGTAAGTACTGGTATGGCTCTGTCAATGGGTTTGTGAATGGTTGTGTGGGAGTGGCAGTGGGTGTATAAAAGATTCTAAAGGGGTGTGAGTGGGTGCGTCAGAGATGATGTGGATGATGTCATCAGTGATGTAATTTGAGATATCATCAATGATGTCACTGACCATGTCATGAGTGATGTAATATGTGAGGTCATAAGCAGTGCATTGCGGGGGCGCAAGTTATAGTTAACTCAGGTGCTAGAACGACCGAATTTCTCTGGTTTTCTACAAGTGAAATGTCAGCCTAACTAACGTCCCTGTAACCTTTGTTTTTTTTTTGTGAATTTCTAAGGTTTTTTAAATTGTATTTGCTAACTATAACGTCCGTGTAACCTTTGGTTTATTTAGTGAATTTCTAAGGTTTTTTAACTAGCAGTCACGTTTGCAGAGTGGTGGAGAAAGGGGGCTGGGCCTCCAACCAGCTCTCAGGAATTCCGCTGCGAAGGACTTCTAGGAGGTACCAGAAGGGCTTCTTGGCCCCCAAGGTCCCTCTGGAGCCAAGGGGACTTTATCTGTATTTGTTTTGCCAATAACTTTGGCACCGCTTGACAAATCTTCACAAAATTTCACAAAACTTCCCCTTTAGGGTTCAGCTGCTGTGTTAACAGTTTTGGAGTGATCCGTCAAGGAGCAGCCGAGAAAAAAAAGGGTGGCGTGTCCCAAAACACGTTTTCCCCCAGTGTTATAGCTATGGGGATTTTTCATTTTTTGAACACGGCTACAGCCCGCACTGCTGAACGGAATTAAACCAAATTTGGCAGAAAGCTAGATGTTGGTCCAGAAAGCGTGCTTTTTGTGATTTGGTGTAAATCCGTTCAGTAGTTTGAGATATCCAACTTAAAATAATCTAGATATCTGGGGACGCGAGTCCTTCCAGTGGACTCGTGGCTCCTTCTAAAATGTGACTGGCTGCCATCACTTCAACCAGAAAGTGTTAGCAGCCATCTTGGGGCTCGGCTTGAAGCAGAGTCCCACAAAGAAAGTAAAAAAATTAAGAAAAGGAAGCAGGGTAGGAATACTCTGACCCTCCAGATACAGTGGCTGGGGTTAAAAATAATTTTTTTAAATTTTTTGCAGTGGACTCGCAGGTGGATGTGCGAATCCGTGGCGCAAAAAGAAAAAAAAAAAAAAGGAAGCCCGCACATTTTTTTTTTTTTAAAGTCTCCGGGAGGGCCAAATCCGGGAGCATGGGGCCACCCTCTAAGCATTTTCGCAAAGCCCGGGAGCAGTAAACAAAAAAATATGGGGGCCCGCTCAGCCCCTGGGACCACCACCTCCCCGGGGCACATGGTTTCTTTACTCATCAATACAGCCTCAGATATATCCACTCATACACCCATACAGACACTCACACACCGCCACTCACCCATAGAGCTACTCACACACCTAGTCACTCACCCAAAGAGTCAATCACACTGCCACTTGCTCATGTATACAGCTATACACACACCACTTCACTTATTCATGCAGATACTAACACATACTTACTCTCTTATACAATCACTGACAAGCACACACTCATCCATACTGCCACTCTCAAAATCACTCACTACCACAGTCACTTATATGCTCCAACACTCACATATACTGCCTTTCACATATGCAGTTACTCACCCATATACCGAGACATCCATTCACCCACTCACACATCCATACGCACACTCACTCACCCATACAGCCCCTCGCAGACGCACTCATGAACCCATACACCCAGCGATTCACCCACTCACACATCCATGCAGGGTGTCACATACTCCCTCACCCACCCACAGACAGACAGACAGACAGACACTCATGCACCCATACAGGTACTCAGACAACCAATCAATAACCCATATAGACACTCATGTAGCTACTCACCAACCCATGCAGCCACTTACACACCAACTGACAGACGGATACAGACATTCACACAGATTAGTCACTCACCCATACATTCACTGAGACACATATAATCACTCACTTATAAAGTCAGTCACGTACCCACTGAATCATCCATACAGACACTCATACACCCACTCATTCTTCAATACACCTTGGCATATCTATCTATCTATCAAACATTCTTAAACTTTTAAGAAACACTCACAGTCACTGGATGATGTCATCAGCGATGTCATCAGTGATGTCACTGACCATGTCATGAGTGATGTAATATGTGACGTCACCAGCAGTGCATTGCGGGGGCGCAAGTTATAGTTAGCTCAGCTAACTGTAACGGCTGAATTTCTCAGGTTTCGTACGTGTGAAATGTCAGCCTAATTATAACGTCCCTGTAACCTTTGTTTTTTTCCGTGAATTTCGAAGGTTTTTTAAATGCTAATTTCCAACTATGACGTCCCTGAAACCTGTGGTTTTTTCAGTGAATTTCGATGGTTTTTTTAAATGCTAATTTCTAACTATAAGGTCCCTGAAACCTCTGGTTTTTTCAGTGAATTTCGATGGTTTTTTAACTAGCAGTCGCGTTTGCAGAGTGGTGGAGAAAGGGGGTTGGGCCTCCAACCAGCGCTCAGGAATTCCGCTGCGTAGGACTTACAGGAGGTACCAGGAGGGCTTCTTGGCCCCCAGGGTCCCTCAGGAGTAAAGTGGACTTCATCCCCCAACCAGCAGTGCACCAGTAGGGACCTTGGGGGCCAAGAAGCCCTTCTGGTACCACCTGTAAGTCCTACGCAGCGGAATTCCGGAGCGCTGGTCGAGCTCACTCTGCAGCTTGGTCCACGGCGTTCCAGGCCCCGATTGTGCCTTGATGCTTGGCTGCTAAAAAAACTGAGTGCTAGGGACTAGTTTGACACATAAATAGGCCACTACTTTTACCACAACAAGGGGACTTGTCACCTCATACTGGGTTCTCTGGGTAGCAGTTAAGGCCATATTGAGAGGTGTAATCGTAAGTGGCCATACCGGAGTGAAGAGGAAAAAACAGGATATCGCGGAGCTGGAAGCATATCTGCTCACAATGGTGCAGGACTACTTGGCATCACTAGATGCAACACTCACACCCAATCCCTGTTGAGACAGAGCCTTCTAGACGAAGCACGACTGGCATAGCTTACGATACACAATCGCATTTATCATTAGAGAGACAAGACAAGTAAAATTCTCCACTGTCTCTGCTCTCCTTCCACCTCACACACACACCAACAGGATGTCTGCTGGAAGACACAGGCATCACCAGCCATAAGGTGTCCTCAATAGCAGCCGATTTTGCTGCCTACTATGCCAGACTCTATTCTCGCAGAACAAAAAAAGGGCAACGCAGTATTCCCTGCAAAACTATAATAGAGTGAACGAAAGTGCCAACAAGGGATTCGTTTAGATACAGTTATAATACAGTTATAATAATCATATAATTATTCAGTCATGTCCAATAGTAACATCTCAATTCAATTGATTGCACTGTATACAAAGAACAGTTTTACGAGAATGATGAATGAATCACAAAGGCAAGTGTTTATGAATATTGCAAAATTGTATTGAAAGTCAAATGAATGAAAATTGAAGGCATTCAACATAAATCAAAATATAGTAGATCGACAATGTGCTGTCTACAGCGAAACTGAAGTCAGAATTTTCTGTGACATATGGCAACGTACTGAAAGTCCACTTGTATTGGTGCAACAAAAGAATGTCCATCTTAGTATTGAGACAAGATCTGTTGTAGTGAGGTAAGTAATCCAAAAGCAAGATGGACTGTGCATTGATGTTTTGGCCTCATACGGTAGTAATCCAAGAAACCATCTTTAGGACTGAGATGTTTATGTGTTGATGGAGAAAGGCCCCCCATTTATGAACAATATGAAGAAAATTCTCCTGTAGGTTAGGAGAGGGGAGCGTATCAAACTGTTGTTTAATTGGTACCAGTATGTAGTGAGATTGGGATGGCCTGGTAGAAGGAGTATGTACCAGCGCTGGGGTCAGCGGTGACCACTGGGCTGTGAACATCATTATTAAATGCACATTTATACAAGGAACGTGTGTGCTGAAGTATTAATCGTTTTTTAGATACCTCTGTGATCGAAAGACGTAAAAGCTGGTGCAGTCAAGAGTGTGGACTCAAGACTAGATTAGAGGGTGGACAGCCGGGCGCGAGATCTAGCGTTACTCTGGCTGGAATTTTTTCTATCAGGCCACACGTTACAGGCTAAATCTTTTAAATCAGATACATACAATCTACTGCAAGGAGTGCCGCAAGGATCGAAGCCAAGTCGCACTATGTTCAACCCCTTGCTAATATAGTGGAAAAACTTGGTATATCCATATACTGGTATGTGGATGACATTGAGATTATTTTTTGTTTTGCAGCAACAGACGGACGCGCTCTGCTGGGACGCTATTGTTTCAGAATCGCCATTTCTTGCTGCCACACTGTTAGTCTGCTTATCTCCTATTTTATAGCCTAATTTTAACAAGTTATTGGATGACCTGCTTTTTATTCGGTATTTGCTGATTTTTAAAATTATTTTAATGATATATTGACTGTAACTTGCTTATTATTCCCTGTCTTTTGTATTTTACTTGCCTATTTGCACTTTATTTCTGGTCCTCCCCGGTCCGCCGCGGCGTCTGCCGTTTGTTGCGGAGGGAGGGCCACGCTCCTTTACACTTCCGGGACGCTACTTCCGCCCGGTTAGCGCTCTAGGCTCCAGCAGCGCCTATTTAGGGGCGAGCTGGAGCGCACGCGCAGCGGACGCGCTCTGCTGGGACGCTATTGTTTCAGAATCGCCATTTCTTGCTGCCACACTGTTAGTCTGCTTATCTCCTATTTTATAGCCTAATTTTAACAAGTTATTGGATGACCTGCTTTTTATTCGGTATTTGCTGATTTTTAAAATTATTTTAATGATATATTGACTGTAACTTGCTTATTATTCCCTGTCTTTTGTATTTTACTTGCCTATTTGCACTTTATTTCTGGTCCTCCCCGGTCCGCCGCGGCGTCTGCCGTTTGTTGCGGAGGGAGGGCCACGCTCCTTTACACTTCCGGGACGCTACTTCTGCCCGGTTAGCGCTCTAGGCTCCAGCAGCGCCTATTTAGGGGCGAGCTGGAGCGCGCGCGCAGCGGGCGCGCCTAAGGCAAGCCCGTCTGCGCCCGTCCGCGCCGGGACCGGGCCTAGGGCTAGGAACCCTGGCCTAAAAAATATTTTGGAGCCTAGATTAGCTTATTCAAGGGAGAGTCTCCTCTCGCTTGATCAACCAAGGGGTAAGAACTGTCATCAATTCACGTGTGACGAGTTACTTAAAACAGATAACCCTTACTGCCTAGTGTGTTCTAAGAGAATTCATAAGTATGGCGTGGAGGAACGAAAATTCACTAGAAGTTTAATTAAGGCAAAAACCTCAAACAGTACTTAATCTAGCGCTTATCAACGCCAGGTCATTAATTAAACATAAATACGAGATCTCGGATTTTATCATTGACAACAAGCTGGATATTCTGTATGTTACGGAAACCTGGGGTGAGGAAACATCCGACTCAGATTTTAATATTGCAGTACCGGCTGGATACAAAGTCGTTAGGCACGATAGACCTATAAAAAAAGGTGGTGGACTTGCAATAATTCACAAAAGTGAATTTATAACACATTGCTCTACACTTCCCTCTCCAGACTGTGAGGCCCTTTTGTTTAAAATTAGTGTCTCTGAACAGGAAACCTTTAAAGGACTTTTAATCTATCGCCCACCTGGCTCTAAAACCAATTTTTTAACAAATTTATCATCTTTGCTAGAACTGGGTATTCAATCCAGATGTTTTACCATGTTAGGTGATCTGAACTTTCATTTGGAAAATCTAACCGATAAGGAAACACAGGAACTCTTAGATATTACATCGGATGTAGGTCTTCAACAATTAGTTGAAGGCCCTACACACCAAGTGGGTCATACCTTGGATTGGGTGTTTACAAATAATGCAGCCCTATCCATTACATCTATTCTCCCTCTTACCTGGTCCGATCACCACGCTGTTCTATTTCATTGGGATCTGCCTGGCTCCATAACTAACAATATGTCTAACACCAAATTCACTAGGAGAGCCTGGCACAACATTGACTCAGGTGTATTAGAAACCCAGCTTTTACAAAGCATTCCGGTTTCACAGTTGGATGTGGAGGGATTAGCTAGAAGTTATACTTTCTGGCTAGACTCTAGTTTTGCCAAACTAGCCCCTGTTACGGAGGCAATTAGAAATAGAAAACTCCATCTGCTCCTTGGTTCTCTGAAGCCCTAAGACTAGACAAACAAGCTTGTAGGAGGCAAGAGAGAACATGGCGGAAAAACTATAATGTAGCTGAAAAAGCACAATATAAGCTTATGTTAGCAAACTATAAGAAAAAAATAATTATTGAGAAGAGCCAATATTTTACGCTGAAAATAGAGATGGCGGGCAACTCAAGTAAAGAACTTTTTTCAGTTATAAGTAATCTGACAACTGCGGAAAAGGAAGTTACAGTAAATCACACCCAAGATTTTTGTAACACATTGGCCCAGGCGTTTAAAGTAAAGGTTGATCAAATCTATGATCAATTTGCCTCACACATTCCTCATAATGTTGGCATTGATCAGGAAGTTAAGGCCATAATACCTTTTTAAATTTTACCTCTATCTCCCCAGAGCAGATTGCCACTCTTCTCACTAAGATTAAGTCTGGGTCCCCGGATGATCCGTGTCCTCCGAGGATTCTGCATAATATTAGTCACATTATCAGTCCTCAGTTATCTTGTATTTTTAATCAAATGCTCTTACAAGGATCTTTTCCAACATTGTGGAAACAGGCCTGTATACTACCACTATTAAAAAGCCTAATTTAGATGTCACGGACCCGGCCAATTATAGACCAATTGCTAGACTTCCGTTGCCTGCAAAAATAATTGAGAAAATTGTTAACACGGAACTTTCTACATTTATTTTAGATAATAATGTCTTAGACCACAGCCAATTTGGCTTTCGATCATGCCACAGCACTGAGACAGCTTTAATTAAAACTACGGAGGAAATTCGTACCGCACTAGATGGTGGCGGATCTGCAGCTCTGATCCTCCTCGACCTGTCCGCGGCATTTGATACCGTGGACCACAACTTACTGATAGAACGGCTGAAAACCATTGGTCTAGGAGGAAAAGCCCTGCTGTTTTTAACATCTTTTTTAGCAGGTAGAGTGCAGACAGTGCAATTAGGCGATTTTAAATCTACACCTTTTGTTTTGCCTTGTGGGGTGCCACATGGCTCTTCCTTGAGCCCCACTCTTTTTAACATATACGTGTCCGAATTGGCCCCTTTGATTAGAAGCTTTGATCTAATTCCGACCTCATATGCTGACGACACCCAATTGGTTATTTCTACCATAGACAAGGATGTTGATTTTTCTAATAAACTACATGATTGTATGGTCTCCCTGAGCTTGTGGATGAGCAGGCACTGTCTGAAGCTCAATTCGAGCAAAACCGAGGTGGTGCTTTTGGAAACCTTGCTCCCCTTTGGTCACCAATTTGGTGGCCAAATACACTGGGCCCCTTCCTACACCAGTAGCTAAAGCTAAAAATCTGGGGGTCATAATAGACGAGAAGTTGAATTTTAAATCGCAGGTCTCTAAGGTGGTATCTTCTGCCTTCTTCACCATTAGAACCGTGCGTAAGATTCTTCCTTTCATTCCGATAAACACGAGGAAAATTGTTTTAACTTCCTTGGTCTTATCCAAACTGGATTACTGTAATGCCCTATACATAAATTTACAGTCTAATCAACTTAGAAGATTACAAGCGGCACAGAATGCTGCTGCCAGACTGGTGCTAGATGTCCCTAAGCATCAGTCAATTAGGGCCGGATACAGAAGTTGCATTGGCTACCAGTTGCCCAGCGCGTGAAATTCAAGACACTCTGTATAGTGCATAAGGCACTTTATAGAGTTGGTCCACGATTTTTATGGCATGCCTTTAGTTGGTATTTCCCCAGCAGACAACTACGATCAGCGAATGCTTTCCTGATGCTTACTTCCAGAGTCAGGACTATGAAATGGGGAGGGAGGAGTTTCAGACATGGTGCTATTAGGCTGTGGAACTCCCTCCCGCTCGCGCTTAGGAAGATATCTTCTTTGATTGAGTTTAGGAAGAATCTTAAGACATGGCTTTTTAAAAACTGACTCTCCCTACAGTACGCGGTCCCTAAGCGCCTAGACACCTATGGGTATTAGTGCGCTATAAAAGTTGCTGTAACATAACATAACATAACGACGGGACCAAATCTAATCAGACTACAGGTCTCCAAGAAGTAGCGGAGTGGATGCAACATAACTGTTTGAAACTGAATGGCAGCAAAACTGAGGTACCTATTCTAGGTAATCAACCCCAGTTGAGGGGGTCCACATTAATGGTCAGAAATGTTGGGCATTTGCCCCACTCCCAGTGAGTCAATGAAAGACCTAGGTTTCTGGCTGGATAGCAAACTTGCTATGGAGCAACAGATTACAAAGGTAGCTGCGTGTTGTCTTGGACTTTTAAGATCCTTGAGAAAGATCCTGAGGTATCTAACTCTTAATGGGCATAAAATCATAGTGCAGGCCTTGATAATTTCAAGAATGGACTATGGCAATGTATTATGTTTGTGGGTTGAGCTGTCTCAGCCAGAACGATTACAGATTGTGCAGAATGCTGCAGCTCATCCTCTATGCCATCTCTTGCGCAATGAATCAGTCTGAAAACCTCTTTGCAACCTACATTGGCTCCCAATTGCTCAACACATGAAGTTCAAGACACTGGTACGTTTTCAAAGCATGGCACTGAATGTGCCCTACATATATACGGTCTCTTATACATCCGTATGTCCCTAGGTGAGCACTGTGCTCTGGAAGCTTGAATTTAGCCTATATTCATAGATTTATTTTTGTGTTGTAATTTTTTATTAGCATTTTGCAAAAAATGTCATCAAGAGAACAATAATAACATCTGCACTTACATAATAAATAAATAAATGGATTAATAAGAAATAGGCAAAGCGCATAACGTGTCTTTTGCTGAAGAAAAGCATATAAATATGAAAAATATATATCTAGTCATGCATACATATAAATATGAATATATAAATAGTAAAATAGTTCAGGGGAAGGGAGGGAAAAATACAAGGAAAGATGGAAACTAGTATTTATAAAAACGATAATCAAAGATCTAATACTAATCTGATACGTGAGGCATTAGAAGCAGCAAAGCACATTTTGATCTTATAATTAATTGAATTGAACAGATGCAGCCATGTTCAATTAATATTGTAATAAAATAACGTGTTACACTTGGAGGAATATATAAGTATAACTAAATGTAAAGGAATACCACATAACATATAATCACGGAATGAGCACCAAGTAGCCAAGTATTTAAATTAATAAGCTTGCTGCAATATTGTGCAAAACTGTATTAAATATAAAAGAAAAAATAAAGTATAGTAGATTAGAGTAGATTAGCGTATATAAGAGTAAAATAAAAGTAAAGTAAAGTAAAATAGAGTGTAATAAAGTGGAGTGGAGCCAGGGGAGTAAGGGTGAATGGATATGAAAAGGAAGAAAGGTAGGGGGAAAGGAGAAAGAGAATGGTTAGGGAAGGTGAAGTAGATGTAGAATGTATTAACAATGATAAGGGAAATGATAAGGGGAAAGTTATATCTAAACAGGGAATCATAACTCCTGATTCGAAACCGGGGGAGATACCTTACGACAATGTCTCTGTAGGAGTTGAAGTGTTTGTTATGGAGATATTAACATCAATGTCGATTTCCGCATTCAGGAAAGGTGACCATATCTGGAGGAATATGTCAGTCTGATTTTGGAGATTGTAAATAACCCTCTCGTGTGATGCTGTTTGTATCATAACTACCAGCCATTCCTCCTGCGATGGAGGGGATGGTGATTTCCTATGTCGCAGTATACATATTTTTGCTGTAGGCAGAGCAGTGTGCAATAAGCGGCATTGTGGTTTTGAGAGTTTTGGGGAATGTCGTAGATCGTGTAGGAGGATAGTGGCAGATGTGAGCGGGAGACGTAAAGGCACTGTGGTGTGTAAGATTTTTCCTATATAAATCCAGAAGGGTTGCACCATTGGACATTCACATATAATATGGGTTGTATCACAACCGGAGTTAGCACTTCTCCAGCAGTTAGTATGGGAAAGTAGACCAGCTCTATGTAGTTTTGTTGGCGACCAGTGCCAATCATGGAGAATTTTAAATAAGCAAAATTTTAGTCTTGCTTCCCAGGCTCCTCGGTCTAAATCTTCTATTAACTCCTCCCATTCCCCGTCTGTATAGAATGTTAATAGCCGGGTCTGCCATTTGGTACGAAGATTCTGAGAAAGGGGTTGTGAAAAGAGGTGTGATGTGAAGACTCTGTAGAGGCCAGACGTTACTCCCTTATCTTTTCCCCATGTATTTAGATATGATACTATTGGTGAGTTTTTAAGTAGCCAAGGGGACAGACCCAGATTTTTCTTCAAACAATATTGAAGCTGAACGTATTTAAAGGATTGCTGTGTCGGAAGATCAAACTCCTCTCTTAATTATGCGAATGTTTTGAAATCTCCGTTATGGAGAAGCTGATCCAGGGTGTGGATGCCTGCTGCCTTCCATAAGGGCCAAGAAATTGTACGTCTATTAATGCGTATACCTGTATTATTCCATAGGGGTGCCTTCTCATGAGTTTGCAGACTCGTATCTAATAAACAGTGTGCCCGTTGCCAGGATTTGTGCATAGCAGATAGAATCAGATTCTTGGGATCAGGGCGACTCGTTCCTGACCCATACAGAGCTGAGAGACCTGGGTCTGTAGACAAAAGGTGCCTTTCTATATGTACCCATTGCAGCACATCCGGAATTCCCAGCAACATGTACGATATTGGAGACAATTGCAACGTGAGAGCGTAGTGTTCAACCAACGGGAGGCTCATTCCCCGATGAGAGTGATGCGCTTTTAGTTTCGCCACAGCAAGGCGAGGCCTTGCCGAACCCCATACAAAGGCTTTTATCTTAGAATCCATCAGTCGTAACGTGGATAAGGGGATCTGGAGAGGAAGCATACCTATAGTGTATATGAAATGCGAAAGGGTGACCATTTTAACAGCTTGAACCCTGCCCCACCAGGAGAGGCCCAATATTTTCAATTTTTCAAAGTCACGCTGCATTTGAGTGATCAGAGGGTTTAAGTTATCTGCAACCATTCCCTCCAAGCCTTTTTTCACTAGAACTCCCAAGTATTTAAGACGTGAGGGTTGCCAATGAAATTGGAATCCGTGTATAGCTGCTTTTGTGGTTCCATCGGAGATGGGTAATGCCTCACTTTTATCCCAATTTATTTTGTAACCTAAGGAGGAGATGTCATCTATAATTTGGAGTAAAGACAGTAGGGAATGGGGAAGATTTGTAAGAGTAAGCAGAATGTCATCCGCATATAAGTAGAGTTTAGATTCGCCTGATGAGAGGCGTATGCCTGTGACTTCGTCTGATTGACCTATTGTGGCTGATAGGGGCTCCATAGCTAAAAGGAAGAGGAGTGGGGATAAAGGGCATCCTTGGCGTGTCCCTCTCCGAATCAGGAATGGGCCGGATAAAAAACTACCGCAATTTACTTGAGCGGTGGGATTATCATATAGCAGTCATACTTTGGCTATGAACTGGTCCACCAATACAAATCGTTCCATTACTTTAAAAAGGTAATCCCATTCGATGCGATCAAACGCCTTTTCTGTGTCAAGTGATAATGCTAGTGCATTGTTTGAAAGACATTTAGCGGACCACAGAGTATGGGCTAAAGTGCGTAGGTGATTTCTAGAGGAGCGCCCTGGGACAAATCCCACTTGTGTTTGGTGTATCAGGGAAGGTAGGACTTTACGAAGAGGGGAAGCTAAAATACTAGCCAGTATTTTGATATCACAGTTCAATAGTGAAATGGGACGGTAGTTTCCACAAATCAAGGGATCCTTTCCGGGCTTAGGGAGGACGGCAATTACTGCTTTGTTAGATATGGGTCCTAGTGAGGTTTTATGATCCGCCTCTTGAAATGCGGCATGTAAAGTATCAATTACACGATCTCCTGCCCAACGATAAAATTCAGCTGGGAATCAGTCTTCTCCGGGGGCCTTATGATAAGGTAGGGTAGTTATTTCACATAGAATCTCCTCTTTGTTGATCTCACCTTCAAGGAGATCTCTACCTTCATCGGAAAGACGGGGAAGATCCACCGTTGTGAGAAAGGTAGTCATCTTATCTGTATTTGCCTGTGTCCCTGGGGTATAGAAAGATTTATAAAACGAGGCAAATTCGTTCACGATATCTTGGGGTCGGGTGAGCATGTTACCATCAGTTGATCAAATGGCTGGTATTGCCATAGCTGCTTCTCTTTGGCGCAGCTGTGCTGCCAATAGTCTACCTGCCTTTTCACCTTGCTCGTAGTGTCGTCTCCCTTTCATTCTTTGTAGGGCGAACTCTGCCTTGGATGTGAAAAGGCTATTTAATGCCATTTGAGCTTGCCCTAATGATTTGGGATTCTGTAAAGTTGGTGATGTGTATAAGCTGGATTAGCTCCTTTTGTCGGGCTACATTCTGTTTATTGGCTAGTGCTGCATCTCGCATAAGTTGGCCTCTAATGGTAGCTTTAGCCGCTGCTCAGATAATTCTGCCTGAGGTTACAGACCCCTGATTGGTGGAAAGATAATCCTGAAAATGTGTTTTAATTGGGATTTACCCTTAGGGGTCTTATGTCGCTGAATGTTCATGCGCCAGGGCTTGCATCCTGGTCTGGAGAGTCCTAACTCTAAAGATAAAAGGACCGGGGAATGGTCACATAATGCTGCCCTCAAAATACAGGATTCCCGAACTAGTTGAACCATTTTTTGGGATATCAAAAAATAATCTAAGCGAGAAAATGTGCCAGGAGTGGGAGAGGAGAATGTATATTCTGCATTGGTTGGATGGCAGAGGCACCAGTGTTCTACTAGCCCATTATCCGTCAATATATCGCCCATTAGTGCTCTGTCCGCGGCATTGCCTTTGTCTAAGGGACCTGTTTTATCTAAAATTGGGTCTCTCACTAGATTCCAATCACCACCTATAAGGTAGTGTGAGGCACCTATTTCTGTTAGTAAGCGGTTCAATTGAAGAAGAAACAATTTTTTTCGTTCCTGTCGGGGCGTAGACTGATCCCTCTCAAATGTGAGCGTTTCCTATTCGCAACTTGGCAAATGCATATCGTCCATCTGGGTCTGTCCAAGTTTTCGACACCTTGGCTGGAAGGGATTTACAGAGGAGGATTGCTACTCCACATTTGTGAATGGGAACCAAATCTGTAGATTCCCCTCTTTGCACACTGCTGTAAATCACCTTTCCCACCCAATCTCTGCGTAACTTATCAGATTCTATTGCATCTAGGTGTGTCTCCTGGAGTAATGCCACGTCCACCCGCTTTGATTGAAGATAAGAGAGTACTTTTTTCCTTTTGATGTAATGCGTGAGACCATGGACATTCCATGTTAATGCGCATAGAGAGTGAGTATTTGTCATACTGGGAAGGCCAAGGGAGAATAGACAGAATCAAGTGGGATTTGGAAGTGTGTTTATAGGTCTTCAGAAACGGATGGGGTGATGCATAAGGTTCTTCCCTATGTTGCAAGGAAAGAGAATAAAAGGAGAAGGAAAAGTTAATTAGATGAATGAGGAAAGAAAGAGGAGAGAGGGACCCTGGCTCACAACAGAGGTGTTAATGTTCGGTTGAGTGGTCACTACCGTTAGTGTTAGAATAAGAAGACTGGATTAATAGTACTTGAGAAATAATGTAGTATGTTGGTTTGTCAGAGGGAGGACACAGAAAAGAAGAAGTGGTGGAATTAAGAGAGGAATTGGGAATGGGATGTATAAATTGATGTGCAGTAGCACTAGGAATCCTAGACTGTTAACCGCGGGTCTAGGCTCATTGGAGCACTGCCACGCGGAGGGGGTCCGTCAAGAGGATGAGATGATAGGTAGGGCAAACACAAAAATAACTGTATCCTACGGGATATGGTATGTGCAGCGCATGCTGCCGATTAAGGAAAGTGTGTTATAATATTAAATGGAATCATATAATGGTACATTGATCATATCTGAAAGTACAAGATAGGATTACAAATGTGTGTAAAGAAAATAGGTTTAGTGACAGTGATGCGAGTTACATCAGCTGTGTTACTTCAATGAACATAGCGAATGTTTTATGGGCTAATTCTGAGAATGGTATACACTGTGTGTATATCTTGACAGTCTTTGGACATAACTAATACTCTAAAAACGGAAAATATGACATATTAAAAAGTAATACATTAGAAGTTAAAATGTAGAGTAATACAATATAATATGATATAATATAATGTAATATGATATAATATGATATGATGAGGGCGATACTCAGCTGCACAGTGTTTGGATGCCTTCTTTTTTCACATCATATTGTCTATTTTCCACCCTCTCTCTGGTGTTAATAGTCGGGGTTATTAGT
Source organism: Calotriton arnoldi (assembly GCA_963921515.1). Lineage (NCBI taxonomy): Eukaryota > Metazoa > Chordata > Amphibia > Caudata > Salamandridae > Calotriton > Calotriton arnoldi. The sequence continues at coordinate 312,587 of CAWUFW010008060.1, forward strand.
ATGATACTGATCTGAAGTACAACAGTAACAATAACTGTAATTTTAAACTATAGCTTGAGGTTTCTTCAGTCTCAATCCGCATCCGAGGCGGATTTAAGAGGGGAGTGGGACTTATCCCTATGCTGATCTTGCGTAAAAACAGAAACAGATTGTAGAGCTGAAGATTTGTCCTCCTGAGTACGGGTAGATCTTTCAAGTTCTCTACCTCTATGTAGGGAACTGCTAGCGTTTCATCGTCTGTTGTCCGATATCTGCTGGGAAAGCCTAGGACCTGGTCGAGCTTGATCCGAAGAAGCATGCTGTGTGTCCATATCCTGTGGTTTCATGCGGTGTAGGAAGAGCTGTAAATCTGCCGGATCATAGAAGTCTTTTGAGTCCCCATTCTTGGTGATGCGGAAACGGGCGGGTTCAAATAAACCATATTTGATGTCTATTAGTCGCAATTGGGGTCTCATGGAGAGAAAGGCTTTTCGTCGATCATTGGTCTCCCTGGAGAAATCAGCTCCCATATGAATATCATGTCCATCATAGGAGTATGAGCCTTTTGAGCGTGCTGCAGCCAATAATTGTCTTGCTTGTTCGTGCCTTAGAAAACAGGCAATAAGCGGCCTCGGACATGTTGTATGGTCCTTGCGTGGAGGGCCAATGCGAATCGCTCTCTGTATTTCTAGTGGTGGGTCAAAGATGATGCCAACCAGTTTCGGAAGAGTGTCAAGTAAAAACATTCTGGCATTTTGACCCTCAATGTTCTCCGGGAATCCAAAGAAGCGGACGTTATCTCTTCTGCTGCGGTCTTCTAAATCAATTAGTTTGCAGCGAAGAAATAAAAGTTCTTGATCTTTACTTTGTACTGAGTCAAGACGGCCCTCCACAGCCGTAAGTCGTAGGTCAAACCCCGCAATGTCTGCCCTAGTCGATTTGGCCTCCGCTGCCAAAGATGATATATTGGCATCCATACCTTTCAGTCGATGGCTGACAGTCGAGATTTCCTGCAGGATTCAATCCATGGTCTCCCCTTGTGTGGCGACAGAGGTAGCTGTCATGACCTGGGATGAACTGCTTGCAGGTGGGGTGTTACCTTTCGTGGGCATGTTGCGTGACTGTTTAAGAACTTCTGCAAAAAGGAGTTGTTTAGGAGGTTTGTTCCCGCCTTTGTTGCTAGACATTCGTCCTTAACCCCCAGACAGTGCGCTGTAGCAGCACAGAGGTGATTTCCTGCGTTTTTTGTTCCGCTTGCTCTTAACCAGTTGCAGTTATTTACCTTTGGCAAACATTGGGCAATCCTGGTAGAGTTAACAAACTCCCATAGAGAATTACTTCCTGTCACGACTGTATTAATGTTCAGGGTGGAAAGAGTCGTTGCCGTGAAGAACCTTTCTATTAGTTTCTATATCCGTTGTAATTTTAAGTGGTGCTGCCTTGTTTACCACTAGTTCGAATTCTAGTGCATTCCGATGCGGGTGCTCCCCCCTTTCAGACCAGTGGATCACTTAATGCACCAACATTTCTTGTCACTTTTATCACGTTACAATCCTGAAGATATAACAAGTAGTGTTTGTGGCATTTGCCCTTTCCCTTCTTTTGCTGTACTCCTCTCAATGAGTATTCAGACCAGTTAATAGCGGTGGGAAATGGGGCATAGAAAGCGTCTCTGATTCCAATTTCTTCAAGCACTCTAATGACTCTTTTTCAACTTAGAGATGATGGTCGAAGTGAGAAAGGAAGGGGGGGACGTGATCAAGACTCTTCCCTTCTATGAGTATATGCTTTTGTGCTGAAGCGATTGCTGGGTTATTTTACCTCTTGTGGTTTCACTAGCTTTCCTCAATATATTTCTTGTCAATACTGTACACCTGACTATGATTGAAGCTTTGACGGCACTTTATAGGGTCAAGGAATATCATTTTCAGCAGGAGACGGTGAAACGTGTAGAACCCCCTGCTATGTGATTATTTGAGAGCAAAGGTACTCCTCACACTTAGGGAACCACAGGATTCCCAACTGCAGTCAGCGCTATGTATGAAGCTCAATGCTATGGTTATTAGAGAATCCAGATATGCACCAGGTCCTAGGCTCCTTAGAACACACAGGCTGTGTTAAGAGTCAAGACGACGTAGATATCCCCTGGTTTGGAGCGGTAGTTCAAGACTGACTGCCATGAAAAACGTGGGTACTTACGCAAGTATAAGCTATGGTTAATATAGCTGAGCGTAAGTCCAATATTCTTTTGAGCACCTCAATGAAGGAAATTAGACCGAAGGGCCGAAGACTCAAATTGCATAGTGACTTCGATGCTCACTCATGACACAACACCCGGTTCAGCACCTGGTTCTTCACCTTTTCACCTTAAGCCGTCAATAATATCAGCAAGAATGTTGGTGCTGCCCATATAGTTTGATTTTTCTCCCTCTTTAATGGTGCAGGTCTGTTTATGTCAGCGTAGTCGGGAGCCTGGTTAGTATTCAAAAGCGCAAAGGGCGGAAAGGCAAGGCTGCATGCAAGCTCCCAGGTCTGTCTCTCATATTTCACATTTCGTGTTTTCCCCGCCAAGAAGTCAGAGTATCGAAGTGCACAGCAGACGTAACATTCGCCCGTACCTCAGTTTCCACCATTCCTGGGCTTCGTCAGCGCAGTCAGAGACAGCGACGCAGCCGCCCAAACAGCTTCAATCCCGCCGACGTCATCAGAGATGCAGGCCCGTTCACGCCAGAGAGGCCGGGGACTAGGTTAGCCACTAGAGAGCATGGAGGCCGGGAACGTACCGCTACTCTAGGACCGAGGCTGCAGGCATGTCTGCAGGCCCGGTGTCACCTCAGAACTTGTAGTTCTCTTTCCTCTTGAACCGCGCCGCAGTTAAATTAGAAATTTAGCCCAACTCTTCTGGAGCTCACATTGTCAAATAAAACATCAATGTAATGCCTCCAGCCGTGAATGGAAAGCCGCTTCCTCCGTCCGAAGCCCCTCTCACAGCGGAGCTCACAGATCAGGCGGCCATCTTAGTCTGCGGCCAGACAACGCCCCTATATTCATAGATTTAAAAAGGTGAGACAAGGTGGACGTTCTTTTACTTACTTAGGCCCTAAACTATGGCATAGTTTACCTGCTAAATTGCAATTATGCAAATCTTATGCTTTGCTTCAGAAACTACTTAAGATCTGGCTCTTCTGGGATTTCTGGTCCTCTTCCGCTAGCACTGGGAAACCCCTATCCAGTAGCCATGCACTTTATAAATTTGATTTGATTTTCTATGCAATTAATGTGGTTACAGGGGACATCACTGTACTGAATTTTGGTCCTATCAATGTTATTGTTGAAATGCCAATAAAATGCGTTATTAAAAACAGACATTCAATAGTGCCGGGCGGTGGGGGGGCGGGTGAGGGGGGTGAGGCTCTACAACTTAAAAGAAAGGATTACATTTGAGTTCCACGCTTGGTCGCTGCCACACCTGTTGTTTACTAGTTATGTTTTTCATTGGATGGTTCTTTTCAAAAGGAGTTGTACTGTAAGTTAATATGAAGATGTGTGTTTTATCGTGTTGCTCCTGGGCTGGGAGTGCCGGCACCGCATCCGGTTCAATGTAGAGACTGCATCGGTAGTATTCCGGATTGTATGATGCTCTTTGCTTTTTTCACTGCTCCTTGTCCTTGCAAGGCAACATGTGATGTTTTTTTATTCTGAATTGCACAAAAAGTTACAAGTTGGAAAATAAATTTGAGTTCCAATCATTTAAATTTGAGTTCAATGTATTAGACAACAAAATTCTGGGCATGTTACATCGGTCATTGCTTCACATCAGTGTACTCTGGCAGTCTCTTCAGTGTCGCAGGCCTCAGTGATGTCATACTAATGCAGGTAAGGGAACTGCATCTGAAGCCTTTCATGAGTCTCACTCATTCACAGGCATCAGAAGAGACTCTCTGGTTCATGGAACTTCAGTGGAATCTGCCACGTGCTGGCCAAGCCAGTGCTTGTACATGAGCTTCTGGATTTTTGTATGTCATCAGCAGACAGTAATGGATTGGTTTGGGGATTGCCTCTCTAGTTAAGTACCACCCAGAGCACAGGTGCATCTACAAAATCCAAGCAGTGGTACTTTACCTGAGAGACAAGAAGCAGCATTAAATGGAAAAAACGCAGAGATGCAAGCACTGGGTGTGCCACTACATGGCAAACACTCGGCAATTTGTTAGTAAATTATAGTGACTATATTCATGCACCGTAATCATCTTAATGCATTTGGGTGATCTGTTGTCATTATACTAAGCAGTGTGCTCCTCTCTCTTTCAATGCTCAGTTGCTGCTGGCTGGCTTCTCATATCCATAAGTGGTGTGTTGCTGTCACTACTCTAGCTCCTAATACGTGCTTACCCACTTTTACAGTGGAGAAAGGTTCAAGATATAAAGTTTCCACATTCTTCCATTGAATCTCGAAACCACCGAACTGGAGGAATCTAAGTTTGATTAGACTTTAGAGTCCACCCCGCAATACTACTTAAACACCAGTGAAAGCACTAGGCAAAGAGTTAAGGAAAGAACGGGAAAGGCAGAATGCAAGAGGCTAGAACCGAAGATTCTGGAACTCCACAGCTAAAGGACTATTAAGAGCAATAAGTTACAGAAGTGACAGAAATACAATCTACACAGGGCAGCTATAATGATAATATTGATCATTTAAATCGAAAAGTAGACAACTTGCTGGACAAGATAGATACTTTAATGGAAGCCAGCAGAACTGTTGAAGGAAGAGTCACATGGCTGGAACATATTGCGTTTAATACTGCAACCCAAGATGATAATAGAATGAACAAAATTAAAAGAAAGAATGAAGATCTTGAAAACAGATGCAGCTGATCAAACCTCTTTGGGGATCCCAGATGGCTCTGTGAGAACAATCGGAGCCTGTAACCGAAAAAGGAGCTAGCAACTGGTTTACAGAATGTTTGTGGGAACGTGTCAATGGAGTTGAAAAAGAAACGCTACCCTCACATGTCACCATAGCCCAGGCTCATCAGGTACCACTTAATATAACTAGTACCTGCCACCCTCCCAGAACAATCAATGTAAACTTCCAAGACTACACGATTAAAAACAAAAGATCCTGGCCAAAGCAAGAGTGAAAAAACATGTCAAGAGCAATAGGATATTATTTTTCAGTCTTTCCTGATTTAGCTTATAAAACTGCCAAGAGTCTGAAACGAATGAAACATTTGATTCCAGAGTTCACCTGTTTCAATCTCTTCACTCTTAACATTTACTACATTGTTTCTTTTCATGTACAGCAAGAACCTGGAAAAGTTTTAATCTTGCTAAAGCAGATACAAAGTCCTGTCTGTGGTTCTTTAAAATTATAGATTCTGGCTGGGTCCATGGGGGTGAGGATGTAAAGGCATTTCATTCTGAAATGGAAGTAGAGGTATATGCAGTGTGGGGAATAAAAAAAAGGAAATAAGAGAAAGGGGAAATTTAGTGGTTGGTGTCGGGGCAGGCGGGTAGTTGCTAGTTTAGTGTTCACCACATTTATCCTAAGGAAAGCAGTGATAAGTAATAAAAATAGGAAATATAGTTAGTGATCTATTGTAATGAAGAGAGAAGACATAAGCAAGGCAGATGGTTCTTATTAATATTAAAAGTTGATGAATATCACTTTATGCCCCATTATGGCCCCTCAGAGGATGGTCCAAAACCACTGAGCAATGCTTCCAGAAGTAGTAACTATCTCCATATCAAAAGATGATTTTCATATAGCATTTCAAGCCAAAGATAGAAAATCTTTCATGAAAAAATCTGGTTATGGGTCAGAAGCCACACATGAGAGAAGCCTTAAACACGGGCCGATCTATCTAAAAGTTGGCAGATACCTGGCGGGAACTACATCAAGATAAAACTGATTTCACATATTCAAGTAAACAATATTGCAGCGAAGACAGAAGAGATTGTTTTTTTAAACTTTACTGAGTCTCGATTCTACTGAGGCAGAAATAATACCACCAGTATTATCATACCATGCCATAATAGCTATAGCAATCACTTTACCAGCAACTGGACCCGAGCAACATTTCTGGTGCGTTGACATCTATCTTATTGTCAGCTTTCAACAATTGAAGAAATGCAAACAAATAATCAAGGAATTTGTTTGAGCAAAATATAGATAATTCAAGATTAATTAATATTTGAGATTGTTTCTAAGGCTTATATTTGAGGCATTTTTACTTAGCTCACAATGGGTGCAAGCAGGACAGATATTACAGTCGAAGGATAATTACTCTCAGATCACAAGGAATTCCACTCTAGAGGACATCAATAAACCAACTCAGATAGGAACCAAAGTCTATGCTTGCCTAACCAAAAGTTCTAATTAGGCAAACTAGTTATCAAAAATCAGTTGAAGGATGTAAAGAACCAATTCACAAATATAATAATCCAAATGGTGGAAGAAAAGGGAGCCCAGGGATATTCCATCCAAGTCCAACTTACAGAAGTTATTAAAAAATATAACACACTAACTAACACACTAACTAACACACACACACACACACACACCCCCCCCCCTCTTCTGGAGGATCTTACTAGCACCCATAAAGAACAGTTTAGCAACAGGATATTGGAACTTGATTAAATACTTCACAAAGGCTGAACTATCTCCTATTTAGAAATTCAACAGAAATATAGTGAGAGTATCGAGGAGGTCGAGCTATGGGACAATCTATATTACGTAAACCAAAATCTTCTGGGTGATTGGGATGAATTCTCAACTCTTAATAGAGGAACATGCCGATCGCCAACCAGTTACATCGATTATACCACCTACTTTTACAAGGAAAAATTCAGTCAAACTTATAACCGCAAAAAAGAAGCTGAATCGCGCATTAAGGACATTGAGAATTTCTTTTTTTTTTTTTGTCCTCATACCACCATTGTTTGCAAAGTCAAGCCTGACATCCGACCTGTACCGCTCCAGGCTATTTGCAGTATCTCAATAGTCCTGCGTACCAGCCCGCCCAGTTTCCTGGTTGCTAGTTCCACGCAGGTGTAATCATAGGACACGAGGGATTAAGTTCTTATTGTACCATTCCAATTCAAAAATTCATCCCGGATCTTAGAATGTGTACCGGTCTTGAGTCCTATGTCCATTTTGCAAACAGTTTTAACCGCATGGAGCCAGCCGACCCTTGAAGCGGTACAGCGTCTGTCCCTTTTTTACAAATTTCTCTCCTAGCGAGAAGAATCAGATAAAAGAGTAGGGCTGATCCTCCAACCCCATCATAATCAGCATTAAGCTTATTTTTATATTAGTGCAGAGAATTTTGTTTATTACTTTCTCAACCGAAGACCAATAGTCCTGTAACAGAGAGCATTCAAAAAACACATGCCGATCATCCGCACTTAACATGCCACATCTGTGACATCTTGGGGCTACAGCTGTTACGAATTTTGCCAATTTATTTGGTGTCCAATAAAGCCTATTGACTGTGGAAAAATGGTTCCTTTTCAGATTTGCTGGCTTGACCACCTTATACAGCAGTTTAAAAGAAAGTTGCCACATTCTCTGTGGCTCCGTCATCTGAATAGCACCATCCCCGATCTCATGTGGTGCTTTCAACTTCTTTTCTTCGGAGAACACCAGGGTCCGGTACCAGTCAGTAACTTCCTTCCTTTTCGGGGCCTCGTTCTGTAATTTCTTTTCGAACTCCCAAGTTCCTCCGATCTCTCTCCTATTTGCCTCCCCCCAGGATAACAACTGCAAGTATTTAAACCTTGAGCAGGACCCCCCTGTCTTTGCCGTCAAGATTTCCCATGGCACCACCTCTTTCATCACCATGAGATCCCCCCCCATAGTTCAATTCCCGCCCTCCTTAGTGGAATGCTTAACTGATCTTGCAAGCATTCTGGCTTACCTGGTGAATCCCATATTGGTGCACCATCCGAAAAGTACCCCATTCCCAGTATGTTCCTTATTCCTACCCAAAGGATAAGTGCTGCCTTAAGCGTCTTCAGTCTGACTTTTTTTGAAGAATTTTTTTGCCCCAAATTTGTACAAAAACCCTTTTGTGCCCCACTCCTTGACCATCTCCTCCAACAGCCCGCCCCACGCCATGGGCCCCGGTGTACCCAAGAGAGCTCTGCAATTCTTGAACTGAAATGCCATGCAGTATAATCTTAGGTCCGGAAGTGCCAACCCACCTTCTGCCAATTTACGCCGCAATTTTTTCCAGGACATCCGTGCTCCCCTGGCTGCCCAGACGAAACTACCTAATTTGCCCTGTATTTTATCAATCAGGCCTTTGGGGAAAGTAAGAGGGACACAATTAAAAAGAAATGTCAACTTAGGAAGTAACACCATTTTAATTAGATTTACCCTTCCATATAATCACAACGGCAGGTTCTTCCATCTAGTGAGTGTTTTCTCGATGTCCTTTACTACCCGCTCTAGATTATGCTGGCGGAGTCTCTCTAATGAATTCATAATACCTATTCCAAGATACCTGATCTCTCTCTGGACACTTCCCCTCCAGTCTGAAATATTCCAGCACATTATCCCAGTTTTCTCATTATTTACCAAATATCTTGAGAAAGCTCCATATTCTTTCGCTAATAGCTCCACCCTGGGGATTGTAACAACCGTATCTGCTGTGTAAATTATAAGGTCATCCGCGTACAACACGATTTTCTTTTCATATGCTCCTACACGAAAAGCAATAACCTGTTCATCCTGGCGAAGCATCTGGGCAAATGGTTCGACATATATATCAAACAATAATGGGGAAATGGGGCACCCCTCCCAATGAGAGAGCCATTAAGAAGAATCCTAGCTGTCGAGCGATGATATAAAACCTTTAGTGTTGTTATAAAATGTGGCCCAAACCCCATGATCTCCAATACTGCCCATAAATACTCCCAGCAAACACGATCAAAAGCCTTGGCGGCGTCCAATGTGACCGCCGCCAAGGGTACCGACCTTGATGTAGCTATGTCGATACACCCTATCAGCTGCTGGGTCAATTCATGCATCTGCCTCCCAGGGATAAATCCCTTTTGATCTTCATGTATAAGCTGAGGGGCAATTCTGGTCAACCTCCCTGCTAAAATGCTAACAAAGATTTTATAGTCTGCATTTAGCAGGGATATCGGTCGATACGACTCTGCTTTTGCCGGGTCCTTGGCTGGTTTTAATATCAGAACTATGGAAGCCTCTCTCCATGATTTTGGGGCCTGTGTCTCCCCCACATATACCATATTAAACAGACTTTCCCATACAGGCAGTACTTCCTCTGTTAACATTTTATATACTTCTGAGGGGACAGCATCTAAACCAGCGGCCTTCCCATTCTTAGCTCTTTTAATTGCCCCCCTGATCTCCTCCTGAGTGATTGGAGCTTCCATCATTTTTTCCCCTTCATCATTCAATACGGGGAGGCCAAGCGTGCTAAGCCAACTTTTTAGCTTTTGGGATTCTGGAGTAATATCTTCCTTATAAAGCTGTGAAAAAAGTGCCACTACGTGTTCCTGCATAGCATCCCAACTATCAAGCACCTCCCCTGAATCCCCTCTCAGCTCCTTTATCTCATTTCTGGTTCTTTCGACCCTAGCCTTCCAGGCCAGCAATGCCCCCGCTTTCTCTCCATACTCAAATTCCTTCACATTCGCAGCTTGCCACCTTGCCTTACACTTTGACTCCAGCCTGATTTTAAATTTTAGTTGGACCTCTTCTAACCTCCTTTCCAAACTCTCCCTTTCCTCTCCCATGCTTATGGAATACAAGGCTTCCTCAAGGATCCCTACTTCCTTTTCGATGTTTATTAATTCTGCCCTTTCTTCTCTGCTTTTTTGCGCAGGCAAGGTTTTTCAGGACCCCGCGAATATATGCGTTAAAGGCATCCCATACTATTCCAGGGGAGGCAGTATCTTTATTATTGATGAAGTATTCAACTGCAGCCTTTTTCAAAGCTATCTCAACTCCCCCTTCTAGGAGAAGGGCACGCTTTAACGTCCATCTCTTGCACGGCTGCGGTCCTAGAGCTTGTAAAGTAATGATGACTGCTGAATGATCCGAAATATGAGCTGGGAGATGCTCAATCTTTTTAATATTAGTTGCAAGGCATCTATCAACTAAGAAATAGTCTAATCTTGAAAGTGATGGTATTTTTTACTGTGATATGTGTACCCTCTCACCTTCCCTCTCAGATGTCTCCACACATCTAGTAAATCCAAATCCAGAATAATACTTTTCAACGCATTCCTCATTCTAGGTACAGAATCACTCTCCCTCCGCGTTGAACGGTCCAGTACAGGATCCAGCAGTACATTAAAATCCCCGCCCACAATTGCAGGAGCTGAAATATCCGCCAATCTCACTTCCAATTCTATAATGTACTGCGGATCATCCTCATTGGGTCCATAAAACCCGACACATATGAAATCGCTATCCGCCCATCTTATTCGAGCTAGAGCCCATCTACCAGAACTGTCCGTACTCGACGACTTAAGCTCGATCCCACTGCCACTTCTATTAAAATTGCGACCCCCTTACAACATTGTGCTTGATCAGAGGCAATGACATTTTGGACCCATCCACACCTACCAAACAACTCCTTGCTTTCACTTGCTAGTAAGTGTGTCTCCTGTAAAATCATAATTTGTGCCTGTCTATCTTCTAAATACTTCATCACTTTCCTCTGTCTAGGTTTAGACATGAGGCTATTCACATTCCATGTAAGTATATCAATACTTGGAATTCCGGCCATGATCCTCCCTTACGTATTCCACCTCCTGCTTCGTTACTGGTTTATTAAGATTCTCCTGCAGAGGAGGTTCTGAGGACTTTTTTTGTTTTTTTAACCCACTACACCCCACCTGTGCCCACACACCCCCACCACCATCCCACCCCACCCCCCTTAACCAACCCTGGGGAACCCTCCCTCTCTTTTTAGGCATAACAATGCCTATGGGCGCACCATTGGGGGACTTTCAACTAGTTTAACAACATGCAAGAGAGCAAACTATCCTGCAATCCAAAATTGGTCACTTAGCAGTATCTCCCATTTTAATCCTTTGAATTAGCGACTCAACATCTTCTACTGTCCGAAAGTTATACATTTGATTATTCCACATAATGCGCAACATTGCAGGGAATTTTAACTGAACTTTCGCTCCCAGCTTCCGTAGCTCCTCCATCTTGTTTCCTAACTCCCACTGCCTCTGTTCTGTGGCTTTACATAGATCCGACCTAACTAGCAGTGAATACCCATCTACTAAGTATGGACCGTTTTTTAAGGCCCTACTTAGTATCTCTTCTTTGGTGGTATATGAGAGAAAGTTCACAAGGATCTTCCTAGGTTTAGCTCTCTGGGGGTTGCGACGAAAAGGCTCTCTGTGCGCTCTTTGAACTTCGTGTTCAAGATTGATCTCTTCCTTGCCCTTCAGGATCGTATTCCGTAACAACGAAATAATGAAAGCCTTCATAACCGACCCTTCCTCTGCCTCCGGGACGTTCAAAAATCTCAAATTATTCCTTTGGGAATGGTTCTCCACTCTCTCAATATCTTCCCTTAAGGTTTGGTTTTGCCTTTCTAGCTTAGAGATCTCAGAGGCATTCTTCTCCACATCCTGCTTTACTATGACCACCTCTAACTTCTTTGTACGAAGAGTTACGTCATCCAACTTTTGTGTTAGCTCCAAGCATGATGCTTGTATGCCTAACTGATTTGCTTCCGAGACCTCGAAGCGATTCTTGATGTCATTTTTCAGTCCCAATAAAATACTTGCCAGCGAAGCTTCTGAGGCTTCAAGGCTCCCCTGGCTCACTTCAGGCATTCCCGCATCCGAACTGCTCTGTCTGCTTCCACTTTGAGCTTGAGCAGGAGCTCCTAGATCGTCGGGTGGTGCAAGGACAGTATACCTATTACTCACAGGAATTGTTATATCGTCTCCTTGAAATGCCGTAGTATCACTGCTTAACTCATTCATTTTTGAAGGACCGCCGACCCGATTTACACCCTTTTTCGTGTTAGTTGCGGTTTCCTCTGAATTAGCACTATTACCAGATGCGTCTGATGTGTCTACTTTCATATTGAGGCCTGCGCCACCTGCACCGTCTTTCTGCATACTTGGGAGCACTCGAAAAAATTATTTGAGTGAGGGAGTGATTTTTACTTTAGTAGGCGCGGTTACAATTTTGCCTTTATTTTTCCCCTCGTTGATTTTTCCTGATAACAATGATTTTCCTACTCCCCTGCTCTGGAGACTCCCTCCTCCTTGCCGCCCTCGCTTCGCCTTAACAATTACTTTTACTCCTTGCGTTGATTCTGGCTGTGTATCCGACAAAATAGGAAGAAAGTTCGCCTTACCTCCAGTGTTCCTGGTCCTCAAAGTGTACCTGGAGGGTGCCTCACCTTCCTTGGTAGTACCTGTCTCCATATGCGAGGGCTGCCCCACTCTCTCACACAGCTCTCCCCTCTTTCACTCTCCTGCCTTGTTCCTCCGGTCTCCCGCCGTCTTTCTCACTTCCTCAGAGTACTGCTGGCAAGCTTGACTTGTTCTGTCTCTGCCCCTCGTCCTAACGCCGGCCTCCCACGAACGCCGGAGCTCCACTGCTGCCTCTCTCCAACGCATCGCGGGGAAACCAAGAATCGACCTCCGGCTTCCTGCAGGCCCGCCTGGCCCGCATGTATGCAGCATTCCGCCAAATCGGTAGGTTTTTAGGTACTTCTTCCCACTGACTGCATCGCAAAAGGGGCATTGAGAAATAACCCGAAAGCAAGAGACCGGAGCGAGATTTTACCAAAGCTAAGGTCGCTCTACAATACAGAGGTATGGCTCCAAACAAAAACAGAATTAGACCGGTACTGCTGTCAAATCCTCGATGCCTCTAAACGACGTGCCTCTAGAGAGTTCTGGAAATTAGTTAATTATTCAACCAGCAGGAAATCCCTAGGCTTGGCATCAAACATCTCAGAAGAAACTTGGAGCAAACATCTAGGAGCCATATATGGGGGCATAGTTTCTACAACTGGATCCTTAAAATCTGTCACCAATAATATAGTCGGAGGAAGCTCCGCCCATGGTAATCTACCCGAGAACGGTGGAAAAAAAATCATCTGCAATACTCGCAGGGCTGGGGCCCCAGGTCCAAATGGCATTCCCCAAGCTCTTTACAAGCAGAAACCGCAATATTGGGCGGAGAACCAATTTATTCAATAACATTCTTTTTAGCCAAGTAATTCCAGCTAACTGGAGGGGATCAATATTGGCCCCTATTCATAAAGACGGCACACCTGCAGATCCTGCCAATTATTGGTTGATAGCTCTTATGGACAGTGAGGCCAAGTTCTTCGCCAAATGCCTGCTGGTCGAACTTACGGATTGGGTCCAAGCTAAAAGTCTGTTGCCTAGAAATCAGACCGGGTTTATCAAAGGGCTAGGCACATCCATCAACACTCAGATGTTGGCCCTTATAATAGAACAAGCAAGGTGGCGTTCAATTTATCTTCATCTGTGTTTTGTTGATTTTAGTTCAGTTTTCAATACTGTGCAGAGGAACATTCTGTGGGGTAAATTGTTAAATTGGGGTATTTCATCTACCTTACTTAGAGAAATCCAATTACTGTATACAGATACATGGACTAGAGTTAGGTTGGGTCAAGGCACAACAATCTCGAAAAAAATTCCAACTATGAATGGCCTAAAACAAGGCTGCGTCTTGGCCCCACTCCTGTTGAAATTGTACCTTGCTGACATTACCCCGGTCTGAACATAATCAATTCACATTCCCCGTCGGTGGCCGGCTTTTACGTTTCCCATTTGCTGTACGCTGACGACATTCTCTTCCTTAGTTACACCAAGGTGGGGCTCCAGAGGCTAATTAGCAAAACCGCCCAGTATGCCTCGATTCATGGGCTAAAATGTAATTTAAGTAAAACAAAAACCATGCTAGTGAGACAGTGTTTAGTAATACAACCAAAATTTTATATAGAAGGCCTAAGGTTGGAGTCAGTACAACAGTACAAATATTTGGGGGTTATATGTGATGCAAGAGGCTCTTCCAAGACTCACTGTGTGGCGATGCAAAGAAGGAACAACGCATTAACTGTAGAGTTTGCCTCACTCCGGTCCCTTAAACCACTATTACAAGTCATGGTAGCCAAACACGTCCCGCCCGCCTCTGTCATACGGCGTGGAGACTCTAAGAGGGAAAGCCGATAAAATAATAGATAAGCTCACGGTAGGGACCTATCGCCGCCTATTTAATCTTCCAAAACAAGCCTCGCCTGCACATATTCGATTAGAGTTTGGCCTCAAGAGACAAAATATAAACGGTCTCGGGGCATTTCTGAAACTCTGTTATAAACTAATAAAAGATATCAACTCTGATGACAACCGTATGACAGGCTATAGGAGACTCTAGCAATACGGTAGCCCATGAATATTTTAATCTTGCCATGACTACTTTTAGTGCAGAACAACTATGGATTTTACCCCTCTCACAAGGCGCATTTAATAGAGTGATTAAAGGGACCAGTAAAAAAATATCATCATTGATGGATTGAGGCGCCCTAGAGAAAAGATCCCACGCTTGGATGGTAATTGAATCATATGGCCATCTAAAACCCCAGAAATATCTGGGAGTTTTAAAAGTAAAGCTAAAGCTTATGAGTCTCCGGCTAGGCAATTTTCAATTTCATAGCAAATTGCCAGTTTGGAAAAGGGTGGGCAATTCAACGTCATGTCGCCCCTGTAATTATTACAGAGAAGACTTTTGTCATATAGTTTGTAGTTGTCCGGCTCAATCGAGAGAACGCAGATGCCTGCTAAGAGAGGTTTTTAATGAATATGCCATTTGTACAAGTCGTCAAGCAGTAATAGCTGGTTTGTTGGGAGAAGATTTATCATTCACTGGTAAATTTCTAAAGTTCATTGAGGTAGCGGAGGGTAAACTAGCTAAATACGTATAATAACGATTTACGATGTTGATCATGCTATTTACCCTCGCTCAAACTGAGGGGGAACGAGACACACAGAGTAAAGGTTTCCCGTCAGATAAATGCTCGAGTGGTTGGATTTATGAGGAAAAAATTATGGGTTTTTTGTAAGTTTCTAAGGTAAAGAATTATAATGATGTTTACAAAAACGGGCACATAGCACTTTAAAATTCCTAAAGAAGAAAGTGGGAGAAACAGATACAGGCCAGGGAATTTACGGAATAATTTCTTTTTCTTTTTAAACTTTGAATCAGTTTAAAGTGCATTTCAAGATTTTGTTACTAGGTGATTTTAAGCTTGGAATATGAAATGTGGTAGATTATAAGTTTATTATTAATGGAACATAATTATTAATTAGTTACTCACTTCTTACAACGGATAATCAGGCTGATGATATGCAAAAACCATAGATGTGTTTTTATAATGATTTTGTAAATTTGTGCATGTACTTATTATGTTTGTTTCATCCATGACTATTATTTAGTATTAGGATAATAGAGGATCCCTGATAGGCATGTTGCACTTTGTTGATTGTTTTGCACAAACTGAATTGTGGATTAACCCACAACGGTGTAAATAGGACATTTAAGGGGCTGTGGGTCTATTAAGTGCAATAAGACTTTATGAAATGTTTCAACTGTAGATCGGTGCTGTTAAAAATCAAGTTTTACCTTGCAGTTTTGAATATATTACGAAGATTTTAACTGTATTTTAAAACAATTCTTTTAAAAATGATATTTAGTTATGATGTGTCATACAGTTATGTAAGAGTGTCATATTGTAAGTTTTAATTAACTGAACAATAAAGTATCTACTACTACTACTACTAGTGAGAGTAATTTTGCAACTATTTCTATAAAAGAAACCAGATAACTGCTTGCCGTAATTTTGTCGCCCTACCCTACAGGGGTGTCATAGGAAGATTTTATCAATACCTACTAGAAACAATAAAACAAGACCACACCTAAATTTGTGACCAGTGGACAGACAATTTATCGATTCGGGTTACCTTGAAATATGGAAGGAAATGACTCTGGCAACACATTACATTCTGAGAAGTTTGTTTTCTATATTGAATATATTACACTTCTGAAAGGATACACAAAATAACTACAGCAGTCAGTGCACCAGATGCTGAACACTGTTAGAATATGGCTTCATATGGTTGGGAATGGCCCTAATAAGTCTAGCTCTTTTGAGGGTTAATTAAAGAATTGGAAAAAGTCACAGGCTTTGTTGGACCTGGCAGTTTCTGAAGGGTTATCCACAAACGTTATGCCTTCCTCTCCCTATTTGTCTGACCTTCATTTTGTTGGCTTTCGGACTCTGGGCACTTTACCACTGCTAATCAGTGCTAAAGTGCATGTGCTCTCTACTCTAAACATGTATGATTGGTATACACCAGTTTGGCATATTTGATTTACCTATAAGTGCCTTGTAAAGTGGTATACTATATACCCAGGGCCTGTAAATTAAATGCTACTAGTGGGCCTGCAGCACTGACTGTGCCCCCCATGGAAGTAGCCTATTAAACCCGTCTCAGGCCTGCCACCGTAGGGCCTGTGTGCGCAGTTTACTGCCCCTTCAAGTTGGTAAAACTACTTGCCAAGTCTTAAGCTCCCCTTTTATTACACACAAGCCACCCCTAAGGTAGACCGTATGGGCAGGGTGCTGTGCAAATAAAAGGTAGGACATGTGCCTTTATGTGTGGCATGTCCTCGTAGTGAAAAACAGCCTATTGCGTTTTTCACTGCTGTGAGACCTACTCCTCTCATAGGTTAACATTGGGAATTCCCTTATATACTTGTAAGTGGTAATTCCTGATCAGAAAGGAGTTGCATTGCCATATTTGGTATGTCTAGAATGGTAGTGATAAATCCTACTTAGTGGTGAAGTTGGATCTCACATTCCAATTTTAGAAATTCCACTTTTAGAAAGTGGCCATTTCTCTGTGCTTAAAACTCTTTGTGCTTTGCAGCCTGTCTCCAATACATGTCTTGGCTAGGTGACAGCTACACACAACACAGGAAGCGCTGGGTGTGACAGGGGATACATCTGCATTCATCTGCATACTGATAGTCTTCCTGGGCAGGGAGTGGTAGTTTACACTTAAATTTTAATAGGTCGTGTCCTGCTCTCACACTAAGGTCTGATTTACTCTCTACTGATCGTCTGGATCCAGGGCTGGGCTGGGATCTTTGTGCACTTCTGAGGGTTCCTTTGAAGTCACCCTCTACATCAAAAGCATTTTTGAGTACAAGTACTGGGGCTCTGACCCCATATCTTTAGACAATGCGTTGGACTTGTTACCAGATGCTGCTGGCTCTACATCTGCACGTTGCTAGGAGGACTGCTGTGCTTCAAGGACAGACCACCATTCATGTTAATTGCTTTGCTGTGTTGGCCTGCTGCCTGCTGATTGCTGGGCTGAAGATGGGACTACCACTTTGAAACCTATTTGGGTGAGCTGGCCTGCTGCCTGCTACCTGTGTGTGCTCCAACTGTTCTCCAAGAGCTTGCTGGCTTGTTCTTTCAGAGTCTCAGGGCTATCAAAGACTCTATATCCGCATTATTGCAGCGGGACTCTGAGTCCGTCAATTGCCAGCTTCCAAACAACCCAGCAATTGATTCTGCTACAAGCGCAGCGCTCTGTGCTACTTACAAACAGCACGTCTTGCCTGCCTGAAGTGCTCGTGCCTTTCTGTCAGGACAGAGCGTCCTGAGTTACTACCCTGATGCCGCAGCGCCGAAGAGTGACTCCCGCCTAACACCCGTGTATGTGGGAGAACTACCGGAGGGCTGGTGTGTCTTTCAGGGACCGGTGTGCCCCTCTTCTGAACCACGTCACACAAGTAGTGCAAACCGAGCCTTCCGTACTCCACCCGAGATCGGCATGTTCCCCGAGATTTGCGCTGAGCACGGTGAGTCTATGCCACACCTCACAGCAGAGACACATCGTCCTGGCCACATAGCAGCATCAGCGTCGCCTCGCCCTGACCACAGGGAACATCAGGTCGATGACATGAGCCCTGGCTGTCAAGGCCCGCCGAACATTCTGCAACGCCATAGAGGTGCTGTGGGGTGCGGTGTCTGACCCAACAAGTGGTCCCGGCCAGTTAAAGGTACTGTGCTTCTCCAGCTGC
Organism: Calotriton arnoldi; assembly: GCA_963921515.1. Lineage (NCBI taxonomy): Eukaryota > Metazoa > Chordata > Amphibia > Caudata > Salamandridae > Calotriton > Calotriton arnoldi. The sequence goes on from CAWUFW010008060.1 coordinate 330,708, forward strand.
ACACCACACTGGTGGGCAGCTGGATTTGAAAGCCCAAAAGCGAGGGATCGAGCGAGGTCTCTTGCATCCCCCTTAAGCTTGTGCCCCCACCCCCTCCTACCTGATGCAGGACTTGGGGGCATTGTCGCGCTTCTACATTGCACGGAAGGAAAACCTCTATGGGAGGACCCAGAGAGTGGCGTAGGGCCACCGGTAGAAACTTAACTGTGTAAGGTGACCGAAATTACCGTAAGGTTTTTAATAGAAGCGCAGGTGCTTCTGTCCCACATATTTACTCGATGCATCTAATGTTATACTTTAAAATTGCATACCATGGAAAGTTCTTATGTGTCACATGCATTTAAAGTGATAGTAGCACATCTCCAAAAGTAATTATATGATTTTTGTTGCTTTGGTCTCGTTATGCTGTTGTGTCTTATATAGTGATCTATTTTTAATATAATCCTGTGTGGAGTCTCTTTTTTTGTGGTGCATTCATAGTGTTATTGGGTGAGTGTGTTGAAAAAATGCTTCACATATTGCCTCTGTAGATAAGCCTGCCTGCTCTGAGCCATGCTACCAGAAGGTGAGCACAGGTTATCTTGGTGTGTATCGGACTTATCCTGAGTAGTGGTGGGTTCCGCCTGGCTTAAGTGCATACCTTAGATAACCAGAAACCCCATGTCTAACAGGCCTTGACCTGAATTTCGACCCAGGGGTGGCTCTCATTGGGAGACAATGAACTATCTAAGGGAATCACTGAACTGGGGAAAATGGAAACTGAGAATGAAGAAAAAATTTATTTATAAGAGGTGTATTACCTGCGTAAAGGTGTTGGAAATGACCACCTTTTGTGTAGTATACCCCTAGATTTTTGCTTGACTGTTTTGTTGGCTGTAGAACTCTGAGAACTTTATCCCTGCTAACAACTGGTAAAATGCTGTGCTCACCATTCAAACATTATGAAATTAGCATTCCCTTGATTGGCATATTTGACTTGCCTATAAATCCCTAGTACATGGTACCAAGACGTATCCAGGCCCTGTAGTTTTAATGTCAAAGTAGACTGCAGCACCTATTGTGCCATGCACTACATTGACCATGTAGACATGACTGCAGGCCTGCCACCAGTAACTTGGCTGTGCAGTTTTAAATGCAAATTCGACCTGTCAATGTAATCCCTTTTGACAGGCCTAAGCCTTCCTTAATATTAGTAAGTCCCCACTCGGTAGGCCTTACTGCCCATAAAGTAGGGCACATGGTGTTTAAAAGTAGGACATGTAAAATCTTAATGTTAAATAGGTTCTTATTGTGAAAAAGCCCACAAAACCTTGTGCAGGGTTGGCTGAACCACAGGAAAACATTAGGAGGCAATATTAAATACAAGCACTGTATCTCGGAAAAGGGACCAGCAAGAAAAATAATTAAACAACTATTTAATAGTTATTAAAAATCCAATTCAATGGCAAAGTCTGATTTTTTTTCTAGATATTACAGATTAGTAACTTATAGAAAGTTAACTTTGCCCTACCTGAAGTCCCCGGAAGCTAAATCTGCATTTGCTCTTCAACTTTTGCCAGCCAGTAGTTAGCATGTGAAAAACAATGAATGAGATATGAACTTGCTCCCAGGAGCAAACAATAGGCGGACATGAATGGGCAGAGATGATCCATCTGAACTTGTCAGAATATGAAGGGGGTACTAGTAAGATCCTTTATGATATTAAAGTGTCAAATCCTGCTTAAATGTCACATCTTGCTAGACAGGCATGTTGGGGTTTTCCATGACACTTGAGGTGTACTTTAAAGAGGCCTCTGCTGTCTCAAACAAATGTTAGCTGACACTTGTCAGTCTGTCCCCAATCACATTAGGCTTCTTTTGACACTACAGTGTCATAGTCCGTTTAAGAAGTCTGCTGGATTTACATATATCATTTAGGGTGCACTGCAAAGGGCGAAGGCAAAATGCAAAAGCAACCCATGGGCAGCTCATGTTTGATTGTGGACAACTCAGCTTTATTCTACCAGAAGACACTAGGACTACCATAGTACATTCTCCACGCACACCTTCAGCCCTCGGAGCCCATGTATAGTGTGACCAAAGAGTATGACATCTTGAAAACGGCCAAAGTGAGTAGGATTAGTCCCGGGAACCTTTGCCCCATTGGTTTACTCCCACTTGCTCGTGCCACACATAAATGTGGCCATCCAAGCACCCACTTCAGAACACTGCTGGACCTATGGAAGATCAGAAGAGGACTGAACCTGCTATCTGAGACCTGAGAAGAACACAGAGACTGGATCTGCTCTCCCTCTTGTACCCATGGACTCCAATGGCCATAAGACAGACCTCTTTTTAAAGCTACAAAGGACACAAAAAGTTGTAAGAACCCTTTTCCTGCAACTGCCCAGCTGATCAGTAGCAGGATAGAAGTTTATACAGATTCAAAAACTGGCACAGACCTTCGCTTTTGATAAACATGTGTATCATTTTTGTTTGGTCTCGCCGATAGACAGGCTGCCTTTTATAAAGGAACTAATGTGTACACTTCATACTTACTGTGAACATTGGGTCAGTCCATTGCTTATCATTGGTTGGCTTTCTTGTAGAACTCATTTGCTAGCTTCTTATTTAATGGCTTTCCTTCTTTTTCTTAGGTTTGTCCCTCCCCTGCAGCTTATTTACCAACATTTTGACTGAATGGCCTTACTCTTCTGCTGCCTACTTTAAGAAAACTATTTTTAATGTTATTTTATTTCAGTACTCCATGGGAGAGCATGTGTTTTCTTGCACACTCTGTCATTTCCCATCTCCATGTTGCTTTTCCAACCAGAGCGCTTCCATTACTTCTACAACCTCACCCCCTACTGCTCATCTTTTTTTTTTTTTTTTAAATCCGTTGCTCGCGTTCCTGCTAATGGCCTCTCGTCATTGGAACTGGCTTTTTCATCCCACTGCTTCCCACTCCTACCCTACATCTTTTTACTTTCAAGGAGGGCCCAGCTGACGTAGTTTATTAGATGCTCGTTTCCTTTTCTATTCAATTTACAGCTCCAAGACAGGTCTCTGCCATCTTGGAACAGTAAATTAAAACAAGAAAAACTATCTCTGCATGCATAAGTCAGAAGGCTTGGGACCAAAAGCCAAAACGACTGCTGTGTTTTGCCAATACTGTTCATGACCGGGAATAAATATTTTTATCTCTTTTTGACAATGGTTATGTGCCACTGCTGATCAAAATTGGCTTTGCCAGTTCTTGTTTGCTCTGTCACTTTAGGATCGTTCTGGCTAGTAGGCATTTCCTTATGGATACAGCTTTGACGTCACAACTGTAAAACATTGACTGCATCTGGGATCCTACATACGGTGGCAGCACTACCCCATACTGGGAAAAGAGACCAGGGGGCTGGAATTCCTAAAGCCCGACTCCCAGGACATATTGTTTGGGGTCAAGGACAGCATGTTTTCATGTTTATTTTGTCCTTGAGACAAGGAAGCCCAACCCCCTGCAGCACACACCCTTTGGCTGCCAGTATGGATCAGGGAAGGGCATTGTCTGCAGTTAAGGTAATATTTGTGTCCATATGTTAATGCTGTACAAACTTGTATTTATGGTTCATTAATACCAAGCCTTTCTTATTAGGGTGAGCGCTCTAAGGAAATGTAAGCTCAGACTGCACTACGGACAGTGGTTCCAGTGTAAAAATGTGTACATGTGTTTGCAAAGTTTAACAATATGAGGCTACATACAGTGCTCCCCGAATTCTCTCTAATTAGATGCAAATATCTGCAGAAGCTTGGAAGCAAGACTGATGATCCTTTGTTTAAAAAAAAAAAAAATGTTCACAAAAAAATGCAACTTGGGGGGGGAAAAAAAACGTTTTGCTAAACCACTGTAAAACTATAGGTAACATTTCTTTGAAGCATCATTGAATAAAATGTGTTGATGCATGCTAGTATTTCCCAAAACTATTCCTAATGGAAAATCAGTGCAACCAGTTTCAACAAGATAATGGGAAACAAACATTAACAAGCATTGGCAAAGCCAATAGGTCTGATATTGGTGGTCAGCCTTTAGGTTTTGTCAATGCGTGACTTGTTTCGATATGGCTTTTGTAAAACATTGTGGGAGCTGCCAGGCCCTCACCATTATAACAAACAATGGCAAAAAGCAATAATATTTTTGGTCTCAAAAAGCACACATTGCCGCAGTAGTCCCTGGCACTAAACAAAACTACTTTGTGTGCCGATATGCTCCTTGTAAAAGAGTGGAAGCCAGTCAATGGATAGAGAGAGATAGAATTTTAATAAAAAACAAAAGGTCTTGGTTAACGCCAGACCTAATTAGGGGCCCAATTCTTAAAGAAAGTCACAAAATTGCACCCATGGTATATGTCCTTGCATTAGTGCAGATTTACGGCTTTCATGACTTCGCAAGAATTTACAGAAGTAGGCCAGGAAATCGTACTCCTAGAAAATATTTGTTAACTGCTTTTTAGCACGAGGAAATATGCAGGTGTAGATTTGCTCATGCGAAAATCTTTTGAGTGTTTTACAAGTTCACTTTCCCTCCAACCACTTTGTCCCCCAACCCTGGAAGAAGTATTCTGCCATGGTCGGGAGTAAATTTCCAAAATGTCTCAGTATCGGAAAAGATTACAGAAGAGCTGGCGAAAAACACCTAAAACATACAATTTGGTAGGTTTGCACTGAATCAAAAGGGCATTCCAACCCTGGAATTATTTCTTAACGCTCCCTCTAGCCCCAGTATGTAGATCTGTGGAAAGAAGGCAAAAGAAGGAAATTGCTAGAATTCAAACCCTACTATAGTATGAGCCCTGGCATAATCAGAAAGGCTAATATCAAAGTTTTTATATGAGATTGCTGTCATAATTTGTAGCTGCACTACATGGCACCAAAGGGACAAGAGGATTTTTTTACAGGACAAGTAGATATATGAAGCAACCTGTCCCATGGACAAGTAGATATTCTATTAAATTCCACAACCCTGAGAGAGCCCCTGGTACTAGGCAGAGACCCAGCAATTTTATTGGATACTCTTCAGCGTTCCCAACTATGCAATCTTTCATTGCAACCACCATTCAATAATTACTAATCTTGATACACTGACCTGATGGACCACACCTGACAGTAGCTCCCCCCCCCCCCCCTCCGAACCAGCCTTCCACCACAGCGTTTGTTTCATCTTCAGGTCTTCTGCACCAATGTGGGTACACTGCCTTTTGATATTACTATTGGGCCTTCTGTTTGCAAAGTAATCTGTAATGTGTCATTTGATCACATATTTGCCCTTATCCACGCTTTAAAATGTAAAGTGTTTAAAAACCTAAACAGAATGTAACATTTAAGAAGTAGAAAGAATGTCAAAAATTGAAGAATTTGGAGTCATTACGAGTTTCAACATAAATAAAAGAATATTCACGATGTTACGTACCATTTATTTTGAATGCCAACTAACCTGATCTATCGATATCTTGAGACTGGTGAAGGCAGAATATTTAAAATAAAAAATGAAGAATGGATTCATAGGAGGTGTTTTGCCGCTTTGATTTCTTGCTAATTGTTCACTTCGTGGCTTCCCCAGGAGTAATGTTACACTTGAGTGGAGTAGGAGACGGGCAAGCCAAGAATGCGAGCTATGAGCGGATGTTAATCTGCTCCAATTTCCACAACTGTCGTACTGTGAGGGAAGCCACTGGGACAGACAGTCATCACTAGAACTTAAAAGGATTTACAAATTAATTTAATTGGTCATTAAAGCGTTAAAGTAACGCCTGATGAAAAGGGTAAAGAGCGGGACTCCTTTACAAAGCCAGTGCGTCAATCCTTAAAAGTTTGTTCTCCAATTTTATTTCTGCTGTCAAATACACTATTGATTTTGCACTCCTAAATATTATTGAAATTTGAAGATGCTTATAAAAAGGAAAAGTCTACTCTACAATAATAAAGAGTGCTTTGCATTTCAAAAGCAAGACCATGTTGCTTCAAAAAAAGTTTCAACTGCTCCTATGCCAAAAGATGAAACACGTTTTTTTAAAGTCTATCTTGAGACAGTCACAGCATTAACGGCCTATGAGAGCTAGTGCAATCTATCTAGTTAGGAGCAAAAGTTTAGCTCCACCCCAGCTCTTGGTTGAAGCAAATGTCATTACCATATTGATCAGCTCACGTTCTTCAGCCTTTGGTTTATTGTAAGGGTCATTCATGAATTATGGAATTTCACCATTGTAGCTGTATGTTGTTGTTTTGACAGTGAAAGGATATGGAGGGGTAACTCTTTTGGTTTCCTTTATAGCACTCCGACGAACAGCACACCAACATCACTCTTGACATGGGCCTCCCCAACAATACTCCCCTCTAATCCCTCGCGCACGCATCCTCTGGTGCCTCTACAGACGCTGCAACATCACGTCCACCACAATATGCCTGAATTTTACTCTTAATAGTTCCTGCGTCCTACGGATGCTGCTGCATGGGCCAGTCTCAAACCCATCTTTTCTGGGCAGGTCAATGGAATTGGGATATGTAATGTAAGACAATACTTTATTTGCAACTAGATTTGATTTATCACAGCCCCAGCCAGCAGCATCGGCAACCAACTCCCAACGCCAACTGTCCGCAAAATACACAAATTGGACAATCCATGAACTTGCCAGAACCCAGCAGGATGTAAGAAAAGAGGCACGCACAGGAGAAACTGCAACACTGCAAGCAACCTCCTCTCCTTAAATGACATTAACATAAAGGTTACAACAAATCTTAAAGCACACAACTTATAGTATAACTGAGTAAATACCATTTACATAAGCATCTTAGAACAGCAACAATAAATTACATTCCAAAATGAGCAATAAGTAAACATGCAAAGCAATGCACACAAAGGTAACTGAGTACTCCTCTTCCCAAAACATAATCCTTAAATTTGCTGGCAAGTGCAACAGTCCTCCAAAAACTGCTGTTCTGTTATTCACTATAATTCTGTTCAATCTCTGCCTATTAACATCCCTCTTCCAACTCCTGAGGTGCAGACCATTAACCGTAAGCGCCTACTCATTTTGCACCAATCTGTCCATATCAAAACAAAATACATTAGGTCGACAGAAAGAAGGGTTGAGGCACCACCAAAATGACCCCAAGGCAGATAATCCCAAAAAGTGGTGCCAAAGAAGTCTCGACACCAGTTTGTAGATTTGTCATATAATCATGCATATAAATCTTTGTAAATTTGTTTGGTGAAGTTTCAGAGAAAGCCTGTTGTCCTCCAAGATTATATCAGTATTGATATCAGAAAAGTGGGATAAGTAGGCCCCAGTTGTATGCCTAAGAAAGTTGCACCTGGACATTTTCAAGGCTTCGGGAACTCTTCAGGTAAGGTGATTTCCTATTCACTTTTTGTGGAGGCCACATGTTGTCTTCATCTGTACCCCTTTCGAACATGTTTGTGGTCATCTGAGCAGTACAAGTCCTCAGTCCTGGCTGGCTAGCACGAACCGTTGCTTGGCTGTGCTCCAACCCTAATTCAGCAACATTAGCTAGCGCGGCTTGTCGCTATCAAAGTGCTAGATCTTACAAAAGGCCATTCAGGTAACAGCAGTCAGCTTCCCTCTTTACTGATGGCCTTTGCTGGTCTTTCCAGCAGTAGTTTGCTTCTATGAAATAGTTCAAAAATATAAAGACCCACCACCTCCATAACTGGTGTCTGCTAAAAAAAATTTTAAAAAGCACATCAGAAAAATAACGTTTCTAAAATGGAGCACTGGAAGAAGCAGGGGCGATAAGAAATCTGACAAGGCGCTTTAAAGGCAATCTTCAGAAAGCGACATGGTTTATATTTCACGGCAACACACAAACAGAATAAAAACTACATATTGCAAGCACCTGTCGCTGCAAAAATAGACAGTCCATCAAGTTAGTGGCGTTGAAAGCTTGGGGAGGGAACTTTCCTAGGACAATATGCTAGTTGCCAGCAAAAACAGCCTGACCTCTGGTGGCCTATAGCAGGAGTCTCAGTTGTGACTGAATTACCGACAACAGTCACTCTTTCAACAAAACCTACATTGGTAACAACCGAATGAAGGAACCTGTCGTATTTGTTTCCCCATCCAAAAGGCGGTGTTGAAATTGGATACGGAACTAAAAGCGTATCCTCAGATTTCCTTTAATATAGCATATCTAATCAGTTATCCATAACCCTTTCCGAAGCCTTCGAAACCAGTTTATGGAACTTGTGCCCTGTCACTTAATATGTATGAAGCGCCTGCTGATAGGAGCAAAGTCGGGGCAACCGTTTTCATTCTATATTAGTTTGCAGATATTTTATCCCTTAAAAGTTAGGGAGTTTCAATGTCCAAAGCAAAGACCTTTTTTTCCATCTGACACGGTTTGCACTCAAATAGTTTCATGTCTTTTTTTTTTATTTTTTTTTTAAACGAGGGGAGAAAGAACATTTAGTTTGAAATTGCCATTTTACTGCCCAACCAGAGTGATTCTTATACACTGGACTGGGAATGCTTTTCATCCCTGGTTTTCTAAAGTAGCCAATGCATTTTACCATCATCGTCAAAAAGTATTTCGGGAAGTTTCCATAAAAGTATTGTATGCAAAATGTATCACACATAGCAAAATCTATCATATTCATTAGAACAATCACAACATTTTAACATATACACTGTATGTAAACACTGTCAAAACTATGTGGCAATGCCATTAAAAATTCACAATTTTAAACTGTGTGTAAGTGAGGGGAAACAACAATCAATAAAAATATTTCTTTGTCATCCAAGGAAGCTCAAGTAAGATGTGTAGGTGTTTTCTAAAGATACTAACAGCCAGTTACACTAGCATCCTCCAGTGTTAAAATATTTGTTTTGCACTCTATAAGAGTGGTTAAGAAATACCACCTCCAGGGAGAAAGAGTGGTGGGAAACCAGTAAATTAAGAGGGAGGACCGAGCAAGAGACGAGCCATTGATATGGTCTGGCCCTAAGAGCCGAAACAGGAGGCAAGCCATCAAAATATTTGGTCTGTAAGTTACGTGACAATTGTGTAAAAATGTGAAACACACTTTAAAATATATGAAAGTGCTCCTCTTTAACATCTGAAAGTATACAAGTTTAGTACATTAAACAATACAAGAACCCCTTTCAGAGGGTCACGGACCAAGCACGAGCTACTAGGTCCAACTATGGGGTTGAGGAATTTTAATCCTGATGTCCCAGGACTAACCCCTTCAGCACTTGACTCTGTGGTAACGTGGGTCTAGCAGTCCAAGGGTTTTTGAAGGGCGCGGGGGAGATAGATGCTGGTGGACAAACACAGGCTCATAACACATTCAATAGCAGCAATAAATATTTGTAAGTCAAACACTTGCTTTTATGAAAGATGGAGTATTTATCCGCAAACACAAAATTAAATACAGCATACACAACCAATACATTCAGACCCCTTACGTCAGGGCTCTAGTGTTCGAGAGGCTGGTCGCTGTGTACCATTTCCCTCTCACTAGCGGTAGAGGTTATTCCCATTCCCTATAGGCAACATTCAATTTAGCCCTCCCTAGTAGTCTGAGTCTCAGGATTCTCACTCAGACTTTTTTGAAAAGTCAGAAGCATTTAGCGTCTGAAGAGCTATATGGCAGAACACGTTCCCCCAGGGCCTACCGGCCCAATGATCAGTCTTACTCACTCATGGAGAACTTGCACAACCGAAGTCTCCAGGAGAGATTCACTAGTGGGCGGTGCAGCAAGCTGCAGTGTCTGCTGTTGGCGAGTAGCTCTTGCAGCTCCGCAGCGGCAGGGCGTTCATGGTGCTTCCTCTGGCAAGACAGTAAGTTCTTCTGATCCTTTCCACAGAATTGGGGGAGGAGGGCATGGGGGAGGGGGCTGCTCCAGTTCTGATTCTCAGTCAGGTGCTCAGGCCTTCATGGGTCACCACGGTGGCCTCTCCTAGAGATGACAGCTTGAAAAATATAACAGTACTTGCAATTTCCCGTGGCCCCCTCTGGCATAAATGGTCACCTACTTCACTCTGCAAACAGGCTATGGCCTAATTAGCATGGCAATAAACTTCACGGCAGCCAATTTTACTCCGTACACTGGCTACGGCGCGAATGGCACTGCAGTGCTCTTCATGGGGGCCTCCTCTGTAATCTCTGTAATATGGGGTTGCCGATTTCACTTTGCATACGGGCTGGAGCATGATTGGTGAAGAAGCTGTCTCCTCACACCTCACTGCAGGAATCCACTCGCCAGGATCCCCCACTGGCCTCGCTTCCTCCAGCACTCTCCTCTCACTTACAAGACACTGGAATTGGCAAGCAAGCAACCACTGGTGCACCAGGCTCCAGGGTCAGGTGGTCTAGGATTTCCCTGGGTGATGTCCCATCACCCACCTGGGAAACTGGCAGGTTTTAACCCCCCTCCCCCCCCCCGAAGCTCTGGTCACAGGCATAAGTCTTGCAGAGCTTCTCCTCCTCACACAGCTTGACTGGATGCTTGGCAAGTAGACAATTTTGGGGGTCTCGAACTCCGCTTCTTATAGTCCGTTACCAGACACCAACTGTGATTTGGGTCAGAATTTTTGAAATGTATGTAGGTGGTCTGCTTCCTTTTGAAGTGTCCTCTCCTTTGCCCTACTCTTCCTCGTGAAAGCAGTATGTCACAGTAGGAGCAACGTCTAATCTAATAGCCCCACAACATAGGCCATGGGCGTGACTAGATGTTCACACTTGGATGTCAAACACACCGATATGTAAATCAAAAGCCATACTCTTTATTATTCTCTTGAGTCCCTTCCCCTTCCTTTGATTTGCTCTAGCCCCTTTCTGGCGGTGTGGAAGTGGGGCGGTGCCCTGGCAGCCTGCTCCCACACCACCAAACTGAAAATCAGGACCTAAGTCTTGTTACATCTAGTTCATTTCATGCAGACTACACCACTTTTGCTCTGTAATTTATTATAAACGGAGCTCAAATTGGAGTGGAGACATGTCTGGTTTGTCCTGACTCTTGGAAAATGGACCTCTATCAGTCTGTCTCTTGCTTAAGACTTAGAATATTTTTTCTGAGAGGACTTTAGGACATACCCTCCTGCTTCATTTGATTGAGCCATATGCCACTACCTTGTATACGATTTATTATCTAAATGAACTAATAATGTTTTCCTTCTGGAATGCACTTTACATTTTCAATAAATCAATTCAATTTGTTTTCTAACTTGCACCTATCTCCAGAAAGCTTATCTGACTATGCTACTTGTTTTCTTGTCTATTTAGATATTGTTAGGTGTACATTACCCCCATACATTCTTGCAACCCTAGTCCTGTGAAGGCACTTTATCTTATAGCCTATCAGATTATCAATGATAGTGTCAACATCTACTTCAAGTATTACATTAATAATTTTACAAAACTAGGGCTGACTTCTTCCCTACACTTGGTACAGTGAACCGATGATCTCCCATACTGCATTTTATAGGGGCTGGTACTTGATATTGGAGTCCCATACGACTATCACCATATATTGTCGATCACTTTTTTCCCCATAGCTACCTATAGTGACATACTTTTCTAAACATGGAATGATGCACAAAATTAAATTTTGATTCTCCCCTCTGCTATACATATTGAGTAAATCAATCATATCACCAGAAATAAAGATCAAATTCAAACACTTCCATATTATAGTAGAAGGAGTGCAGTTTTATCATAACTCATGTAGGGGCTGGTGGGATTCGAAACCCAAGTAACAATAACAAGAAATTAGGATTTTACCTAAAATGTTGGAACCAAGGGCCATATGAAGGAAGCATTTTTTCCAGCCCGTTGGGCCATTTGCGACCAGAAGAAAATGCTTTTACCAATGTATAAAAGGCAAAATACGAATCGGTAACTTGTTACCGAATCACATTTTGCGATTCGGCATTTGGAAGGAGAGCGTTTAGGGCGTCCCTTCCAAATACCAAATCAGTATGGAATGTATTACTGTTTTCCGACTGAATTCAGGTCGGAAAACAGTAATACTTTACTACCAGTTTCAAACAGGTGATAACCCATTCACAAAGGGGAAGGGGTCCCAAGAGACCCCTTTTCCTTTGAGAATGTATATAATAATATTTAAGAGCTCGCAGTGGTCCCATGGACCACTGCCTGCTCTTTAAAAATGAAACTGCAAAGTTTGATTTTTTCTTTTTAAACATATCCCCTTTTCCTTTAAGGAAAATGGACTGCATTTAAAAATATTAAAAAATGCTTTATTAAAAAGCAGTCACAGACGTGGTGGTCTGCTGAGCCCAGCAGGCCACTATCTCTGTGATGGCTGCAATTCCTAATGGGCCTCAAACTGCGATCTACCTCATTAATATTCATGAGATAGGTCTATTTGCGACCCACTAGGAATCGCTTTTGAAACTCAAAGGAGTTTCATACATAAGGAATAGCGATTGCCAAATAGCGTTTCCGATGGAATCGCTATTTGTAAATCGCTATTCCTAGTCTTTGTACATCTGGACCCATATGTCGATTGGTATTCATGCTAAAAAACAGTAGAGAGTTCCAGAGGTTAGTTCGCTATGGAACTTCCAATAAGCAGCTGTTGCTAAATTTCAGAATATCAGAGGATGGCTTTCAGGTATATCTAGGTGATCTATATAGAGGTATGGTGCCCACAAAATTGTTTTTCAACTCAATGTTAGATTTATATACTGTAGATACAATAAAACAAATTATTACTTCCTCAAATCTAACAAGTGCGGCTGGTCTTGATAATTTACCAGCAGCTACCATCCAAACCAATAATTGGCTTTCAAAGTATTTGTTTTCTTTCAGCTTTCAATGGTTTACTCAATTGTGTCTATTTTCACATATGTAGGAAAGGAGCTCCAATTAAAACTATATATAAAATAGGATAACCAAACTCCACCAACAAAATGTTAGATCAGTCTAATAGATGTATGAGCTAGAGTACATTCAAAAAGTATCCTGCAAGCCCAGCAAGAATGGATTGAGGATAAGAATCTAACTCTCATGGACCAGGCCGGCTTTAGAGAGGGCCATCTGACTATAGATCATTGCTTCAGTCTTAGGGCAATGGTGGAAGGAAAAAAAAAATCTTTAGAACAGAGAAGTAACCTTTTTTTGCTACGTTGTAGATTTCAAAGCACCATTCTCTTTGGTAAATCCAGAAAATTTATGGGGGAAAAAGTGACCCATAGGGCCACCTCTCTTGCTCTACTCTCAATATTGAAGAGATTACATACCAAAAATTGGGCAAGAGCAGAAACTACCATTGAAGGTGCCCTCTCAGAGAAAATTGATACTCATAATAGGTTACATCTGAGTGTGTTCTGCCCCAAACATTATTCACTTTACTGCTGGCCAATCTCCCAACCGTGCTTAACACAAGTGAATGCTTTTTCACTAAAGGTCGTAGAGATACAGGCCTACTGCCTATTCTATGCCGATGACTTGATAATCATGGATGGTACACAGATTGTTCTGCAAAGAAAATTAAAAGCATTTTATAACTATTGTTCACAAAATGGTTTAACAATTAATTTAGAAAAGACCAAAACAAGGTTTTTGATCAAAGTGCAGTAATTTTGCATGGTATATGGGCGATTTCAAAACTGAGGAAGTAACAACTCAAATATTTGGGGGTTAAAAAACAAAAAACAATGTTGAGTGCATCAGTGACCTCGCCATCAAAGCAGTCTCCAGTCTAGTCCCAGGCTCTACGGGCGAACCATCATAGACTTCAATGGAGTGATCCTGATGCAAGGGATACAGGATGCTGAAAATGCTCAAGGATGCCGAGCCTGTGACGGTGGTCTTCCTGGGGCTATTCCTCGGTCCACTAACTCAATGGAGTGACTTTGGCCACAGGGTTCTATTTCCCTCCAAGTCCAGGTGACGTCCAGCTAAAAACCAGTTGCGACTGTTCTTCTGGTCTTCAGTTGCATCGAAACAAGCAGTTCCCTTTAACTGGCAGTAACTTCCTTGCTGGGCGACTGAACTGCTGTCCGATGACTTCTGGATCCAGCAGCCTCTGGTGCAACCTTTGAGGGTTGTAACAGTTTTCCAGGCTGCACTTCAGCAGTCAGCGCCAGTCAGGCATTCTTGGCTACCAGCTGGCCATGGCGGGCGTCTTCAATTTTTATGACTCTGTAGCTGTAATAGGGATAAGCCATCTAAACCCTGAAGTCACATTCTCTGTCTGGGGCTTGGGGATGACTTTTCCTCGAGCGGGACATCACAGGTAGCCCATGGAGCAGCAGGCGCAGTCCAGTCTTTGGTGCACCCTCTCCTTGCTGGGTCCAGGGAGCAGCAGGAAGGTCCTTCTTTGGTCCACTCTCCAGTACAGATGTGATCTGATGTCTGGATGCCATGGGGGCCACGTTTATGCCCAGTTGTTGCCCTCTGGGGATGCGGGGACTACTAGCCAACAAGGTCCCTTCCCCCCCGTGATGACTTTCTGTAAAGTGTAGCATCTAGCTAGTCCAGAATGCACCATACATTTTGCCCATTCCCAAAAAATAAAGGGGGTGGTCCACTACCCAGGCACTGGGACATGCCTACATCCTACAGGTGCTACTGTCTGTCTGACCTCTGGGGGCAAATTGGGAGATTAGCTCCCAATCCGCAAAGTCAATATGGTCTTTACATGGTTCCAGGTATGATCTGTTCCTGTCGCACGTGCTAGGCCCAGCAACACAAATGGGGTACCATTTATATCAGGTTAAGTGTGGGAGCGCTGTGAAGTACAAATTTGTGGATCCCTGCAGAGTCTGGAATGTTCTCGGACAGAAATGTAAGGAAAATTTGTGATTTTAGGCTAAGTTTGAGGTTTCAATGGCTTTCCTGGTAATAAGAGATAGGGGGATCCACACAAGCAATACCATCCTGGGGGTTTAGTTTAAAAAAATGTCTGAGTATGGTAGATTTCCCTAGGTTGTGGATGAGCCCGGGCCCAAATACTGCAGCTACCTCCATTGCCAAAGCAGGTTTTTTGTTTTGTTTTCAAACCGGAAATGCAGAGATTTCCACATTGCATTTTGGGGCCTTTGGTGTCACGGGTGCTAAGCCTAGCATTTCAAGAGGGGTAGCGTTTCTAAAAGTGTGAAACACAGAATATGACATTTGTTATGAATTGAATTACTCTCCATTGTTGGGTTCCAAATGTAAGCCCGTGTAAGGGGCAACAGATGTCATTTCTTAGAACAGTATGGATACAAGGTGCTGGCCCATGCTGGCTTTGAAACTGATTCAAGGGGGGGCAGGCCTACTGATTAAAAAAACAAACAAAAAAACAGTCCCATACATCCCACATGAAATGTGGCATGACACTAGGCCATTATGCGGCACAGACAGTACACTGGAACGGAAATCCATTGAACCAGTGCTCCATATACGTCCCTCCAAAACTTCAATTAGCTACACTTCCCAACCTTGGAGCACTGCTAATACAACTGCCACCCAAGATATTGGTGCTGGGGGAATATCGTAACATGGTGATCAAAGAAGGGATGGACAGAGAGAGGGGCAGAGAGAACAGGACAGAACTAACCCACTGACTAGATTCTTGGAAGCTATGGGTCTAGCGGATGTGTGAAGGGCCCAGAACCCACTAGATTGGAAATACACAATCTACTCGTGAGTACACAAGAACTTTACATGAATAGACTACTTCTTAATGCTTTGGGCACTTAGGGCAGTTTTGAGAGTCCAGAGAGTTAGCCAGGGGAATCTCCAATCACTCCCTCCTGTAGGTTGGAATTGAGACCCGAGAAGGGGAGAAGAGAGAAGCTGGCACATGAACACGTGGTATCTCAAAAATAAGGAAATGGGGAATAAACTATGCAAAGCCACAGAACACTGTTTCTCGGAAAGCAAGGGCTTGGTAGACTCAGATCACACTGTGGCAAAGACTCAGAGATCACACTGTGGGAAGCATTGAAAACAGTGCTTCAGGGCCAAGCAATCTCTCAGATTCCTGTAGAAAAGAAAGAAAGATGGGAGTAGATGACCACACTAGAGAGCGAAATCCTAAAGCTAGAATCACCGATTCAGAAACCTGAAATTGAGGCACACTGCCACCTGCTTCGCATGAAGCAGCAGGAATCCCATACATTAGGTGATTGGGGCAACAGCCAATGATATAGCCACGCAGCGCAGGCTGTATGAGTGGGTAACAAATCTGGCAAGCTCCTCACATGGCAGAGGCAGAGGGAATGTGGCCGGTCCTGGGTGCCAGAGATCGAGACACCAACTGAAGGTAGTGCACGGGGAACAGTGACCTGGCAATGTCCTTTGAAAACATTACCGGCAGTCTACACTTCTACAAATCATATCACAAGGAAGGCTAAGGAGGACTTCCTTGAAGATATTAGGGTCCCTAGACTCTCTTCGAGGAGAAGTCAATGTTGGATGCAAACATCGAATCTGAAAAGATAACGGTAGCAATACGAGAAATGCAGTCCAGCAAATTAGTGGGCCTAAATGGCGTGCCTATAGAGCTCTACAAGACTATGACCAATAGACTAGCTGAACTTATAGCACAGATGCTCAAAAAGGAACAAGACACATACAGCCTCCCGTACGATTTGAGGTTGGCCACAATCGTGGTCATACACGAGAAGGGCAAACTACCCAACAAATGTACCTCATATAGACCCATCTCCCTATTAAATTTGGAGGAAAAAGTTCTGGCGAAGGTGTTGGCGAAAAGGCTAAACCAGGAGTTCACCATTTAATACACCCTGACCAATCTGGATATATGCCCAACAGGAACACCACTAAACCTACGTACACTATCTGGGTGTATGGAATATACACAGACCTTCCAGGCGCTGGCCATGGTGATGTCTCTGGACACAAAAATGGCATTCAATACACTAGAATGGACCTACTTATTTGGGGTTTTGGAAAGAAAGGAGTTAGAACCAGAGTTTAGAAAATGGGTGGAGCTGCGCTACAAGACGCGGAGTTCAAGGGAATGGTGCCCTATCAAGCCCCTTTCAGTTAGGGATGGGGACCAGGCAGTGATTCCTGCTATCGCCCTTGATGTGGACGCGGGCTTTGACTTATTTCAACAGTTAGTTACGTTGCCCATGGTTTTCCCAATCTGTGCAAATGACATCTTGCTGAATTTTGTCTAATTTTCAGAAGCGAATGGTTTTCTAGGTTCACCAAATGGTATAATACCAGAATTCAATGCAAACTGCAAGTAAGTTGAAAGTGCAAAAAGAATGGACTACTAGTTAAAAAAATGCAAATACTGCACCAACAAAATGGGTTCTATTTTACAACTTCTTTCTGCAAGCTGGAAAAATTGTGATCTTAGCCCAGTAAAACTTATGGTGATGCTGTTTTTAGAGTGGAAAATTATATATGCTTTCTTACACAGTATTTTCTCCCCATTTTCCCAACAGAAATAATGCTATATTTTGGCCATTTTCTTCAAGGAGTGAAACAGTTGCTTCATCTTCTCCTGGAAGACTTTTGCTCTGGAATCCTCACCCAATTCAGTTAAATGGGTGTGAAATACAAGGCAGGAAGCGGGGTTGGACACTTTCTTTTTTGAGGCCCTTGCCACAAAATGGACTAGGCTTTCACAGGCTTTTTGCTCAGAAGCAGGTTAGGAGGGGCTGGGGGCAGCAGACTGGTCTTCCAAATAAATCCACTTTCAAGTAGCTCCATTTTATATTAGTGGAGTTTTTTTCGTTAGAGCCAAATAGGAGTCATAACAGCTGAATCCCAGTCTCCATTTCTGCCACTGAATATGAACATTTTTAGCTACTGTGAAGGAAGGTTACTGTTCTGTTTAGGACAGAGAGGCAAGGATTATCACATTCTTGTAGAATTACTGCTGTATTTCGAACATGTGACCCTCCCAATATTTGGGGACAGCTTTGTTAATAGATTATTTGTGTCACAGGACTAGAATGGGACTAGTTAGGTGGGTTTGACATGCATACTTGTTTTTAATGCTAGGAACAGGGCAGAAATAAACATTAGGAGTCGGATCCAAAGGAATGATTAAGACTGGTGGATGATGAAGGATTGTAGAGAAAGGGTCGTAAAGTCTATATTCATAGGACCTTCTAGGGCCAAGTGGTGGATCATCCAGAGCGCATTTGGCTAATTTTCCAAGAGTTTTCGGAATGCATTTTTTGCATTTAATGTTCTGCTTTCACTGCAATCTGTGAATTTAATAAAGTTTGAGCAGAATCCTTGCCTCTGTTTCCCCAAAAGAAATAACTGAATTCACAAAAGCTAGGATTTTTTAAATTTTTCTTAATTGTATAAATCATAGCATAAACATAAGACACCATCACAATCAAAAGTCACACTTCTATTCGATGAACACTTATTTGTTCTGCATTATTATACATTGAGCTAGTACTAACCTTCCCATGGGAAAATATAGAAAATCTGGGACATTCCTAATAAAACCATAACATAGTTTTGACAAATGTTTTTGTGAATTTTGTTAACGACTGAGTGACTGCTCCCAGAAAGCTTCCTGGACCCCTATCAAAAAATGTTTTGTATCCTAATCCTAGTTCTTGAGTTCTCGCATTATTGTTAGAAGTAGCATTCAAAATCAAGTCAGCTGGAGTACAATTAATAAAGTCCACAAGACCATGGTAAAGCAAAAGGAAAAAGCAGGGAAGACATGCGAAGAGGTGAAGAAGAGGGAATAGAAGAGATACCTGAAAAGGTAGGAGAAAACCAAAAAAAACAGGAAACTGAGCAAGGGCAAAAGCTGATAAGATGTAGAGAATCCAAACCCCCTCAACCCCCGTCCCACACCCCCGGAGTGTCCCAAAGTGAATTTTAGGTGTTAACTTGAAAACCAATTGGGTAACTCTCAGGGGCAGTAGGAGCAGAGGGTTTCTGACCTGCATCACCCAAAGTAGTGCATCTCCCGCAAGTTTATAGTGTTTTAGAGCGTAGTAGCTAAAAGATAAACTTTGTCGCCATAATCGGGTTCCATCACGGTCTTTAAAACGAGAGATACCAGCGACGTTAGTATTGTATCTACATGTGAGACGTACACGAACACCAAGAGTGATTATGTAATTTGTTCACATTCTCGCAAATGCAGAGTATCAGTTTAGATGTCAGTGCTATTAAGAAATAAAGTAAAGTGACTTTGCTTTTATCTAGTGGTAGTCTGGGAGGATCTGTGAATACTCCAACACACACCCATGTTGAATGAATGCTAATGTTGCAGTGAACAATTTCTTTCCAATCTTACTTATCTCAAAAAGAAGTTTCACTTTATTATATTTGTATATCTTATGTAACAAAGGATAATTGTATCTAGGATTTTGGGAGCACTCTGAAAGTAAGTTTCAACAATCACAGTTAAGGATCGTTTGCTCTAGGTCGTCATGGATGATATTTATTGGTATTTTGGTGAACCCTCATCAGTTTGCATCAAACGTAATGGTGATAATGAGCATCACATGTGGTACTAGTCTGGATGGACAAAAGCTGACATTAGTTTCGTCACTTGGACTTTTTCAAGGCTCTGGTAATAGAATCACATAAGATTTGTAAGAAAAGCGTTTGCCCTGGGAAACTAGTGTGATGATCCGTAGGGGGGTAGAAATGTTGCAATTTCACGACAGAGGCTTGACAATAATCATACTAGCCAAGAATGTAGCGTTGTGAGATAATGACACCCTCCTGTTAGTGTTGTAGCATGTACAGGAGCAATGTATAGTAAGTAGCGTCAGTCTGATCAAAGATAAGCCGGATAAGGACAGGTATGATAACCTGGGACGCTCACTGCAGTTTTTAACCTATCTGGGGCCTCCAGTAAAGCAAAGGGGACACTCTTCAGGCTCTGCTGCATTCCCGCTGCATTCCCACCGTGAGGGCAACGGCTGACAGCATTACAACCCGGTCTCACCAGCCGTGAGGGGAACGGCTGACCGGAACTACAAAACCCAGCATCCTTTGCCTGTCGCCTGCCTCTGACGCTGCGTAGCGCGGCAGGAGGCGCCATATCGACGCCCCCAGCCTCCCGCAGCGCGGGACGCTCGCTGCAGTTTTTAACCTACCTGGGGCCTCCAGTAAAGCAAAGGGGACACTCTTCAGGCTCCGCTGCATTCCCGCCGTGAGGGCAACGGCTGACAGCATTACAACCCGGTCTCACCAGCCGTGAGGGGAACGGCTGACCGGAACTACAAAACCCAGCATCCTTTGCCTGTCGCCTGCCTCTGACGCTGCGTAGCGCGGCAGGAGGCGCCATATCGACGCCCCCAGCCTCCCGCAGCGCGGGACGCTCGCTGCAGTTTTTAACCTACCTGGGGCCTCCAGTAAAGCAAAGGGGACACTCTTCAGGCTCCGCTGCATTCCCGCCGTGAGGGCAACGGCTGACAGCATTACAACCCGGTCTCACCAGCCGTGAGGGGAACGGCTGACCGGAACTACAAAACCCAGCATCCTTTGCCTGTCGCCTGCCTCTGACGCTGCGTAGCGCGCCAGGAGGCGCCATATCGACGCCCCCAGCCTCCCGCAGCGCGGGACGCTCGCTGCAGTTTTTAACCTACCTGGGGCCTCCAGTAAAGCAAGGGGACACTCTTCAGGCTCCGCTGCATTCCCGCCGTGAGGGCAACGGCTGACAGCATTACAACCCGGTCTCACCAGCCGTGAGGGGAACGGCTGACCAGAACTACAAAACCCAGCATCCTTTGCCTGTCGCCTGCCTCTGACGCTGCGTAGCGCGCCAGGAGGCGCCATATCTACGCCCCCAGCCTCCCGCAGCGCGGGCCGCGCCCGGGCGAAGCCCGGGCCAAGGGCGGGCCCGTCCTGGCCCGTCATTGCCAGGAAGAGGCAGGGCAGGGCCACCCCCCTTGGTCCCAACCATTCGCACTTTTTACACAGAGGCATTCGCACCTGAGGATTTACTGGGAGACCGCAGCCGTTTACAAAGCGATGCACTATTGAGCTGGCCGTGAGTACTTAAGCCTGTGCTGCCCCTTATTGTGAACTGGCATATGGCTGTGGTATTTCCTACTGACATACCTATGATATATCCGGACTCTTTTTAAATTTATAGATGGTGATTTTATACTTGTACTTTGCATTTAATCAGTCCATTGTCCCATCTGTTGCACTTTATATGATACTCTCTGTGGTTTTGCACTTTGCACTTTGAAATTTGGCCGTATAATTTTTTTTATACCCAGGCCCATTTTTAAGACTCAGTTTTGTGATACATATGATTTTATTTTCCTATTTTTACTGACATTATCCTGCACTCTGCTACGATTCCCCATTATAAATTTTATATATTGCACTTAGCACTTTTAGATTTGTATTTTGTATTTGCATTACCTCCTACCCTGAAGCGTGAATAAAATATAATCATCATATACAACTAAGATGTCGAAACGTAAACTACAAAAACATTACAAAAACGCGGTTGATCCTCCATGTACCACCATTGACTCCTACCTAGTACGGGCAGTAAGCGTGATTAATGATGAGATAGACAGGACAGAACGCCGCCTCTCACTAGGTATAGGGTCAGCGAACGAGGAAATAGGTGGGCATGATCCTGGGACTACTCACGTAATTGAAGATACCTCTAATACCGAGCAAACATCTAATTTGGAGGGAAACGGGAACGTGGGAATCCCTGATAAAGATTTAGTATTAGTATCTAGTGGACCACGGCAAAACTCACCAACTGGTTCGCCGACCCCGAAAAGGAAAAGGGGATGCAGAACCAGCCAGGCTAAAATAGCGACTACTAATATAAGTAAAAAGGGACACATAAGAAATACAACTGCTAAGACACAAGGAAACCGTGCTGATCCTCAACCCTTACCAATAGAGCAAATAGACCATATAGTTACCCAGCTTAACCAAAAACTAGAGGCCTGTATTAGACCACTTCTTGCTAAAATAGATCACCTCAATGGAGAGGTTACTAGACTCAGTGACCTAATAATTCAAATTAGTACTAATCAAAGGGTGAACATTAATGAAGCCCAAGGGGGCATACCAAACCGAGAAGAACAAGGTACAATGGGCCCAAAACTATCAGCTGGTAACTGTGTTGGAGGAAGTAATGAGGCTGTGTCTAACTTAAGCAATGACCAGCCACAAAAGGGCCCTAGAAAGACTGAGATCAGGAGTAATCAACCTTGCACCACCAGAGGTGAAAGATCAGATAGGGTAGAGCAGATCAAGGCCCCTGAAGAATTAAGAGGGAACAGGGAAAGAACTGGAAGAACTGAAATACCCATTAATCTACCCCCAGAATGCTGCCCATATGTTGCAGTTCTGGTGAATGTACCCCAACTGGAGCTAGGCCAAAAAGAGACGGACCACGCCTTAAAAAATAAAAGTGGTCAATTGGTTAGGCAAGAACTGTGGGTACCCGGTGGAGCAAGCCGAGCAGATCCTCCTAACCCGAAGGGTAAATTGGATCGGATCTCAAAGAAAGTCACTACAAGGAGATTGTATTATTATTAATTTTAGAAACCCAGACTGGGCTAGGACCTCCTTAGAGAGAGGGGCCTCTAATAACCTCAACGATTCTATCATATCGCTCCTACCATTAGGCTTCTTTTATAGCCACCTAAGACCGATATACATTAGAGTAAGAGATGAGGAGCACTGGAGAGCACACCCAGCAAGGCCGGCACCCCACAATGGGCTTTACCCACTTTTAACAGATTTTTACCACTTAGTTCCCTGGATGCTAATGATTGACAAACCATTGGGGCGAGGATGAGTGGGGCGGAAAAACAGAAGGGCCAGCAAGGAAAGGACCCAATGAGGATAGGGTCCAATTTAGAAAGTGAGTCTATACCCTTTACACCTAATTTAACTATGCCAATGGCATGTCCTGAGGGTATCAGATCGCATGGGCGCTGTACATCACATGCAGATAATGTAGCCACACAAGGGATACTCCCAGATGAAAATAAAGGGCATTCTACTGAAATAGCTATAAATTGGTTACCCTCAATCCCATCTAATATTGAGGGCGACCCTGGTATGTGTATAAACGAACGATCCACCAATGACGGGGAGAATCCGATAGAGAAGGGTTATACAATTGCCACATGGAATATAGCTGGCTTGGGAAATAAACTGGATACACTGGGCTGGTCGGATTTTATTAGCAAACTTGACATACTCTGCCTACAAGAAACCTGGAGTGCCACCCCCACTTACATTGAAGGGTTTACTTCTTACAATTTACTAGCTAAACCCTCCATGGCCGGAAGAGCAAAAGGTGGTTTGCTAATACTTCTGTCAAACAAATTACCGCTGGTAGTAAAAAGGGTTATTAATGTGGACTATCACTCGCAGCTACTATGGTTGCACCACAAAGATGGTTGGGATGTTTTATTGATGAACTTTTATAATAATATATTTGACCCATCACGTCATATTGTAATTGCTGCTATAGAAAAAGAAATAGATAAGCTGGTCACAACTGTAAATGCTAACTTTGCTATTTTATGGCTCGGTGATTTTAATATTTCAACCTGTACACAGTCTATGACCAAAGTCTGCGGGTATAGGAGCGACGTAGGGGATGACCTCTTACAATTCCCTCACAATATTTTTGGTACTACCCTAAACCAGGTCCTGGTGAAATACGACCTTGAAGTGATGCAGAGTGGGCAGAATGAGTATGGAGATAGGACACCTACTTTTATTGGAAGAAATGCTAACACCACTATTGACCACATCCTAGTATCGGCAAATATCCTACACTTATGTTCTACTCCCTCCATAGTTGAACTGCTACTTAGTGACCATAACTGTATCACAATGTCTCTGGCTGTGTGGGGCAAAAAAGTTGTAACCAAACAAACTGCTATTGATAACATTATATTGTGCAGACCTAATGGTACTAGAATTAGATGGAAAGGTGCTAATTCTACTACTATTCTAAAAAAGATTATCTTAGGATGTGGTAAGGAGATATTCGATAGTCTTGAGGTGGAACCAACTCTGATGTTAACAAATTTCTGTACAATTAATATTTTTATTGATAAGTGTTTTACCGCCCAGGTAAATGGGACACAAAAGCAGAACAGGGGCTGGTTTAATCATTCTTGTACTAACTCACTGAACATGTTAAAAATAGCACTCACTAGCAGACCAAGGGACAAAGTGATAGTGAAGAATTTAAGATTTGATTATAAACTAGCTCTAAAACAGAGGAAGAAGGAACTCCAAGAGGAAGCCTGAGGCAACCTCTGTATGGCAGCTGCAACATCCAACAATAAGTTGTTCTGGGATACTGTTAATTCAACGTTTCTGAAAGATGACTCGTACCCAGAAATTACTTGCCATGTAAATTGTGAAGAATGGGTGACACATTTCTCTAATATTTTTAACCCATGTAACGAACTATCGGATGAGCCCACAGATTACACCAAATGGCCCACTATCCCGTTAAATATCACTCTTAGCGAGGTTGAGTTAGGTATCAGAGGAAGTAAAGGGGGCAAAGCACCAGGCCCGGACGGGGTACCCATAGATGTTTACAAATCAGTACCAGAATTATGGGGTTCGATACTTACGAGAGTTTTTAATGCAGCAGTCACAGAGGGTCCTCCGAGGTCATGGGGTCAATCTGTCATAATCCCTATTTATAAAAAAGGAGATAAATCGGAAGCTAAAAATTACCGACTTATTTCCTTACTGGACTCTTCAGTGAAGGTTATGAGCAGGGTCCTTCTGGTAAGACTGGATGAATGGGTCAAGGATAACGATATTTTAGCTAAATCACAATATGGTTTTAGAAAGGGGCTGGGTACGTTAGAACAGTGTATTAATTTGGAATTTTTAATTGGAAAATACACACGTGCAAAGCAAGGGGGATTTTACCTATGTTTCGCTGACCTGAGCAGCGCTTTTGATCTTGTGGATCATACTTTGCTATGGCCAGTTCTACTTAATCTAGGGGCCCCAGAGTCCATTATCTACTTCCTTGCCAGATTGTATGAAAAATTATCAAGCAGAGTCCGGTATGGCTAACAGGGTGTATGTACCCCGAATTTCAAGGTCAAAAGAGGAATTCGCCAAGGCTGCGTCTTAGCGCCATTACTTTTTACTCTATTTATTAATGAAGTAGACGCAGCCCTTAAGTCAATACCGGCAGATGCTCCTCAAATAGATGGACAGAATATACCAGTACTGCTTTATGCAGACGATGCGGTGCTCCTATCCCAGACACCGCTAGGTCTACAACGACTATTGGATGGGTTTACTGATTTTATTAAGGGGAGGAAGTTGTTAATAAATAAGGCCAAAACATATACTATGGTCTGTGGAAAAAAACCAAAGAAAATGAAACACTTCTTTATAGAGGGCACAAGAGTGGAACAGGTTGATACCTTCTGTTACCTAGGGATAACCCTATCTGCTAATGGCAAGTGGTCATGTGAAACATCCAATGTACAAATGAAAATGACCAAAAGTATATATGGGGTCTTTAGATTTGCTGCCAAATTAGGGGACCGACGTATTAAAGACATGATTGATATTTATAAAGCCCGATGTGTTTCCATTGCATTATACGGAGCAGGGTTATGGGGCTACTACCCCTGTCCAGATCTGCAAACAGAGGAAAATACCTTCCTAAAAAATTATTATGCCTCCCTAAATCAGCGTCCATTGAGATAGTCCATCGGGAGGCAGGGATCGAATATCTGAAAGATTTGATTGCATTGAGACCCCTTTTATTTTGGAGGTCTATTTGGGCGAAAGAAGAAACCATGTTTACACAAACAATTATTAAGGACTGCATGCGACTGGATAACTGTCTCAAGATCCCTTGGTTAAAATACATAGTAAATACCACTAGAGAACTATTTAAGTTAAGAACCCTGGACAACCCAATGGAGGTTTTAGATTTCTCTAAACAGGAGATGAGGAATATATTTTTGGCACAAAGGAAGGAGGGCAGGTCGAGACAAGTGGAGTTACAATCTACCTACCAGCAATACCAACTGCACATAAGTAGCTTTGAAACCCAATGGTGTCTAACATCAGTATCAAGATCATCCCACCGATTTGTACTGACAAGGATGAGATTGGGTCTTGTACATCACTTAGTGGCGTTCCCAGAAATGAAACAGCACCCAGTCACTCCATGCCCGTGTGATAATCGCACAAAGCAAAGCACTCTGCACTTTTACTTTTTTGTGAACTGTATTCTAATTATAGATTTGTATACTTAAAACTATTGTTTAAGAAATATAATGTTACAACTTCCAATGCAGCTATGAGTCTAATGTTTACACTTAAAGAGCCAGATATCTGTTTTTTTGTAGCAACATTCATTTTAAAGTCAATTTATGCACGGAAAAGCATGGTTTTTAAAGTATTTTAATGGAATTATATTCTCGTATTGCTGAATCATTTTAAAGTAACTTTTCTGTAATAGGATGTCATTATATATATATATATATGTGTATGTACATTCGCTTTTATGGTTGTTTCTTATAACCGAATAAAGCTTTTCTGAACTGAACTGATAACCTGATGTTTGTAATTCTGTGTAACTGCAGTTGGTCTGGCTATGCCTCTTTTTTTTTTTTTTTTTAAATCATGTTGGTGAGAGATGTTCAGGGGCTGTTAATGTCATTACTGTCTAGGGGCCTAGTGACTTGATTAACTGACATTATATGTAGCAGACTCATCTTAGCAAAACTCTTACTTTAAGGAATGATCAGAAATATGCATTGGAACAAGGGGAAAGGTTGCTTATTCTTACAGCTGTTGCTTATTATTGAAGAGGTCATGCCTAAAATATACACCAGCTTCCATCCATTAACTAGAAGTGCAATTTACATTCCACTGCGATTTCCCTGTTGTTTCAATGTGGGTACAAAATGGAGCTTAAACATTTTGGAATGGTTATCCATAAGAGCTCCTGCGGTGTCCCTTACTATAATTTAGTGGCGCTTCTGAAGATCATCAATGGAAATAGGTATGGGGAGGATGGGTTTCACTAGTTCTTTCTCAATACAGGGCCATGACGGTGCATCAACTTCACTGTATGTATTTACTCATCAACTACCAGATTCCTTTGGCCACTAGAAATGAAGTCCGATCTTCATAAAACTTTGCAACTCTTAGTCCCTCCTATTCTATAGAAAGTCCAGGCTTGACCAGAACTACCAGGGCTTTTAATTTAATCTGATAAGGTTTATTAATCAGCCCATTAAAAATCAGAAAGAACTGAGAGGGAGTTATATTATGCTAATACTTTGTACAGCATAACTGCTATCCAGTGGGTGCCCTGGCACAGAGTAAACTGTGGACATGAAAGGAAATAAGGCTGCAGAGAGAAAAGTGCATTTTATTGCAATAGTAGTGTCGTCAACGCTTTCCTGCAGCTCAGACGGTTGGTTTAAGGTGAAGAGGGAGGGCATTCCACTCTTAAGCTACGTAAAAGGTAAAAGAAGGCAACCAACATGTTCTCTTTTGTAACGAGGAACAATGAGTCTGGCAGAGGAAGTAGAATGAAGTAGTCTGATCGGGTGGGTATAATGAAGGTTGTCTTTAAGATACTTAGGACCAAGATGATAGAAGATTAAGGCTCTCTGCATCACTCATTGTGTTGTCGGGCTATAGGTAACAAGTCAAGATAAATTCTGAAGAGACATGTAGACATCGCTGAAGGTATAAAAAAAAATGTGAACAGTCCAGTTCTGAAACAACAGAAATCTGGTTATCAAGCATTTGGGAGGGTCTCAAAACAGTGTGCTGCAGTAGTCCAACCTCAAAATAACCAATGCCTGGACTGCAATTTTGACATTCGAGAAGTAAAAATGGACAGATTTTCTTCAACATTTGTAGTTGGTGAAAACAAGAAGTACTATTATCCTTGAATCTCAGAGCTGTTGAGATAGGAGCCCGGGTTATTAATGGTAGGAATCAGAATGAGTGGAGATCCGAGGTCAAGGGGCCACCAAGAATCAAACAAGGTAGCCTCAGAGCTACCAGGAAAGAGAATCTCCAATTTGCTTGTATTGAATTTTAAAGTACTGTCTCATCCATAGAGCTGGTGCTCAAAGAAAGTTTTTAAATCTTCTTTACCAAGAGGTTGATCAATTCTGCATCATCCATGTAGGTCATAAAGATGAAGCCATCTGACTTAATGGTCCATGGAGGTAACTTAGTGAGGTAGAAGACACTAAAGAAGTTAGGGCTCAATATAAAGCCCTGTGATATTTCGTGTACCATTGATTTGGGTGAAATATGAAAAGAAATCTTCAGTACTCAAGTTCAGTCCTGGAGAGAAGAACCAGTCCAGTAAAAGGAAGCATCCCTAATCCCAATCTTAAGAAGTCAAATCAGTAGGAGGTCGTAGGTGATGGTACTGAAGGTGGCAGTGTGGTCAAGGGCTATAGAAGGCACTATGCCCTCTTCATCAAGCACCCAAAGCAGCTCATTCAGAACAGTTACCAAGATTTTGTGTGGTGTAAGATTGGGTTGGATTAAGAACAGAACCATTTTGTGAAAAAGTAATGATAACGTTAACTAATTAATCCACTTAGAGAAACACACTAAAGTATACAAAAACGTGATGAAGGAATGTTTGAATTAATCTCAACTACTGGTAATTACTTAGGGCTGAACCCAGTCCATTGTTATTTTGCTCACCATGCCACCTCAGTTTGGCCCCAGCCATATGCAAATCAGTCTTGACCCTGCTCCAATGGGAGCAGTCCAGGTCCTCCCTGAAGCGGACACAAGTAAACCAGGAACTGTTTCAACCTAGGTAGGGCTCATCAGCCGTGTATAGCTTGGTTCCAGTGACACAGTGTGCATGGGACAGATGTCTGTCATACCATCCCACTTAGGGCAACACTCTAAAGTATCTCTAAAAGTGATGGATGGAATGCTTGAATTAATGTCAGCCAATGGTAATTACTTGGGGCCGCATCCCAATTATTTTGTAACTTGGTGTCAGATTTCTTTCAGGTTGTGTGACATTCTTATTTTGTTGTTTGGTGCTTATAAATGCTTTACACTAGTTCCTTTGTTTAAGCCTTGCTGCTCGAAGCCACAGCTACCCAGGGTTGAGATAGAGGTTTTACTAACGAGTCCGACTAGACCCAAGACGGTTTCATGAGAGTATTACATGGTAAGGTTGCACAACCATACCATAAAATACACCATAATCCTCACACCTGTCAAGTTTAAAGATTATTTGTTGGGCTGACTTGTTCCAAGAAAGGGAGACCATCATGAATTAGCTTTTCACACCGTTTTAATATACTGCACCTTTTGCCGTGTCTCATGATGCCCTTGTAGTATTTCCTCGACCCCTGCCACCCCTTCCTTGTGTGTCTTTGTGTGCAGACTCCATGGGCGTCCTCTTGGCACGTTGAGGAAATTCTGGGCAGTTGAGGGTAACATTTCCTCATGCTGTGAGGTGTGGTAAATAAACTGCTGTCCTTACCTCGGCTGTTGTCATTACTACAGAGTCATACTTTCTAAATGAATGATGCCATAAAGACCAAGACATTCCAAGACCATCATGGCACTGAAAACGTAACGTATATGCACAACAAATGCATTTAAGGCAAGAATAAAATCTGGATGTGAGAATGCCCAGTTTTTAGAAAAGTCCAGGGACCACTCCACCAGGGCTGTTGAAGAAGTCAGTCAGTGTGGATTTGGCCTCGTGACTAAGAGGTTCAAACTAGAATATGAATGTAATCACATGACTCCCAACCCCTGTCAAGAGTTGAAGCACTGTTCAATGAGCAGGGTCTGCCCCCCCCTCCCCCCCCCCCAACTTCTCCAATTATGTAATGCATTCATTGCCTAAGATCTCAAAACTGCAGCACTGACTTGTTTATTCACCTATCATATGTCTTTGATCCCAGCTGTCCTTCACGAATACGTCCTGCTCTGTGCAGAACATCTAATCTTTAACTGGTTGCATGAACAATTATACAATCAAAGCTAAGTGAATGAGTGAAGGAAGATTTGGTCAGCATTGTCCTGCAAAAAGGGTCTCCGTGGTAGGGCAATTTGACAATTCCAGTGGTGCAATTACTTACATACAAATCTATTGCTCAGATAATGTAGGATTACTCTGAATTATTTAAATTTTGCTTCCTCCGTTATTAATAGGACAATAATTATGCACCAGTTTTTACGATTGGTAAAATAAGATAGGTTTGGGTGATTTTAGATTTGACATTCTTTTCATGGTATTCCCCAGACTTTTTGCCTTCTCACCCTAGTTTTTTCAGAATTCATTTGTTAGCATTAGGACTCTGTGCACTTTACCCCTGCTAACCAGTGATAAAGTGCTTGGGCTCTCTCCCTTAAAGATTGTAAAATTGGCTTATACCAAACTGATACATTCAATTTACATATAAGAAGTCACTATTAAATGGCACTACATGTACCATGGGCCTGTAAATGTAATGCTACTATTGAGCTTACAGCACTCATTGTGCCACCCACTAAAGTAGCCTTGCAAAACATGTCTTAGGCCTGCCACTGCAGCCTGTAGTGCACTTCTAAACTGCCATTTCGACCTGGCAAAATAAACCTTTTGCAAGGCCTAAACCTACCCTTTTAATACATATAAGTCATCCCTGAGGTAGGACCTAACCACTCCTATGTCTGGGTGTATTGTATTTAAATGTAGGACATGCAAATGTAAGTTTTACATACCCCCACAGTGGAAAACTCCTAAAGTAATTGTTCACAGTTGTAAGGATACCTCTCCCATAAACTAAACCAATGTCACCTTAATACACTTAGTAAGTGACAACTTCAGCCAGGGAAAGATAGAGAAATGCTTCAACAGCTCAAATGAATTGTAATTTAAAATACTCTTTAATGGCAAAGTTAGATTTTAAGTTACAATGACATGACTGAAGTGGCGTTTTGTATATCCCTTCCAGACATGGGAACAAAAGAGACTTGGGTGTGGGGCAGGGTGTTCCTTTCCTAAGCAGGATGTCCTGGGGGAGGCGGGGGGTGCACTCAGCATTCCTGAGCTTCAAAGGGTAGCCCCAGGACTATGCCCACCCTACTCCTGACTTTTAAGGGCTACCTGCCCTGCCACCAACAAATTCAGCTCATGGCTACATCTGCCTACCCTTTGTTACCCTAGACAGTTTGGAGCAAAACTGACAAAATGGTGGCAGGTGGGCTAGACAAAGGTGGGCTCCCTCAACAACAGGCTGGCACTGGGGTAAAAGTGGCCCCTTCAGAACCTCTTATCAGAACACACTCCTGGACCTGTGGAAGATTCAGAAGAAGGACTGCACTGATGTCTGAAGTAGGAAGATTGAACGTCCCTGCCTTGATCCCAGCCTCCCCATAAGTGACTCCAAGAGTCAGCTCGCTGACCTCCTGTTTCAGCTACAGGAACACAACAAACTTCCAGAGGTCTCTCCTGCAACTGCTCAACACCAACTGGACCTGCCTGAGCCCTACTGCTGGCCTCTGCTGGAGTGAGTTCTGATTCCCAAGAGGTGCCCATCCAGGTTCTGGACCCGTTGCTGGCATCACGGAGTATTTCTCCGGCCCGAAAACTACAAGTCCTGAGCCCTAGGTGAAGATCCACAGGTGTTTGGCCTCTTCGCAACCACAAAGGGAATCCTCAGGGTGCCCAGCGACCATCATCGAAGCACGCCAATGCAAATCTCCAGTGACGACCTGCTCTTCGCGTCTGCTACGCGAACCAGCGCCAATGGCAACAGTCCATGACGATCACCAACACGGAGCTCCAATGACGACCAACTCTTCTCGCTAATCAGCGACCGTCCACAACACCCAACCTGCTCTCTGCACCGACATCAGTCTCCTCCCATCAACCACCAACGCGAAGCTCTGCTGCAGCTCCCTCCCAGTGTACATAAGCTCAGAGAAGGTAAAACTCTGCACTGGGACGAACCTGGTCCCTGTATCCAACCTGTGCTCCATCATGGTCAGGCTGAACTTGGGACTTTGACTTGGTCCAGTGCAACCGCAATTTAGCTCTGTGTTTAACAGAA
The DNA here is from genome assembly GCA_963921515.1 of Calotriton arnoldi. NCBI lineage: Eukaryota > Metazoa > Chordata > Amphibia > Caudata > Salamandridae > Calotriton > Calotriton arnoldi. Next base: position 362,727 of record CAWUFW010008060.1, read on the forward strand.
ACTTTAAAAATTCATAAATCCATTTTTACATTCTGGATTTTTGACGTTCATGTCATTTTATTTATTAAACTTAACTCTATTTTTCTAAATTGGTATGAGATTTTCTTGTGTTTGGTTTACACTTTAATTCTGTTTAGCACTGAATAAATACTCTGTAGTAATCACTCCAAGCTGGTTGAGCTGTTTCAGGAGTATTTATTGTAGCTCAATAGTACAGAAGTAATACAGCAGTAATTCAGCCCCACCAGGAGCAGCCAGCAAGGCGCTCAGCCCTTCTCCAACTGTGTAATTCATACACCAACATTCTATGTTACATCATCTCAAGAGTGTTCCACTGGTGGAGCAGTGGATGACATGTAAAGCATAATAACCAAGATACTACATATCCTCCTTTCTTCCACAAAGTAAATAGAAAAAAGGAAAATAGAATCAGATGTAGAAGCTAGAAGAACAAAATAGAGAAGAAAGGACTAGAGAGAAACAAAACCGAGGTAGAGAGAAAGAAAGCACCCACAAATAAGAAAGCACCCACAAATATAAAAGAAACAGATAGACATAACCTCATCCTCCTTTCTTTCTATAAATGAGAAAAAGAAATGAAGAAAAGAAAGAGAAACCATCAATGAGTACTCTCTGTACACCAACTGGCCAGGTATATATGCAAGAGAGCAATTCACATCAGGAGAATAGAAGATGACAGAGAAGAAGAGAAATACATTATAAAAATCATTCTTCTCCATAATGTAATAAACATTTGAGTTAAAATAAAATAGAAAAGTACTGGGCTACAGTGTTGAGCAAGAAAAGGAAAACAGAGATGAGACAAAAAACGCCCAGTCTAACATGAACCAATGCACTAAAGTTACTGGGAAAGAACCAAAACTATACACCCTTGTGGGTAACAGTATGAACGTGCATAGGTAACAACAAGAGAAAATCAAACTATAGTGCACTGTAGAATAAAACAAACAACCCACACTAGACACCTTAAGTAAGGTAAGAACGTGCACTGTAGTGAAGGTATAAATAATGTAATGACATGTGTAATGTCATGTCCGTGTAAGGACGCACCTCGATTGGAGGTACAGTGTTATGCACAAGATGAAGGGGAGACCCAACAAACATACCTCCGGAGAGGTCAAGAGATTGTGCATTGTAAATGTGGGACAACAGTCCGCACAACACTTGGTGTAATTGAGAATGCGGGACATAAGCCACGCAACATGTGAACCTAGATAGGTGTGCACTGAAACAAAAGAGACAAATACCTCGTGGAGAGGTCAACGTTGTGCACTAGAGTAGCAGAACTAAAACCCTTGCGAGACACCTCGTGTGGAGGTAAGGATAATGTGCACTGTAAAGACGGGACTAAAACCCCTGTGAGACACCTCGTGTGGAGGTAAAGATTGTGCACTGTGTGAAGGTAAAAACCTTAGACACCCTATGTAGGGTAAAATGTAAACCTAGACATTGTGCACTGTGAAGGTAAAACTGTTGTGCACTGTACTACACTAAAAATATTGTGCACAGTGTGAGGTAAAAAACTATTGTGCATCGTACTATACTAAAAATATTGTGCACTGTACAAAAGGGACGACACCCAAGTTGTGCACTGTTCAAGAAACTAAGTAGCTGTGAACCTAACATATACATAGAATCTAGTGGCCCAATATCAGTGTTGAAAAAGATTCCTTTCCCATGACAAACATGTTTTTGTTTAAAAAGAAAATGATGCCATGCGTGGTGAGAGACGTCCTGTAGATAAAATGAAAAGTCTCAAAACCAATTTGCCCACTAGATGGCAGCGTAACTCTTGCAAAGAATACAGAATGCGCAAAACAAAATCTCACCCCACAGTTTAATTACGACGCTGCACTGAGCAACAAGTCACTGTTGTTTTTTCAGAGTCACATGTGCTCCAACAAACCTTCCAAATATGTTTTGCCCATTACGATAAAGAAATTTCTTCATGTTGCAGTTTCTTGAAAACCCTGGTGTGGAACGTGAAGAAGAAAATAAATCCTGGAACCGGATAGTAGTCACTTTGAGAAAAAGAAACAACTTTCACTCACCGCCTCATGCTCATTCACCTTAAACACGATGTTCTCGTCAGTCTTCATTCTCCAAATAACTCTGTTGCAGACGATGCTCATGTGAAAACGTGATTGGCAACAACGTGTAAAGAGAGGCAATGCTGTAACGATGGTGCCAGCCGCAAGATGGCGGCACGTTATGTGACCCGTGCTGGGTGATTGTAGGCAGAGTGAGCGTCCAACAGACGAAGAAGGATTCTAATGCGTCACTTAAAGTCAGAGAATCTGCATGAAGGTAAGAGCGCGCGCTGAGAATGGTGCACGTTGTTATTTTAAACTACAACAGGGCGGTTAAACTACAACAAATGTGGAGGGGACAGCTGGGGCCCAAAATATGAGTAAAAGTAAAGTGAGGACACTCACCGTCTTAATGGCATTGCGCAGGCTCAAAGGCAGTTCCGCTCCTCCGGTGAAGAACTGTGTCCACGTTGTGCCCACATCTGGAAATAAATACCTTGCGCAGCCTGTAGAAACCTGTAACCAGGTCCAAACAACACAGAGAAACACAGCAGGGTGATCAGGCCAGCTGCGTCTCTGTGAGAGTTGTATCTGAAGAGGCTGAATATAGTATGGTAGGCTCCCAGGGATGCTTAACACAATGATGACGATTCCAGTGTGAAAAGGCAGCAGTGAGGGAAAGCTTGTATGTAGAATGAAAGCTTCTTGTTCTGGATGCACACTTGAAAATCTTAGATTGATTAAAAACCATCACAGGGCACAAGAGACGCTGTAGGAACAGCATGCACAAATGTCACTTGTCTGTTGAAACGCTTGCTTGTTGATGCGCTTGAGCTGTATTTGAGGCAGGAGCTGGCACTGTAAATCCTTGTTCCTTGCATGTTGAGACGCTTTTGAGATGCTGTAGGAACAGCAGGCAGAGACTTGAGCTGCGTAGAGACTGGAACTGGCGCTTTTGTGTAGAGGGCGACCGATGGGAGGTCACTGGTGGGGCTGATGTGCGCCAGTAGATGAGTAACCGCAGCTGTTACAGGAGTTGCTTTAGCTTGAGAGTAGGTACTCCAGACTTGAATTTGAAGGCCTCAGAGGTAGCAGACGCAGATTCTTTGGTTCAAATCGTCGCCATAAAATTGTAGTAATCACTCCAAGCTGGTTGAGATGTTTCAGGAGTATTTATTGTAGCTCAATAGTACAGAAGTAATACAGCAGTAATTCAGCCCCACCAGGAGCAGCCAGCAAGGCGCTCAGCCCTTCTCCAACTGTGTAATTCATACACCAACATTCTATGTTACATCAACTCAAGAGTGTCCCACTGGTGGAGCAGTGGATGACATGTAAAGCATAATAACCAAGATACTACATACTCCTACATCGCCTCTCAGTTAAGCTTGACTGCTTCTGTGCAGAGCTACCAGAGGGTTAAGCACAGGTTTATTAGTGACTTTTGGGGTGCAAACCGACAGGACTGTATTTATTATTTGATTGGGGCTTCCACCCATCTCAACTAAGAACCCGATTTCTTACAAGTGGTGAAGAAAACTTTATTATAAGGAACGTTAATCTGGGGCTGTATTAGAGAAGTGCCCCGGGGGCGCAACTGGCGTTTGCACTTGGCACTTTGGTATTACATAAGGGGTGCCCTTCTGTAATACTGAAAGCGCTGGAGCACATACAGCGCCAGCGCTTCCTCAAGAGGGCGTTCTCTCATTTGCATGGGGGCGTGGCCCCATGCAAATGAGGGAATCCCTTTGCCTCTGCACCCGCGCTGTATTACAGGCGCTTGTGCAGAGGCAAAGAAGCTCTCTGGAGGCGCAATGACAGTGCGCCACCTAAAAGGTGGCACACTGTCAATGCGACCCCTGATTGCAGCCCTCCGGCGGAGGGAACACATCCCAGACATTGCCTTGTTGCAGGTGGGTGCAGTCACTCACTGCACCCGCCTGCAAAGGGACTCTAATCCCCTTTAAAAGTGCAGGCGGGTGCCGCTTGCTATGTGAAAATACGTATGATACAGACAAACAATGGTCTGATTGGAAAAAGCAGCAAGAGACATAGGAGAACAGAATATATCAAAAGATCTCCTACGACTATATGGAAAAGAAGAACAATTTCGTAGATTCAATCCACATTTACAGAGTTAGTGCAGCAGACAAGATTTCAATAACAGAAGATTAAGACACATACACATAATTGCATTTCTGAAAGTTTAGTTACATCACTTATAAGTCAGTCTCAAACAACATTCTTATTTACACATTGTATCGAAAACTCTTAGCTCCACAAATGGATAAAGTGAAAAGATGAGTGATCAGAGAATGTGCTTGTGTGGATAAGGAGTAGAAAAAGTCAAAGTAAAAAGGGGGGGTCCTTAAGACCTTTTCACAAATCATATTATTGTACATGGAAGCCTGCCCGGTATACAATTTCTATATAACAAATCGCATCTGGAAGTGGTCCAGTTGTTAAGTAACTATTGCCACTCTGCACAGATATCCAAACGATCCAGGCTTAATGAAAGAGCGTTGATGTTTTGACCCGACACCTGGGAAATGGAAAGGGGCCACAGAATGCCTCAAATGGACTAGGAAGGTGCAGGTGAAGGAGCGACCTGGATGTCGAAGTCATCCAACTGAGAAAATAGACCTGGTTAATTCCATGAAGCAGAAGGACCCAAAGGCTCCACTCTGATGGGTGAACAATCTCCACTTTAATATATGGTCGTAACAGTGACCATAATAGGGAGAACACAAGTCTTCAAATTCAGCTTAGCCGAGTGGTCCAGCCTTGTTTCCACTCAACTGGCCAGGGCTAGGAAACGATCCACAATTGGAATGTGGGGAACACAAAATGGAGTTAATCACCCGGGCCCTGCAGCTGCTAGCTGCTACTAATGCATACTCTCTCAAACGAAGTCGGAAAGGAGCCGCTCTGTTTTTCACATGAATGTGCTGCCCCAAGGGCAGCACAGGTTTGCGGCTGCCCTGGGGGCAGCGCATTCACCCTAATACAGCGCACTTTCCTTGATTGCGCTGGGCGCACCTTTTAAAAGTACCAAAAAGGCATTAGTTTCCATTTTACAGTGCAGATTCCCAGGAACTAGTACTTGAAACTGAACAAAATAGTTTGTGTTTATTTCAAGCATTTTTCGATCTATTAGCCTGTACACTATTTATATTTCACTACCTGTTGTTTTAATAAACTGAAGGCACCTTTTTGAAACGGTGACATTCAGTTTTTATTAAAAAAAAAAAAAAAAAAAAAAAAAACACACTATCTGTACACAGAATCTTAACGTCACCACTGAAAAATATGGAACTATTGAAGTGTGCAATAATTAAACATTGCTTTTTGTTCATCATCATTTCACATTAATTTAAATACGGTTGAGTTCCTTTCACAAAAATAAGAAATTATACTATGAGTAATTGAACAAGTATTAGAAAAACCAAGGCGTATGTATTGATGTCAAATGTGCTCAAAAGAAACGTTCCCCTGTAATACACGCAGCAAGCAGAGGGTGGCACAATTATTCCATGGATGTGAAATTGTTAAGTAGAAAATGACTGCAGGAACAACATTATCAATCAGCCTCCCTGACAACATAAAGCTAACTTAATGGCAGGGCACGAGTCAGGGGTACACGCGGGTGGACGGCGTCCACCCACTTTTTTCACATGGTGGATGCCGTCCACCCTGCCAAGAAGTTGGGCCCCACTGAAAAAGATGCTGAATTCGTCCCGGTGTAATTTCCAAACACCGGGACACTTTCAGCAGCGCCTGCACGTCTGCTTTCGATCTGCAACAACGTACAGGCGGGGATGGGATGGGGCTCTCTTATTTCTGACTCCTGCTGGGCCCATAACAAAGGCCGTATCTGAGGGGTCATCAGGCCTCCTTTTGTTCGAGTCTCCTGGCTGGCAGCAGTCAGGAGCCTCACACCTAGAAGCAAATGCAGCAGAGGGGAAACAAAGGCTCACATCTTGTTAGCACTTCACACATACTTAAAAGAGGCAGCTTTTCACTTTGTTCAGGCTCTGTTTAGGAGATATGCATGCACTGTAAGAACGTCAGATGTGCTGATCTTTCCCAGTATTTGGACAAAATAAATAGCATTTATATAGCGCTTACCACCCCTGAGGAGGTGTTGTAATAATTTAAATACAACTATTTTTTCTTTTAAAGCACTATGGCTAGAGGAAGCTCTACGCTGACAAAAGGCAATATTGTTTTATGTGTAGCATACAAAAGTGTGAATCTTCTGCCTAAATCAGGAGGGTTTGCAAGTATACTCGAAATGTGCTCAAATGTGCTCATGATACACCTGCTAAACATATATGTGAGGGCTTAAGATGTGATGAAACTTCTTGTGATGCCACTTCCTGTGATGTCACGCGCCTCACGCACCGTGATGTCACGCGCTATGATGCCACTTGCATACTGATTAACTAGGTTAGTCCCCCCCACTTCTTTTTTTAGGACTTGTGCCCTGCTTAATGGCACAGTAAAACCATTAAGTGATAGACCGAGGCCCAGGACTGATTTCTTTGGTGTTTGTAATATACAGCTTAAGACGTCTGCAGAGACTCTAAACGTACTGGTGTTAACAGATGGATTCGAACCCCCAAAGATTATGGTGAATTTAGATGTTGCACCCTAGAGAATAGCATAACATGTATATGCCCCTCCACTAATGCTAAATGGCGGTTTCTTTCACTTTTTCACAAAACATCTGCTGTTACACTAAACAGCTTTGATCACAAATCACATTTACTTCAAATCATTAGGTTCCCTTATATTTTGTTGGACTAAGTGAAATTATTTATTGCTTTGACAATTTATTGTAATCGGAGTTTTACACTTTAGACTAGGTAAAAATGAGTGCATTAATATGCCATTTTGAGCATTCGGTTGCAGTATTACTAGAAGCGGAAATAGTAGAATTATATAGTTTGCTGTTAACTTCCTGCATAAGTATTGGACTTTAGAGCAGTATTTTCCACAAAACAACAAAACAAACAGGCACTGACAAAGGCAATTGTTCTGGCCTCAAAGAAATGTTGCATGGCAAAGCGAAGCATTAAAAGTAAATAGCATATATATTTGTGTGGAAGCAAAGAACTGTAGAATAATATTGGTGTAGGTTAAAAGGTCAGGTGACAGTTGCACTGTCCAGCCAGATCTAAAAATCCATGTAGGTTATTGACTGCCCTTCTCCCATCAGTGCTGCTGCCGGAGAAAGGCTAACACCATAAATGATCTAGTTGTCTACGACACCTTTACAGCATTACAATGTCGTGTGTGTGCCCCTGAAAATTCAAGCTCAGCCAGCTGGATAATTAAACAAAATGATAACAGGGGGTTGAGAGCAAGCACACAACTTCTGCCCACTCAAAACATGTACTCCTGGCTCCCAACATGTGGGCAGAGCCACTCTCCAACTGTACTCATATAATTGTCAAGAGTCAGCTGCGCTGTCAAGCCAGATCGTAAACAGCGCGGAAAGGCGGCAAACCAGATTCACATTTGCACACCATTCAATTTCGCATCAATTTAATTTCGCATCAATTTAATTAAACTTGGCAAAGCAAACTGGCTCTGGTTAGTATGAGCTAACAGATGCAAACTTAAATGTGTTTGCTGGGATGAGTGCATTAATCTCAGCTACTTGCAAGCACAAGAAACCTCGTAACCCTATTATAGACCTGAAGGTAATATACTATTTCTTATCATTCCTAGGTGGATCATAATGCCCCAGCTCAACAATGGTAATACCTAGCATATTTCTCTCAAGAGATCTGCATGTATGGTTTATGTCACTCTGTTTTTCATAAGTTGAAATTGTAAGCAAAGGTATGTAACCAGAATCAGAGCAGGTGGTGTTGATTCTATGCGGCCATATAAAATTGCATTGAATGGGTCTTGTGCACTGTTCTGTTGTGATAGCATAAATGTGTGAAGATACTTTTATCAGTAGTCTTGTCCTAAAAATGTGTTTGATTGGGCCACATTTATTTTCACTGAAGTGGGGCATTATACACACACAGTAAAATCAGTGTAATACTGGTGATGGTGACTCATGGCCTTACAACATCTGAGAGCTTATGGTGCGAGGGTAAGCAATACCTGCATGTGGGTGCTAATTATCACCACTACTAAATATACCACTGGCTGCTTGTTTGGGGAGTGTGCAATATGTCTAAATAAAAGTAGCAACTGATATGGTCAGACGATGCTGCTGGGCCAGGAGTGCTATCTGTCCAGCAAGACACATGCATTCACACTGGACACGCCAATAGGATAGAATCACGGACCGGCATGGAGTATACAGCTGGGGTCATGTGTGACTGACCCGGCGTTTCCTAAATCAAATGCATGCTGAGACAGCTATTTCTTGTTAGAACAGACTTGTTTGCAAGGATTCATAACCCAATGTGTGAAAAATAGCACCCGCGAGAGCAGGCATGAGTCACCTGTTCCATTTTAGTATGAGATGTCTGGCAGGTAAACTTAGTCATGTAGTATCAGAAACTAGTAAGCACATCTTGACTGCTAAATTCTAGAAGCAGATGTTTGGCATTATATCATTCTAATTTAGCATACAGGTCCCAGAGGTAAGAGCCAGTCCGCTGACAGGGTAGGAAGGCGTGCGAAGAAGGTCGGAACAGCAGATGTAATTCTAATTACTCAAGTACAAGCAGAGTAATGCAATTCTTGCTCCAAGCCAAAAATAATATATCCAAGAGAGTCTCTGACCGGTGCCTTAAAAACCAAATATAATGAACAAGGGACAACAAAAGGTTCCGCACAAAGAAAACAAAATGTAACAAGCATTGGTAAATGGATTAGGTTTCGCCTATGTGATTAATAATAAGCTGTTTGTGCAGGCAAAACCTAAAAACAAAGATATCCGACTTTATATCCGAGTTGACTACTGGTACTCGGTTCAGTACCTGAGCAACATAAAACCTGAAGAGAAAATGTTATATTCTATTGAAAAAATAACCAGTAGATGGCAGTGTTGTCCAGTTTTTACACTGTGGGTAGAGAGTGACATGAGGCCTTCACACGGGCTCGTGCAGGTACACTAATATAACTGCCCACAAAGTCATAAATTCGAGTTCAAGAACTTAAGCCCACATAAAATGTAGAGTCAGACCAAATGATTACTCCTCGGTGGCGTCACGATGAAACGATCAGAAATGTAACACATCTGTTTCAATGCGTGAAGCCAGGAAAAGTAAACAACAACAAAAAAAAAAGTTCCACACAACAGTGGATGGACACAGTAAGTAAGTCCAAGGAACTAATAAGAGCCTGCCCCCTTTAAGATAAATTAAATACAAGAGATTTCACAACCACAGCGCAAGTACTGTGCAGTTGAAACCTAAAAAGGGGTGACATCTAATAAAATACGACTTCATGTGATGGATGTGCAGACTGAAAGAAACCAGCAGTGCTTGGCCCACAGCATCCATGGAATGCAAGCTGGAAGTATGGCAGGCATACACCACTTCTTCACTCCCGCAGGGCTAGGAATGCAATCCCATGCGAGTCTGTATAGTGCGACAGGAGACACTTGAAGACAGGATGGAGAGGGCTGAGAACAATCAAAATCGCAAGTCTCATGCAGATGACAGTTATGAAAAGCAGGAATGGAAGGGAATAGGTACTGAAATTAGTGTTAATGATATAGAATGCATGTGAAGTCTGGAGTGGCATAAGGGGCAAAGCATATGGACCGCAAAATGCCAGTGGCAGACTTGCAAGAATTCTACCCATCAACTTTCTGTTTCTAATTAATGTACTCGCCATTTAGTTCAACTTTAAAAAAAATCTTGTCAATATGATGCAAAGATGAGGAAATATTTCCGGGCCAATCAATCAGCATTTGTATAGCGTAGCAGTGTCACCACTAGGGGTATCTGGGCACTGTGGATACATCTCCGTCGAAGATCCAGTGCAGAAACGAGCAGAAAGAGGCAAAATAAAGGGCAGATATGAGCAGAAAGAGGTCAAATAACGGGCAGAACGAGAAGAGAGGCAAAAATAAAGGGCAGAAGTGGGTAGAAAAACAAGCAGAAAAGGCAGCAGAAAACGATCTGAGGTGGCACAAACGTAAAGCAGTAGAGGGTAGTGGCCTGCAGGCAAACTGGACAGGAGAACTGTTGAAGGGGGAGTTGGCACAAGGACCTGCTCACTGGGGTTGCGCTGCAGCCTCCATTATGTAGGTCCTGGAGGGGGGGGGGGGCACTGGGTGGTCGGAAGAGGGAAATGGTGGAAGGAGGGAAAAAACAAGCAGAAAGAGGCAAAATAATGGACAGAACTAATAGAGAGGCAAAAATAGTGGGCAGAAAATGAGCAGAGGAGGCACAAACCTAAGGCAGCAGAAAGTAGCGGACGGGAGAACTGTCGTAGGGGTAGCTGGCACGAGGACCTGCTCCCTCCTACCAGGTCTGGCTTGGGAGTAAGTTGTTCTCTTGCATTCAGTTGGTTAGCATCTAAAACAATAATCCTACAAGCAATTTACATCTGCCATCTAGTAAAGAGATCAGCTTGCATGTCTCCAAGTAAGAACAGTTTCCTGCTTAAAGAAAGATGACAGCAAGGGTCTGCGCCATAAAGGTGAATTAGTTGCTAAACCCTTTACCAGTGAAAACTTAAAATACATTAGTCCTGACCAAAATTGTCCCCCATCCTCCTCGCCTATTTAAGCACTGCAACATGTACTTCATTGTATCCCGGGGTCTATGAATGAATTAAATGCATTTTCTGTTGACTTAAGCTGATCGCCAGAATAACAACTCAAAGTCATTTGAAGAAGATTCATAAAGCTTCCCTTTATGTGCATGTAGCGTTAGCATGCAGTTCTTTATGTTATTGGCACAAGTGAAACATTCATACTCAGTTGATGACAAGCTGTATCTCGCTGTACCTCGTGCATTGTTTACTTTCATGTATGTTATTGTTGAAGGTCAGCTCATGCCCCGCATTTCTTCTCCATGGTATCCACAACCGAGCACATAGATGCAGTTTGGATTCCCTGGCGATCGGACCTGCTGGAAGGGGGCTCCTACATATTCATGTGAATAAACTCGTTACTTAAGCAGATCTTGCTGCTTCCTGGTGGTACTTACCTCTCAACATATTTGGTGACGAGCGACGACCTGCTGGTACTTACCTCTCAACAGTGCAGAACGTGCCACTAGGGGAAAAAATGCAGTCAAACCCAAGTATGGTGTGTGAGCCACCTTACCCCACCGAATGCTAAAAAAAAAAAAATCTGTCATCCATTTTAATGGTCTTGCAGTTTAATCCACTGAGCAGATTCATACGGTGTATTTGCAGCTAACTAACCCCCTATGTTGAAGGGTGTGATTGCTGCTTTCTTCTTGGTTTCTTTCTCAAGATGCCCGACTTCCGTGGCACAGCCCTTGAACCTGTGTGGTGTGCAATGCCATCCCAGCAGAGGCAGTGACTTGTCAACGGTTGCAGCACCACATGGGGGCAGGCCCAGCTCCAGGAATTTTTATTTGGGTAGGCCAAGGGTGCTTTCGGGGGGGGCCACTGCAGCAGTCACGGCCGGCATGACGGGGGAGGGGTGGGGGGGTGTCACGCTGGTGTTTAATTTAATAATATTCATTTTAATTAATCAGCATGGAGAAGGACAGAGTGTGCATGACTGGTTTGGGCGGCCCCAGAGCGCATACCAAATAGTCTTTAAGCACTCAGGAGTGGGCACACCACTCCTCCCCTGCCCTGCTTGCAGAGCAGCCCCGCCCACTCGCAACCAAACATAAAATGGTAATAACTGAAAGTTATTACTATTTTATGTTTCTGCTTCTCGCACTGCGAGAAGCAGTGGGCAACGCTCCTCCGCCCTAGTGTAGGAGCCGCCCCTGCACTGCGGGCCCAGTTTGTTGCTTCTGGAGGTAGTCTACAAGCCCTAGATTACATCATATCTATTTGCAAACAGTCACCATGATACCACGGATTGATTCTGTGTGTATACAGAGCATGTGGAGAGTTATTTGAAAGTAAGAGCAATGTCTGGACCTAACTGCAAACCCTCGAATTCCAGCAGGCCAGGCCTCAATACAAGCACTTGAATATCAAGCATACTATAATAGTTCAAGATTAAGGAAGTCCCTATTACCACACGAAAGCCTTGACATCATTGTACTAGAAAGGATGGCTATTTACTTGTTGCAATTTGTCCAACACTTATTTCTCTGCACAAATTTAACTTGATACATTTTACTTTCTTGTCATTCTTTTGCGATGTACTTTCAAAGATACAAATTCGTGAAAAACAGTAACGCATTTGAAAAAGAGAAATGAGTATTTTATGAAAACTGCCAGCAGTTTTCACACCGACTCATTTCAAAACTAGCAGTCCAGTCATAGAGGTAACCTTCTATTATTCTTTGAAAACTCTCTTAAAAACTCATCCATACATAGGTTTCCGTGAGCTCCTTTCTCATGTGCTAAAATAGTCAAATTATGAAAGATAAAGCATCAATCTGTAATGCAATACAGGAGAATGAGACACCCATCTAGTTGCTGAATTGCACAATGTGAAACTAGAAATCCTGGGATCAATCCTACCTTCCATGCTTGACCAAATTGTGTGATCCTAGCCAAACCTTTATTTCCTTGAGCCTCCTTTACTCATCATCACATAAGAGGGCACCTTCAAATACATGTGTTCTGGATGTGCACTGTACAAAACACATTTTCTGTGAGAACAAGCTCGAGCACTCATACATCATTTGATGTATGAGTGCTCTGGCTTGTTGTCACTTGTAAGGTAGATCCCTAGGGGTCACATATCGGGGTGTGGGTGATTTCCCCCTCCCTTGAGCAACATAGCAACTATTTACGAATTAGGATAATACTGCTAAGAGTGAGCACCAACACCACACGGGGCCCTATCACCCAACACAGAGTTTAGTTAAAAACACATTTTCTGTTTGATTTAGTCTACTATAATAGTGCTTCATCTGCACTAAGAATCTAAGCCACAAGTAAGGCACTCATAACAGACTTGCCTTTTAGTTTACTAAGGGCCTGATGTACAACCTTTTTTTGGAGTCGCAAACGGGCAATTGGCCCGTTTGCGACTGCAAAAAAGGGTGTTGGTATGTACAAACGCTATTGTGCAAGACTGTATTAGGAATGGGCATTCCAAGGGCGTCCCTTCCTAATAGCGCATTTGTATGTATCATTGTTTTGCAACCGCAATTGCAAAACACTTGCAGTTTACCACCTACTTCAAGTAGGCGGTAAGCCACTCGGAAAGAGGAAGGAGTCAACAGGGATCCCTTCCTCTTTGTGAATGGATGCAAAAATATTTTTTTAAGAGCAGGCAGTAGTCCCACGGACCACTGCCTGCTCTTAGAAAATGAAACAAACGTGTCATTTTTCTTTTTGTAATGTATCCCATGTAAGGTCCCTTTGATGGGAAGAGGAGGTTTCTAAGGTGGGAGTATAAGGTAAGTAACACTACACAGCCTCCCTCATTGCCAGTCTTCAGAGAGAATCTCTCTTCATTACTACCTGCAGAGACCCCGGTCTCTGCAGCACACTCCCTTCCCGGCCTGATTATCCATTTTCTACCATCCATCTCCCGTGCACCTTAGCTCATAGCTGACCTTGGGCCCCAGCCCCATATCAGCCACCATCCGACTCCATTTTCATTATTCCCGGTAAAAAACATTAGGAAAATTACCCTCAAACTTAAATCATTGAATATAACAGTAAAAAAAAAATGAGCACACACTTTAAAATGTATTCCACAGAGGCCCTAATGACCCGACTGCTAATTAAATAAACAAAAACAGAAAGGCCATGACAGGGCCGGCTTTAACGCTGGTGCAAAAGTCTTTATTGGTGCCCCACCACTGACCTCTTTCTCTATAGATACCTTTACTACCACTCTCCAACAGTGCCCTTCATCTCTTTATAGCCCCTCCCCCTCATGCCTTCCTCCTCGGATGTCCTCACTGCCACCCTCCAACAGTGCCCCACATCTCTACGTAGCCTCTCCCCCTCATGACCTCCTCCTCAGACTCCCTCAATACCACCCTCCACCAGTGCCCCTCATCTCTCTGTAGCCCCCCTACACCCCATGACCACCTCCTCGGATTCCGTCACTGCCACCCTCCACCATTGCCCCTCATCGCTCAATAGCCCCTCCCCCCATTACCCCCTCCTCGGATTCCCTCACTACCACCCTCTCAACAGTGCACCTCATCTCTCTGTAGCCTCTCCCCTTCATGACCTCCTCCTCAGACTCCCTCACTACCACCCTCCACCAGTGCCCCTCATCTCTCTGTAGCCCCCCTACACCCCCATGACCACCTCCTTGGATTCAGTCATTGCCACCCTCGACCAGTGCTCCTTATCGCTCCATAGCCCCTCCCCCTATGACCCCCTCCTCGGATGCCCTCTGTCACGCTTCACCAGTGCCCCTCATCTCTCCATAGCCCCTCCAACTCATGACCTGCTCCTCAGACTCCCTCACTACCACCCTCCACCAGTGACCCTCATCTCACCGTAGCCTATCCCCCTCATGACCTTCTCCTCAGACTCCCTCACTACCACCCTCCACTAGTGCCCCTCATCTCTCTGTATCCCCCCTACACCCCATGACACCCACCACGGACGGTCTCATTGCCACGCTCCACCAGTGCCCCTCATCTCTCCATAGCCCATCCAACTCATGACCTACTCCTCAGACTCCCTCACTACCACCCTCCACCAGTGCCCCTCATCTCTCCGTAGCCTCTCCCCCTCGACCTCCTCCTCAGACTCCCTCACTACCACCCTCCACCAGTGCCCCTCATATCTCCGTAGCCCCTCTCTCATATGCACTTCATTAGTTGTATAGCGCTACTCATAGTGTAGGGTGTCACAGTACTTTAAATCGAGCCCACATTATGCAGAGACAATTAATCATACAAGTATGTAAATCAGCCTATAGGGAATGTCGCATAAGCCAATGAGGATTACCAGGAGTAGGAATCACATGTCATCCATACTGGTGGGTAGTATATTTTAAGAGAGTTTGGTCTGGAGAAGCACAAACACAGGATTTAAAGCATACGCCAGTGGTGGTGTGGGGGCAGGGGGGCTTTACTGATTAAAATGTATGTCTGCCCTAACAAACTCTTTATAGCAACATTAGAATAATGAAAGACTGAAGAAATATTAACTACACAAAAAAAGAAGTTCTAATTATACCTTTCAGGTTTGTATGCGGCTCTTTGATGACAGTTCATAGGTCACTGTCCTGTTAGTAACTTCTGAACTGCAAGTAACAAAAGGAACTCTGTAACCAAGGCAGTAACCTACTGAGCTATCCACATAAACTACAGTTTATCTGCATTTCAAAACTACCAACAGACAAAGGATTGCTCTCCAGCAGGATCATTAATCACCAGAGTTATCTGGACATTTTTACTGTTGTCTCGCATTCATATCAAAGAAAGGACTTGTCCCCTTCGCCATGCCCCTATTCTACCTGCACGAGTCGGCAGAGGCACAGCCCACCTTTCTAAAAGGAGATGCGTGATTGGCGGGGGGGCTGTGAGAAAGAGCCCAGGCCCAATCACGCAACTCCTAGAAGAAGAAAAATAACGTTCAGAGGAACGTTTTAAATTTCAGTGGCCATTTTCTGTTGGCCTTCTTAATGTCGCTGCCAGTGGCAGCTAGTGGCATTTGAAAGTGGTGAGGCGTAAAGTTAGGGATGACTTAAGTAGCATGCGAGCACTGCATTTTCTTTTACTCTACTTTTGAAGACTGTGTAGCCCCATCAAAAGGGTCCCATCACACCCATTTCAACAGAATCACAATTACAACAGGAGTACGTGACCACCTTGTGCTCTCTGCCGAGAGGCCAAGAATGGATGGCCATGTATTCTGAACACGTTTTTGACTGACTGCAGGCACTATGAGAAAAGTGCAGTGCCCTCAGTCTCCGCTCCAGAGCTCTCAATTGTGGCATAAACACACAGCGCTGCTGGTGCGACTCGATCCAAAGAACAGGTGCCTGGAATCTTGAGTGATCTGATTTATAAGGCGCTGTCTGCCACATTTCACGTTTAATGTTGCCATATTATTGGAGTGCTTTGCCTGAGCACCAGTTACTTTACACAAGGAGAACACATTCAGTTTTGGTTTCCACACGCAGATCACAGACTATTCCACTTTTCACCAAGTGATTGGCTGTAAATGTAATTAAATAAAGCAAGTCTGTTTAAACGTCATTAAGAGCTGAGCATTTGCTACAGCAGAGTGGGCACAAGCCACGGTTCTTAATTAAAAGAAAATCCTCGAGAAGATCTTAAGCATCTTCTGAAAATACACCACTTCCCACCTTGAGGAAAATTTCCTCACCAAATGCGGGTAAATAACTGCCTCCCACATTTTAAACAGCAGAGAATCTCTGCTACAGAGGCGCAACTAGAGCCAAATTTCGGGTGGGGGGGGGGCGGCTGATTCTTCCAGCAATATGCAGAGTGGAGCTGCAGGGGCTCTAAGAAGGGGTGAAAAACAACAAAGCCTCATTAACACGAAATGGTCTTTTAAAGACCTGTGAAGTGCTCGGGTGCGGCTGTGTTTGTGCCCGGCTGTGTGTGTGCCCGGGAAGCTGTCTCAGCTGCGAGGGCCAAGGTTCATGTTTGGGTGGGCCAGGCTCATGTTTGGGTGGGCCTGCATGGGGGCAGTGTGAGAGCAAAAGGGGAAGAATTTGCCAATGGCATGCCCAGCCTTGTCCAACCTTAAATACAGATCATATTGCACATATTTTGCAGGTGGATAAGCTTGTCGCCTTCGTCCCATCTGCAATAATTTCCTATTTATATTCAAAACTGTGTCATGTGACCCTGGGCCTCACTAACAATTTTGTGAACCTGGCTCCCACGGCTCAGCCAGCGGTTCATTACACTTCTACTTCCTGCAGGAGCTGTTCTGCAAACAGGAGAGTTCAGAGAGGAGTTTACTTTAATGTTTAGGTTCTAGCACTTCTCACGAGGTGTCCTATTCAGCCCAGTGAGAGCTCGAACTTAACTCAAATGCGAGAGTCTCTTTCGCAAATAGTACAACGCGAGCTCTCGGAGTTCTGCAGCAGCGGGACTACTGAAGGTGTAAGCTCTGTGTTATTGTATTCCACCATACATGCCAACAGAACCGATTCAAGCGGGAGACTCGATTTTTTTTTAGCCAATAGGTTATTTTAGGTGGCTCTTGTATAAAACCGCCTACATATCAATGTAAGTCAATGGGGAAATCCAATTCCTCCGATTTGTTTTCTTCAAAACCCCTGATTCAAAATGTTGGCAAATATGGTATTCTATCAATTGTTTGACAGATATTCCTCTCTGGTGCAAGACTGCAGCTTCCATCTAGAGTGCCCTGCTGTTTATCTTACGCGGGAGTCGGGACTCACCTTGCCACATCCCGGAGGCCCCCATAGGATGATGGAGGGCACCTCGTTTGACTCCAACAGGCTCCTCAGCAGCGTGTCCGTCCCCAGCACCTTGCTCTGCCCCATGTACTCCTCCAGGGTGCTAGGCCGCATCTTGTCCGCCAGGGGTTTACCCTCCAGCTTCTCTGGGATGCTCCTCATCTGCTCGGGTTGAGGCGTGGGACCAGCAGCGGGGCTCGAGCAGCTGGAGGAGGGCACAGGGCAAGACGCGCCTTCCACGCCCGGTCGCTGTTTGTGGAAGAGAGGGAAGGGGGCTGCGTTCGGAGACAGACGCCTCTTCTTGGCGCTGTGAGACCCTTCTTCCGGTACCGCCGAGGCCGTAGGAGAGCCGGGGGCGCCGTTATGACAGGTGACTGCGGGGGGCTGCAGGCAGCGATCCAAGTGTGCGTTGATACGGGACGAAGGCAGCTCCTGAGCGCAGACAGGGCAGCGCACCCGCTCTTCGGCACTCGCCGCCTCGTCCATTCTATCTGCCCTGACAGGCACTGCCCGCTGGAGACTCCTGTTTATGTTTCAGGGACAGCTACGGCGTTACAGTTATGTTTTTTCACTTTACCCGCGAAAGCGCAAGGACCAAAGGTGAAGCCTCCGCCTGCTCCTGCGCGATGACAGCAGCGGTGGCTCTCGGGAATTGTAGTCTAAATAGTCAGCCCGCGCTGGCAGGAAGCCACTATCCACGACCACTACCTCGAGAACGGCGTGTGAAGAAGAAAGTCGAAAGCTTTTATTCCTATTGAAGTGTACGTGCACGGGTCCGCCATCGATTATGTTAAACTGGAGAGGATATCAAAACAAAAAGCTCAAACTCGGTGGTGTATGTTGTGCGAGGTTGTGTCTGGGGATTGGGATGGGGAAACATTTTGGTGTGGGACTATGCAGCTAAAATACTTTCGGTTGAGAGAAAACTGCACCTGTATCATGGGAATTTTAGCAAATGTGCTACACATGTCGGTGTTTGTAAAAAGAAAACGTACTCTGTAGCACAGTAAATAAAAGGAAACAACTAAAAAAGAGTAAAGCTCAATGTGTATTTGTGAGTTCAGGGCAGGAATAAATAAGCACGCCATAATGACTGAAAGGGGTGCCTGGAATAATAATAATAACAAAGACGGAATGGGTTCAGAAGTCTTTGTGGAGCAAATCGTTAAACAGTTTGTTATAGTTAAAGATACAATTTAAAAACGCTGTTCAACGAGGGTTCTATCCCTTGCCCTAAGCATTTTTTTTCTTGTTAGCTGACCCTATTGCTATGGAAGGGAGTTTGCAGGGCTAACACTGTAGGTGGGTCCAGATGGATGCAAATTTGGGTAGTTTTTGGTGCCATAAGCGGTGGCTTGTGCAACCCGCTGGGCAAAGCTGAGGAAGTTCCGCAGCTCAGTGTAGATAAGTTTACTTTCTTTCCACATTGAGGGTGTTCTTTGAAGTGCACAGGCAATCCTCGAGTTCAGGAGACTGATATGGGCCCATGACAATAAATGTTGGGTTGGAGAGAAATACTGAAGAGCTGCTTAATAGTTAGCGGAAGCCTGAAAAGATGATTTTGGTAATGGTATCTTGTATTAGGGGCCAATGAATCAAGAGCTGTGGTGCTGCTGAATGCCGAGGTTGCTGAATGCGAGGCTTCCTACTCTTGAATCCCCTCATACCTCTTTTTATCATTACCCTAACTTGTTATGTCGTTCTTGCAGGTTCTTTTAATTCCTGCTTTCTCTCATTGTCACTGTTTTCCTGTCTTTTCATTTCTCTTTCCTTCCAACTTTTCTGCTTGTCTCTCTGTTGCTCTGGGTCAAAATTTGATGATGAAAAATATGTCCTGGTCCCTAAAAATGAGTGCTGCTGCCCACCGCCTACAACCACTAGAATAAATTAAGCACAGGACATGGCCTGGCAGTTGTTTTGACGGCCTTTGCTAAGTTGACACAATTGGGGGCAGGAACCGAAATTGTCCCTGAATTTTGGAAAAAGAGACTATATGTCTCGGTAGGAAAACCTGCTTCATTATGGAGATGCAATTTTCTATCCAAGTCATCAAACCCTTGCTAGGCACATTTATATTATTATCTTTAAAGGAATTTGTGTACCTTCAAAGGTGATGAACACTCACAATGTCCTAAGACTGTGGACATTCACAAAGCTTTTGCATCTGGAAAATCTGCTCTTGCTAGGGAAAGGAGTAAATCTAGATTCAGGGTGGAAAACGGGAGGAAATATCCCCAAATCAGCGAGTGTATAAGGGAAAGGGCTTACCCCCGGGAAAGCTATGACCCCTCAGAAAAAAACAGAGGTAAAAAATGGTCAGGTGCACATATGCATTTAATTTTTTTATTCAGAAATGTACTCCTGTTATATTTCCATATGCATACAGTGGAGGTATTCATACGCGTATTCCTGAGAAGCAGCAACAGTCACAGTATCCCAGGTGTCATCATAGACATAGCTGTGAATTCCAAGAAATACAAAAAATTGCTCCAAGCATTAAAGTGACCCGTATGGATCATAATATTTTACTTTCTATTTAAATCAGGACGATTATGTGCTGGTTAGTGAAGTACTAACAGAACAATGACAAAGTACTATACCTAAAATGAACAAATTGCCGCTCTATTTCTAGAACTGGGATGCAAAATATATATCGTATAAAAATTGTTTTTTATGTTGAGATAAGTTCATCTTCTGTTGTCTGATTCAGAATGCACCAATTGCCACAAATTATCCAAACACTAAAACGTAAGATTCAGGTCCAGCCTGGTGCAGTATGTTTTAAAATCCCAAATTTGTCTTTCTGTTATCATTTTATTTTTTGACGGAGATTCCAATCTATGAATTCTCTATTTTTTCGAATGTCAATGTTAGTAGCTGAGCATGCTTCAAAATACACTACCCTCCACAAATTTTTTCAAAAAATTAATTCCGTCATTTTTAAAGGTTAACAGAACAATGAAGGGAGCCTCACAGTTAATTTAATAACATGCACAGAAGGTGTCAGATGCTGTTGATGTGTATGGCCTTTGTTCCGCTACAAAGATTGTGCCCTGTTCATAAAGGTAAATTCAGTCATTGATGCAAGTTTACAATCGATTGTACCTGTTTTTTGTTTAAATTTATTTTTTATTGTTTTTATCATACTTTTTCTGTGAAAAGTTTCATGGCGACCAATAGTCATGTCATACATCACATTTTTAGAAACAATGCATTACAGTACAGATCGGTAATCGATTGTACCTGTTTTAGATCTGCCAGTTAATTCACAAAGCGATTCCTGGCAGACAAAATCAATTTTATGTATGCCATCACCGCAGAATTCTCTGCACCTGTAAATCCCACACGCAAGGGATGTGTAAATCAGTGTTTCAATACGTTTCAGAGAGTGGTGAGTCTTGGAAGTTTGTCAACACCCACAATCAAGTATGTATGTGGACATTCATAAACTCCTCTCTCCCCTTTTATCCTTTCAATCTTGGAAATGGTCGGAAATGTTCTCCATTTACTTACAGGTAAGGGATGGTGTAAGTCCCTTTCAAGGGTGGGAAGGGTATTAGATCACCCACATATTTGATGTGGGTGTTGCGAAAGGAACTTCTCCACGCAGAAAATAATTTTTTGTTCCTGCACAGAAAAAGTATGTGCTTTTGCAGAGGTGACACTAATCCCCCATGTGGAGTTCTCCGCTTTGAAAAACTCCGCGCAGCAGCATAGGATCTTGATGGTAATGTCACATGACCCTCCCTGGAATCCTCATGGAAACATCGTCTTCCGAGCGCATTCTTTCCAAGCAGATTCTTGGAATGTTAGTGAATCCCAAAAAGTAGCAAATCTACACTTGCATGAAAATGTAAATTTGGAAGTGTAGATTTACCGCTATATTTGTGAATCGAGCCCATTTGTCTAGCAGTCCCACTGGTGCAAACACACACAGGTTTCATGCGACTACTTGTATGCTCAGGCTGCAGGCAACTTATTTCTTGTTATGGTCTGCCCCTCAGTGGTAAAATATGACAAATGCAGCCAGCATAGTGACTGCTCTGTAAACGAAAAGACAACGTTGTCAGCCTAAATAAACTACACCAACTTCGGTTCTTATTCAACCCATAGAGAAAAATATAAAGCTATTTGTTATTGCATGCTCTATCCAGGACATGGAGGCCAGAACCCAACTGAACATCGCTCGAAATAACAGAAAAGTAAACTTTTTGTGATTTTTGTTGTTGTTGTTTCAAAGCCCATCTTCTTTAGGAGAGAATCAGATATATATCTTTACAGTGAAGCTGCTAGCTCAACAGCCATAACGTTACTGGTGCCATGTATTTTGTGCTACTCCTTTTAAAGCCACTACTTCGCCAGTCACAGATTTTTGTACTTAGAGTAATTACAGGTGATCAGTAAAAGACAAATTGAGTCTGACTTGCTTCTGAATACTCAGAGAGACGTCCTTCAGCTAGGAAATACGGCCCATTCTTTCTTGGCTCAACACTTCATTAATCTATTTTAAACCAGGGAAAACCCTCCCTAAGTCAGGCATGCTCATTTTAAGATTCTCTCAAGACAGTTTTGAAACTCTCTGAAGACAGTACTAAAACCACCCTCTTAAGAATGTCTGAAACGAGGAATAAACAATAAAACATGAGTCCCATCTTTCCTTGTCTACAAAACTCCATAGTAAATCTGGTCCAAAATTTACACTTAAGATGACGGAGCAAAGCTCCCACCATGATAAGTTTAGCATCTGGAGAGGGAAGTGCCTGGGAGGGGCCATAGATTGTCCATGGAAAATTCACAGAACACACACAAAGCATGCCCTAATGGGTATTCACTCTAATCTTACATGGCCATCACCTTCTTGGAGCCACACACACAATTACTCAAATAAAAAAGTTTGTGATTTGTTTCTATGAGAGACTACGGAAAGGGATACCAATACATTTCATGTGGGTTTATGGGAAGGGTTTCTCTATAGAGAAAAAAACGTGAAAATAGCTCTCTAAGGAGAACAGAGGAAAGTAAAACACACAAATGACACATCCATTGACTTACTATTGCAGTTTGCCTTGTGACACATTTGTGTGATTAAATACATATTGGCTATAAGGGGTTCCAATGGAAATATACGATGCTTCTAGATTTCCATAAGTACTCATTGTGATGCTTGTGAATTCAAAAAACAAACAAATCTGCTCAAAACGCATGGGGGACTATTTGGAGTATATTTCCCATGTTACTAAGAAATATATTACAATTCAGCCCCTAAGTTTTGCTACTTTTCCTAGAATTCATTAGTGAAGATAGTAAATATCTAGCAAATGACGTGTTGTGCTGGAAAACTCACCTGTGAAGAGGCTAATGAAAGATCTCCACCACCTGCCAATTCCCTCATGGTAAAATATTATTTTGTGAAGATCATCCATGTCTCCTTACTGGGATGTTTTATTTTCTCACCTGAAAATTGGAGGACCAAGTTCTCTGGTGCCTGTTTGCAAACAGCATTTTAAAGTATGTTAGTAGTACTACTGTAGTACTAGTCGTGCACTACAATGCATACATTCTAACTCAAGCACACACTAGCAAAAAAGATCACGGCTATTCCCAAACTACCCTTCTGTCGTGTCGCCGCAAGTAAAATGGACTAGACACGAGTAGCGGTACAACCTCTCTTTATTCTAACTTTTCTTGTAGTGCCCGCGCCTCGCTCGGCGCTCCACCCTTCCGCTTCCTCCTCTCTCCCTCCTCCCCCAGCGTCCCGTCCTGCCTGGTCCTAGCGCCGCGCGCCGGAGCCAGGTATGATGATATTACATCTCCCCCCTTCTTAACGTCCAATGTTCACTCAGCAATAGTTCTTCGATAAGTCGGGTGGGTCTCCGAGTGATTTTCCGTGGCTTGCGTGGAAGGTGCAGTTCTCTTGACTCTCTTGGTTTTGGTACTGTCCCGAACCTTTCATGGGTCTCAATTTCTTGACTCGAGTCGTCTGTGTCATGTTCTAACTCTCCTGCGTGGGTATAGGCTGCTGGGTTGCACTTCTTGAAGTGTGACACATTTCGTGTGATTCTCTTGTTCTCAGATGCGGCTGTAACCATGGTTCCTTTCCGATTCACCACTCGTAGGGGCTGGTCAGGGTAACAACTGTCCGTCTTTGCCTTCTGCTCTTGTCTGGCCAGCACCCAGTTCTCTTCTTGGATTTCAGATGTTCTAGCGTAGCCGCGTTCATCTGCATATTCTTTCATCTTCGCTTTCTTGGCCTTATCAACTTCTGCCAATGTCATGTGGTCACGGGGTTGGGAGCTAGAACGCACAACGGTGTCTGCGACTGGTATTCTGGTGCGCAGTGTTCTTCCCAGCATCAGAGTGGCTGGGCATTTGTTGGTGGTGCTGTGTGGCGTGGTTCGGTATGCTCTCAGCACCTCATTGAGTGTCTCTACGGTCCAGTTCAGCTTGTTGTATGTTTTTCTTTATTGTAACCATAAACCTTTCTACCATCCCATTGGCTTGAGGCCACATGGGAGTGATTTTCCGATGTTTGAAATTGAGGTGTCTGGCTAATTCTGTGAAGTCGTGTCCATTGAATGGTGGGCCATTGTCTGTTTTTACTACCGTGGGGATTCCCCATGCAGCAAATGCTTAGTCCAGGACCGGTATGATGGTGGTCGCTCTTTTTGACGATACTTGTTGCGCGATAGGGAATCTGG
The DNA here is from genome assembly GCA_963921515.1 of Calotriton arnoldi. Lineage (NCBI taxonomy): Eukaryota > Metazoa > Chordata > Amphibia > Caudata > Salamandridae > Calotriton > Calotriton arnoldi. The sequence goes on from CAWUFW010008060.1 coordinate 386,942, forward strand.
AGTACTCATCCATGATGACGATGATGTATTTCCCGGACTTCAACGGCCCGAAGAAGTCAATGGCCACCTGTTGCCATACGCTGTCTGGGAGTTCAGGCTTCTAGAGCGGGTGGCGCGGTTCTTCTCGCCCTACCACTTGGCATTGAGGGCAGTCTTGAAGCGTGGTTTCTACCATGTGATCAAGGGATGGGAACCAGACGCGCCTCCGTAGCGCTTTCTTTATTGCCACTACACCTCTGTGTCCCTCATGTGCCAAGTGGACAACTCCTTGTCGTAACTGCTGTGGGATGACAATTCGTCTGTCTCTTAAAAGTAGTCCGTTGTCACTGATTGTAAGGTCATCTTTGACATGCCGGAAGGACGCTAGTTCCTGTGTGTTGACACTTTGGTTAGTTGGCGTTTCCTCCAGGTGTCTCCATGAATTCGTGTGAATGCGGTGCATGATGTTTTGAAGTGTGGCGTCTTTTGCAGTGGCTTCTGTGATTGCTTCCAACGGGACGGCTGGTGGTCTCGTCTGGTCGATGACGAAGTGGATATATTCTTCCGCCAGCGAGTGCCTTGTTCGTGTTGAGGCCCTGGGATGTCTCGATATATAATCTGCTGGGTTCTCTGCCTTTCCTGGCTTGTGGATGATCGTGTAGGTGTATTCTTGGGGGCAAATGCCCCAGCGCTCAATCCTTGGTGGCATCTTCGCTCGGGGGTTTCCGAATATAGTTATGAGAGCTTGGTGGTTGGTGATCAGTGTGAAGTGCTTCCCATAGACAAAGATTTGGAAATGCTTGCATGCCCACACAACCGCCAGGCTCTCCTTCTCCGGCTGGGAGTATGCTTTCTCGGTGTCCGTGAGACTGCGGCTGGCGTATGCTACAATGTGTCGCTGGTCCCCTTTGTCCTCGTACTGGGCTAAGATGGCTCCGAGTCCCACTGGGCTCGCGTCAACTGTGATTTCTATTTTCTTGCGAGGGTTGAAGTATGCCAGGTTGATGGCTGAACTTACTGCAGCCTTGATTTTGTTGAACGCTTGTTCACATTTGGCTGACCAACGGAATGCTTGACCTTGTTTGGTGAGTTCCCATAGGGAGTAGCTAATGGTGGCGTAGTCTTTGATATATCAGGCGCAGTAGCTGGCCATGCCCAGGAAAGATCGTATGTCACTGACATCTCGGGGGCAGGAAGTGTCAGCCAGTGCCATCACTTTTTCGGGGTCCGGTCGTATTCCCTCACTGGAGAAGATGTGGACATACAATTTTAGTGTCGATTTGTGGAATTCACACTTGTCCCGATTGAGTGTAAGGTTGGCATTTAGAAGAGCGTGACACACTCGATCTAACGCTTTGTTGTGTTCCTTGTGGGTGTCACCGAACACCAGGATGTTGTCGCTGTAGTTGAATGAGTTGGGAATATGATGGATAACTCGCCTTACTTCCTCTTGGAATATTTCTGCAGCTGTAAAAAATTCCGAAATTGAGGTGTTTGTACCTGAAGAGCCCTTGGTGTGTTGAGAAGGTGGTGATGTAGTGGGATTTCTCATGTAGCTCAAGCTGGTGATATCCTTTATTTAGATCCAATTTTGAAAAGACTTTTGCCCCATTTAGGCGAGTGATCATGTCACTGATGTGGGGTCCTGGGTGTCTTTCGCGTTCTATGGGTTCTATGGCTGTATTTGGGGCCCTCATGTCCACGCACAGGCGCACCTTGTTCTCTGATCCCCATTTAGGTACTACTACCTACGGTGTGGGTCCAGTCGATCTTTCGATAATGTCGGCCCTCAGTAAGTCTTGTAACTGCTCATCCACTGCTCGTTGGAGGTGAAAAGGCACTTTCCGGTGATGCTGAGCTACGGGTGTTACTTGTTCGTTTATGTTTAGTCGGACTTTGAAGTGTGCTAGTTTGCCAAGTCCGGTGAATAGCTTTGGGAATTTACTGATGATGTCTGGCGTGTCATCTACTTTGTATAGGATCTCCACAAATTTTAGGCGTTCAGCTGTAGGCAGGCTCAGGAGACAGTCGGCTGCTTCGGGTCCTTCTATGACGTGAATCTGTGCATGGACTGTTCTGTCTTCGTATGTTAGAGACGTGCGAAACTGTCCCAAATACGGTAGGGGCTCTTTGGACATCCATGTGAAGACGCATACAGCAGCTTTCTTTAATGCTGCGGATTTGGTTTGCAGACTTCGGGAGTTTTTTGTAGTCTAGCTGGCGCCGTGAGTCTGCTTGGGAGTGGAGTCGGAAGGCTTGTTCGCGTTTCTCTGTTTTTCCAGCCTCCATCACTTTTGCATTTTCTTCAGCTTGGTCATTTATTCGCCTCAGCTCTTCGATGTCGTCAAGTGAGTAGTTTTTCTTTAGCAAACGACAACGTAATGACTCTGAATGGCACCCCTCTATAATTCGTAGGCGAAGTGCATCTTCTGTATTGAAGTTGTCAAATTCGCAGTAGCGAGCTAGCCATTTGAGACGTATGATGAAGTCACCCATCAGCTCGTCCTTTTCTTGTGACGCCAAGTTGAAGGTGTATCGGTCGTGATCCAGGTTACGTTTGTGGAGGAATTTCCTGTTTAGTGCTTCTCTCACGTCTTGATATGAGGTGGCAGTGGCAGGCGATAGTTCTTTGATGACTTGTCCGATGTCTTTGCCAATCAAGTTGCGCATGCGCATGAGTTGCCGGTAACTCGCGACCCCTTCAGGAAGTCTTCGAAGTCTTCTAGCCACGTATTCGACGCTGTCTTGAGATATGGGAGTGAAGGCGGAGGATTCCCTCGATGACGAGCGTCGGGACTGGTGTGTGTGGTGCGGCCGTATACTGGATCTTGATGAGCTGGTTGACTTGTCTCGCCTCTCACGTACTGCTCTCGCGTGGTGGCGAGGTCCAGGGGTGCGTCTTGTTGGCGGATGGTTCACTAGTCTGTCTGGGTAGCAGAGGCACTTTCTTCATAGGCCCAGCAGCAAACCACACACCATATCTAGAGATCTGTCTGACTTGGTAGTGATCTTTTATACCAGAATTCCTCCCGCCAGCACAGCAGAAGCATTTTTGCTGAAAATGTTATGCCATCTGGCTGCCATTCTCCTTTGTTTTTCAGAAATAAGCCCGCAAAACAGGAATTTGTATCCCAAATTAAAAAAACAATGACCCTAACAAGGCAGGAGTTTTCTCCCACCATGTCACGGTAATTTTTCTCCTGTTTACAACTGCCATGGTTGACATGGATGCCATGAAAAAAGAAAAGCCGTAAGCACTGTGATGGATGGACTGTGGTATAAAGTGTTCAGAAAGAGGAGGCTCCCCCATCAGAAACTCAGTAAACCCTCCACCTCGAAATGAGGCGGGAAAACAATAAATGTGCTGGAATGTGGCATCCACTATTTTAGGGTAGATGTGCTGTATCTTGAGGTGTCTTGTATAGTTCCACATATTGAATTGTCTTATAACGATTCACCCAAGAAGGAAGCAGAATGGAAAACCTATACGAGATACCTTGCTAATCATATCACATACCTAGTAAGGTATTGTAAGATATTGTATGACAGTTGTATTTTTTTTTCTTATATATGTCGTCAGGTTAATTATTGGTCTATATATTATTTTGGCTGAGCCTTGAGCTGACATATTCAGAGAGTAACCAGAGCTTTTATTCAACTCTTGGATTAGTTGTGTTGGGTTCTGGAATACTTCATATAGTTCTGAATGGTATTCTACATGGCTACTTATCCCTGGTTCCATTGTCACCTGTACCTGTGTCCCCTCTGTCATTCCCAAAGGCCTAGCTCTCATTCTTCCTTTCAAGCTGCCATGTGTTTGGACTGAACTATTTTATTTGTTTGAGTCCTTCTTGTATTTCCTGATAATCTCCAAGATCACGTTCCACTGCTCCTATTACTCTGTCGGGGTCCAGCTACTGAGGTTTTTATACACTTCATGCTGTGAAGGTTGCTCTGTATGGTGGAGGACTGTTCAGCATTGCAATGGTTATTCATTAGTTCATGCGATGTCATGGAGTAGTACTTGGGGTCAGTTTGGTGTGATTAAGGGTGGGTAGGTGTTAGAAATGAGGTTTCTGGTTGGCTAGGATATGCACCTAAGCCAGTCAGAACCAACCACTCTAGTCTGGGTAAGTAAGTTACACACCAAAGATAACCTGTTCTTTACCCTCTGGTAACTTGGCACAGAGCAGTCAAGCTTATCAGAGGCAATGTGTAAGGCGTTTGCTCAAGACACACTGAATAGACCACAAAAGGGACTCCACCCAGGATTATATAAAAATATATAGTATATATTGTACATAACTCAATACCAAAACTACATGAATCATAAGTACTGTGCAGATCATGCAATTACTGAAATAGTACTCATTATCCTGTCAACATAAGAATCAAAATGACACATTATAATATGAAATGCAGCTGTTAGGTTAGGATATCAAAGTAGTAAATAGTACTTGTGATCTTGAAGCAAACAAAGGTACAGTGATAATAATCCCTTGTATACTTTTCTAGGTATACGTGGTTAAAGCCTCACATCACATAAACACTTTGCAAACTATGTAATGAGTAATGGTCCAGTATCACAAAGAATGCACTTAAATACTCAAAGAAAAATGATCAGCATGCAGTTACTTCTTCAGATAACATATATATGGTCAGTTTCAGTACTATTCCCACATAAGCGCTTGTTCACAAGTGAAACGGAAAGGGTTCTGCTGCTCCTTTACTCAGGAGCACGTTATCAGCAATAGATAATAGGGAGCACAGTGCTTGTGGAGCTAGCATGTGCCCAATGAATTAAACAATAAGGATTGGTGCACTTCCTTTATGACTTAACAGCGGGGACCCATTACTCCCGGAGAGGGCCCGGCTCCACCAAGCACACCAGGCAATTTGCGTGATAACAAGAGCCTACTCCTACTGTGTCCGGACAGGAGGCTTCAGATCCTTCCAGAACGTAGACTCGTAACGCCAAGCAGGCCGCTTTGCACAGTACCTGTCCGGCGGGCCACCGGGGTGAAGGAGCCCTAACATGGGGGTGGGGGTGGTTCCGTGATGAGCTGCAGCGAGACCCTCTAACCTCTCTGGTCCTCTGACGGGGGGCTTTCTTGGTGGGGCCGCCGATGCAAGCAATGCCACTCTGATCCTCCTTCCAGACTGAAGTGGTGCTGACGCCACAGAGACACTCCACTTCTTGGCAGCCAGGGAAGGCGGAAGGTGTGTCAGGGGAGCTGGAGGCCTGAAGCATAGACTTGATCGTTAAAAACCCAGAGCACGTAGTCGAATCGCTTGTCGGTTCTCTATTTTTTATGAGGTGCAGGGTTCGGCACATTGTAGAGCGTCGCACTCGGTCTGCTAAAACAATTTAAGCTTTTGAGGTTGGTCTCAGGGTACCGTTCCCACTCTCCCCATACAAGACACATGGCGCTCAACACACGCTTTCCTGAAAGGAAAAAGAGAGCAATAACCAGCGCTCACCATGCGCTGATAGTAGGGACTGCGACGGCCAGACTTAGAGTCCCACGGCCAATTCTGTGGCAGCAACCAGTCCCAGGAGAACACTTTGGGGGACACAGGGCAAGCAGGCAGGCAAGCACAAGAGTTCTTATTTCAGGGTGGCAGTCTCTCCAGGAGCCTAACAGTGGGGCAGGCCAGCACACAACAAAGCAAGCAGTTCAAATTGCGGTTGCTCCTGACAACACCATGATGCCTTGGTAGAACAGGGTCAGGTAGCAGCTGGCAACAGGGCAACAAACAGAAAATCAATACAGTTAGTCCTTTATGCTACCCAGCAAGTAGCAGTTCTTCTGACAGAGGTTCAGTTTCAGATCCAAAAGTGCTCTGAAAACATGGGATCAGAGCCCGTGTACTTGCACTCCAAACTATCTTTGTTCAAGAAGTGACTTCAACAGAAGACTTAGAAGTGCACAACACTCCTTTTCAATCCAAGCCCTGGCTCCAGACATCAGTAGGTGGTAAATCAGCACTTTGTGTTAGGGCAGGACACAGCCTATACAAATGAAAGTGCCCCCTGCCTCTCTCTCTCCCAGCCCAGGAAGACTATGAGTATGCATATGTAACCCTTTCACACCCAACCGTTCCTGTGGGATGGCTGTCTGGAAAATATGCAAAAACTGTAGCTGGCAACCAGGCCCAGACGTAGATTGGAGTCAGCCACAAAGCACAAGAGTCATAAGCACAGAGAAATGCCCACTTTCTAAGAGTGGCATTTCTAAAATAGTAATGTAAAATCTACCTACACCAGTAAGCAGGATTCATCACTACCATTCTAAACATGCCAAACATGGCAACGCTACTCCTTTCAGATCAGGAATTACCACTTAAACACATATAAGGGAATTCTCAATGCTAGTCTTTGAGAGGAGTAGGCCTCACAGTAGTGAGAAGCAAAATAGGCTGTTTGTCACTACCAGGACATGCCACACAATCAAGGCACATGTCCCACCTTTTACTTACAGAGCACCTTGTACATAGAGCTACCTAGGGCCTACCTTAGGGGTGACCTGTATGTAGTAAAAGGAGAGTTTAAGGCTTGGCAAGTAGATTTACATGCCAAGTCAATGTGGCAGTAAACTGCGCTTGCGGGCCCTGCAGTGGCAGACCTGAGACAGGTTTGAAAGCCTACTTCTGTGGGTGGCGCAAGCAGCGCTGCAGACCCACTAGTAGCATTTAATTTCCAGGCCCTGGGTATATGGTATACCACTTTAAAAAGGGACATATAAGTAAATAAAAAATGCCAAACAGGTGTAAACCAATCATATCATGTTTTAAGGAAAGAGCACATGAACTTTAGCACTGATTTTTAGTGGTAAAGTGCCCAGTGTCCTAAAGCCAACAAAAAGAAGGTGAGAAAATGGGAGGAAGAAGGCAAAAAGTTAGGGCTAACCCTGCAAAAAGGGCTAGGTCCAACAGTAGGCAATCATGTAGGAGAGAATCAAAGCAGAGTACAACAGTGCAGTGCTAGACTCAGCACCACCTGGTGTGGACTGTTTAATTTAGCCGATGGAAACAGACAAGATAGGCATACAGGCAAACATCATTGCTTAGGGAGCTATCGTATAGTTTGTTGAATACTCAGCAAATTGTACATGTTACCTAACATGTGTATCTCAGGCCGACCTAGGAGTGAATGGCAAGAAACGTACATGAAACTCAGGAAAGTGTTTGCAGGGCCCAATCAAGAGGGATTTCCAGTGATTGTCGATATATGCAAAATTACATGATACTCAGGAAAGTCCACATGTGGCCTACCCAAGAGCAGCTGTCAGAAATTTGATTTGGGACATTAAATCGTAATTAGGAAAGCGTTTATGGGACCTATCCAGGAGTTGTTTATAAGTGTTTGGTAGAGGTTACTTGTTGTGGTATCTTTTTATTGAGATCATCGATAGCTATTGTTTTCTGTTTGTTTATAAATTATGGACAGCAGCCGTACATTAGGGCTTAAATGCATTGATAAAGCTGATATCTCTAGGCTAGACCTATTGGCTTTGCTAATTCTTGTTTTTATTGCTGGCTGGGTGGGAGGGGACGTACAACACGGAGGGAGGTAAGGCATTTGGGAATAACATGGAGGGAGGGAAGGCATTTGGGGGGCAGCAGGACAATGGAGGGGATGGAAATGCAAAATAAAGGTTAGTGGGCAAACAATGGAAAACATTTCGTTGTTGGCCCTGGATATCCTGTGTTTGCATGCAGTCTATGAACATTATTAATTCTTGAAGAAAAACGGTTCGGTTGACTAAAATTAGTTTGCCAGTCACAGCGTCCCTTTGATCTTGTGTAAATTGCGTTGGCCTGAAGCTTTTGACAGCCATTTGTCATTTATCTGGATTTTACTTTTTTAGTGTGCTTTTTATTAGGTGATTAGAATGAATCAAATCACTTCTTTGATCAAATCAAAGCATGGATATGCCAAGCTCAGAGTTTACATTATGCGCAATTGCAGGTATCTTTGTTTTACTTGTCTTGTATGTAAATAATTTGAACTTTATCACATTTATGACCCTCAGCCTCTGAACAGGTGACCGGGCAAGGGAGCAGTCAGCCACATAGCTACTTAGTCGGCCATGTCAAGTGCTAAAATTGCAGACAATTCTTGCTCCATAGCATACAGTAGTAGATAAAAGTTAGGAAAAAAGCTCTATGATACGGTGGCCATGTCATAGTGCTTTTTTTGTCCTTAGGCCATAGTACAGCAGTCTTATATTCAGCCCACAAATCAGCTGGTACTACAATGTCAAACAACGTATTCAAATCAGTCCATAACACCTTTGACATCTTTATCAACCTTTCTACTTGTGCATACCACTGCACCGGCTTGTCTCTCAATGTAGGAAAATTATTTGTGAATGCTGCCAAATCACTTTAACTCCAAGGAACATGTACTTACATCCCTCCTGCTAGTTCTCTAAGTGGGTAACTTGTCGCCTCACCCTCATCTTGTTCACTCTGGCTTCCTGCAATGGCTGGCTCCCTCTTTTTCTTTTCATGTTTCTTTGCCCATCTAACTTCGAGTTTCTCAGTCTCTTTCCACCTGCGAATGCATTTGACCAATTCTACAATGTGCATTTGCATCCATGTAACCCTCATGTTTTCTATAGCTGGATCATCCAAATGAACTGTATAGCTCCTGTGTAGATTCACATTATTACTGAGATCTATGTCTTATTTTTGAGCTATTTCAGTCAACCTGTTGTGTATCAAAGCTGCTCTTTGTGTAATTTCCTTACACAGGTAAATTAATTATTTTCTCTGATACTGCTCCAGGTGTTCAAACTCCAAACATCCTTTTATTATTTCTTCTAATTCGGCTTTCAATGCGGGTATGTCTAACAGCTTCTCCTTTTCCACCTCTGTTTTCGCTTGTGCCTCAACATTCTCTGCCTTCTAATTTCCTGTCATCTCCTCAGCCCAAGCTGGTGTATATCTTTCCACAGTAACATTTAGATCTTCAGGATCCATTGGAACAGTAAAGGCCAAATTCCCTCCTTCAGTGCTTGTATCATCTGTGGGGGCTTCCATAAAACTATCTGTGAATTTTGAGAAGTCGGAACAAATCTAGAGGTAGGTGTTAGCTGAGTATCTGGCCTCATTTCTGTTATTGGAGGAACTCTCGCAACAGCTTGAGTTGCAGTCTGAGCAGGAACGGGAGGTACCAGGGCTGTGCTAGTCACTGCAGCCATAGGTGTCATCATAGGAATTATAACTTGTGGTCGGGTCAAAACTGGTGGTACAAGTTGCAGAATTTGCAAAGGTATTTCAACTGGTGTAATACCCAGATCCATTGGGGCAGTAGCCACTGTCGGACCTAAACTAGCACCTAGTTCTTTCTGATCAACAGGGGTGGTATGTGGTGGGGGGCTGAGTTTAACATTTGTTCTAATATTTAATCACCGGAATCCGTATCTGACTCATCTTCCTCTTTCTTTATGGGATTTTTGTCCTTTCCTTTCTTACCGGCTTCTGCTGTAATTGCAGGGTATAATCTAGTTCCTTCAATTATTGCCTTCCTCCATCTACACTGTTCCTCATCCCATCAGGCATTTGCATAATTCTTCACTGCTCTATTGTTTCTCCTCTGATATGGTTCCCTTTCTTTTTCCCTTGCGACTTTCTCCCATGCATTTAAAGCCTCATATTGAATGGGTCTGGGTGGTGACTTTATCTCATATAATTTTCCTTTCACATGATCAAGAATCCTGGTGTTAAATGTCCCATATGTACAAAAGGTCAAAGCATCCTCCTTCTCAGTAATCCTACTCCATTGGCGAAGCCAAAGACATGTGCTTAAACCATGCTCAGTAGTCATAATGAATGCATGTGTACCCTCAGGAGGTGCCTCTTCACCTTTGCGTACTGGAATAAAAACACCCCCTCTCACCAAATTCTTAAAAACATTTCATAACCACAGGTCAATTTAAAACAGCACAAATAATCAGAATATTTAGATTTGGTTCTGTATATGTCAATTTGTCATTGGCCAATACATTTCAATTATTATTTTCACACCCTGTTTTTAACAAATCAAAAGCGTTATATGTTTCCCTGAAAATACAATCTCAGCTCAGCTCTACAACGTCACCAACCAGTCCCAGCGCAAATCACAACAATCGACCAATCCCAGCGCAAAACACTATGATATTCAACCTCACTACTCACAGCAGTTCACTCACCCTCCTTTACAATTTTCTTCTTGTTTGCTCAACTAAAAGAAATATAGTTTCCCAAACATTCAAGAATATTTTAAACAACCGCAAGTGAAATCTCAACCAGCGAGAAATCACCCAAATCAATGCAGTTTCCCTTGTTTGCGCAATTAATTTCCACTAACACTGATCAATTATAATATAATATTAATCATTCACAACAATGTCAATGGTATAGGTGATGGTAAACCACACACTACACCTTAAAATCTCTGCAAACAAGTTTTCCATTGTCATTATGTTATCCTGGGATCTTTCGACTAAGACAAGTCTGCAATCTTCCAACACCTTTTCAATCACTTATCGACTATTTCTTCTTACCCACTCATTCTATTCAAGCATTCAAACCAGTAGAAATACACCATCACAACCTCAACTCATTTGCCCTATTGATACACACATCTTCAAAGCCGCAATTGCCTCCGAATACCGCTTGTCAGATCTTCAAGTTCTGCACATTGGATTCAGGAACTTCAAATAAGAATTTTGGTTAATATTTTATAGCTCCATTCCGGATGTTAAACCTTTCCTTTGCTACCAGATTTGTTAGCGTGGAAATCTCATAAAAACTTTATAAACAGCACCACCTTGAAACTTACTAAGAGAATCTCCAATTTCCATGCCAATTTCTTCTTCAGGTCGATGTATTTTTGCCACCGTGTTAGAATGGAGCACAACCCAAATACATTTGTAAAGTAATCATCAACTTATAGTATTTAATGTTCAGTCAATGATGAGAGGTTTGGTGACATTTTAAAAGTTTTATTTTCTCATTAAGAGATTAGTCTGTATTTTTGTCTTTTATTTAGGTTATTAAAATAAGTCTGTTTACAGAAATAGCAAAAAAGGTTTGGTTAGAAATTAGCATACAAAATAACAGCCTGTTCCATAAAGGAATGAATCCCTATCCTAATCTAAACGACCTAACTTATCCTAGCCAGAACCCATAAAGAGTTCCTTTGGAAAAGGGCAAGAGAAAATTTGGAGAAACAGGCTAATAGCTATGAGAGGTCAAACTCCCCATAAGGAGTAGTTCTGGAAACTCAGCCGAGCTCCCTAACAGCTGTAGTAGCAACTGTTAGAGAAAAGTCTCCAAAAAGGCTTAGCAGTAGCTCACAGCAATTTCGGGCAAGAGTAGTACAGTCAAGTGCTAGAAGGAATGGCAAAGGGGAAGATGTGTATGGAATGCATTGCCTCTCTAACTAGGAACACGTAATATACAGAAAAGTACAAAACATGTTGCAAACTCTGAATGTTGGGTCATCTCTAGCCAATAGGAAAGGATCTTCCGATGGTCCGCCATCTTCTTTCTCTATTCCCACTGTAAACGTCCATGTCAACAAGTTGTTATTTGAATGTTGCTACAGCGTATTACAACATGATACATCTAGGAAGGTTCTCATGAGAACCGTTGTAAGCTTACTCTATTAGCTGTTTAGTGTCCCATTGTGTAACAATGGGCTGCTCGATGAAATAAAACATTTATATTAGATTATTAGATCATGGGTCTCAAATCTATAGCAATATACTTTTTTTATTTTCAGCATGTGGCAGAGGTAATTATCTATAATACGATGGAGTCATATGGTGTGAGGAATAAAAGAAATACATTTTGCAGCAAATGGCACATTTAACGAAGAGGTCAGGTTCTACAGTTCAATATTAACATCAGTTCAGGTTTTACAGAAAGGCATTTCTTTTTAACAAAGAGAAAGGAAGGAATAACATAAAATATTGAGGCCTAGCAATGAATGAACAACAGCAATGGAAGCTTTGTGCAGAAATAAGCAGCATTTTTCTCTTTTTGCACATTTAATAAAATCACATTTACTCTAGCCTCTATATTGACATGCATTTCCTGCGTTAATGTTAAGACACATTTCTACATTGCCATGTGGTTAAATTACGTCAAAAATATCAACTTCCTCAGAAACAAACTCTGGTTCGAAGAAAGAGTTCCTTTCAACCCAAGATTTTAGCCAAAGAGACCAGGTAGTAGGGAGCAGGTACTCTGTCTTTATGATCCGTTAAGGCCGGCGATTAGTCATCTTCCTCAAGTAGTGTCCAGAAATTTTCAGATGTGACTCTTTTATTCTCATTCCCTTGAACTGAGATTTCTATGTGTCTTGGAAGAAAAATAGAATTTTTCTCATTTTCCTGTTTTCTTGCTTGACAGTGATTTCCCTTTTCCCATTTCTTAATCAATCTCTATAGAGATTGAAGACTTTAATATGCTTCACTACAGCTGACATATGCACCTGATACCAAGCCACACTGAGATGATGTAAAACAAACCTAGCCTTGGAGAGGTAAGACGGATTTGGATGTGAGCAGCAATGTGGAATTCTTCAGGGAAATTGAGGAATCTATGCAGACCGAACAGCGTATAAAAGAGTGGTGCCTCTGACCAGATTATACTGTCTTGATGTTGCAAGTCCCAGGAACGGAAGTTACTATTCTGGTTCTGACAGACAGATAAATATGTTTTTTACATAGACATGCTTAACTAGATTTCCTTCAGAAGGATATTGTAATGAATCATATGGAAAAGGCTTCCTTGGGGAGACAAGGAAGAAATACTCCTTACTCATTACATGTACAGAAGCACCTTCAAATGAGAATTGGCCACAGCTTTAAAGCAATAAAGGAGAAGCCGCATAATTAGAACCCTGGGAGCGGCGTGCGCACTCAACGCAGACCTCGGCAGCAGCAGGACGTGCTCTGCTCGCCGCTCCCAGGGTTCTAATTATGCCCTGTGTTCGCCAAAATAAATTTCTGGATTCAGTACCCCGCCTCCGCCGCAACCTAATGCCTAATTGAACACCGCACTAATTATACGAGCTATACTAAATTCTTCGCGCTTCTGTTAAATAATCCACAGCGCTCCACAGGCAATATCCATATTCATGATATAGAATTCAGCACGCTCACCAACTGTATGTCCTGATGATCTCGACTAATTGAGATCGAAACGCCGTTGACCTCCTACAACATGAACTCCTGTCACTCTGTAAAAATTCTCTGTGGAGTTCCTACTGTTGTCAATGTGATGCCTTTATTTTAATATCACTGTCACCTCTCACATCACGCTTTCTGTCACTTACTGTGTGAGCACCTGAATACTAATTGTTTTGGAAATAAATGTCTGTCATAAATTGACCTACATGTCCCTCTATATATTATTTATCGCTCCCTTCTGGAATTAACTTCCTACTCCTAATACGCAGTGCCCCCCACAGGGTCACTTTTTGATTGGACCTTTACGGCCACACCAGAACCATTGTTTTCTCAATACGTAAAGCAAAAATCTGGGCATGTGGGATGTATGTGGGTTGAATGCAGCTCCTAGGATATCGGGAAGAGCCACCACAAGCACACCCAGAATGCGAACAGTGACTGCCAGCATGGAAGAACCACCACACTTGAGAAGGAGGAATCAGTAGAAGAGGCCAAAACAAGGGAGTGGTAGAGAGAAAGGACAGACTCTTTTTCAGAAGAAGAGGCGAGAGTGCTCTGGGCATCTGAGCTATAGCTGCTTATAAAATAATGGTTTTAGACAAGGCCCTCACAGAGTCCCTCGATCCTTATCCACTTGTCTCTGAACAAAAGGCTAACATCAGGGAAATATCAGTCGGAAAATCAAACAACTCTTTTCCTCAATATGAAGAACAAGAAAAGCGTTCCTAATTGAAAGAAAGAACGCAAAATAATTCTACCAGTTGACGTATGGCTCCCAAAAAACAAAGAATGAATCTTAAGGTGACAGTCAGTGGATAATGTTGAGGGCTGTGCATCCTTTAGATCCAGGGGCTATGCAATTTGACATTTGGCTTTTGCTGCTGTCGATTGGAAGTATTAAAAATAAAATGCAGCACATTATCTAAGTTTCTGTAGTACAGCAACATTTTCGGACACCTTTATTCCTCACTCCTCATCCCTACTTCTCATCTCTATTTCTCATCCATCATCCCTACTTCTCATCCATCATCCTTACTTCTCTTCCATCACCCCTACTTCTCGTCCCTCATCACTATTTCTTGTCCCTCATCCCTACTTCTCATTCATCATCCCTATTTCTCTTCCATCATCCCTACTTCTCATCCATAATCCCTACTTCTTATCCATCATCCTTACTTCTCATCCCTACTTTTCTTCCATCATCCCTACTTCTCTTCCATCGTCCCTATTTCTCATCCATAATCCCTACTTCTTACCCATCATCCCTACTTCTCATCCATCACCCCTATGTCTCATCCCTAGTCTTTATTCATCATCTGTTTCTCATCCCTACTCCTCGTCCATTATCCACCATCCCTACTTCTCACTCCTCATCCCTCAGTCATACCAACAAACTTTCAATGTTTGGAAACACCCCTTCAGGCTGATTAGTTGGCAACAGCCAATTTGGGTTAAGAGAGAGGGTTGCATTCTATTGGTCTAGCCCCTGAAAAACAGCCTTCTCATTGCACACTGTGCAGTTTTCTTCCAGTGAATCCAAGGCTGTAGAGTATTTCCTTTTATTTAAGTGCCTTTCTATTTACACAGGCTTCTGCAGAAAGATCTGATGGTTTGGGAAGGACAAGGGTCCTGGTTTGGGCCATAAATCATCACTTGGAGATAGGGGTACATAGATCATCAGAAACTGTGTCTAATTTCAGTTTAATATTGTAACAAAGATAATGTTTAACATCTTGGCAAGGTACTACAGTTCATCAGAAACCTTTTCTGGCTGCAGTTTAATTGTAACAGAGAAAATAAAAATGTTTTAGCCTGAGGCTACCTTTATCTCTGAGAGTTGCCATTTCTTTTCCTTGCAGTTTGCAGATTTCAGGGCTGGGCTTCAGTTGTGTAGGAAACCAGGAAGAGCAAGGACTGGACAGAGTTGTTACATATGAAACTGAAACCAGAAAATGTTTTGTATAGCTACCTCTCCAAGTGTTGATTTATGGCCCTGGTGAAAGGGGAGTGGGGCTTGTTTTCACCAAACCCTCAGAGGATTCCACAGAGCCTACATAAAAAGAAAAACACTTACTATACAGTCTTGGATTCACTGGAAGCAAACACAATTTGTGTTTCCTCTCCTCTGTCCTCAGCCAGCATGTGCAATGAGAAGGTGTTTTTTATCAGTGGCTAGACTAATAGAATGTAGCCGTCTCTCTTAACTCTGTTTGGATGCTGCCATCCAATCAGTGTGAAATGGCGTTTCTGAAGCTGAAAGTGTGTTGGTATGACTGAGGGACGAGGAATGAGAAGTAGGGATGATAGCTGATGGATGAGGAGTAGGGATGAGAAGTAGGGGTGATGGATAAGAATTTGGGATGAGAAGTAGGGATGATGGATGTGAAGTAGAGATGATGAATGAGAATTAGGGATGATGGATGATGGATGAGAAGTAGGGATGATGGAAGAGAAGTAGGGATAATGGATGAAAAGCAGGGATGGTAGATGAGAAGTAGGGATGATGGATAGGATGTAGGGATAGTGGAAGAGAAGTAGGAATTAGAAGTAGGGATGAGAGATGAGAAGTAGGGATGATGGAAGAGAAGTTGGGATAATGGATGAGAAGTAGGGATGATGGATGAGAAATATGGATGAGAAGAAGGGATGAGGAAGGAGACGTAGGGATGATGGATGTGAAGTAGAGATGATGAATGAGAATTAGGGATTATGGTTGAGAAGTAGGGATGATGATGAGAAGTAGGGATGATGGATGTGAAATAGGGATGAGAAGTAGGAATGACGGATGAGGAGTAGGGATGATGGATGAGAAGTTGGAATGAGAAGCATGGATGAGGGATGAGACATAGGGATGATGAAAGAGAAGTAGTGATGGATCAGAAGTACGAATGAGAAGTAGGAATGACGGATGAGAAGTAGGGATGATGGATCAGAAGTAGGAATGTTGGAAGAGTAGTAAGGATGATGGATAAGAAGTAGGGATGATGGATGAGAAGTAAGGATGAGAACTAGGGATGAGGAGTTAGGAATAAGGCTGTCCTAAAATGGATGCTGGACTGTAGAGTGCCATGGAATTCTATAATTAATTTGTGTTTTGGTAAACATTCTCTGTGTTTCTACTTTGTTATTGGAGTTAGAAGAGAGGAAAATACAGCTAGTGTATAAAACAGACTGTCAAACTATAAAATAAGCCACTCATTATTTTCAGTGGTTGAAATAACCATTCATAACAATGCATGTAAAAGATACCCTACTTTCCTGACTTTGGGATTTATATAAAGAACCATTTGAGCAATGGTTTTTGATTGACAAGTACTGTTATAAAATCCCATTTTGCTGGTCTTAATAAACTACAGCACTGAGAGAAGGCAAACATTATTTAGCCATGTTGACATCCATTGCCTTTTTTTATGAATTCCTTGTCAAGTGAGTGTTTACATTTCCTCACTTGGAACAAAATAGGTTTTTGTACAAGACAATTTTGTATTCAGTACCAAACCCTTCTTAATTTCGTACCTCATATCAACCAGTTGATAATTTTTCCAATGTTCCTGCTACGGTTTCATCCAGGCCTGGACAAAATCACACTTCACAAACTGTAAAAAGTCCTTTGGCCTTTACATTCCAGTCCAATCAATGTTTATTCCAGAAAAAGATTTCCATAAACATACATAAAATACAACAGCACATCAAGGAATCAAGGAAAATGTACTTAATTTAGTACAGGTATCTAAAATGATAAAATCTACCACAAAGTACCCAAGTAAAATAAGGAGAGTTAAATATAAGTTGCAACTTAAAAGCCAACAAAAGTAGAAATGTATTATTCTATAAGTCCCCACGTGAACACTCCTTTATAAAATGGTAATTGAAAAGGAATTTTATCATTACCTGATTGGTTATTGAAAATTTTGTCTCAAATCAGAGCAACTTTCAGCCTTCAAGTCCATACCCTCAACAAACAATTTGCAAAGCAAAATTGGATAAATAGAATGTGGTAAGTTGGGTTGTTGGTTGAGGGGGCTGAAACCCAACTCAAGCAACAGCTACAATCCTTGTAAGGGTGAACCACAAAATAAACGTGTGCTTAACCATCTGGTAAATTGGCACAAAAGCAGTCAGGCTTAACGTAGGGGCAATTTGTATAGTATTTATGCAGCACTCAAACAGTATTAAAGTGAAAACACGACAAAGGAAAAACCCCACACTAATTAAGAAAATTATAGTAAAATGTAATACCTTATTTGACACTAAAACAACAACAAGCATTTGCAATGCAATAGGTCTCGCATTTGTGAGAATTTGAGCAATTGGCATTGTAAATGACGATGCCTTTTTATTTACGTATTGGCTTTTCAAACATAAATAAAAGGCATCGTCATTTACAATTCCAATCGCTTAAACTCTCGCAAATGCGAGACCTATCGCATTGCAAATCCACGTTGATCTTGTGAGGCGGCTGCCTGTGATCGAACACGCAGCTATCATACAGCTTTCCATGTCAGTCCAGCGACAAGGGAAGCCAGCGGCCATAGATTCATTTATTTTCTTCTTTTTTTTGCAGATTTATATAGCATGTACTCGACCCAAAGCTACTGGAGGCTTAACATAAGCACCAGTTACCTTACACAAGGACACATTCATTTTTGGGTAGGGACAGGGCAGATTAAGTGATTTGCCCAGAATCACAGAATGTTGAGCCCAGGCCGGCGAGACTCGAACATGGTTCCCCAACTCAAAGGTTGGCAGCTCTGGTCGTTGCACCACACCCTCTCCCCCAATTCACGCAGGAGGAATCCAAGGTAAGCGTAGAGTGATATAAAACAGAAATACATATACATACATATGTACGGAGACACACGGGCTGCGAACTGTGTTAGATATTTCAGGGACATTCATCATTCATTCGCCAGTCTCAGTGTGACCTACGCTATTTAATGGTCCTTTTTGCCACATTTTCGAGATGGAAATGACAGGTAATGGCGGTAGTATATCAAACCTCGACAGCTGCGAATTATCTGGATTCTTGAAAACAAAAAATGCCCCAACGTAGCACCCATCTACAGTAAATTTCAGTTTTATCATTTGATATTTTTAACTATTAGACACAAAACATACCCTCCCATACTCATTTGTCAGATTTTATAGATTTTATCTCTACATGCTTAAATAAAGTTAAAGGCAGCCTTAAACTTATTATACATTCTTTGGCATTATGCTAGAGAACAAACGCGGTACGTTTCCAGAGGCAGCAGTTTCAGCCATAAACCCTGTGTTTTTCTCAGTTCAGTGTCATGTGGAACTGAGGTAGTGACAGAGGTGCATTATGGCGGTGTTTGTCTTGCACTGACAGCCTGAAAGTAGCGCTTGCAGTACGGACAGCTGCAAAGGTGTAGACCACTCATTTTCTCGACCGACAACAAGGTATTTTGTATTTGCAAAGCATGGCTTCCCTGTGCTGAGTGCTACCTGACAGCTGAAATGGCACAGCCGCTATTACAGAGGTGACAGGTGTTGCTTACGGAGCCGCAGCTCTGCCGTGCTTCCTTAAAAGCATGAAAGGTGGGAAAGGTCCGCGGGTTGTCAGGAAACCTACAGGAGAGGTAGACACTTCCTCTCTCTCTCGTGACACGCCGCGCTGTCTGCAGTACACAAAGACGCAGCGCATATTACTCGATCTTAGTGAAAGTGTCAGAGTACCAAAACTGTGTCCTAACCACTACTGGACGTATCTCGTCCGGATCACAACACTGCATAAATGTCATTTTAAAGAGCCACTTAGGTGAACAACATGAAGAGACTGCACATTAACCGAGTGGTCCAGTAAATGGCTTTATTTGCCAGTTACAGCAAACTTAACAAGGAGCGAGGGGCGGGTGGTGGTGGGGGGTGACAACACCGAGGAAAGCGGCCGTGCAACACCGAGGAAAGCGGCCGTGCAACACCGAGGAAAGTGGCCGTGCATATTAAACGTATGCGCGAACCAGGCGCCATGGCAAAAAAAACAACGAAGTAGTCCCTCCATTAAAAGATACCACCATGCAGCGTAAGTTAACTGTAGTTGGTCGATGCTGCTTCCTCCAGAAACGGAAGAAAACGGAAGTGACGTATGGGACCACTAGCCAACAATGAGCGAGATAAGAAGAGCAATGCCAGATTTCACCAATGGCAAGCGACAAAACAAAGAGGAAACGCAATGGGTGGAGTTTCACTAGTAATACTGATTACTTGATGCCTCGGAGAGGCGGCGCATGCGCTGCCTATGCAAGACCTAACAATCAAATCAATGGAACAAGAGATATGCAATTTCAAATATTTATGGTAATCCAAGAGTCTAAAAGCTCAACGTGCCACTTGAGGTTATCAGGTCATGCAAGACTGGGTGAAAGTCACAAGTTCAGACCAACCGCAATAGAGAGCGGGCCGGATACAGGGACAAGGTCAAACCCACTGAAAGAGTTACCTTCTAAAGTCTAGCATGAAAAATTCAGTATTGGGTGGAGGAGACAGTGAGGAGCAGGGAGAGCGTTGTGGATGGTCCTCACTGTAGCGCAAAGAGCAGGCCAGGTGTTGCGGACGGTCATTGCTATAGTGTGAGGATCCTATCAGACGTCATGGATGGTCGTTGCTGGAGATACATGTTGGTGGTCACCTTGGGCTGTCAATGCTGTAGTGCGAAGTGAAGATCTTGTAGTGCCGGTAGTTGCTGACAGTCCCTGTAGTGCGAAGAGTTGGGTCCACCGGAGCTTCGTGTTGGTGGTCAGCGGGGGGCAGCAAAACCTTGCTGCTAATGGGTCTGTTCGGGGTTGCGAAGAGCCTAAAACGTCAGGATTTCCTCTTTTCTTCAAGGAGTACCTTAACTGATGCCACACCAAGGGTCCAGGACCTGAGAGACACCTCTATGGGATCAGGAACTCACTCTAAAAGAGGTCAACAGGGCTCAGGCAGTTTCAGTTGCATGTCCAGATAGAAGGTCAGCAGAGCAGATGCAAGGAGGCCTCTAGAGCTTGTTATGTCCCTGTAGCTCTGAACAGGTAGTCAGTCAGCTGACCCTTGGGAGTCACTTCAGCCTGGGAGGAAGGATGCAGTTCCAGTCTTCCTTCTCAGCAAGCAGGGCAGGCCGCAAGCAGCAGGGCATCCTTCCCCTGTAGTATCAACAGGTCCAGAAGTGTACTGAAGAGTGAGTCTGAGGGTCCTCTTTTTATACGAGGTGCCCACTTTGAAATTAAATTAAGTTCTAAAGTCACCCCCCAGAAGTGTCTGGAATTTCCTGCCTCCCTGCTCTGGTCCCAGTCTCCTTGGGGGCAATATAGACTAGTGTGAAGCCCTTTGTATGTGAGCTAAGCCAGTGTCTTTGCAGTATAATTGTGGTAGGTGACAGCTCGCTCCCCCCCCAAGCCAGGATGGCCCATCCTGCCAACACCCAGACTTTCTATTGTGATGCTGTCTGGGAGGAATAAACAAAGGCTAGCTCCCAACTATGCCTAGTCATATGACCCAGGAACAGAATGCAGGCATCACATAATTAGTGCAAGTCTTAAAATCCAACTTTACCATTAAAGAGGGTTTTAAATGACAGTTCCTCACCCACCAAACATGACAATCCTACTTGCTCCCAATCAAAAGTTATCACTTTTTAAATGTAATAAGGAAAATCCAATGTTATCCTATAGAAGAAGTATGCCTCACAGTAATGAAAAACGAATTTGAGAGTTTTTCACTACCAGGACATGTAAAACTTAAAAGTACATGTTCAACTATTTAAATGCAATGCACCCAGCTCTATGGGCCATTTAGGGCCTACCCTACGTATGACGTATATGTATTAAAATGGAAGGTTTAAGCCTGGCAAAAGGTTTGTTTTGCCAGGTTGACGTGAAAGTTTAAAACTGCGGACTTAAGCTGCAATGGTAGGCCTGGGACATGTTTTAAAATGCTACTTAAGTGGGTGGTACAATCAGTGCTGCAGGCCCACTCATAGCATTTATTTTTACAGGTCTTGTGTACCTATAGTACCACTTTACTAGGGACCTAAGTAAATTAAATGTGCCAATTGGGTGTAAGCCAATTTTACCATGTTTAAAGGAGAGAGAACACAAGCACTTTAGTACTGGTTTGCAGTGGTAACGTGCACAGAGTCCTAAAGGCCAACAAAAACCGATTCAGAAAACAGAAGGGTTAAGGCAAAAAGTTTGGGGATGACCCTGCAGAGAAGGCCATGTAAAACATAGAACATCTGTTCTCGTCTACAAATAAAGTGCTTCTTTTCTCACTCTAACTTTCATTTCGGCAAAAAAGGCTTGAGCCCTGCCTCCTCACAAGTGCATTAAAATGGCAGGGAAAAAGTGCATTTCATCCTCCTGCTCCTATTGAGAGCATAAACAATTACTTGAGATAGCAAACAATCATTGTGCATTACAGTTCTGTAATTGA
Organism: Calotriton arnoldi; assembly: GCA_963921515.1. Taxonomy (NCBI): domain Eukaryota; kingdom Metazoa; phylum Chordata; class Amphibia; order Caudata; family Salamandridae; genus Calotriton; species Calotriton arnoldi. The sequence goes on from CAWUFW010008060.1 coordinate 408,544, forward strand.
AGAGTACCAAGACGAAATCTAAGATATAGATTGAACAAAATATTGGATGTCATATTATCCAGCAAATTTACCCATCAAAGTAAATGCTAAAGCCACGGATAACTAGGTCCTAAGTAGGAAAGTGCATGAACAGATAGTTAAACTTTATATGAGCCAATAGTCCCAGAATATTCTTTTAATCATTCAATTAGAGTCTGCCCACAAATCATTAAGACCAATGTCCAGAAGCAACCTCCGCGATGAGGTATCCAGGGCATCTCGAAAAGTTGAGGTCTTGGGATTACACCAGAGTTCAGCCAAAAGGAGAACAGGTCTGATTGAAATATTATAAATATTGTTCTTCCCCACAAGCTCCAACTTAAGTAACTGCAGTGGGGTAGAGTTAGGAAGATGGCAAATTTTTCCCCAAAAATCATTATGTGCTCGTAACAGGGGTAAAAGTTCACATGACCCCAGATTTCAACTCCATAGAAGGCCCAATTTATTTTTAGCCCTAGAGGTTTCAAGCAGAACGGTTAATGCTGTGTTATCCAATTGAGGGCCTGATTCTGATGCGGTTAGGAAAGCATTCCCACCTAGGGCCTGATTCTGATGCGTTTAGGAAGGCCTCCTAATGGCATTTGCTCCTTCCAAATCGGATCAGGAACGTGTCTTCCCGACCCAGGGCCCAATTATGATGCGGTTAGGAACATATGCTCCCATTGAAGTCAATGGGAGTCCAACCAAATCGTATCTGGAAGCATCCGGATGCATCGTACTCCGTCGGTCGGACTCTCCCGATCCGAGTGGGTGGGAAACCATTTCCAAACCGATTCGGTCGGGAAGCTTTCCAACCCGCATCAGAATCAGGCCCTTAGTCTTTTGTTCACATCAAGATCTCCGAATGCTGCCCCAATTTAAGAAAGAGTTGAAGATGTTCCTCTTAAAAAACACTTACATTATAGTGCTGTAACAGTCTATTCGTGTTCCAGAGCCCAGCTTCTCCTTCTATCTTTTATTGACTGTATGCCTGCCTTAGACCCTGTACCGCTCTCTGTTGCCTTTTGCTTAGATTTGCACTAATCAAATACCACCTACATACATACATATACATACATACATCAGTATATGATACATCTTACTGGTTTGAGTTTCCAAGTACCATGCCTACTGAGCCATAACCAATTAATCAAAGTTGTTAATTATTTATAATGCTGCCACATTTTATTTAAATTATATTCTGGGAACACTTTTGCTGCCAACAACGGGGCCTTGGATTTTGCAATTTTTGTTTCTAAATGTTTCCACCTACAAAACTTGAAATTGTGGTCAAAAGGTGTATGTAAGGCATTTTCTGTCTTTGCAAGAAGGACAGCATTGTTGGTGTAAGGAAGACATCGAAATAAAATTCAATTTTCAATTTTAGACTGTCACATTCTTAAGATTTTAAAAAGTCAACCAGGTCATTAATTAAAATGCTAAAAAGGGAATGGGTGAGTAGGCATCCTTGGTGCACTTCCTAGCATTGATTGTTCAATAGATTTCATTTTATTTGATATGTTCTTTTGCCACCTTTGCTGAAATGGTGCTGGCGGACAAGCTCTCCTTTACAAATGTATAACTATAGGACAGCCATATGGTCTACTTAACATGCATTCTATAACCATTACTTGCTGGTTACCAATTATATGGTAGATGGTCTGTTTGATTAAGCTCTTATTAAAAAGCAAGTATGTGCGCCAGAAGCCTGGCTTTGACCCTTATGGTAGCCACTATCCATCACTTTGTACTCTGGTCTCAAGAGTTAGGAAAGTGATCAAGTGAATAGGGAAAATATACTTCTTTTAATGATATAATATTCATAATCCCTGAATTCTTTCACATTGCCAATGCTTAGCTCCTAGCCTAAGGTTGGCTTTAATGTCAGAACTGATGGTAAGATACAAAAGAAATTCATAGAGCTGGATGATTGTCCTCTTGTCTTACTGAATCACGAATAGCATATTCACCCTGTTATCTCCTCACCATCTAACTCAAGTTTCACAAGAGTTGATGTTATAAAATATCTTATGCTGTAGAGGAACAGAGTTAGCACGGCTAGTATAATTTCATTTTCAAAAAAGACAACAGACAATGATATGTATTTGTCTCCCTTTATGGCAGGCAAGCAGAGAAAGTGACAGAGGGCCATGATTTTCCAAGTCACAAGAACAACATGGGAAATGAAAAACTGGATTCCTTGACTGATGACCAAAAGAACAACCTACCAAAGTCATTAATATTGCACAGACTGGATGAAATCAATACACGAACCAGCAGCAGTAGCACCAAGCTCAGCAAATTGGATTGTTTTCACCATCTGGAGAAGGTTGGCACCATGAGAACCTTTTGGGAAGAAAAAACCAGTGAACTAGAGTCCATCGCAGAGGAAGATGAGGTAACACATATATCTTTGTTTTTCAAGTGGTGGTATATTTATGGATTGTACCTCAGATTTTTAAACTAATAACACGGAAGATGTTACATGGAGAGGAAAACAAATAGGAAATTGCAGTGTCACTTTGAGTACATAGCATAAAATATATCAGCAGAAACTTACTCTTTCAGTAATCCATCTTAGTTTCTAGAGGTGTTCTCTTACGCTTGGAATAGATGTTATGACCAAAGGAGCAGAGCTGGACCACCGGTTGAGGTAATGGGTTTCACACCAGTAGTGACCTGATTTGGATCCTGCTCCACAAAGACCCTCTGTTAACCTTTGTAATGGGAAAAATATTTTAGTCATTGCACTGATTGAAGATACTGATCTGCGTCTTATATTATTTGCAATGTTGGGTGTTCCGATTAGAAGTCTGGGGCAGGCTGAATGGCTGCAGTTGTCTGACAATTGTTGATTTTTTTTACTTTGGTAATTACATATTGAACAGTATGTGTATCCCTTCATTCCAAGCCTTCTAAGGCCATGATTACGAGTGTCCCGGAGGAAAGATGCGATTTATCACACCTGATAAAATCTGACCCTTCACCATTGGAAATTTATTGGGAGCTATAAGTTGCACCTATTTTGAGTTTTATGGATTGACATGCAACATTTGGTGCTTAATGAAACAAAAGCTGCATGTTACGGTAAATACCATATGCTTTTCCCCTTTTAAATTCCAGCAGGTTTGAATTTCAGTAGCGGCTGCTACTGATCTGGAGTTGTAGGGCGGGGGCTGGGGGGCAGGGGGTGGGGGGATGAGTCTGCGGGATGGAATGAAAAAAAAAAAAAAAATACTTACCTGGGCCAGCCGGCCGCCGCCTCTTCTCCGTCCTCTTCTTCCTGTCTCTGCTTCCTGCAGGATGGAGCAGGAAGCACCCGGGCTCCCAGGCTCCCCATAGCCAATCACAACGCTGCAATGCAGCATTGTGATTGGTCTGAGCGCCAAACCATGGCGCTCAGATGGGGACTGGGAGACTTTGCATGTTTCTCACCAGGCTGTGTAAAGCAAAGCTGGTGGGGAAGATGCAAAGTGCTCAGGACTGTTTGGCCGTCGCAAGAGGCCCGGACAAGCAGTCATGCACACGTAAGGAGTGCAAACCACTCCTCTCCCTGCTCTGGCCAGGCCCGCCCGAGAGCCACTCACTTCAATATGAAAAACAAAATGATAATAACGATACGGTATTATCATTTTATTTTTCCTATTGAAGTTAGTGGGGCGACGCTCCTCCGCCTTAGTGGAGGAGCCGCCACTGTAAAATGTAATAAAGGGTGCAGCAATTTATCGTAGCTAGTAATTGTACGAAGCAGTAAACTCTGAACAACTCAAATTCTGACCTCTAAGCAAACAGGGCTTTGCACACTGGTCAGAAAACTTTGGTCCAATCAGGACCAGGGGCTAAGGAGCATGACTCCAAGGATGAACATAGGCAACGGATAAAGTATGTGGTTGACCATACAGTGATCAGTTACATGCAGTGATATAGCAGGTATGCCGTATGCCCTAATGCAAGCAAGGAAAATACTCCCCCATCAGCAGTTAGGTAGTAAACTATAGTTATTAATGGGGTGCAAAGGGTCTCTTGACCACTGCACCTGCTGCACTTTTGATGGCCAAACTCCTGACTGCGTGTCTGTCTGAGGAGAAGGAGTGAAAGCCAAAAGTGCACTGATTTAGTAGTATACCCCCACTGGGTCAGGTTGAAATGTTGGTGTCCTCTGTTTATAACTATGAACAGATTATTATGCATGCCTTTTGCTGGTTAGCTACACAATATATGAATGGAAACCATAATCTATTTAATTTGTAAGTTTACTGACTTAAACAACTGGATGGTAATATATTAGGGTAACTGTTAACTATGGGCAAACGTAGCAAGTGTAGTGTGGTGGAATATTTTGAAGCCCTCTAAACTACTGTCTGTTTTTCTTGAATCGTTCTTACCCTCCTTGAAATATCAGGTGATTAACCTTTGCAGTTGTTTGATCACATTGGTGTCATTTACATAGTGCCTAGAAAGCACTAGTTCTAGGTTGTATGCTTAAGGAAAGTACAGCTGTACTCTATATGATTATTTTTCTTAGTTTGTGTATTTTTATTAGCATTTACACCTATTTTGTGTTTGTTTGATGTTTTTATTAAGTTTTTCATGGTACAGTTACATAGCAAGTGCAGGCACAATAAGAGTGCAAGGGTAGTAATATCTAACTGGGCCATTAGCATTTACACCTATTTTGTGTTTGTTTGATGTGTTTATTAAGTTTTTCATGGTACAGTTACATAGCAAGTGCAGGCACAATAAGAGTGCAAGGGTAGTAATATCTAACTGGGGCCGTATTACAGAAAGTGCCCTGGGGGCGCAGCAGGTGTTTGCCCCCGCTTTGCGCACCCCCGGGGCACTTTGGTATTACAGAAGGGGCCGCAAACACTTGTGCAACCCCTTCTGTAGTACCGATAGCACTGGCCCACTTAAAGCGCCTGTGCTATCTGCAGGGGGCATTTCCTCATTCCCATGGGGGCATGCCCCATGCAAATGAGGGAATCCCTTTGCCTCTGCGACCATGCCGTATTACAGACGTGGGCGCAAAGGCGAAGAAGACCTCAGGGGGCGGACTGTCAGTGCGCCCCCTGATGGCAACCCTCTGGCAGGGGGAAAGGGGATTCCATGGACCCTCCTGACATCTCCTTGCAGATGGGTGTAGTCACTGACTGCACCCGCCATCCCCTTGCAGACGGGTGCAGTCACAGACTGCACCCGCCTGCAAGGGGATCTCTAATCCCCTTCAAAAGTGCAACGGGTAGCCGCCTGCACTGTGAAAACACAGAAAGGCTGTAAAGCAGCTGTTCCATTTTTCACCTGAATAAGCTGCCCCAGGGCAGCGTATGTTCTCGGCTTCCCCCAGGGCAGCGCATTCATTGCAATAGGGTGCATTTTCATTGTTTACATTGGGCACACCTTTTAAAGGTGCGCCCCGTGCAAACAATGAAAATGCGCTTATTGTGTAATGCGGTCTCGGATCGTCAGTTCAGGAGACTTGTGGGAACATACTTTGTAACTGGTCTGGTACATGTCTCCCAGCAGATTTAGAATATGCTGATATATACGGGACAGCACCAGGCCATAAGGCTCCCTCCAAAGTAAATGATCAGTATGCATTCTCATTGATCATTGCATTCCATGGCAATAGCATCAAACATATTTAAATTATAGAACAGATATGAACATCATGGATAAGGGAGTGGGGTAATGGGTTTGGAGGCAAGGGGAAAACAGAAAAAGGTTAGCTAACTCTCAGTGCAGTTCCAAGTTTGCCCTGGGCGAGTTATCTTCTTCTCCGTGATAGTCCTATATCCTGCGGTACACCTTTCATTGTATACACATGGGAACATCGTTGATAGTGGTATCATAGCCTACGTGGGTAGAGTTGTTCAGAAACAATTTAAGTTACAGTGGTGGCACCGACATCCTCCTCAGGACTTATTGCAACCTGGAGGGCAGTCAGGATTGCGTTTCAGTTGAATGAGATGGGGTATTTGCGTAGTCCTAGAGCGTTCTCCCTGCAAAGAGAAGCCCCCTCCGCCCTGGCCCATACAAGGATGGAGTGTGACCAGGCTATTATTGACAGCAGTTCTCTAGATTTCCAGCGCTTCATAATGAGGCGGTTTGCCTCTAGGAAGCCAAGGGCCAGGAAGCACGTGGTGACCCTGTGTTTCTTATTTCTCAGGAGGATGCCCATTATGCCGACCTCCCATGTGCACTCAAACTGTCGGTTGGTACAGGTCAAGAAATGTTGTGTGACCCCGTCCCAGTACTGTCATAATGAGGGGTATGACCATAACATGTGTAGCATATCTGCGTTGGAATGGCTGCAGCAGGGACAGGTCGCATCCAGTCATGAAATTAACTCTTGATCTTCTCGGGCGTAAGATATGCCCTGTATCGTATGTAAAATTGTATCAACCAGAACATGGCATTGCGAGGGACATATGTGGGGCCCGCCAGAATCATGTCCCATTCCTTAGAAATGCAAGACGGGCCATGTCCATCTCCCATCGTTGCTGCAATGAAGACAATGATATGGCAATTTGCAGCCGAAGTGCATCCACTAACCTCCGGGTGAGATGCCACCCCTCTCCCATGACATGTAAATATTGTAGTGTGAGGTGAGTTGGTGGTTTCTGTGTGTCATCCCCCCAGAGTCGCTGTAATGTGCCAAGCCAAGAGGCGTGACAAAGGAAGTGCCCCAGGGGAAGCCCCTCCTCCTGTGTCAGTGTCCCATATGGTGCAAGTATGCCATCATGATACAGGTCCCCTAGCATTTGTAAACATTAGCATTTACAAATATTTATGGTGTTTTGGTGTATACGTTTGATTAGGCTGTTGTTAGACTGATAGCTCAGTGTGTGTGCTCAGGGAGAATATGTTCTAGGAACAGCTTGAGTTAATTAATTGGTGATGTCATCTTTAAAATGTAGGGTGGCTGAAGCCTGACAGAAAAGCTCTGTAAGAAGAGGTGACTTCCGAGCTAGAACAAGATGTTAAGAATGGAAAGATGAGTGAGAATGGGCTGAAAGAGAGGCTGTGCACATGGATTTTGCACAAAGCCTTGATGTAGCCGAGGACTGTTTATCACAAGAAGAACTCTTATCAAAGTAGTCCCAGGATAAAGTTGTATTTAGGTAAACCTACTTGGTATCTGTCTCATGCTAGTCATGGAGAAGCTTCTAGCCCTGGCTCTAGATCACCAAATCATACAACAATGTGACACTGTATGGGGAGAAGCAAAACCCTTATTATAGGATGAGGATTAACCATAAGGAACCTTGATTTAAGCCATAGGTGATGATCATCATGTCAGCAGGGAGGCCAGATTTAAGAGAGAATGAATGATGTTAAGAGATGACCTTGCTTAGAGTATCCAATATTTTATAGTCACCTCTACCCAGACCAAGAGGCACATTGCACACTCGAAACGTCCCATGACTGACTGTACTAGTAATTAGCATCATTCCACTACATCCACCTTCTTACTTTCTGATATGGGGCAACCGTCTCAAACTCCATTTTTGCCCATTTTCCAACTCCACCTAATTGCCATGTACAGACTTAAGTTTGTATGTGCAATTACATTTGGAGTAACCAACTTTTTCTGGCTTCACCTTCACCCAATCACCTTTCCCAAGCCTTCTGCGGGATTCCAATTACCTTTCCCAAACCTTCTGTGGGCTTTGTACGGTCTAGAACTCCTATGCCCAAGCCTGCTAACAAGTTCTCTCAATGAGTGGCTACTGAATATAAGAAAACTAAATGCAATCATCCACCACAACTGCATCATTGTGCTGAGTTTCTCGTATATCCATAAACGGCTCTATGAAACACAAACAAATCTTGACCCAAGGAGCTTTCAAACATGCTGGGAACTCCCACCTCCACAGACGTTGAGTCATTTTTCACCATCTTTGCATATTTTGCAGTCAACCTCTCCCATGGCAACTTGTGCCTCCAGTCTCGGCTACCAAGCACTTTCCTAAACTCGTATCTTTATCATGGTCTGGACAATATGACCCTCATGTTACAAAGTGATGAGCTTATCATTCAAAGCCTAAGGAGACACAAACCTGTCATGATGCATAATCACAAATACATCACACACTGTTAACTCACATCCCAGTTTTAAGATTCAAAGCAGTGGTTTGTGGTCTGTCCAGAGAATTTTCTTGGCATCCCATAGATCCGTTTTAAAATACTCCATACCGCATGCTCCTGCTAATGCCTCTCTTTCGTTTACTGAGTAATTACTTTTAATTTTTGTTAAAGATTGAGAAGCAAAAGAAGCAGTTTTCTCATTTCTGCCATGGAAATGGGAGAGTACCACCCTTCATGGCATCATAAGCCTTTTGTTGTGCCTCTACTTAATAAAACATTACTTACTTTTTCAACTACACACACAAATCCTCAGTTTTCCCTGCAAAGCTCTCCACAAACCTTTTACAGTATTCTATCAGGCCCATAAAGGACTTCACCTGATCCTTGTCTGTGAAAGCAATAATATTAACAATGGCACTGACTAGATTTGCCTTAAGTCTTAAATCTTCGCCAGAAATGGAATAACCCAAGTATTCCACCTCTTGCTCAAGGAAATTGCACTTTTCTTTAGGTAAGGCCGAAGAAAAGGTGAGTGATAAACGCTGTCAGAGCTTTGGAATCCAGATGCAGTTGAATCTCCAGGTAAGCACTTCTCAAATCTAAAGTTGAGAACTGCTTACCATTCTTAAGCAACATCACCATCTTATTTATGTTGGGAAGGAAAAAGCTCAGATCTACACAAAATCTCAAAATTCTATCAGCTTTTTAGTTATCTCACCCCATTTCTATAACCTCATTTTGAAACCATACACTTGAGCATTTTTCTTACCTACTACCTAATTAGCAAAGGTACCCTTTCATAGTTTGTGTTTAGCCAGAGTTGTACCTTTCTTAGCAACAGTTTTATTCATGTAACCCTTCACAGTACCCAGTTTGCTCTGATAGACCCGCTTGGCAGGGAACAAAAATTCATTAACATTAATGTAATAGACCACCATCACTTGATCAGGTTAATGATAAAATTCAAGCTGCAGTAGTACACCCAACCTAAGACTGGTGGGCCATATTCACTAATTTCAACCTTTTCCTTGATCACCCAATCCTGAAACCTGATATCTGCTCACATATATCCAGTACCATTAGTGCTGCTGCCTTGGTATCCCTTAGGGTTTATGTCTTTGGGATTCAGCTTCACATCAGGCCAAGTAACACCAAATACATCTTTAATGGACCAGAGTTCACCATTAGGAATACCTCATGCCCTCTCACCACAAATATAGCCTTAGGTCCATTCATCTTCCCTTAGTCATTCTTGGCATCTTCAACACCTAACACTCTTTGTGAGGGCTCGTCACCACCTTCCTCAATGGCTGCAACGTTGCTCTAATCACCATTGCGACACACAGCATAATGGAGAACAACCTTCCATCTACCTCTTTCCCTTTCCTCCAGCAAACATGTTGAACCAACAAAACCACTTTCTATGTAATATCACTATTGAGATAATTTCTCTGGGCTCAATATATCATCAATCAAGGGACTGACAGGTGTTTTGAGTCCACCCCACACACCAGTTAATATGCATGCCAGGAAGGTGCCAAGCAATGGGACGCTGAGAAGGTATGCTGAGTCCCCATCTTGATTTTCTGGGGAGAGGGCAACTCCTGCAAGGAGCCCCAGTGCCTTTCTGCTCAGAACAGTATTTTTTAAAAGGTGTCAAGTATCCTCTCAAAAGGGTCCCAGTTAGAAGGAAAACTTCACAAAGGGGAAAAAGCATTGACAATCTTGTTGCTCTTGACTGAAATTGAGATTAATACTGAAGAAATCAGCGAGACACCAAACCTGATCTGACACCAGAAAGGAGAAAAGAGCCAAGCAAGAATTCAAGCATAGAATTCCATAGGATGAGCCAACTGCTGGAAGCAAAACTCTGGGATAAAAATAGTAGCAAAAGGGCTTATAACATGACAAACATGATAACTAATGTGTTGCAATGCATCTTTCTCTTGTGACTGTTTCCCTTATATTAGAGCTGGGCGTAACACGCGTGATTCAGTGTAGCGTAATCATACAGAATTACCTCAATTCTGTGAACTTGCGCTTGAATTGCACAACAAGAGTAATTCTGCATTTACTGTTATTTCTTAGCACAAAAATGCCCTTGCATCCAAAATGGACTTGAGGATGCAATTCGTGCTACAAAATATCGCAAAATTCAATAGAAGACGAATATCCAGGGAGAGCCAAATGTGCTCTGGGGGTAAGATTTTCCCCAAACTTACTACCAAAATGTAGCACCTTTTTATTAGTCCAAATTGGATGCAAGGACACATTTAGCACTAAGAAACAGTACTACATGCAGCAGAACACAAACAGCAAGTGTGAGCGTCTGCTCACGCTCACTAAAAGGGCTTTCACATTAGGAGTTTTCCACAAACTACTCTTAATTAAACAAGGAGCCGTAATAGCACAATTTTCGGTAATTCTGTATCAAAGAGTAACGTGGAATCACCAAAATTACTGCAGCATATTCGAAATTTCTCCCAGGCCTACCTATGATTCTAACAGGAGCTGACATCATAGATTCAGGCTCTACATCTTAAATTGAGAACCTTGAATAACATCTTATGGACTGCAGAAGGGCAGGTTATAAGCCTTGTCCATGGCCATTTTCAGGAAAGTGAAGAAGCCTATTTTTGACACCCATTGTTCTGTGTTGAACTGCGGAGTTCTGTCACTACCATTTATGCTTGGTGCTCCAGGCAGCTCACAGAACACTCCTATGGGTAACTGCAAGCACAGAGCCATGTGCTGAGCTTAATATCTTAGAAAATGCTGCTTCTTCCCTTCTTGAACGCACATGATTTTTGGTAAATTCTTGACACTGCTCTTGGAATGGATGTAACAGAATGTTGAATTACTCATTCTTCCTAGTTAAACTTAAAGCCCGGTTGTTGCAAAGGATTGTAAGCTAAAAGCATGTTGTTCAGTAAGGTCAAGCTGTCCTGGTAAATGGACATGTCATCTAGTTATATCACCATATATAGCCACTGTGTTCACAGCAAAGGAGAGAAAAGCTCTGCAAATCACTACAGAGCCAAGGACACTGTAAAGGGTAGACATGTTAACAATCATATGCAGCCTGCAAAGAGTCATTTACTTTTATACACTACATCCATTCATCTGGAAGTTGATTGTCCAAGAAGAGCTAAATGGTATCCATTTTGAACTGATGGTGTAAAACAAGCTTTCTGAAATTGTGAGATTGGTTATTGAAGGACTGTTATTGAAAGAAGTTGCTCAGAAAGCCTACTTACTGGAAAGACCATCATTTACATTGTGTAGCCCAAGATTTTTGCCTTGAATGTTTTTTTTGGTTGTAGAACTCTGTGCACTTTACCCCTGCTACCCTGAGGTAAAGTGCCTGTGCTCCCTCTTTTTACATAATGAAATTGGCATACCTCTAACTTACATATTTAACTTACCTATAAGTTGCTAGGATATGGTACCCAAAGTGCATCCAGGCCCTGAAAGTTAAATGTCATCTGTTGGTGGCAGCACCAATTGTGCCACCCACTGCAGTAATAGGGCAAACATGACTGCAAGCCTGCCATGTGTACCACAGTGGTGCAGGTTTTAACTGCAAATTAAACATGTCAAAATAACCCCTTTTGACAGACCTAAACCCTCCTTTTGAATATTAATATGTCAACCCTAAGTAGGCCTTATTGCCCATGAGGCAGTGCTCGTGGTATTTAAAAGTACGACATGCAAATGTACAATGTTAAACATGTCTTTACAGTGAAAAAGTACAAAAGGCTATTTGTAATGTAGAAGACTTGGCTGTTCTATTGGAAAACACTTGATAACATTACATTTAATAATGGTTATTTCTGTTAGAAAACACCTATTTGTTATAGCTATTAAAAATCCAATTCAATTGTGGAGCCGGATGTTTGATACATATTAGGCTAATGGTACTTTTAGAAAGTTACATTTTCCCTGCCTAAAAGCTCTTGAGGCCCATTTGCATTTGCAGTTCCACTTCTGTCAGCCAGTAATTAGCATTTGAATAGGTATGAATAGGTGTGAAATGCCTCCCAGGAGCAAACAATAGTCTGACATAATGGGCAGAGATCACCCCTCTGAATCTGGCAGAATATTCAGGGTGAGGCTGTGGGCATCCTTTTTGACATCACAGTGTAAAATGTGCTTGAATGTCAAATCCTGCTTGACATGTCTGCTGGGACATATGAAACCTGAGGCACACTTGTAAAGGCGGGGACCAGGATGCCAAAACAATTCTTGTGTAAGCATATTCTGGTTGCTGGAAAATCCTGCTTTGTTTTACCCAGACTTCTGTCTCTGGGTTTCTTGTGGGCAGAGCGACTGCCCTAAACTGGATATTAGTATTAGATGTGGTACGACACTGGGATTACATAGAACTCTCCCTACACACATCTCCAGCCATCTTGAAAATACCCAAAGTGGATGGAATTGGTGCTGGGAACCTTTACCCCCTTGGTTAGGGCGGGCCCAAGAGTCATTCTCACCCATTAGCTCTTGCCAGGCATAAATTTAGCAGCTCAAGGTATCTACTTCAGAACACTTCTGGACCTGAGGAAGATCAGAAGAGGACTGAACCTGCTGTCTCTGAACCGTGAAGAGCCCTGAAAGGACTGGATCTGCTCTCTCTTGTACCCAGGACAAAGAAGTGGACTCCAAGGGTCATACAGCTCACCTCCTGTTAAAGCAACAGATACACAACAAGCTACAAAAGGCAAGGCCTTTTCCTGCAACTGCCGAGCTGACTACTGGCAACCCGACTTGGACTGGACCCTCCCGTTAGCCTATTCCTGACACCCTGTGAGTCTCTAAATGCCTTCTTTGAAGTCCTGAGGGGCTTTAGAAGTGTACTCCTGTGGTGGATTAAGACATAAGGGACTAAGGGCCTGATTTAGATTTTGGCTGATGGGATACTCCATCGCAAACGTGACAATATCCCGTCTGCTGTATTACAAGTGCATTATATCCTTTGGTACTTGTAATACGGTGGACGGGATATCCGTCACGTTTGTTATGGAGTATCCCATCTGCCAAGATCTAAATCAGGCCCTAAATCAGAAGGTAAAATATTTCTCCAGGATGAACCTGGTTGGTGTATCTGACCCACGCTCCATCACCACGGTCACCGTCAGTTGCGCCAAGGTCTCGGTCTACCGTGACCATTGACTATCATTGGCACTTTGTGCTTCTTAGTGTTATTCCTAATTAAAAATGTATAGCGTTGGTTAGTCCCATCTGGATTTTTGTCATTTTGGTGTCACTTTGTTTATTAAATTTTACTCTATTTTTCTAATTTAGTTTGGATTTTTATTATTTTGCATTTTGACTTTATTACTGGTTTTGTACTGCATAAATACTTTACACATTACCCTAAGTAAAGCCTAAATGCTCTATTCCATAGCTACCAGGGGATTGAGCTCAAGTAATTTTAGTTTACATGAAGGGTTCACCCTGTCAAGTTTTGTGATTATTCCTCCCCAATTAATAATCCAATTTCTTAGACTGGTCTTTCACTAGGAGATTTCGGCTGCACCTGAAATCTCTGGGTGAAACTCTATTGACAAATGAGACATTGCCAGGGGAGCTTTTGTTTGCACATTCTGCCAATACTCTTTCTGCTGAGCAAAACAGAATGCACCACTAAATTAGATAACATTCCATGTAATATAAAAGATGAATTCAGGAGCCCTTACTTTATGGAAATAGCAGAAAAACATATGCACTTCCTCAGGAATTTAAAAGTTATGTGGCCACATTGAGCACCAATGAGCAAGACATATCTAGACTAAAAATGGAAACCTCAGTATGATTGAAAACAATGTGTACCTAATTCATGTGAATGAAGAAAAATAATTGATTATTAGTCCTATTGGAGAGCCCTATGAAGTTTTCATTAATCAAATAAAACATATAACCTGGAATCTAAGAATGGAACACATTTTATCTGTCTGATTTGGATGCCTTTATCATCATGTTACATCCTCACCAGAGATGAATGTTTCGGTGCTATGTTGTAAGATGTTACTGGTCATGAAGATAAGGATGAAGTAGCTGGTTTAAAGTGTGATTTAATCATGCCATAAGTTACTCTAATGCTGACACTTTTGCATGTGGCTGCTTGTCACTGATGGACATTGGTTAACAAACACACTCACAACAATCTCACCTGGAGGTACATAAGCCTGACAACAGTGGAGCATATACTTTGGACACTGATGGCCTAATTAATATCTTGGAAATATCTGTACTCCATCGCAATGGTGACAGAGTATATATACTACCAAGATAAAGGTCCGCCTGCCTGATTTAGATGTAGGCGGACCTTTAGTTTGATCATGGCGGAGATTACTCTCTCTCTGCCATAATTAAACCCCTCTGATGGCCTTACGGAGTAAGGGGAATCAGAGGCAGACCTGTAATTTTGCCCACCTTATTTAGGTGATCGGAATTAGAGGTCAGTTTTCACAGGTCGTCACCACCAGAAAAACCCTGGCGGTAAGGAGAAGTGAAAACTACTACATGCACTTCTCGCCATGGGAGAGGATTACCATGGCCAGGGCAGTCTTATCTCTTTTTTTCCCGGGATTTTCTTTTCAAAAAGAGAAAAAGAAAACAGTTTGGTGTATGGCTCTGTCATGTTGATGGAGCCCTGCACCAAACTGTAAACAGCATTGACAGGAACCGCTGTGATGACGGTTCTTGACAATGCTTTAGAAATGACCACCAGCTTGGCGGTCATTTCTTAATTTGGCGGATAGGCTAGTCTCGGCCTGGCGGACATTAAATCCTCCGCCAGACCAACGGAGATTACTCCGTCCATCAAAGTATAAATTGGGCCCTAATTTCTCGGTGTCTGAGTAAGAAGTATTATCTTCCTCTGATGACCCAGACTTTGCTTTTCAAGTGCTTAATGCATGATTTTCTTCATTAACTGTGCTAGATGAGTAAGCAAGCCTCTGTTAAATCTCTGTCTATCACAACAACCTTATTTGTATGAATGGAATCCCTTTCCATGGGTAACGGAATTAATTTGCCACTGATTGCAGAAACTCCTAGGTCCAGAATATATTAAAGTGTAATGTCTGTGTTCATTTATACCAGATAATGTAATGGACACTGCTGTTACTGGCCACACGATAAAAATAAGTCATCATTCACAATTACACATAATGCATTAAAAATAGAAATCAAAATATATCATATAAAGGAAACAATCTGTTGAATTTAAAAATAGCGCAATAAAGCGTTATGCACCAACTGCAGTCATTTTGTGGTGCTCAACTGGGGCGAGGGTAAGTTTTAAGGCTGACCATGATAGCGCATGGGTCAGATATGAGAAATAGGTTTGTCCCAGTCAAAAAGTTACCCTCACACTTAGAAACTTTCTGGAGCAAAAAGTCTTTAGCTGGGCAAGGCAGAAAGCTATGGCCAAAGCTGGGCTTGTCGACAACGGATATCCAAAATCTGAGGTCTCAGTGGGGCCGTTGACAAATGCGTAAACGCTCCAAACAGGAAAAATTCAGGTTATGTGCCTAAGCAGCCCTCAAGATCGTTCGGATGCTGACAGTGGCTTGATCTTGTGAAGATGTCTACATTCAGACTTAGAAGCCTTTCAGGAGCTCAGATTTCCTCAGCGTGGCAAGGCTGCATGCTATAGCCAAAGAGAGCTCAACATCGTCGGAATTTAGTTCATGGTGGTCCTGCTGAATCGGATTTGCTGATGCAGAGAAGAATGTAGCAGGAACTATGTCAAACTCAATCCCAGTGGTAATGCACACACATTGGTTTTCATGGCAAAATGTGGCAAACATTTTCTAATTCCCAGGTTTCAGGAAACTTTTAGGGTAGTACACTTTGACACTAGCCAAGGACCAGTACCTTGGGGACAGCACTTTGGAGGTCAAGACTCACTCCAGCAAAAGCCAGCAGCATGGTCCAGGCCTATAACTGCATGAAAAAGGCCTCTTGAAGCTTGCTGTGGCCCTGAAGTTCAAACAGGAAGTCAGACAACTCACACTTGGAGTTATTTCTGGCTCCTGGGTACAAGGAGAGCAGGTCCAGACTTCTTTAGGTCTTCAGACAGCAGATCCAACAGTGTTGTGAGCAAGTAATGTGGGTGCCTCATTTGTGCCTGGCTCCATCCTGTGGGTGCCTCATTTGTGCCTGGCTCCATCCTGTGGGTGTGAGTAGCTCCTGGCCACTCCCTGACCAATGAGCTAAAAGCTCCCATGGTACCCCTGCCCACTTTTCCAGCACTTCCTGTGTGCCCGACTACAGACAATCCCAAGGTGTCCCTCTCTGCCCAAAACCAACATGACAGAACCTTTAATCCACTGTGCAGAGCTCCTGTGGCCTGGGAAATGAGCACCTTTGCCTCTTGGTCACTCAAAACCAGTTGAGAGGGCAGCTCTTCTCCTCCACTGTCATGATGCCAGATTGACTAGGGGGACAAAGGAAGGGGGCAGGCCAAAGTGTTAGCTACATCTGCTTGCGACAGGGTAGGCCTCTTTGATGTGAATTAAGTTCCTGGTCACAACCCAGAGGGTCAACCTGCCAGAGAAACAGAATGCCTCCCAACACCAAGGCGTTCACCTGTGGAAGCAAGTTCACCACTCATCAATGGGGCCTCTCAGCTCCTGTGCTGTGTGTCGGTTATTTATCTACAGGCTGACAGTTGGAAGATCATGCAAAAAGGCTTTCAGAGGTGTTAGGCAGGTAATAGGCCACTTTCTATAAGTACCTGTTCTAAAATATTTATTACAAGTTCAACTTTGCCAATGAATTGAATTTGTAATAAATATTTTAAAATGTGCAAGAATGAACTCTGGAGTAGCTACAGCATACAAACCGTCGTTATACTCAAGTTATGTTCCGGGTCCATTTTGCCTACAGATTACGATAGAACCTCATGCAACCTGAACGCCTTGATTTTTTGAAAAGTTGACATCTGAAAATCTAAATAGGCTTTTCTATAAATGATTATTGAGCTTTTTAACACTGTATAAATAGAACGCAGTACACTCTGGTGGCACATTATTTTTCTCTCTATTGTACCCACAGACTTTACAGCATGTTTGTATTATAATTAACAGAATCATGAATTATAATGATGTTACTTTGAAAATTGAGAAACATAATCACAGAAAAATGAAAGCAATAGTGTTGTTAATGAATCTGTAAATCTTTAAGAAGGGTAAAAAATGAAGGTTCAAATGTGATGTGGCTTGGGCGGATCTTCTTTGCCCATTCTGCCTGGTCTTTCCACGGAGACTCCATTTCCTCTCAGTATTTACTGGTGATGCGTAGTACTGTTCATCTCCTGTCTTTTTAACCTGCCCATAGCAGTAATTTGCTATAGCATAATTATGTGAAATCACAGCAAAATTATGCGAGATCGAGATCACGAGGAATTACGCAAGGAGCATCACCGAGTACGTAGAGCTGTTTTCTTAGCGCAAAATGCACTCTCAAAGCCAAAATGGGGCTAAATGCAACAGAACATGATCAAAAGTAGGCAGCAGCCACTCACGGAGTACATTGTTCCTGTGCTCCTGCAGTAGGATGTTTGTGCCAAATTACTCATATTGATGAGAACGGGCATAATTGCATAATTTTCGGTAATTTTGCATCAAAAGAGTAGCATGAAATTGCTGAAATTACTCCAACTACTCTGGTGTAATTATAATTTTGCCCAGGCATATGTGATGCACAGCTACTCCATATAAATTAGGAGGGGACATACATGTGTGTACACACACACTATGTGGATTGCCTTTAAACAATGCCATGGCTTTTGCCAAATAAACTCGAAAACCACATTGAGTGAGGGGTTATGGCAGTTTATCATGAACAAGTATATGCAGAATAAATAAAACATAACCATTATTTACATGAATCCTATAGCCTGTCTTTCAAAGCAAGATTTTATGCAAAGAATGCAGGACACTAGGAATAAACCAGTTCAAATCCTGACCGCAAGGAACGTAGGACCATATGTACAAAAATATTTTTCTATAGACAGTTTGAAAATGCTTCATAAGCCCTTCCCTCACTATGCCTTTTTCCAAGTTTCTTAGATGGAACCACACTCAAATGCATGTTCTCCTGTCGGATTAATTTATGTAAAGATGCTTTCTCTGGAAGTGGGAGTCAGGGGTCAGGATATCCACGTGCCTTTTAATGAAGAGGACAAACTTAAGGACAGGGGGCCCACGATTTCAGGGGTTAGTTTACACATGATATATGGTCTCCTACTGAGCCCTGCAGAATATTCTTATCTTTCTAGGGGAGCTCTGAGACACCTGCCAGGTTCACTCAGCAGTCTGAAAGCTTCTCTCATTACAAATCCAGTCCGTGAAAACAATCTGCGCCTCCAGGTTTGTGTTACAGTGAGTGTCAAATATTTCAGATGTGGACCAACTCCTTTTTTCCAGAGACTCAGTTGCATTAACGTTTTGTCAGGGATTAGTGCTAAGGGTACACATCATCATTTGTTTCGAATCACAGGATATCTATTGGCTGGAGCATAAAAAACCTCTGATTGGCTAAAAGTTATTGAAAACGTCAATATCTGATACTAATGAAAAAAGATTATTTGCATTCAAAAGCAAGTCAGACTTACCAGTGAGCAGGCTTCTTTTGTTTACTCCCAATTATTATTAACATATTCATGTTGAATAAAAAGTTTAAATAGAGCTCTGGTTTCAAAATGAGAAAGCACTGGCATAGCCTGCTGGTGTTAATGTGGAAACTGTCGTGTTCAGTTTCTTGTTAGTGCGTCAGGAAGAGTACGACATAAGTAAGTGCTAAGATAAAGCTGTCTGTTAAATTAGATTTACCCTTACATTTACATTGCAAACTATACCTCCGTGACCTCTTAAAATATGATGTTAAGTCAAGAGGCAGTACAATTCCTCAGATGTTTAGTATGCAACTTGTTGATGTTGCCTGTGAAGTTGGCAAGTTTTAAAAAGAAGTATTTAGCCAAGAAAACTTTGTTTAGACTGTATTTATTTTATTTGTATGGTCTGAAATTATTGTTTTTTTAACTGGATTTTATTGAAGTATGTATTTTGTTGTTTAATAGACTATAATCAAAATAAACGTCATCTTACTACTATTTACTTACTCTGTGACCAGACACACATTACTGAACAAAAATAGATAATTAAGTTGCACATTTGTTAATATCTGCACTGAGTGCGTTGTTGCCATACTGTTTGCAAACTAGTATTATTTGGTCAGGGTACAGTCAGCTTTAGATATTTAGATGACATCATGTCCTCAGTTCCTAAAATAAGTACAATAGCAAGTGCAAAGGACAATTGGGGGCTTTAGGGGTGTTGTGAAAGTCCCACTCACCTCTTGGATTTCATTTGTTTTCATGATTAGCCATTGATGGGATGGGCTTTTTATAAAGGCAATTACATTTTGTTGATGATTACATTTTCCAAATGATGTTCCCATTAGCGTTTGGCGGGAGGGCATCAATTAATCGTTTTGATGGACTGCAAATGCAACATGATGTGTAGCTTGCAATTCAGTCAATGGGTGTTATTTGATGTATTTACATTTCTCCTACAACAACATTTTAATGCTGGTTTATTACTTTTTTGTTGAGGGAGTAGTTGTTGGTTGGATTCCTTAGCCTATTATAAAGACAAAAAAACACTATGCACAGCTCATCCCTGCACTTTTATTTGTTTTACTTTGCTATCATGTAAGTCTGTTGGATTTACAGCATTTCTTGTTCACAAAATAAAGCTGTTTGCAAACAATGGCTTTTTAAAGCTGCAGCACAAATACTGATCCTTTATCAAAAGAATCTAGTTAAAAAAAGTTACCTCTAGTAATCCTTCGTGCTAACCAGAAACTGTTCCTTATGCCACTCAGGGTTGCTCAGGGCAGTGGAAGGACTGCTACCACTTGATGGCCGTCCCTTTCAGAGCCAGAACAACAGACATGCCCCCTGCCTACAGTCTGAACCCTTACAATCCCCTATCATCTTCTTCTCCATTACGTTCTTTGTTCCCTTCTTGGAGACCCCTTCAAGGTCCCCTGCACAGAGCTCAAGGCTCCCTACATCCCAGCCACCAACCTCACTTATTCCCATTCCTTGTTTCAGCTTCTGCCAACCCTAGTCCAGATCACCATTTCCAGAAAAGCCACTAGAAATCCGCACCACGCAGGATCCATGCAGATTAAACTGGGTGAAGTTGTATGAATTTCAGAAACATTACAGTCCTTCATGTAAAGTGACGTTTCTCAACTTCACCCAGTTTTGTGGGTGAAGAATTTTTTTTCTCATCCTGGTCGCCCCTCCAGCTACACACCCACCCAAGGTACCGCTGCAACTCCTTGTTAATCACGGCTTGGTTCGTGACATATCTGCCATTTTCTACTTTCAGCGACAAAATATTGGGGAACACGGCCTCTTTCTACGGTGTACGGAGTAACCAATCCATGAGGCAGCCATACCTGTCACCCTCCCTGCCCAGCAACTGTCTATATCCAACAAAGGATTTAGGTGCCAATCAGGTCCCCCATCCCCTCCTGGTGCTCCCCCTCATCATCCCCAGGGCAGCTGGGTGCTGGTCTGTGGGGCTTGGTATATTGGTCCATTTCGGTCTGCTGCAACCTAGTAGCCCTGTCCCGTCCCATGGCAACCAACATGGTCTGCAGCCCCGGAGGTGCTACTGGAGGCAACGACAGTGCCAACGAAAACTCTTTCAAGGTCTCGGGGGCTACCGGCCATTTCGTACAATTAGCACAACTTAGTCTGCTTCCCCCATGTCACAGGATCATTCAGCACCAGAGGGAGGGCAGCTGCATCCACTAGGAAAAAACCAGGCCTCAGGGCCCCATGCAGCTAAAGTTTGTCCACCATCAATAAACCCCTGCACTGTTCTCTTTACAAGGCAATGCCTCATCCCCCTGTGAGTGGGCCTCTCTCACGATCATCCAGTCAGGCCGGCCCCAAAGTCCTTTGCCCTAACTTGCAGGGAGGGACCACTCACACCAGCCCCAAATAGGCCTTCACAGTCTGCTCACTCCTCTCTCCCCCTCCAAGGCTGATTAGTCCCCCGCACCTTCAGACCTTTGATGCTTCAGACCTCCAACAGGGATCTGACAGGTGGGGAGTAGGGACAGGAGCCAGATGTCCCGCCAGCATCAGGCAGCACCGGCAAACCAAGGCCTCACCTGCCGGTAGCAGACTGTCGTCCTCACCATAACTCTCATCAGTGCCTTGAACTTGGGAAGTCACTTTGGCTCACTTGCTCACGCCCGTCCTCCACTGCCATCTTTCTCTGTGAACCGGGTCCCTTGCTCCCGTGAGCCGCAGCCTCCTCTCAGCCCTCTCCCGGGTCCGCTGGCACTTCAGCTTGCCTGGCGCAGGCCGACTCACTCAACTCGGCCTAACCCCAATCAGGGGCCAAGGGTAGTCACCCAGATCCTCAGCCCCCACAGAGGCGCTCTGGTCATCGCGCCAACTCTTGACTGGGATGGTCCACCCTAGAAAAGAAAAAAGAGACATGTTAGACGTGGGGAAAAAATGAAATGATGTAAGTCTGTCAAGAGGGAGAAAGGAAATTAAAGAACATGGAGAAAGGGCTTTATTCCCTACCACATCAGGAGTCCAAGGATGCCATGGATGGAGAGCAGGTTTCTCCAATGTTAGTCCTGAAGGGCCGGATCCATGCCAGATTTTTATGATAACTACATTTATCTAAATGGGATATGCTAAAGATCTGGCATGAATCCGGCCCTTCAGGACCGATTTTGGAGAACACTGATGTAGAGGACAGCAAAAGATGGAGAAGATGATACCGGCAACAAGGAGACTTTGGGGGATGACACCGGGAGAGAAGATCAACACACTGACGAACCAGACACGTGGGACCCCTTGAGTGAATGGTCCATCTCAGCAACAGGCATCAGTCACTGTCAGGCATTGGAGGGATGCAGGGCAAAAAGGAAGCAGTCATGAAAGAATGAAAACTCCTTAGGTCTACCTGAGGATGCTGGCTGCTCCTGCTCCAACCCTGAGGGATCATGCACCTGTCATCTGGGTGATGAGCAGTGGGCGATATCGGACTAAGGAAGGAGAACGCTGAAACCTTCCCTCTGATTTATGTAAAACACAGAGAACAGTGGCCGCCCGCCCTTTATGGCAAAGGAATGTCGCACCCCTGCTGCCAGAGCCGCAAAAGGTGAAAAATAAAGTGGGTATAAAATGAATTTATTACCATTTTATTTTTCCATTTCCCCAGCTGTGCCATGTTTGAGGGCAGGGCTACTGATGCTGACTGGCAGCAGGGGAGTGGTGCTCACTCCACCAGTTTACACTGCGCATGTCATTTTGGCCAGCTGTCTTGCGACGGCCAGTCTGACATGCGCAGTGTAAAACTCTCCACCCAGCTGTCTAAGACAGCTAGGTGGACAGCAGGCACTGATCCCCAGTGTCTGCTGGAGCGTCGAGGGAGCCCGCTCTAGCCAATCCTAGCGCTGCTCTCATGCTGCTAACATTAAAAACAGCATGAGAGCAGCATTCGGATTGGTGTGGAGAACTGCTGCAGCCTGCAGTTCAGCACTGAGGGACTGAAGAAGGAGGACCGGAGGTGAGCCAGCGCATACAAGTGGGTGAGTACATTTATTTACATTTTTTATTGTTAACCCACTGATGCACTCGCACTGCCTTTAGACTAAACGCCAGAGTTCTCAGTCGTGGTTCGTTATAAACTCTGTTTATAACGAGCCATGACTGACAGCTTTGCAGCTGACCAGGCATTGCTGGTCAGTGGTTGCTCCACCAGCTATTTATGGGGCCGGCCGCCACTGAACATGCTGCTCACTTATCCTAAGCTGGGGAATTTTTCTTTTATTATTTTTAAGGCCCAAATTTTATAAATGTTTGTTCAGGTGCTAAGGTGATGCAAATTGATGCCATGCAATGGAAAGTGACCCAGGAGACAACGTTGATCAACTTTTGCCTGAACAAGGATGTTTGCACTGAAAATTGACTCAAGCACAGAACTGAAAGAGCATTGTGTCGCATAGAGCAAAACCCTTAATAATATATACAAATGGGTGTAATGGGATTGAAACATTACCAACACACCTAGGATTCCATTCAAAACCCATCTTTAGATATTAGTACTGAAGTGTGAGCCTCAAATGAAAATCTTACGCAAGACATTGATGTGGCACAATGCTAAATAGTGTTTAGTGTTGTGAAAATATTGCATTTTAATGCAAGTGTGACTCATTACTTCATTGGTGTGTGGCATTTAATAAATATGTGCAATTACTATTTTGATTTGTGTTAATCTAGATAAGTCTTGGCCTTTGTTCGGAGCAAATGTCTGATATTTCAAGTAATTACAAAGAGTTTGCACAGTGATCTTGGGAATCAATAACAACTGCAGTTTTTCAGATGTAGGTGCCTAAAATGTATGCATGTGGTATTTCCACCATATGGAACATTACACATTCATATATGTACTGTAAATATGCATTTGCTCCTTACATCCACATCTCCATAAAATACAGGAAACTGTTCTTAACAGGACTGCATTTTTCACTCATTTTCGGGTTGGGAAATAGTTTTAAAGTGTATGTGAATAACCACAAACTTATGACTTTATGGGAATTTACCCACATTTACAGTTAGGAGCAGTTGGGAACGCAGAGAAATGCCCACACATATGTCCCTTATACTACATTTACAATTCAGAAAATGCCATTATAGTTGTAGGATTTCCATGTTAACAAACAATATTAGCAAGGGTAAAATTTAGACATTCCTGGTTCTGTGACCAGAGAATGAGCCATTTAATCTTTACTGTTGGTCCTTCTGTCTTCTATTGAGCCTGTCGATCTCCGCAGCATTTGATACTGTCTCACACCCTCTACTACTACAGCATCTTGGGGCCATAGGTGTGAGCGGCCCAGCACTGACCTGCCTGAGCTCCTTTCTCACAGACAGGCACTAATCTGTGTGGATGACTCCACTCACCTCCGAACCAAAGCCATTGGGCTTTGGGGTACCTTAAGGTTCAGCATTGAGTCCTGCACTCTTTAATGTTTATATTGCTCCTTTGGCATCTATTGTTGAATCGTTCGGCATACAAATAGTTTCCTACGCTGACAATATTCAAGTGCTCCTCACACTTGATTTAAAAAAAAAAAACAACGCATGGAGCAATTTTAAAGCTTGCACAGCGGCGTTGTTTCACTGGATGCACAATAGCAACTTACCGTGTAATGTCAGCAAGACTGAAATATTGATTTTCAGGATCCCTCCACTGTGCTGGGATAATAACATATGGATCAATGAGGTTCCGCCTCCACTGGCCCCTGCCTCTGTGGCACGTAACCTGGGAATGAAGTACGACAGTGCATCCACCTTTGCCCCCCAGATTAGGAGTCCTGTTTTCAAATGTTTTTGACTTCTAAAGAGCCTACAGACGTTCCTCTATCTTCTTCGGACCTGCAGCAGAAAACATTGATCCAGGCACTGATCACGTACAGGCTGGATTGCGCCAGTTCTCTTTATTCAGGGATACCGGCCTATCTTCTGAGAAGATTGCGGCTGGTACAGAATGCTGTGGTGTGTCTTCTGTTAAAGCTGCCCAGAAGAACGCACATCCAACCCCATTTGAGAGAACTGCATGAGCTCCCTATCAAAGAGCAGGTGAGGTTCAAAGGACTCATTATGACTCATGCAGCCTATAATCATTCTGGCCCCAATACATATCTAAAAGGATCATTCCCTATCTTCCACCCATATCCCTCTGCTCTTCTAATTCTCTTTGGGTGTTGATCCCCAAGTTTAGAAGGAAACGAGGTGGTGGTAGCTCCTATTCCCACCTTGCTGTCAAAGACTGGAACGCTCTTCCACAGCAGTTGTGTGCTGCTGAGGATATTTCTGTCTTTAAAAGATTGCTCAAAACTTTGCTTTTCAGTTCTGCGTTTTAACTTCATGACTTCAACGATTTGTGCCTACTATAGCGCCGGGACACTCTATGAGTAGCTGTTGTGCTCTATAAATACCCTAAACATAAAATCCTGGACCAACTCCATAAAAGCCCTTAGTAAACCTGCACACTCCATTCCACCACCTTTCCACTTAGTAAAAATCAAATCATCCAGTTAATGGATCACCTAAGCAGACCTTGCACAGGTCAACAAGACCTTCTTCAGGAAGGGGCTCCAACTTGCACACAGTGCACCTCACTTCAAGCACCCATTTGACAGACTTTTCCATGTAAATCAGACTTTCTCAATTCACTGCAAATAAGCCGAAATCATCTGATCCTGGTCCATCTGTAGTGTCCAGAATACTAGGTCTTTTTTGCCCCTATCTTGTAATGGTGTATCAGTCCCACTGTGTGGTCAATGCTTAAGGATGCCATAGAAAAATCCTTCTGCTGATACAATATTTCAATGACTGCCCCTAAGGTCATGACAGGTAATGTGTACGTGTAAATTCCCCCACCAATGTATTTAAAGAAGCTTGAAGGGTGAAATGATCAATTTATCTATGGACATATCTATAAATTAGCTAGCAAGGAATCACTCATTGACCTCCGTCAACAGTCTCTTGTGCATTACCTCAGGCTACTCTTAGGCAAACATCAAATTTCCTGCCGTCTCATCTTCCTAAAGCCCTTGTAAAATATCCTGAATTACTCCTTTTGAGAAATTGGGGTATTAGTTGAGGAAGGTGAGTACCCACCTTGAATAATAACCACAAACCTTGACAGGGTGAACCACTAAAGTTAATAAAGTAACCTAAGCTCAACCCCCTGATGGTTATGGCACAGAGCAGGCAGGCTTTACTTAGAGGCAATCTGTAAAGTATTAATGCAGTACTCAAAAGGTAATAAAATTGAAACGCAACACAAGAAAAATCCTAGACCAATTTAAGAAAATAGGGTACAGTTCAGTAAATAAAATGACATCAGAACAACAAAAATCCAATTCGTAGGTCCGAAGTTATGTTTTTATTTAATTTAAGGTTCAAAATAGCACCAAAAAGCTTTAAGTGCCACCGCAGGTCATCTGGTTGTGCTTGACCAGGAAAAGGGTAAGATTAAGGGTTAGATACAAGGACCAGGTTTGTCCTGGTGAAGAATTTTACCTTCAGACTTAGTCTCTGGCTGACGGTCAAATATCCTCAGCGAGGAAAGGGCTCTATGTCATCGGATAGCCGCTGGACAAGACCTCAGAGAAGCAATTGACTTTTGGAGGAAAAGTTACAAGTGGGAGAAATTTGAATTTCACGCCCAGAGAAGGTCCCTTGCCGGCCAGATACTTTTTGTGTCTTCGCCCAGTGAAGATTTCTAACTTCGCACTTTGCCACTGTTTTGAAGCTTAGATTCTTCCAGTGTGGCAATCCTGTATGCATACTGTAACCAAAAAAGGCACCATGTTCCGATACCTTCACAGGCAAGGTCCTGCTGAATCAGATTAGGTGCGGTGGAAAAGAACATAATAGGAGCACTCTGAATCTTTGGCCCAGTGGTGACACACTTTCATTGGATTGACTTGGCAGTTTGGTCCTGGAGCCCCGTCGGTTCTCTGAGCAAAGGGTGGCTAAACTTCTATAAGTCCAGGGTATTCAGAATTTGTTAGGAGAACAGTTTGACACCAGCCAATGGTTTAGGACCTAGGAGACAGCGCTTGTGGGTCAAGACTCTCTACAGCAGAGGCCAGAAGCAGGGGTCAGGACAGGTCCAGTTGGAACTGGTCAGGTGAAAATGCAGAAGAAGGCCTCTTGAAACTTGTTGTGTTCCTGTAGCCCAATCAGAATGTCAGCCTTATGACCCCTGGAATACACTTCTTTGTCCTGAGTTCAAGAGGGAGAGCATGTCCAGTCTTCAAAGCTCTTCTCAGCTCACAGACAGCAGGTCCAGTCCTCTTGTCTTCTTCTACAAGTCCAGAAGTGATCTGAGGAGGGTACTATGGGTACCACCTTTATGCCCAGTGGCAGCCTCTGGATGGGGGAACTCCTGCCCATTCCCTAACCAATAGGGTAAATGTTCCCAGGGGTGACCCACATTTACAGCACTTCATCTGTGTTTTACTGCAAAGAATCCCACGGTGCCCCTCTCTGCCATAAATCAGCATGGCCGAACCTTTTTTCCCCTGTGCAGACCTCCTGCACCCATCCGAGAGGTGTGGCCATTGAAATGAGCAACCACTTCTCTGTGGTCACTCCAGACCAGGTCTATGGGCTGCTCCTCTCCCATTGGGCCTGTTGCTTGACCATTTAGGGGGACAAAGGAAGGTGTTACCTACATCTGCCTGCGACAGGGTAGGCCCATTTGAAGTTAATTAAGTTCCCGGGCACAGCTCAGATGGCCAGTCTGCCAAAGCAACAGAATACCTTCCCACACCCAAGGCCTTTGTCTCAGCTCTGGTAGCAAGTTCACACCTCATTAAGGGTGCGATCCAACTCCTGGGTGACAGTCAGAAGCTCATGTAAATGGGCTCATGGAGGCTCTAGGCAGGTAACAGGCAACGTTTTAAAAGTAACTGTGCTAAAATATTTATTACAAAGCAGACTTACCAATGGATTGGGCTTTTTATAAATATTTTTAAAAGTCCAAATAGGAACATTGTAGCTGCTTCCTAAGTGGAGGAATCAAATATTAAATTTAATATTGTATCCCAATGCTTTCCAATGGAACTGCTACTCCTGCTTCAGTGAAAATAGCTCTGAGGGCATTTTCACTGTAATGACATGTTTACATTAAACCTTCACATGTCCTAATTTCAAAAACCATGCACCCTGTTTTATGGGCATGTAAATCCAACTTAGGGGTAGCTTATTCATATTCAGTGGCGGTGCGTCCATTAAGGGCGTTGGGGCGTTGCCCCCGCCTGCGCTCGCAGCTCCTCGGCATCTTTGAACTTAAGTAAACTCAGTTTACTTAAGTTCAGAGACGCCGAGGGAGAACTGACAATCATGTCAGTCAGCATGACGTGGGACCGCCCACCCCCTTCAGAATCTGAAGGGGGTGGGCGGTCTGGCGTCATGTTGACTGACGTGATTGTCAGACCACCAGGGCAGGCAGCAGCACAATGCACAAGGGCGCATGACTGGGGAAGGTCGGCGAATTTTTCCGCCGTGCCCAGTAATGCGCACTAGTGTCTGCTGTTCTGGCTGGCGAATGCCCATTAGGAGAGCGAGGATTGAGCAAAGACTCAAACCTCGGTCTCCTAATGGGCAGGCGGGCGGCGAGAATGCCTGCTCTCAGCCAATCCTGGCGCTGCTCCAGCGCCAGGATTGGCTGAGAGGGGTTGTGACGGCTGTTCCTGTTCAGAGGGACAGAGCGCCAACGCGGGACCCCGGCCAGGATCAGGTAAGTTTTATTTAAAAGTTACCATCAATTTATCTATCACCAGCGGCGACTCAATTATGTTTGCTACAGGATTCGTCAGCTAATAAACTGCAATCAGGTTTGGGGAGGAATGCAGCCGTTCGTGAAAGTAAGATGGCTAAAAAGCACTTTACTCTCACCTGCAGCATCCCTTGCCCTCCTCTGGAAGCAAACACCAGAGTTAATATTAATGCAGCGGCAGGCCTTTGATGCAGAATTCTCGTTCCCGTGCTGAAGAATCTGAAGGTACTCGCCGTAGCCAAAAAGTCACAAAAGCAGCGAGGAGCAGGCCCGACTTGGTCCGATTATTGAATAGTTGGGAGTCAAATATTCGCCAAAAAGTCCAGCAGTGCGCACTGAAACAACCTCAACTGCTCACATGATTTAGAGTAGATAAGTGGAGTCGGTACCTTCCTCGTTGAGGTCTTGTGCTCTGAAATGAAGAACAGCAATGCCCTCGCACAACCTGTCCTCAATGTTGCCGGCATGAAAGTCCATCATCCATCATTTTTAATTTATTTGTAATTATTGTTATTACACTCCTTTGCTTCTCGTCTATTTAAAATGAAGTTATGGCGAGTTGGGACCGAAGGGGCCGGCAGTGTGCATATCTTTGCCTCCTGTCGTGGTATACGTGGCTATTGATTTTTCATTGTTTATAAGCTGTGCAAGGTCACTCATGTGTCAGTGATCTGGGAAAATAAAATGATTATGCTCGGACACTCACTTTAATTCCATTTAAAAAGAGATAAACTATTTTATATCTCAAAATTAAATTCAGTCACCATGCTCACGTTTAATTCTCTCCTATATGCGTTCCATATAGAAAGTAATATTTTTCCACCTTCCCCCCCCAATGCTATTAGTGCTGACTTTCATGTGCTAAACAGCATTTTTCATGGAGCACACACAAGCAGTGCTTGTGTGTGCTGGCGCTTAGGTGCATTGGCGCCTTAAAGCTAGACCCATTGATCTGAATACGTCTCAAATAAAGGTACATTAGCCAGCCATGTATGAGCATCATTCATTCATTTCCTGCAATCAGTCTTTAAGGGGTGTGAAATAGTTTCATAAGTACTCAAGCCCCGGGTGCTGCTGTGATTTGCCAAGGATCACACAAGGCACAGAATGGAGAATGACTCTGACTATTCTTCGATGGCACTAGACCTTGAAGATGGGACCCCGTCGACTCCGACTCCCCGACCACCCAGGCGGAGGCTGTGCGATGAGGGCACAGGGTCACCTGCCAGGAAGAGGCATCACGGCGCGCAGGGGAAGGGCGCACACTCCCTGAAAATAACTCAGTCAGCACGGAGGAGGACCCACTGACGAGTCGGAGAGACTCAGGGAGCCTGGTCCCAGCACGGAAGGAGGGGTCTCGCAGCTGGAAAACCAATGCATGGTCGTCAAGAGGTGGTGGATGAGAAGGTAAGAGTCCAATGTGTACGCGAATAGAACAGTCACCAGCACTGAGGCGTAGCTATCACGAGTGTAGCAGGTGCAGTGGCTCCGGGCCCGGGGTGTTACTGAGGCCCATGGCATCATCGCTCCGTCAGTTAGTGCACTGCTGGCAGCAGCTAGTCCCAATGGTTGCTGCTTGCCGCTGCCACAGCACTGACTGGACTGCAGGCCGGACTAGACTGACTAAAGTAAACTCAGGAGTCGGCAGTTCACCAGCCCAGGTAAGGCCCAGGTGGGCATTTTTTAAAGGTATATATTTTTTGTTTTGTTTTATATAGCGCAAATCCCCATATAATGTTCTGTCTCCTCACTAAATTATCAAGTTCTGCTACCTGATAACTCCATTTTAACTTGCAGCAAGAGGGTGGGTGACTGCAACCATTTTCTAGGGAAATTGTTAATTCATTTGAAATCTCTCCCAAAACGTATTATTGTAATTGTCCTTAGCTTATCACAGGCCTTCTAAAGTTTATTTAAGCAGAAACACACAACGAAAATACGGGGAAAAGTGAACAAAAGCAAGCATGGTAATGAGACCGCAGAATTATGACTGAAATATTTACTGCCTTAAACTTTTTGTCATTGATTTTATTTATTGTATTGCCTCCTCTGGTGAGGTGTCAAAGGGTCTTTGCTTGTTCAGGAAGTGCTTGCATGGGCACGCATGTGTGGATGGAAAGTCGTGTATGACCTATGCAGAGATGAGAGATAGAGTGCTATATAACGGAAGACCAGAGTTTTGCTGCGCCATGTCTTTGAGGCCATGACATAGCATGAGGCAGTGGGAGAGAATGAGTAGAGGTGTTGAGAGGGGTGCTCACTTTGGGTGCTAGATAAGGTGATATCTGAAGGAGACACCTCACACTTGAGAGCAAGAAGGCAGAGTTGGGTGTTGTGATTTGTCATAGTGGGTGAGACGTAGTGGCTAGAGTGGGAGGGTGACGATATGTACCAGCGTCTTAGTGTGGCCATGTAGTTTGGCGTATCATCCAAGGAGGAAGTGATAGTAATTCAGAGGCAGTGGCTCATAGTCAGGGCCACTGGAATGATGCGGCAAGATAGGGCCAAATCATGAGGCAGGGCGGAGTAAATGATGTGTCAAGAAAGGGCAAATTATGCGGCAGAAGGCACATTTTGTGATTGTATTGCTTCATTATTTAATCATTTTAAAACTTGGTAATACTCCCTGGGTATTGGTTGCACATCATTAGTACCAGTTTAACATCCAAGTACCAGTTTAACATCCAAATATAGCAATCCGCCACAGAAAGGGGACCAGTCCAGCTTTGCAAAGTGCCTTCCACTGCACGGCAGCACATTTTGTTGCATTTTTAGTAACGTTTGAACCGTTTGAACTAGAAGCTATACATTTTTTTGTTAAAATCTGCAGATTATGTGGCAGATGATGGATTACATGGCAAATGGCAAATATATAACTATACGAAAATTGCTACAGCCACACAATCGCATTTCCAGTGGCCCTGCTCATAGTCATCTTCACAGAGGCTTTATCCGAGTTTTGAAGTTTGTTGCTGGGTCCTAGGATGAAAACGTCTTGTGGAGCTTTGTGTCAAACTATGGCTGGTGTCAGAGTTCAGGACACTTTTGGTTGCACTCTATTGTGGGGTAACCCACAAGCTGGTAGATGCTTAAGTGAACTGAGCAGCCGGACCTTGAAACTTTGAGGAAGAAATACACAGGCATTGGAATGAGATGCAAGGGTGAAGCTGAAATCCAGAGGCATGTAGCAGAGAGAAAGCAACTGTTTAGCAATATAAGAGGCATTTACTTTGAGGTTTGTGGCTGAAATAATATGTGTGTTTTCTTGTCTTTTTTCCTGGGCTCCGATAATGCAATGTTTATTGTTATCTGCTGTTAATAGCGTGAGCCTTTATTTTCCACCCTTTAAACACTTATATGTTAGTCGATATTGTGCAGATAGATTTCACTATTAGGAAACTTATTTTCTTATCAGCTGAGATCCATAGTAATTCTATTTGTTTATATGACCTTCCCTTAGAGAGGAAGTGTACAAAAGGAGAGCAACATAGTGCACCAATGAGGAACGCGAGTAATTATCAGTGTATGGAACAATGGCTCCACTCGACGTATGCTGAAGCCTTAGGGGACATCAATACATCTGTCCTATAAATATAAGCAGTATTCAAAATTATTTATGCTATTTTCACTACAGCTCAGCCGATCCAAGCTATCCAAGTCTTGATGAGATACAGGAATCCTATTACAAATAAAATAACAAAGAGAATTATTCAATACATCTAGCAGACCATAAGAAGAAATGCATAAAATGCACATTGAATCCATATGTGTATAATTTATGGATTCATCCGAAAGCAGCGTGCTCAGTGCTGTTATGACACAACAGTGTGGGAAAGTGCGGGTGCAAGCAATTGTGTGTATATCAAAAAGAAATGAGTGATACCAGTCACAGTGGTGCCCAGCCCCTAGTGTTCTTATAGTTGTCACAAAAAGTGATAATTACGATTATATTAGTCACAGAACATTATCATCACAGGTTTATTGATTGTTCCTTGCAGGAAATGTTGTGTTAGTTCGCTTGTCACTAGACTCACTCGTATCATTTATGTCTGTTTGACTGTTCGTTGTGCTTTAAGACACTCCTCTTTTACCTCTGTGGCAAAAGCAGGGTAGGCAAGGTCTGTCGTGCTAGGCTCTCAAAGTGAAATGAAACAGTGTTGAAGTACATGTGCTTTATAATTGACCAATAACATGACAAAACGTAACATAGGTGGTAGTTGTTAGAAATACATAAATCTATAGTCAAGCATAGGTGTAAACCTACAACTGCAGATTTTTTTTTTAATTGGACCCATATGAGTGTTGTGCCCATAAGAGAGGCCAAAAATCCAAAGGGTAGCAAATAAAAGTTTCACCAGTAATAATGGAGCCCCAGCTTTACCCCAGCTCATGTCGTAGTTTCGCCCTTTGTCTCTCAGACCTATTTTAGGCTTTATGAGCTTGGCGACTACTCTCTTATTCATGAAACAACCAGTTGCCATTTTTATTCCAAATAATGACTCCTGGATGTTGAGGAACCAAGTTCAGAGATTCGAAAGGCTACAAGAAATGCCAGTGGATAAAAAAATAAAAAAATATATAGTCTAAAAGTGGAAAGTACACAGCTCTGGTAATGCGCTCAGTGGGAACTGTGAATCTGTGAGGTTATTGGGACGTCTGGACTAATGGGTCGAGGACAGATATCCACTTTGATTTGATTCTAATGTTTTCTTCACACTTGTGCTTCAAAATGCTATATTTGGATCCCTCTTTTTCTCAACAATTTGCAATAAATATGTGGTGTAAAACCCACCATTTGAATCTATTTTTTTCAAAATGTTCTTGCGGGGGGAGAACCCCCCCGCACCCTCCTTTTGAAGTTCGGGCTTGCTCGCTTTGCTCGCTCGCTTATTACATTAGGGTACAACATTTTTCGCCCCCCCCACTTTCAAAATCCACCAGCCGCCACTGTTCATATTTAAAAGGAGGGTTTAGGCCTGTCAAAAGAGTCATTTTGACAAGTGGAATTTGCAGTTTAAACCTGCACAGCCAGGCTACTGGTGGCAGGCCTGTAGTCACTTTTGCTTTGCAACTATAGTGGATGGCACAATGAGTACTGCAGTCCACTTGTGGCATTTAACTTACAGGTGCTGGGTACACTGTGGTACCATGTACTAGGGACTTATAGGTAAGTTAAATATGCCAATCAGGGGATGCCAATTTCATCATGTTGAAAGGAGGAGCACAGGCACTTTATCACTGGTTAGCAGGGGCCAAGTGCATGGAGTCCTACAGCCAGCAAAAACAGTAAAGGCAAAAAACCCCAGGGTACAGCATGCCATTTCCAGCACTCCTCAAAACCTCCTTCTGCTATCTTTGCCCCGTACTTACCTGGGCATCGGTCCAGACAACCCTGCAAAGTCTGCATTCTAACTAAAGTGGTTTCCTTTTTAGAACTGCCTTCAGACTAGCTTTTTCTCTTTAGGGAACATATTTCCACTGGGGATGGTGAGTCTAGCCCACTATGTTCCTGGGGAAAGCCACCAAAGGTTATCATAAACCCATCCCACATCATATGATCCCATTGACTAGCACCCCTACATCTCCGTCCCCAGCAGAGTGACCAACAGCTTTCATTATAAAATGTGAAAGTTAGCTATTCAGTCCTCAGTTTTCGAACCATCTTCTACTAGAACCTGATGTTAGACACTGATTTCTATCAGTGAGGTCCTATTTCATTTTTTGCTCTGGCTTGACAGTGCCGCTGTCTAGATGATCTGTTGTTACGATGCTTTAAAATATACACTGAGGGGGCTTTGGCTCCACCTAGAGGACTAGTTGTCTCTTATCTCATGCTATTGTTGGGTGTATTTATTATTCCGCCTCCTTTGGAGTGCTTTTATTGCAATACATGATTGAGTAGCTTAATTCTCAAAAGCACACTGCATCAAGACAAAGTAAATCATTTAGCTCAAAGATCATCATATACAGAAAATATATTTTTTTAAATTTTGTTGTTTTTCACAGCTGCCGGCTTTTTAATGTTTTAGGTGAGACTCAAAATGGAAACCTGGCCCAATGACTTTGTTAATGTGTATTTACATTGAGATTTTTTCCTCAGATTATGAGGCATATTCACAATGAAATGACGAAGCGCAACATTAGCCTTGTTGGCTTAACGCCGTGCTCCGCCACTTCAGAATCGCAGTGATGCACCGTATTTACAACAATACGGTGCAGTCCTGCATTTCACCCTGCGCTGGCGCTAATTGCAGCTGCCTAGCGCCAACGCAGGCACTCTTGCACAATTGTGCAAGGGTGCCTGTGTTGCAGGGGAAGATTATTTATGTGCAGGAAGGTGCCCCTTCCTGCACATAACCAACCCCCAATGGTGTTTTGTATCTATTATGTGTGTTGCAGAATGCAGCATACACAGAAGTTGCAACGCATCTTTTTTTTTTTTTTAAAGATTGTTTATGTGCAGGAAGAAACACCATCCTGCACATAAGAAATCAATGGTAATTTACTGTTTCTATGTGTGCTGCACAATGCAGCACTCATAGAAAGAGCAAAATCAAGGAGAAATAAAGCACTTTTCCTCGTTTCTCGCAAAAAAACAATTCCAGTACTATATTAAATCACTGCCTGTTAGAGGCTCCCACCAAAGATAACTTGTATGAAAGTGACCGTCTCCCCTTTCTTACATTTACATTTTGGGTTACCTGCAGCCCGGCGGCGACACAATGAAAGCAACAGCAGGTATGTTTAGGGGGAATGTAGAAACATTATTTTGTGTCACCGTTTCTATTTGATTGCACTTTGACGCTTTCGTCAAAGCGCTGTCGGGAGTTCAAATAAGGTGTAAAAAGTTAATGCAATTTTTTACAGTACAAAAAATAGACATAAAGGCTTAGGCTGAAAAATATTCAAAAGGCCATAGACAGAAGATATTTTTTAAAGGATAAGTGGAAAAATGTTAGAGTGCTGGAAAAGCCAATCCAAAAATGAAATGCGTTCCAGTATTTAGGGACATCTTGGAAAAGGGACACGAAATGAAAGGTGTGCGGGTGAAGAGCAACATTGAGTAACTATGAAAAAAGGCAAAGCCTACAATGGAGAGAGTTCATAGGAACAAGAAAAACCAAAAAGACGGGGAAAGACTGTGATGACATTTGAAAATGCAAAGACACATAAACTAGAGATGACAGTGGAAATAATTAGGCAAAAGGTAAAGAGACAAGGGGAATTTGGAGCAGAAAAGGTGTTTGAATTGGAGGGATTTAGAAGAGAAAGTAAACAACTAAACAAGGGGAGTAGCTGAGAGTGTAGCATTTTAGAGAGGTAATGAAGCCTGGTAACATGAAAAGTTAATGAGTTTCAAATTTTATAAATGCTAAACAGCTAATAGCTTTTGGCAAAAATAGAGGAGATGTGAGGAGAGAATGGTCAAAGATGATGCTGATAGTTTGGCTTACAGAGCTGGTGCCTCTACAACATGAGGCAAGGCAGCAGCCTTGAGCCACACCACAAAATGGTGCCAATACTACACATAAATAGCCACAAAACTTTCCGTTTTCTAATTGATAAGGAGACCTGAAGCAGCAAAGTAATATTTTGCCAGTAGAGCCATGTTTTTTTTTGCACCATGCCTCTCAGGCTGATAGACAAAGGAATTTAGGTAGAATGAAAGACTAGTTTAAAACTTGCTTGGCCGATCTGTTTATGAGATGCAGGGAAGAGGCTAATTTCAGTCTTACTGAGGGTGGAGTATAGAGAGTTTGGTAGGGTGACCAACCGTCTGTAAATTTCATGGACTGTCCGTAATTTGGACCTCACGTCTGTTGTCCGTGAGGATCCCTTTTACGGACGCTTTTTGTCCGTAATTATGGCCATCACAGGGAGCAGCACTCCTCCCCTGCGAGAAGCCTCAGCCCCCTGATGGGGCCGCCTCGCACTCCTCCTAGAGCACAAGAGCAGCCCCACCCCGCCCATTGTCATTCTTTATGCCGGCCAATTGCCACATACAGAATGACAATGGGGCAGTCTGGGCTGTTAAAGCATGTGGCGGCCTCCTTCAGTGTACAGCAGGGCATTCTGTTAGATGGATAAAAAGTAAAACGCCCATGCTGCTACGTGAGAAAACAGTTTATATAAAGAAGCCTGTGAAACAAGTTAAAAAGAAGGGGCTAGAGTTCTTTCACTGTCTCATCATTTTAGAACTGACGCATTTTCAATATTATACTCAACAAAGCCATGGTTGCGGCTTTTTTATTTTAAGCAACTAACAAACATTGACAAAGCCAATAGTCCTGGCTTGTTGTTGGTGTAATGATACTTGCTGTATTATATATCTGGATGTAATGACAGAAACAATATAATACCAGTCAGGCGGAATACTATGCTAAGCATAGATTTTTAGCCTAGGTGTTTTAAGCCACGCCCTTAATTACATTGAACACCCCCTTTGAAGAGACCACCCAGTTTTTTTTACCCCACTTAAAGCCCTGGAAACAACACCATGTCACAGTCCCCTCACGTCCTGGCACTGTGCATCATGCATGACACATGACTTCTAAGGTTTCAGATTGCCTATGTGCAGGGGCATAGTGAACCCTCCCCCACCCCACCCCTTGCTTTAGGAACTACAGCGAGGTGAAGTTCTTGATGGGCCTCTTCTGTCTGCAACTCTGCAGACAAAGGCTCAGTTGTTAATGTGAAATGGTGGGTGAGTAAATAAGGGAAGGAATGTGTGAATGGCTGGATGGATTAGTGAAAGGATGAATCGATGAATGAAAGGGTGAATGGATAGATAATGAAAGAAAGGAAGGATGGATGAGTGAGTGAGTGAGTGGAAGGATGGATGAGAGAAAAGGTAAATAGATGGATGTATGGGTGGAAGGGTAGATGGATGGGTAAAAGGGTGGATGGGTGAGTGAATGGGTGAATGGATGAGTGAAGGGATGGATGGATTGATGAATTGATAAGTGAAAGGGTGAATGGATGGATGTATGAGTGAAAGGGTGGATGTAAGGATTGATGAGTGAGTGAAAGGGGGGTAGATGGACAAAAGGATGGATAGATGAGTGAAGAAGTGAAAGGGTGGATGGATGAGAGAACGGATGGATGGATGAATGAAAAGATGGATGAGTAATAGGGTCAAGGGATGGATTCATGAATGGATGAGTAGATGGGTGGGTGGGTGGAAGGATGGATGGATAAGTGAAAGGGGGATGGAGAGAGAAAGGGAGGATGAATAACTGAAAGGGTGAATGGGTGGAAGGATAAGTGACTGGGTGGATGGATGAGTAAGTGAAAGGATGGCTGGATGGGTGAAAGGGTAAATGGCTGGATGGATGAGTGAATAGATGGATGGGTGGAAGAGTGGATGGATGAGTGTATGGATGCATAAGGTGAAAGGGTGGATGGATGAATAATGGATGGATGAGTGAAAGGGTGGATGGAGGGACGGACGAGTGAAATGATGGATGGAAGGATACATGGTGGATAGGTTTGCAAATGGTTGAATATGTTTGGATATAGATGGGCACACAGATGGAAGGACAGAATGAATGGTGAACGACTGAATGATAGATAAAAGAAGGATTACACCTTGTAGCACCCATTATCTTATGTAACATTTCCTAAACATTGACTTTCACGTTTATGAGTCATTGTCTCTATATAATGTGTGTGTGATGAAACGCACTCCGACACCCTGCCCTACATACTTGGGATGAGTAACACTATAAAAGAAATTAAATACACATGAGAGACAGTCTATGTGAAGATGAGGGGCACAATTGGAGGGTGGTAGTAAGGCCGGACTGGCCAGACCGGACATCGGGTGTTTCCCTGGGAGGCTGGAATGGGGGGGCGGTTTTGTTACTGGGGGCTGGCACTGCAAAGTTCCTTGTATATCCAGTAGTTTTCAATCAACAATAAAAGCAGCCTCACTTATATTCAGGTGTGGTTCACCATTGTCTAGTGACTAATGTACCTGCTGGAGCGAGATGCGAGTTTTGAATCGTCTAAGGTAGCAAGCTGCGGGCATACTGAAAAACTGTGAAGTGCACGATTGTCTCAACCTAATATAAACTTATTTTGACTTGTACTTAAGTGGTTGTCTATTTACTTACTTATATACTATTGCGCGACCTCCTCTGACGTGTCTGTAAAACTTACCTTTTGTCCCGAAGTTTTATCCTGA
The DNA here is from genome assembly GCA_963921515.1 of Calotriton arnoldi. Lineage (NCBI taxonomy): Eukaryota > Metazoa > Chordata > Amphibia > Caudata > Salamandridae > Calotriton > Calotriton arnoldi. The sequence goes on from CAWUFW010008060.1 coordinate 447,250, forward strand.
ATTTTGACCTCCTGCCCTGAATTTTTGTCCTGAATTTTGACCCTTTGTCCTGAATTTTTACACTCACTATCCTGAATTTGCACCCATGCCAGTTGGTCACCCTAGAGCAGAGGTCTTCAAACTTTTGGATGCCGAGACCCCAGTGTCAAAATTCTCAGGAGTAAGGACCCCCTCCTGGCAAAAATTTCTAAACTTATAGACAGGCCTACTGGCATTATGAGGACCTAATTATGCGGCAGGTTCGACTAAATTGTGTGGTAAGAAAATGTAAATAATGCTTTGTGATGCCGCATATTTTGGTATAGTATTGCTTCATTATTTTGAAATTTTTTACACACAGTAACACTGAGGAAAGATTTCACCTCGTCAGTACCAGTTTATAACCAAAATACCCCAATAAACAACAGATGTCTAGTCAATCTTTGTGAAGGGCCTTCACTCCGCAGGAATACATGTTGCCACATTAAAAGCTCACCTGTCCCTAGCCAGGAGCAGCAAGGGTCCCTTAAAACCCTGGCAGTCTTGTGCAGAGTTAAGTAGTTTACCCACGCCTCTTTCCTCCCACCCCCTCCCTTCCATCCCTCTCTCCTCTCCCAACCCCGGATCCCTCTCACTTTGCAGGCCATTTTCTTTCACCCCTGTTTACAACTTCTAAATTCTCCCTATTCAACCTCTCACTTCACGTTTAATCACCTCTTGCCATTCTGTCTTTTCACTGACCTCATCTCCAACAGTCTCTTGCATTTATCTCATGGCCTCTCTGGCCCCGTCACCTCTCTCGCCCCTCAGCACTTCTCATTCACCTCAAGTCTATCCCTTCAAATTTCTGTCTATTTGTATCTTACACCGCTCCAGTCCCCCATTCATCTTTCACATCTCCCTTTGTTCTTTCACACCTTCTTGAAACAACGTCCCTCTCCCCTGTTACCTCCGCACCCATCCCAGTACTCCCTCTCTTCCCCTATCGCTGCTGTCCCTCACCCATGTCGCATCAAATTCTCTTTTTACGTCACAGATCATTTCTCAGCCATCTTCTCTCACAGTTTAACAGTAACCCTCCTCTGTGCCCTCACCTTTCGCTCACACTCACCTCTACTCTTGTGTTTCTGCACATCCTTCGGCACTTCACATTTCTCCTCATCCCTGACCTCTTAAATGGAATTCTCTCGTTCCCTTGCTGTCCTCTATCATCCCACCTCCTCTCACCCTCTCCTCACCAAGCATACGGGTCGGTTTATTCCATAACCCGACCCTATGCTCCTCTCGGCCTGTGCCAATCTTCTTATTGTTCCCTAATTCAGGAAGGCACAAATTGTCGGTCTCGCTGTTTTGGTCCAGGCCACACAGTTTTGGAACTTGTACCCTCCTTTACTTCGCTCCACCAACAATCTATTATCCTTTAGGAAGCTATAAAGACCTGGCTCTACGCCCTGTAGGTTACCCCATTTGGCTGGTTCTCCTTCCCCTTCTGTGTGTTTCTCATTTGCCATTTTAGGCAGAAGATGGAATTAGCCCTAGGACACCTTTTGGTAACAGTATCACACTACAAATGGAAATAATAATAGGCAGAAGTGTTACCGGGAATGTGCGACCCCCCCCTTTCTATCACTCCACGACCCGCCTGGGGGTCGCGCCCCACAGTTTGAAGACCCCTGGTGTAGAGCCATTACGAAGGTGGAGCCCCTCGATTATTTGAAAAACACTGGTGAAAGTTTTCTTAAAATAGGAATTTTGTAAGTGCCCCACACCCCGTGGGTCACACTGCAGCCAATTTGTGCACCCAATATATAATCTCGATTTGTGCCTCGAGTGTTTTGTACTGGGCACACAATTTTCTTACTGACATATATAACTTTTAGAAGACTGTGCTGAAAATGCACTGTGTTGTCCTATTTTTTCCTACACTTCCTGGGAAGAGACCCTTTTTCCCCATTAATGACCTTGAGAATGTCAGGCTTGCTCACTATGTTCGCTTGTAGCAATTTGTAGCTAGTATCGAAACTACCTGGGCTGTTTTGGGTTCCCTGTCCATCACTGAGTACATTAGATCATACTGATGTACTAAATTACATTTAATAAAGGTAATCGTTTTCAAACATGAACATTCATGAAGCCCATCATGCCTTTGTGATGACGTCATTAGTTTAACAAGGAGACAAGTCAATTTGGCGTGCCCACATGACTAAATAAGCAGAATAATTTTAGTATACGGTAGTAATATTATTGGCTAATAATTCACAGGACCGGCGAAACACCGCCTGGCTGTACAAAAACAACCTCGGCTGCAGACAAACACGAAGGCACACTTTCTGCATTTAAACTCCCGGAGCAAGTAAAAGCAGTAAAGTACCTGTGGGGCAGAGAGGAGTGTGGCACTTACTGCACAGGACAGAATTGCACCTGACGTTGGTTTCACGAGCCTGCTTTCCATGTGGCCACTCACTGCCTGTTGCCTCGGACTTCTGCTGGACTTTCGTCCTGATTTCTATGGTCCTTGACTTGGAGACTTGGGGCCTCGCTTTCACCTACGCTATTTTCATGTATTTGACCCCTGTATTGATGCAGAAAGGAAGACACCACCTGCATTTGGTAGGGGCGCACTTTAGAGCATGAAAAAAAACTGCACTTCAGCAGAAAGTAAACAATATCTGTTGAGCCGAAAAAAATTGGAAAACTGCTGAATTGAGCACACCCTGCAAGTTTGTGTGCAATCTACACGTCTCCAGCATTACGTCGTCATTCCCAATTTAATGAAACGTCCCATTTGGGTTACGGAAATGTTATTTAGGTACCAGATGACAATTAATTCGGCAATGTCACTTTTAGCAACAGTTGGCTGAAAACGTATAGGGGCCTCTCCGCCACTGCCACGAACCCCAGCTCAACCTACAACAATGACAAATTCCACCGCAAAAAAAAAAAGTCTTATTGGTGTGATGGTCAAAAATATCAAAACTTCATACTTTTGTTTCCGGTCATTCTTCACACATCCTCTGAAAAGAAACCTCTCTCAACTATCGAAACGCTAAAACAAAAGAAAGGCAGCTTTATTCAAAGCTCAGAGTACAATATTATACAGCAACACTGAATACACTGGGTGCTTCACGGAACACGATCACAGCAGCCTTGAGACACTTGACTTTTTATTTTCTGCAAAATCCTTCAGTGTGACCGGGAATGTGCGACCCCCTTTCTATCTCTCCACGACCCCCCTGGGGGTCACGCCCCACAGTTTGAAGACCCCTGCCCTAGAGTTAGGTGAGCTCCAAAATTCAACAGCAGACAGGCAGCTGAAGATATTCTTGTTGAGAACAGAGGAAAAGGTAGAAAAATACATTTATCCGAGTGTTGTGAGCACTAATTTGAGATTCTAGCTGAAGGAAAAAATAATAGATGAAGAAGGAGTGTTGTAAATTGAAAACAGGAGGGGACGAAAAATCAAAGCTATGGGTTGCCAAAATAAAGAGGACGTGACAGAGCACATTGTCGAGGCAAGGAAAGGTAATATAAACACACACAAAGAAAATAAGAAAGCCTGGCGATATTTGAACCATAATGGACTCTGCAATGACCCAGCTGGAAGTGGTGGAAGAGTTGTGGGACAGTGAATAGGTGTATCAATTTTCCCATGTTGTGATTTGTGATGGGAAGACCCAGTAAATGCCTTGCATGCGTAGAAAAAAATTGTCACAAGTTTTGCGATTAAATTTGAGAAATTTCTCAGTCTTGCACATGCAGATTTTCTGTAGTGTAGAAATTCTGCATACATTGGGTTAGGTAAAACAACTCCATATCTCACATGTATGTGAATATCATACATTTAGGACCTAATTTCCAGTAGTGAATGAAATTTGATTTGTGCACCCAATCAGGAGTTTATGCACAAATCTGGATTTAGATTTGTGCAGCAATTTTACCATAAATTGTACCTACTGAAGCCCCAAAATGTTCCCTGGGCACATTTCACCAAAACAAATCTGGCAAAATGGACAGAAAAAGTTGAAATATTCAGCAGTGTGAGCGCAAATTATTGCTACTGCTTGTTATACCTCATTCCAACTGGGGAAACTTGACATAGGTGATATTTGTTAAGCACAGTAAATATCACAAACAGTATTTATTGAGTTTGGTAATTACCACCCATTTACATCACAACTAGGAATGATGTCCTTACAAGTGTAAATTCTGTGAATGGAAGGCTGTGAATCTAGAATATGCTGCACTGGTGGACTCCAGAACACGTTGTTCTAGCAGAGTGCATCGACAACAGCACTAACAGAAGCAAAGAAATCTTAGCTATTGTGAAGGATTTAACTTCACTAGTGGCCACCTCCAAATCAATCACCCTTTCGCAGGACCCCTGCAACAATCTCTCTCAATTCTTCAGCAGCAAAATTACCACCATTTACAGCAACTTCAATCCGCAACCGGACCCGACAGACCTCACCAAACACCTTCTGATCTTATCCAAAGAACCAATGCTAACCACATGGCATGTCATCACCACAGAAGAAACTGCAGCCACCATGAAGTCCACTTTTTCAGGGGCCTCATCAGACCCATGTTGTGTTGTGTTATGTTATGTTGATTTGTACAGTGCACTAATCATCTGAGAGGGTATCCAGTTGCTTGTGCAAGGTTTGAAGGTATGTGGTCCCAAGGTGCTTATATGAAGAGTCTTTAGCTTCTTGCTGAACTCAATAAGTGAGGAGGAGGCTCTGATATGTTGAAGGAGGTTGTTCCATGTTTTGGGTGCGATGTAGGAGAACGAGCAACCTCCAGTTTTACTTTTGCGAATGCGGGGCTAGTGTGCGAGTAAGGCAGAGCACAGGTGCCTGGTGGGTTGGTAAAAGTGTATGCGGCTGTTCAAGTATTCTGATCCTGTGTTGTGTAGGGCTTTGTATGTGTGCATGAGAAGTTTGAATTGGTTGCACTTGTGAATGGGGAGCCAGTGAAGCTTCCTGAGGTGTGCTGTGATGTAGGGGTGCAATGTGGGAGGTCGAGTATAAGTCTTGTGGCTGCATTTTGGATGGTCTGGAGTCTGTATAGGAGTTGTTTGGAGATTCTGGCATAAAGAGTGTTACTGTAGTCCAGCCTGCTGGTGATGAGTGCTTGTGCTTGACTTAAGCCATCATGTTGAGCTTGTCATCTAGGATGATCCCTAGATTTCTTGCAAGGTCTGTGGGTGTAAGCGTTAGTCCTAGCTCCGACAGCCACCAGGTGGAATCCAATGGGGAGGTCTTGTTGCCGATGACCAGTACTTCCGTTTTGTCGGAGTTGAGCTTTAGGCAGTTGGTTTGCATCCAGTCTGCTACCATGGTGATACAGTTGGTATAGTTGGTTCTGGTGGTGTTTGTCTTGTCCGTCAGGGAGAGAATGAGTTGGGTGTCATCTGTGTAGGAGATGATGGTGATGTCCTGTGATCGGATGATGTTGGTAAGCGATGTCATGTATATGTTAAAAAGAGTGGGGCTGAGAGACAATCCATGTGGGACACTGCATATCAGTTTCTTGGTCTCTGATGTGAAGGGTGGCAGCCTAACCCTTTAGTATCTTCCCATGCCCCCACCATGCCTACTCCAGAGGATTACGACTTATCAGCACCATGCTTACACCCATTCTTAATGCTTCCACCTTCCCAGACACTTGGAAACATGCAACTGTCCTGACTTTGCTAAAGGAACCCTCTGTGACCATTCAACGCCCGCCAACGACAAACCGATCTCCCTGCTACCATTCCAGGATAAGGTCTTTGTTAGAAATTGGGTCTCTAGTTGGCAAATATATGCTAAGTAGGGACCACAATCCTAGTCAGGGGAATTCACAACACAATCCTAAATTATCCTGTGCTCACCCTCTGGTAGCTTGGCACAGAGCAGGCAGGCTTAACTTAGAAGGCGATGTGTAAAGTATTTGTGCAATAGCTCATACAACAACACAGTAAATACACCACAAAAAAACTGCACACCAGGTTAGAAGAATAGATTATTATATTCTGAATAAAACAAGCCCAAAATGACAAAAATTAAATGTGTTGAAGTTGAGATATCGAATTTTGAAGAAATAAATGCAGTAAAGCGGTTAGAAGCAAGTAGTGCTAAAAAAGTTACTTTAGGTTGCGCTGGGCTGGGGCAACATCAAAGATCGGGATGGCTGCGATGGTGCGCCTGCTGGCTACAGGACCCACTTAGGCCCCGGTTAACAAAGTACCTTTCCTGGTTGCAAGCAACGAGATGCGTTGATCTTCTCCACGCAGTGAGGATGATGCGTAGGTTCCGATGCAGGTGGGTCGATGCTTTGAAGTCGAGCTTTGCAGTTGGGTTCCGCGTCACCGTCGAGCAGCACAGGGGATGTGTCGGTTCTGTTCAGCGCAGTGGTGACGATGCATCAATTTTGTAGCAAAACAGCTTCAGAACCCACTTCTGAGGTCCAGAACAGGAGAGGGCACCTCAGGCAAGGGTAGAACTCACAGATGGCAGAGTCCAGAAGCACCAGCCAAATTGCCAGAAGTCTATTGTGTCCCTGAGACTTCAGAAAACAGGTAGCAAGCTAAGCCCTTGGAGATCACTCGGAGGGAAGGCAGAGTTCAGCTCTCCTTCAGCAGAGTCAGAGAGCAGCAGTAAACAGGGCAACAAGCAGAAAAGCAGTCCATCCAGAAGAGCAGTCCAGTTGAGTCCTTTGAGCAGCACAGCAGTTCTTCTAACAGAGGTTCAGTTCAAGATCCAGAAGTGTCTTCTTTGATGGGGTCAGAGACCCAGTACTTATACCCAAATGTGCTATTGAAGTGAGGGAAACTTCAAAGAGTGGTTTTGAAGTGCACCAGTATCCCTTTTAACCCAGTCCTCTCTGCCAGGCTATCTGTGGGGTAATCAGTCCTTTGTGTGGGGTCAGGCCACTACCCTTTGTGTGAACCCCTGCCTCACTTCTGCCCAGGAAGGGCAGGGCCATCAGAATGCAGATGTATGAAGCTGGCTACTCAGCCACACCTAACCTTCTTGTAGTTGTGGCTGTCTGGAGGGAATGCATAAAGGGGAACTATCGCCCAGATGTGTATTGGAAACAAACTGCAAGACACACAGAGCAGTAAGAGCAGAGAAATGTCCACTTTCTAAAAGAGGCATTTCTAAAATAGTAATGTTAAATCTGACTTCACTAGTTAAGAGGATTTATTATTACCATTCTGAACATATGAAACCTGAAAAAGCTACTCCTTTCTGATAAGGAATTACAGCTTAAAGATATTTGAAGGAATTCCCAATATTGACCTATGAGAGGAGTAGGCTTCACAGAAGTGAAAAACGAATTTAGCTGTTTGTCACTACCAGGACATTTGAAACACAAAATTACATGTCCTAACTTTTGCTTAGAGCAAACAAATGATGGACGGAATGCTGACAATGCAAACATTCTCCCCCAGTCAAAAGATCTGGGTTAAATCCATCGTTCTTTTGCCCACTACGCCACCCCAGTTTGGACCCAGCCATATGCAAATCAGTCTTGACCCTGTGCCCCATGGGAACAGTCCAGACCGAACTGCCAGGCCAGGTCCTCCCTGGACCGGAAACAAGCATTCTGGGACCGGTTTCAGGGTATGTCACCCTTCTTCAGCCAGGCTAGCTTGAATCCAGTGCACAGTGAGCAAGGGACCCACGTCTGGGCATACCCATCCCACTTAGGGCGAAAAGTGTTACAGCAAACAAATGATGGACGGAATGCTGACAATGCAAACATTCTCCCCCAGTCAAAAGATCTGGGTTAAATCCATCGTTCTTTTGCCCACTACGCCACCCCAGTTTGGACCCAGCCATATGCAAATCAGTCTTGACCCTGTGCCCCATGGGAACAGTCCAGACCGAACTGCCAGGCCAGGTCCTCCCTGGACCGGAAACAAGCATCCTGGGACCGGTTTCAGGGTATGTCACCCTTCTTCAGCCAGTCTAGCTTGAATCCAGTGGCACAGTGAGCAAGGGACCCACGTCTGGGCATACCCATCCCACTTAGGGCGAAAAGTGTTACAGCAAACAAATGATGGACGGAATGCTGACAATGCAAACATTCTCCCCCAGTCAAAAGATCTGGGTTAAATCCATCGTTCTTTTGCCCACTACACCACCCCAGTTTGGACCCAGCCATATGCAAATCAGTCTTGGCCCTGTGCCTCATGGGAACAGTCCAGACCGAACTGCCAGGCCAGGTCCTCCCTGGACCGGAAACAAGCATCCTGGGACCGGTTTCAGGGTATGTCACCCTTCTTCAGCCAGGCTAGCTTGAATCCAGAGGCACAGTGAGCACGGGACCCACGTCTGGGCATACCCATCCCACTTTTGCTTACACAGCACCCTGCCCTATTAGTTACCTAGGGCCTACCTTAGGGGTGACTTAGGTGTAATAAAAGAGGAGTTCTGGCTTAGCAAGTAGTTTTAAAGACCAAGTCGAAGTGGCAGCAAACTGCACACACAATAGTTTTAAATGTCAAGTCGAAGTGGCAGCAAACTGCACACACAGACCCTGCAATGGTTAAGGGGCTACTTATGTGGGTGGCACAATCAGTGTTGCAGTCCCACTAGTAGCATTTAATTTGCACACATAGCACACTTTACTAGGGACTTATAAGTAAATTAAATATGCCAATTGGGTATGAGCCAATGTTACCATGTTTAGGGGAGAGAGCACAAGCACTTTAGCACTGGTTAGCAGTGGGAAAGTACACAGACTCCTAAAACCAAGAAAAACGACTACCGAAAAATGGAGGGAGGCAGGAAAAAGTTGGGGGAAGACCACCCTAAGGCTATCAGGTCTAACAATCATCAAAAGATGCCTCACCAAATACATCAATGACCACCAACTCCACAGCACTACTCAGTCTTTCAGACCCAACCAGAGAATGAAAACTGCCTTCAATACTGCAATAGATGGCATCTGCATGACTCTGGACGGAGAAGACACAGCAGCCCTCATTCTCCTGGACCTCTCAGCAGTGTCTGACACAGTCTCCCACTCTAACCTCATCCAATGGCTGCACTTCATTGGAATCCAAGGATAAGCACTCAGATGGATATTGTTTCTTCCTGACTGCAAGGACCCAGTCAGTAAGCCTGGCACCATACACCTCGGGTGCCCGTGGCCTCATCTGCAGAGTTCTGCAAGGATCCTTCCTGAATCTGACCCTCTTCAACGCATACATGATCCTTCTAGCCAGCATCTTCACTCTCACATCAACATCCTCTTCTATGCTAACGACAAGCAACTCATTGTCTCCCTCTTGACATTACGCCCCATACCTGGATCAAGTTCAATGCCTTCATGACTGAAATTACCACTGTCTGAAGCTGAACACCAACAAGACCGAAACTGTGATCTGCGTGAAGAGCACTTCACTGTGGGACTCAGCTTGGTGGCCAATAGAGCTAAGGCCGACACCCACTCCCACCACCCACGCCAAGAACCTTGGGATCGACAGCAAACTTGACATGACTGCCCTAGTCAAGACCATCACTACCTCATGCTTCCAAACCTTAAAAATGATAAGAAAGATTTTCAAATGGCTCTAAATTAGCACCTAGAGAACTGTCATGCACGCACTTGTCACAAGCAAGCCGGTCTACAGGATCACCCACTATTCAGGGATCAACAAAACACTCACCAGAAGGCTGCAGACCATGCAGAACTTGGCGACCAGAATCATTCTCAACCAACCATGCCACAGTCACATCACACCACAACTGAAGGAACTGCACTGGCTTCCCATACACAAATAAGTACAATTCAAACTCCTCACCCACAATTGCAAGGCACTACATAACACTGGCCCAGCATACCTCATCAATCACATCGGCTTTCATAAACATTCCAGACAGCTCCACTCATCCATACTACTTGCACCCATTTTTTTTTTTTAAACAGATTTTTATTGATTTTCTGAAAAAGCCAAACAAACAGCTTCATAGACAGCATACATTAATGATTGGGGAAGCAATATACATTACGAGTGCAATTAGTGTCATGACTGCGGTTACTCCTACTTGCACCCATGCCGCACATAAGAAAAACCAAATCCGGTGGCCGCGCCTTCTCCTACTTCGCTCCTAAAGCGTGGAACAACCTGCTGCTACACATCAGAGCCTCCTACTCATTTCTTGAATTCTGCAAGAAGCTGAAGACCGTTCGAGTACTTCCACTAGGCTTTAGATTTGGCTAGACTCACACCTGCTCAGCACCAGGATACCTTCCCGGGTGATAATACGCTCTAAAATCTGCAAAACATAACAGAATATAACAGAATACCTGAGTTCTATTACTGACATACCCATTTGCCAAAAAGTGAGTGATCATAGACAGTCACTTGAATCCAGGGGTTTTAGTTCTGTTATTTGTCAACGCGGCAATGCTTAGGCCTTAGGTGTCAGGTATTTACTGAAACTGATAATACCGATTCCACAGGTACAGTAAATACCTCGTGAAGTTAAATACTACATATTTCAAGTGTTGGTCCGGAAAAGTGGCATAACACTAATAGGCATAATTTACTACACCTGATTCTGTATGGTTTGTATATTTTACTGCTATTTTCCGATCCTTGTGCAAATTCCTGTTAGCACAGAGATCAGAACTAAAAATCAGGGCATTTGAAGCAGTTTAAGGAGTGTGAAAAGTCAGGTCTTAAAAAGAGCCATAGCATATTGTTGATTATTTTAGTGATCACAAAACTGCTGATGTCAAACCAGGCCATTAATTTAGTTTCATCATTTAGGGCCACCGTGTGTAACCAAGCACAGGTGTGTAGCTTTCACCGGTGCAGCAGGTGCAGTGGCACTGGGGCCCAGAGTCCTGGGGGGCCACTGAACCATGAATATTGCTGTATTTCTCAGTTAACATGACACACTGGCTATGTCACAGACCAAGCAATCTGATGCTATGACTAGCAGGCATAGCGGGTGAATGAAATGTATGCCCGAAGCACTGTAAAGGGGAAGGGTAAAAGAGAGGCTGAGGGATTTGTGAAATGTCACTGAGGGTCTCCTCAGAACTTCCCCTTAACTTACCTGCCGCCATCTTGTCTACTCCTCCAAGAAGAAAAAACGCTTTCAAGTGACAGGCAACACGAGCCTCCACTACTGTTGGTGCAGCTTGGACATTTTGCACATTTGACAAGTGCTTGAGTGTCAGAGTAAATTATCCCTCTCGAGCATTGCCTCAGTCGCCTGACCGCGCGGGCAGCTGCTTCACGCCTGTCACGCGGCCCGTCGGGTTTCTTCCCTTATAGGTGCAGGCAGTGTGCTCTGCCTCGCTTGGTGCAGCTGGCAACCGGACCTGTGCCTGCTGCAGCCAGGTACGGCGACTGCCCGGCGGAGGGCCCAGGGGTGCTGCTTGTCAAACGGGAGACCAACGCAGGTGTGACAACATGGATCTCTCTTTCGTAAGGAAAGATGTCTGGATTGCAGGGAGCTTCTGCGTCATAGCCTCGTTCCTGTGGCGCATGTTCTGGACCGTGATATGTTGCAAGAGGAAGAGAACAGCATCTGCAGCCGACGAATCTCAGGTAAAATACTGGTATTTAAGTAACAAGGTTCTCCTTTCACATCCCAGGGACAACGCCTTTGTGCAGAGTTATAGAACTCAGCGTGCACGTGGGAGGATGTAATGTATGTATATAGGATGTGTATAGATTTAATTGCACAAGTCATAAAGATGTCACGACAAGCTGGCAGAAAGGGAGGACTTTATTTTGAAAATAGCTTCACCCTGAGTGTTTTTCTGATTACGTAGTCGGGTTTCGAGGGTTTTTCTGAAAGTAAGATGAAATACTAATTTTTAGAAATTAGAAGATACCTATATATATTGTGGTCGTCGAAACAGGTAGGAAAGCCAATAGGGAAATTTCACACGTTATGAAATGTCGTTATGGATACACTTGCATTACACACTAGTATTATTTCATTCCATAGTAGAAAGTAATGATGTTTCATATTAAAAGTTGCGGTTGTAACTTGCATCAAATAATGTGTCTAAGAAAAACATTTTAGAAAAGAAAACTGTTTTATTTTTTTAAAAAGAAGAACCCGTTTCATTTAAAGAAACCAGACTGCTTTAAAAAAACAAGTTTTATTTATTTGAAAGCAATCAAGGTCATGGTGGTCTGCTGACCCTTACAGACCACCATCCCTCTGATTGTGATCAATCGGATTGCGTTGCAATTTGCAAACTAATGAATGAATATTAATTAGGTAGGTCAGATTTGACTCCATCCGATTCCTTATTTTGCAAACCGATCTATTACTACATAGGTTGCAAAGTATGTTTCTGGTCGCAAAAATACTGGTCACAAATTGCAACCACTTTTGTGGCCTCAAACTTAGTATACCTGGCCCAAATTTCTTCTAACCAGCTGTTCTGCCCTAAACAGCTAATGTGTGCAGCCTCCTCTGGTGGGAGATGGATGGTGGCCAACTACCATTTTTCCCCTTTCGACCTCTGAACTTGTTGACACATGTAGGATCGGCTGCACCACACCAAACAAACAATTGGAAAGGCAACTGGTTTTTCAGCACAACCGACTGGGTGTCACACTTTACTAGTAATGCGGCAGAGCACAAAAAAGTAAAAAAATATTTTCTATGCAAAATGTCAGTAATTGTGAAAATTAGCCGTTGATGCGATGGTAGTACTGCATACCTTCTGGAAAAATTTTCTTTTTGATGTCAAAGTGAGAATATGGAAATGAATGGTGGTAACAGTGTTAATGCTGGTTATATATGTTTTTCTCTCCGGCTTCTAAATATGCTGCTAATCGCTCGTCAGAGTCATACTGTGATGATTATGATGTCTTCTTTTGTCTTTAGTTGTTGCAAGATTGCATGTGGCCACTTAGCCTCTCTCTCCCCTGCTGAAACACTATGGACTCTACTTAGCACCTGATTACAAGCCAGGCTGTAAATTCTGATCCTTTCTCCAACAGGAGTATGCACGGGACTCAGAATTATGATTTCTGTAAGAATTATTATACCCTTGCACTTTTTTCCTAAAATATTTTGTAGGAAAGCCTGACAAAACATCGTGGGGTGAAAATGCCAATAAAAGACACAAAACATGCACATTTTGACATGATAAACATTGTAGATGCTTATTATACCTTCTGGCCAGGGCAGAAAACTTTAATGGATGCTAATACTGCAACTGGTAAATATCTAATCCCGGGGCTGTGGTATTTATCAGGTGCAAAAAATCCCCAGAGTTTTGCCCTAAACATAACCTTGTCTCTAGTCTCCTGTCTGTTCTTGCTATCACAACATGATTACATAGTATATGTGTAGCAATGCGTAAATCAAAAAAGAAGGCACATAGGGACCACCAGACTCATTAAATCTGCCAATTTCTATGCACACTGCACCAGTCACACACTACTGAATCTCTAACTCTGCCTTAGATTCACACCTTAATAAAATGTTATATATAAAGGTCCATGTGAGAAATTGGGGCTGTTGGTTGAGGCGGGTGAAATCCTACTCAAGCAACAGCCACAATCATTGACAGGGTGAACCACAAAAAGTCACTAAATTAACCTATGCTTAACCCTCTGGTCGCTCGGCACAAAAGCAGTCAGGCTTAACTTAGAGGCAATGTGTAAAGCATCTATGTAGCATTTAAACAGTTATATAGTGAAAACACAACACAAGAAAAATACCTCACCTATTTAGAACAAGCATTGGCATAGCCAATAGGTCTCGCCTTTGGGACCTTATAAGTGTTTACACATGCAACAGTTCATGTTGTTGCACCAAGGATATTGTACTGCATAACTAAATACTCATAAGGTTCCAAAGGCGAGACCTATTGGCTATGAAAATGCAATAGGTCTCGCCCTCGTTTAAGTTAAAGCAGTCCTGTTTGTAATTAGGCGGCTTTTTAGCTTCGCTTTTATTAGTGTTTTTCAAACTTTCATGTACATAACATGCATATGTATGCATATATGTATATGTATGCATGCATATATTTCTATTTATGAGAGGTAGAGAGGTAGAGAGTGAGCAGTAGAGAGTGAGCAGTAGAGAGTGAGCAGTAGAGAGTGAGCAGTAGAGAGTAAGTAGTAGAGAGTAAGTAGTAGAGAGTTGTAGAGAGTGAGTAGAGAGTAGAGGGTAGCAGAGAGTGAGTAGCAGAGAGTGAGTAGTAGAGAGTGAGTAGTAGAGAGTGAGTAGCAGAGAGTTAGTAGACAGTGAGTAGTAGATTGTAGTAGAGTGAGTAGTAGAGAGTAGTAGAGAGTGAGTAGAGAGTAGAGGGTAGTAGAGAGTGAGTAGCAGAGAGTGAGTAGCAGAGAGTGAGTAGCAGAGAGTGAGTAGCAGAGAGTGAGTAGTATAGAGTAATAGAGTGTGAGTAGTAGAGAGTTAGTAGACAGTGAGTAGTAGAGAGTAGTAGAGAGTGAGTAGTAGAGAGTGAGCCGTAGAGAGTAGTAGAAAGTGAGTAGCAGAGAGTGAGTAGCAGAGAGTGAGTAGCAGAGAGTGAGTACATTACAATTACATGTGTAGCATTTTTATTTATTGTAGTATCTTTCCAGCGCCAGTCGAAGAGAGTGAGTAGTAGAGAGTGAGTAGCAGAGAGTGAGTAGCAGAGAGTGAGTAGCAGAGAGTGAGTAGTAGAGAGAGAGTACATTACAATTACATGTGTAGCATTTTTATTTTTTGTAGTATCTTTCCAGCGCCAGTCGAACGGAATACGGTTCTTTCACGCTGAACTGGAACTTTGACTTTCACAGAGGGGAAAGGTGTGTCTAAAGCGTGAAGTATAAACGACTTGGGGTTTGTTTCCTGTGCCAGGAGCAAGCAGTTGAGAGATCTTAAGGGCTGCGCCGAGATTTCCCTGTAGACTAGAGTTTTGAAAGCCCGAGAGGATTGGGGAAGCGTCAACTCAAGCCTGGCTGGAGTATCTCTTTAAAATGTCTGTCTGCACGTTTATTTTCTGAAGACAAGTTGGTTATTTTTTAGTGTATTGGTAGATCATAACGTTTTTCAAATTATCGTGCCCTTTTGGAACAGACTTTGTCTTGGGCAATGTGCTTAAGAAACACTCAGGAAGCTCTTCACAGAAAGGGCGGTAAAGAGTTGAAGGAAGCCGGCGTGAGAGAGTAAATTGTCCACATCAATAAACGTCCCCAAAGCCTCCAAGCAGGGGATGTGAAGCCCCATCCCACATACACACAGTGCCAATAAAACCTCAGTAACAATTTTCCCTGAATCATTCCAGATTGTCAGTCAAATAACAGCTTTACATTTAATTGGGAATGCAATGCTTTTCTCCCTGGCATAAACTTTTCAGTGTCCAAATATCTTCACATTGTTAAGAAACACAAGTTGTGCTTTCTGGATAGCTTAGCCCCAAAGTGTGTTGTTTCAATTACGAGGTGCTGTCTGTGCCCTGAAATGCCGTAACCTGAAAAAGGGCCTTCACTGCCGAGGTTCTAGTATTAAGGAGAGCGCGCCGTCAGTTCCTGGTCCTGCATGAATCAATGCGAGGAATTCATGAATGACCGCCCAGCGAGTATCATGTATGCACGAGGCGCGCGCCGCTAGTCGAACGCTGCTAGTGTTGCACACAGTTAACCAGTGCTTACACAAATGCTTCATCGTTTAAACAAACCTCATCAATGCAAATTTCCATTCGTGTGAAAGGAAAAAAGCTGCGACAGGTGTCCTTCTCCAGTGGGGGGATGAAAGGAGTTGGTGGAAATGTGAATTCTTAAACGTGGCTACAGAACTCCCTGCCGATACAGCCAGTACAAGATCACACGCTTTGTTGCAGCGGAAGTGGGCACCGGTCGGCTCGTTCAAACTACAAGTGGGAGAAATGATTTAAGGTGAGTTTAACTAAAGTGTCAAGCACCACTACTGTAGAGGTCGGCGGGGTCACCAGCAGAGAGGGTGCCAGGGTCTGCGTGGCACAGAATGCCCCTCCCCTTACCTCGCACATCTTTGTGGGTGAGGGCTGGCACGGGTACCACGGGGCGGGGGTGGGAGGGGGCTGGCACGGGTACCACGGGGCAGGGGTGGACGAGGCTGACACGGGCAACACGGGGCAGGGGTAGGCGACGGCTGGCACGGATTCCACGAGGCCGGGTAGCTCCGTGTGTCATCCTTCAGAGGTCGGCAGGGTCGCAAGCCCACCCTGCAGCAGAGGGCTTCTTCTGAGACAACCACACGTGTCTGCTTGGCACTGAGGGCACTCGAGGACGCACAGTGGAAACGCGACAACACTGCCGATGGAAAACCCCTTCTCTTGGGTGCCGACGCATGTGTGGCTGCACCTTTCCTTTGCACACACTGGAAAGCACTTCGTTTTTGACCTTACATCAGTAGTTTCACGTACGTTTAATATGTTGAAAGCTTCTTGCAAGAGATTGCTGAAAATACACAAATGTGTGTGGGTGCGCGCGACCTTTGCATGTTTGCCCTCTCGGTGGAGTTCCGTTCCCGGTCTCACATCTTGATTTTATGGCGTTCTGCTGCCAGGGTTCCCCCAATATCCATGCATGTCTCCGTTCAGTAATCCCTCCGATGTGACCGCTCAGCCAGTGACGCGTCGTTGCACTCAGTGCCAGGAAGTTCCGGCCCCAAGGCTGGCGGTGCTCATCGTGTCAGCAGTGGCGGTGGGTGCCCTTTAACACTGTGATGGGACTCTAGCTTCAGCCCCTGCCCGAGGTGTGGGTCTTGAATGTAAAAGGCGCAAGCTGGCCGTGCCGGATGGCACACGGCATGGCTCTAATCTGGGGGTGCGCTTGACAACCTGCCCTTTGAACCGAGAGTGATGCGGGCAGGAGTGGCAAGTGGTGTGAAACGACCCTCCTGGTAGCACCGGGTCACACATTCACCACATCTGTGTCTAGCGGTGCTTCCGTTCTCCTGGGCTCAGCGTGGCGCAGGAGTCGGCGGCGGGAAGAGGCATCTCTGGGAACCCCAAGGCCCCGCAGGGGTTCGGGTGTATTCGGCGGAGTAGATCTCTTTTACTCTGAGGGCACGTGCTGGAGCTGTGCTTGGCGTTGGCCACGGGCCGGGAGCAAGGGTTGAGTGAGTGAGTACTCCACCCCAGCATCGGGAACCTTCTGGCAGGATGACTGATCCCTGCTCACTCCCTCCGCCCCGTCCTCTCTGCAGCATCCTCCTTCCTCGCCGGAGATGTATTGATCGATCCCGCCTCGGAGGTGCGGCCGGGCCATGCCTCATCCCGACAGAGGAATGAATGCGTTCGGACAGCTCCCTAGGACCGGAGGGTCCCCGGCCTCAACCAGCTCTGCGCCGCTTTAGGAGAAAGGGGTCCTGGAGCCGGCCAGCTCCTCGGGGGCCCTGGAGCCGGCGAGAGCCTCGAGGGCCGAAGCGCCACCGTTATGCAGAAGTATTATAAGGTGAGCAGGGGTCGTCCTCGGAGGTCAGAAAGAGAACAAGCACTGAAACACAAGTGCGGCCCGCGCCACAAAAGTGAAACAGTACTCCGGGTGGAGGGGTGGGGGGGAGTGCGATTCCCTTGCGGGAGCGAGCGGCGCCAGGAGCGATAATTGCTACCATATGGCGCCAGCTGCTCGCTCCCGCAAGTGAATCGCCAAACGTGCATGCGTTGCCATTGAAGGCAATGGAACGCGTGCACGTTTTTGGCTGAAAAGCCGAATCGATTGCAAAAGGTCTTTTTGCCTATGCAGCGCATGCGCGCTGCGTAGGCGAGACCTAAAAATAGAGTGAATTTTCATAAATTATTTGGCACCAAAATGACAAAAAGCCAATCAGTAGAATCGGAGTTAAATAGCTCCTAGAAGATTAAAGCGTCAACCGCGGACATCTAGTCATGCAAGACCGATACAAAGTCCGATACAAGGTCAAAAGTTATGGTCATACTCAATGGAGCGTGGTTCGGATACATGAAGTAGATTGGGTCCAGTCTCCAATTACCTTTGGACTGAGAAGAATCTTTTAAGAAAAATGTCTGAGAAGGTAAAGTTCAGCGGGGTAAGGCAGTCAGTGGTGTCCGAGGAGGAGGTGTCATCGTTGGGGAGCCGCTGGACGAAGTCGAAGTGAAGGTTTCTACGTTTGGACTTAGTCTCTTTTATGGAAGTCAAAAATCTCCAGCAGGGTGAAGCTGCAGGCTGTAGCCGAGGAGGGCTACACAGGCCGGATACCCTTTCTGAAAAGAGCCACTGTACAGGAGTTGCTGCTGCAGAGATAAACGTAGAGGTAGCTGCCGTAAAGTCAGACTGACTGGAGATGCACCTTGGGAGGATCGGTGAGCAGGTAGGTTTCAGTCTACTCTCGGTTCTCTGGGCACTTTTTGGCAGAAACGTTTTTAAGTCCAATGTTTTAGATTTGGACTTTCTGGGCACCTTTAGTACCACTTCCAGGGGTCCAGGACTGGAGGGGCACCAGTTGGAGGGTCAGGGCTCACTCAGGTGCAGGTTCAAGATGGTTGGAGCTTTTTCTGTTCCTGAGGTTCTGATCAGGAGACCAGTCAACTAGTCCTTGGAGTCACCCTGGAAGCCTTGAGTTCAAGTAGGAAAGCAGGTCTCAAGCAGAAGGTCAGTCCTCTGAGGGAACAAGGCAGGCTTCAGGCAGCAGGGCATTCTTCTTGATGCAGGAGGGTAGTCCTCTTAAGTACACAGCAGGGCGCAGGCAGCAAAGCAGTCCTCTGAGAGTGTTTCCGCAGGTTCAGAAGTGAACTGAAGAGTGAGTTTGAGGGTCCTAGTTTTATACCTGGTGCCAGCTTTGAAGTGGAAGAAACTTCAGAAGTTACCCCCCAGCACATAGACGTGTTGGGAATTTGCTGCCGCCCTGGTCCCAGGCTGTCTGCAGTCACAATAGGCCAGTGTGAAGTTCTTTGTGTGTGTACTGAGGAATTGTCTTTGAAGTGCAAATGGGGATGTACGCAACTCCTTCCCAATCCTGCTTGGGTGGCCCATCCTGCCAACACCCGTCCATCTACAGAATGGCTGTCTGAGAGGATTGCACAAAGGCCAGCTGCCAACTACACATAGTCATATGACCCAGAAAACAGGCTGCAGCCACCAAATGGTTAGGACAAAAAAATGCCAACTTTTTAAAAGTGGCATTTTCAGGCTTGTGACTTAAAATCCGACTTTACAATTAAAGATGATTTTAAATAATTCCTCAGACACCAAACATGACATTTGTACCTGCTCTCAATCCAAAGTCATCACTTATTAAATGTAATAAGTTAACCCAATGTTATCCTATGGGTGAAGTAGGCCTCACAGATGTGAAAACGAATTTATGAGTTTTTACTACTAGAATATGTAAAGCTTAGATGTACATGTCCAACTTTTTAAATACAGTGCACCCTGCCCTGTGGACTGTTTGGGGCATATCTCAGGGGTGACTTATATGTTTTAAAAATGGAGCTTTAGGCTTGGCAAAATGTTTATTTTGGCAAGTTGAATTAGCAGTTCAAAACTGCACACAGGCTGCAACGGTATGCCTGAGGTATGTTTTAAGGGTCTACTTAAGTGTGTGCACAATAAGTGCTGCAGGCCCCCTAGTAGCATTTAATATACCAGCCCTGAGTATATGATATCTCACTTTACTAAGGACTTATAAGGAAATTAAATATACCAATCAGTCGTAAGCTAATTTTACCATTTTTTAGGGACAGGGCACAAGCACTTTGACACTGTTGAGCTGTGGTAAAGTGCACACAGTCCTATATGCCAACAAAAACGGGGTCAGGAAACAGGAGGGGTGAAGGCAAAATGTTCGGGGGTGACCTTGCAGAGAGGGCCAAGTCCAACAGTTTAGATACCAAGAAACACAGATTCAGAAAAGAAAACAAAAACTACGTATCTTACTTAGTCTTCCTGTGCCCATTCCTACTGCAAAACAACAGATCCCACTTAGGGGCTCTTTTAGACCTTGGCGGGCTGTTAACCATTTTGCTGGACAGCAGATGGATGTACTTTTCTGCCCTGGAGGACTACAGCCTGCCACATTTCGAAATCTCTGCTGCCTGGCAGGGATCTTTTTACCTTCAAAGGAGCCCCTGTCACCGCAGCTCATCTGAAGGCACTGTAAGTTTGCCGTGCCATGTTTCATGTAAATCTGTTCAGGATTTTTATTAGGGTTAATTTTTGTTTTGGAAGCTGTAGTAGTTGCTCCAATGTATGTGTAAATATATGTCCATCAGTCACTGCTACGTGCATTTATTTCTCTGTATCTGCCATGCTGCATATGCACAAGTTTTCTGTCACACTTGAAAAGGTTGTTTAAAACCCTTTTCATCAGCAGGACAAAATCACAGCTGTTAGGATAGTCAGGGCATCTACATATTCTCTTCACTCCAACAGTACATGCTAGAATGTCCTCGTGCCACGCCCTCAAAACAGCACCAAAGCCTTGTAATGGGAAAGCAATTCCACCAACAAATCACTCACTTAGCCACCACCCGTAATAGCAATAGAATATCTTAGACAAGTCTAATCACATACATTTACTTGTCATTATAGAACACTTAAGACCGAATGTTTGACATGGTCACGTGAACAACTAAGCTGTGAAGTCATATTCTGACATAGCTTTCCCACTTCAAGAGCACTTGCCTCTTTTTGAGCAACCGTTTTCCAAGTAGCCAACAGAGCATCTTACTAAGTCCAGAGTGAAGATTCACTAGCACAACTAGGTAGCAAAGCTACATGATGGCTAACAATTGCTCCAGTATCACATCGCAGGTTGCAAGTGTAATCAGTCCATCCTTTGACTTATTAGTTAAACCACCCCCACATTCTCGGACACAATAAGACAGTGGGAATTACCACTCCACAATAACTGGACCATTCACTGTGTGCCTTCTCCAATTCCAAGCCCTTTTCTGCTTACATTTTGCACTTGTTTTTAGCAGATGGCAAATGAGAGTGGAGGGGCAGCTGATGTCACAGGGCAGTACACTGCAAATCTTTTAAACAGGCGCTCAGTGGTAAAAATTCCACCAAAAACTTGTGGAATCACCACTCTGCATAACAATGCCCGTATTAGCTGGAGTGTCTATGGCTTAAGCTCCTGCACTCTGATCACACCCATTATTTGGCAGGAAAGTTAAAGATTTCGGGCGGTATCACTAACTTCGCAGTTCTGGCAATCTTCTCCCCAAAATCCTTTTCCTCTATAAAAAAAAAAAAAATGCACCTTGAAACATCTCTCTTTGGATGTGTGCCTAATGTCTGGAGTTTAATTCAGCCCTATATTCGCACCTCCCCCCCTTTCCATTTTTGAAAGAGATCTAGTAGAACCCTCTGGACCACTATTTTCCTCCATCCTCCATCTAGCCTGGGTGTCCTCCATATAGTACTTCTGTGATTGCTGCTATCAAAACTGTACTAGTTGGTTGTTTGGTATAGCCCTTTTCTTGATTAAGTTTCTTGTTATGTACTGATCAATATATATTTGTAAATATTAGAAATATATACAAATTTGGTACGAGTCTGGCCCTTTTACTCACAAACATTGGGTGCAATTTTTGTATAATCATTTATGTACAGATACTCCATATTGTATAATGTCCAGTGAGGGACTGTGTTATCTTGTTCTATAACCTCCTCTAAGTAAAGGTCTGGGCTTGCCCCTTCGCCTTGCACATTCTATATAAAAACTCTCAATAAATAAATAAACAACGAAAAAAAGAAAGACATAAACAAATAGTTATTGGTTGATGGGAGTGGAAGTCGCTATCAGGCAACAAACACAATCCTTGTCAGGGTGAACCACAAAAGTCAATAAATGAAACTGTGCTTAACCCTCTGGTAGATTAGCACGAAACAGTCATGCTTAACTTAGAGGCAATGTGTAAAGTATTTATGCAGTACACAACCAGTAATACATTGAGAACACAGGACAAGAAAAATACCAAACCAATTAAAAAAAAACAGAGTAAATGGTAATAAATAAAATGACACAAGAATGACAAAAAACAATCAGTAGAAACAGAGATATTCATGTTTAACTTTTATAGTGAAAATAGTGACTAAAAGCACAAAGCGCCACTCATGCATCTGGTTGTGCTAAATCAGATAAAAGTCACAAGTTCAGGTTGACTGCAATGGAGAAAGAGTCAGATACAGGGAAGTTAGTTCTGCTCAAAAGTTACCTTCTAAGTCTGAAGCAAAGAGTTCTGTTTGCAGTGGAGGAGGATGAGAGGAGGAAGCTGAGTGCCCAGACAGTCGTTGCTGTAGCTTAGCGTTGGCGGTCATCGTGGCCTGTCGCTTCTGTAATGGGAAGTTCGGGTCTCGTGTTGCTGGTCGTTGGTGGCGGTCCCTGTTGATATGAAGAGCAGGTCAAACCAGTTTCTCATTGGGGTTGTCACAGATGGCTGAGTCTTGGTGCGCATGGGCCCATTGGTGGTTGCGAAGAAACCAAACTGCAGGATTTCACCTTTTCTTATTGGAGGAGTACACCTGATCCCAGCCAAGGGTACCGCCTTTCTGTATCGAGCAGAAACTTGGAGGACCACAGTGACCACCCCAACAAAGGCCAGACCTTAATCAACACCTCTCTGAGGAAAATCCTCCAATTCCGCTGGCCAAACACCACCAGCAACAGCAACCTATGGCAGCACTTTCCAACTCCCTGTTCATGAAGAAATCATGAAAAGTCGCTGGGGCTGGAAAGGTCACATCCTCTACAGTAAAAGATAAACTCCTAGGCAACTAAACAGTATAATATATAACTCAATATTATTGAGCTCAGTGTAACAGATCAAAACTGCACAGATATATTTCAAATTATTTAATCTTTAATTATCAAATTCATATTAATCATCTTCATTATTTAAAAATAGCAGAAAACAAGACAATATTTATTCAAAACTTAATTTCTTTTCTTAAAAATACAATAAAAACCAAAATGTGGCAGTAGTTAAGTCTTCGACGCGCGTTTCGGCGCAAAATGCGCCTTCGTCAGGAATTGCCACAACTTTATCTGAAAACAATAAAAATGTATACTGAATATCAGCATTTTATATAATAATATTAAAAGCACATTATTACTTTGTAGTTAATGAACATTTACACTGAGATACATTTCCATAATCAAAAAAGTATACTGAATACCAGTATTTCATATAATAATAAAAAGCACATTATTACTTTATAGTTAATAAACATTTTCACTGAAATACATTTTCATAATAATAGTCTATTACAATTTGTTATATATATGTATGCCCTCACATTGGTGGACCATTTCTATTAGAGTTAGAGCGAAAGACATGGTAGGTATAGGGATGAAAATAAGGTGTAAAAAAGATAAAGTTAGAAAAATCCCAATATTGACGTACTCTCGTCTAGATATAGTATCCCTCTAGATATGCTTACATTTAGGTAAATGGTAGATAGCATAGGACTGGATAGGCTAAATGTGACACGTTTCTTGTTTGTGGTGCATTAAAATCTGCAACAATTCATATGACAATATTAAATGTTATTTATCACATTAATTTCAGTGTTCGTTTGTGTGACAAAAACTAGGTAGAGTTGTACCTTTCGAATTCTCAATGTTTCATTCCTCTTCTGATTAAATGTTTCCAGAGTATTTCCTAATACAAAATAACTCAAATTAGTTCTATCTAAACATTAGAGATTATTCATTTCGTTTTAATTCTACTCCTGTTCTTAATCCATTTGTGAACTCCTCATATTCTTAAAATGTACCTGATTTATGTTAGAGTTCCTTCTCGTTTCTTAAAATCTTAATCTGTATGCATCAAATTTATCTGCAAGATATGAGGGCTTTAATTAATTATAATCATCTCACCTTATTAGTTTCTTAAAAATAGACAAAATGATGTTCGATAGGTACCTGGTATAAAATCACGATCAACAGTAAATATAGATAGTCCACATTTAGGCGAACACCCTTTAGCTGAAACGCTGCTTTCACACTTAAATTGGATACGTGGAGTTTGTCTACAAAAATAAGCACTGTAATTAGTTTTATTTTCCCTACCATTCTTGTTATTTAAAGTACGGATAAAATTGTTTTCAGTAGGTTACCTGATATAAAATGATGAACTAAATGCATCAGGGTAATCCGCATGGATGGCGCACACCCATTAATTGAAAGTACAGCTTCTAAAAGAGACGTAAGATAAGGCAAGGCAGCTGCAGTTATTTAGCGATTCCTAACTTCTAGTTTGCAATCTCTCACTCATATTTCTAATTTGCTGGCGGTAGTGTCGATATTGTCTCACCTGTGATAAAATACTAAAGTATTTTATCACAGGTGAGACAATTTGTCAGGTGAACATTTAGTTCATCATTTTATATCAGGTAACCTACTGAAAACAATTTTATCCGTACTTTAAATAACAAGAAGGGTAGGGAAAATAAAACTAATTACAGTGCTTATTTTTGTAGACAAACTCCACGTATCCAATTTAAGGTGTGAAAAGCGGCGTTTCAGCTAATGGGTGTTCGCCTAAATGTGGGCTATCTATATTTACTGTTGATCGTGATTTTATACCAGGTACCTATCGAACATCATTTTGTCTATTTTTTAAGAAACTAATAAGGTGAGATGATTATAATTAATTAAAGCCCTCATATCTTGCAGATAAATTTGATGCATACAGATTAAGATTTTAAGAAACGAGAAGGAACTCTAACGTAAATCAGGTACATTTTAAGAATATGAGGAGTTCACAAATGGATTAAGAACAGGAGTAGAATTAAAACGAAATGAATAATCTCTAATGTTTAGATAGAACTAATTTGAGTAATTTTGTATTAGGAAATACTCTCGGAAACATTTAATCAGAAGAGGAATGAAACATTGAGAATTCGAAAGGTACAACCTCTACCTAGTTTTTATCACACAAACGAACACTGAAATTAATGTGATAAATAACATTTAATATTGTCATATGAATTGTTGCAGATTTTAATGCACCACAAACAAGAAACGTGTCACATTTAGCCTATCCAGTCCTATGCTATCTACCATTTACCTAAATGTAAGCATATCTAGAGGGATACTATATCTAGACGAGAGTACGTCAATATTGGGATTTTTCTAACTTTATCTTTTCTACACCTTATTTTCAACCCTATACCTACCATGCCTTTCGCTCTAACTCTAATAGAAATGGTCCACCAATGTGAGGGCATACATATATATAACAAATTGTAATAGACTATTATTATGAAAATGTATTTCAGTGTAAATGTTTATTAACTATAAAGTAATAATGTGCTTTTTATTATTATATGAAATACTGGTATTCAGTATACTTTTTTGATTATGGAAATGTATCTCAGTGTAAATGTTCATTAACTACAAAGTAATAATGTGCTTTTTAATATTATTATATAAAATGCTGATATTCAGTATACATTTTTATTGTTTTCAGATAAAGTTGTGGCAATTCCTGACGAAGGCGCATTTTGCGCCGAAACGCGCGACGAAGACTTAACTACTGCCACATTTTGGTTTTTATTGTTTTTTTAAGAAAATAAATTATGTTTTGAATAAATATTGTCTTGTTTTCTGCTATTTTTAAATAATGAAGATGATTAATATGAATTTGATAATTAAAGATTAAATAATTTGAAATATATCTGTGCAGTTTTGATCTGTTACACTGAGCTCAATAATATTGAGTTATATATTATACTGTTTAGTTGCCTTGGAGTTTATCTTTTACTGTATATTTACCCTGTCCTAGGAATTGTTTTATCAATTTGTCAGGGGGTCCTTGTTATTCACATCTAGGTCACATCCTCTGCAAGCCTGCAACAATACACCGCCAGACAAGCTCTCACCTGGACCCCTCAAGGGAAAAAGAAAAGAGGAATGACATGTCTTGGGGATCACTCCAACAGAGGCCAGCAGGGCTCAGGCAGGTCTAGTTGCAGGACTTGTTGAAGCAGGTCAGCTGGGCAGTTGCAGGCAGGCCTTTGAAGCTTTATGTGTCCCTGTAGCTCACACAGTAGGTCAGCCAACTGACCCTTGGAATCACTCTGGTTAGCCTGAGATGAAGCCAAGCAGATCCAGTCTTCCTACTCAGACAGCAAGGCAGTCCTTCAAGCAGCACAGTATTCCTCTTGCAGCAGGATAGTCCTTCTTCTTTAATTTCCACAGATCCAGGAGTGTTCTGATGAGTGGTTCTGGAGGTCCAATATTTATACCTGGTGCCAGCCTTTGTGGAGGGGGGTCTCCCTGTCCTACCCCCCACATCTGGTTCTTAAAAGTTCTGCCCCATCCCCTGTCAAGGCTCCAAACTGTCTGGGGGTGACAAAAAGCAGGTTAGGAGTGGTATCATGTTCTTTTGTGTATGCAGGAGGCAAAGCATTTTGAAGGGTACATGGGGCTGTGTACAGTCCCTCCCCAGTCATACTGCCAGGATGGCCCATCCTGTCCACACCTAAGGCCCCTTTGTGATACTGTCTGGAAGCAATACATTATCCTCAACAGTAGAGCTTTTCACAGTCATGTGACCCAGGACACTGGCAGAAGGCATACACAGTTGAGACAAGAAAATGCCAACATTCTGAAGGTGGCATTTTCAGAATTCTAACTTAAAATCTAACTTCAGCATTAAAGAGGATTTTTATTTACAATTCATTTGAGTGTAAACAGCATATCACTATCTGCTTCCAATCCAAAGATAGCACTTAATAAATGTAAGAAGGTAACCTAGTGTTAGTCAATAGGAGAGATGGGCCTTACTCCAGTGAAGAGCGACTTTATGAGTTTTTCACTGCCACAACATGTAAAACTTAAGTACACGTCCTACTTTTTAAAAGCAATGCACCCTGTTCTATGAGCCCTTAGGGCTCACCTTAGGCATGACTTATAAGTATTAAAAGGAAGGCTTAGGCTGGCAAAAAGGTTAATTTTGTCAGGTCAAAGTTTGTGGTTTAAAACTGTACTATAGACTGCAGTGGAATGCCTGAGACACATTTTAAAGGGCTACTTTAGTGAGTGGAGCAATGAGTGCTTCAGGCCCACTAGTAGCATTTAATTTATAGGCCCTGGGTACAGGTTGTACCATTTACAAGGGGCTTACAAGTAAATTAAATGTGCCAATTAGGTGGTCAGTTGCGAGACCAGCAAGCTGGCTTCTGCAAAGTTAGATCCTGCACAGACCAGATTGCAACACTGCGCATCATCATTGAGCAGTCTATGAAATGGAACTCCCCCTTCTATGCCAACTTCATCAACTATGAGAAGGCATTCACCAGCGTGGACAGAGAGAACCTTTGGAAATTCCTCCACCGCTACAGTGTGGCAGATAAACTCGTAAGACTCATCAGGAACTCTTACGAGGGAATGACTTACAAGAAAGTCCATGGAGGACAACTCACAGAAGCCTTCAAAGTGAGGACAGGAGTCTGACAGGATTGTTTGCTCTTGCCTTTTCTCTTCCTGCTGGCCATACACTGGATAATGAAGACATCCACATCAATTAGAAGAAATGGGATCCAGTGGACACCTTGGACGCAGTTCGATGACCTGGACTTTGCAGACAACCTGGCCCTATTCTCCTATACCCATCTGCAGATGCAAAGAGAAGACTGATAATGCGGCAGCCACATCAGCACAATTTGGCCTCAACATCCACAGGGGAAAAAACAAGATCCTGAAGGCTAACACGGCCAGCACAACTACACTCACTCTTGCAGGTGATGCACTGGGAGAGGTTGAGGCTTTCACTTACCTGGGCAGTGTCATAGACAAGTAGGGCGGCACAGATGCTGACGTCAAGGAAAGAATTGTCAAAGCAAGGGCTGCCTTCATTCAGCTAAAGAAGAACCTAACGCTGTAAACCAAGATCAGGCTTTTTAACACCAAGACAAAATCAGCCCTTCTGTATGGAGCAGAAACTTGGAGGACAACAGTGACCACCCCCAACAAAGGCCGGACTTTCATCAACACCTCTCTGAGGAAAATCCTCCAATTCCGCTGGCCAAACACCACCAGCAACAGCGACCTATGGCAGCACATTCCAACTCCCTGTTCATGAAGAAATCATGAAAAGTCGCTGGGGCTGGATAGGTCACATCCTCCGCAAGCCTGCATCAATACAC
This sequence comes from Calotriton arnoldi, assembly GCA_963921515.1. NCBI lineage: Eukaryota > Metazoa > Chordata > Amphibia > Caudata > Salamandridae > Calotriton > Calotriton arnoldi. Next base: position 475,304 of record CAWUFW010008060.1, read on the forward strand.
CACCAGACAAGCTCTCACCTGGAACCCTCAAGGGGAAAAGAAAATAGGACTACCAAGAACCACCTGGCTTCAAGGCCTTGAGGCTGACTGCAAAGAGATGGGATACACCTGAAGTCAGATTGAAAAATTACCAGCAAGTGTGTTTTTCACCTACTTTAGCTCAACAACACTGGCGGGAATCACCATCCATTTCCTGCTCAGCAAGAAGTTGGAGATGGGTTTAAATGAGCTCAGATCTGAACTTATTGTTCGTGATAGTTCTAATTTTGAATGGTCTTAATTTCTGTAATATCAAATGGTAGTGGTTTCCTGGGAGTGGGATTGTTTTTTGCCAGTGGGAATTATTGTTCCGTCCTGGAAAGGGTGGTATTTTTCAACACAAAACTTGCCCCAATTACAACCAAAGATACGATTGACACTCTTTCTGAAACGAGAACCAGTACAACTCCATCTTCTGTACTTTTTAGAGTACTGTAAATCAATCAAATGGTACGTGTTTTACCATAAATGTGGAACAAATAAAACCCTTAAAGAAACAATAGTATAAAAAGAGTTCTCAACCATTAAATCAAGGTTTTTGAGCAAACCACATCTTTAACAGTGATATTTTTCTTAAGGTGCCATGAGCATTTCTTTTGTAAATAAATGTATTATATCTTTCGAAAGACTCATCAGAGAAGTAGGTTGGTGATATCAAGTTGCCACATGTGTTTAGTTCTGTTCTTCTCTTTGAATTACAGTACTCAGCTTGTAGTTGTGCTTGTACCATTTTCATTTTAGGACATCAACTATCACTTAGATTTAGGACTGTCAGTGGTCTCCACTCGTTGTCATTTGTCTATGCAGAGCTGCTCCTCAATGACATTGTTTTTGCAGGAACATAAAAAGCCAGATTTACGAGCACAGCGTGAACTCTCAAGGAAAGATAAGGTGCGTCGTTTTAAAACACAGTGGCAGAATAAAGGTGCACACCGTTTGTTACGTGTGATTTTCAGAGCACTAAAAAAGGAAAATGAATTTAAAATTAGGGCAGGAAGATGAACAGTACCTAACATTAACATGTTATATGTTTACATTATAAAGAAATATCTGTACATTTCAGCGCGTATTTCAAAAGAGTGAATGAGGCCTTTGGCGGTTTAGAAGATATGCTATTGTGCATGTTTTTTGCTAGCTGAGCTCTGTTTTGCTCAGTGGCGTAAGTCAGCCATGGCTCCTCCACTAAGGCGGAGGAGCGTCGCCCCACAGGTAAAATAAAATGATAATAACACCATGTTATTATCATTTTATTTTTCAGAAGGCTCTGAAGGTGCGGGGCTGCCCACAGAGCAGGGGGAGGAGTGGTGAGCACTTTCTAAGTGCGCATGATGGTTTGGCCGGCCGTCTTGGCTCACTTTGCATGTTCTCCACCATCTGTATTGCACAGCCTAGGTGGAGAACATGCACAGGCTCCCACTGCCTGTCTGAGTGATGAACCACAGCACTGAGACCAATCACGATGCTGCTGTCATATTGGTGACAGCAGCGTCGTGATTGGCTAGGGGAGTCTGCTTCCTGCGTCGAACAAAGAAGATGGAGGAGAAGTGGCAGGTAAGTGAAATTTACTTTTTTTCTTAACATCCCCCCTGCATCCCCCTCCGCCCCACCACTACAGCCCCATAGCAGCTGCTACTGGGCATAATGCAAAATGATGGGGGCCTCCCTGCAGAAAGTGTTTAGAGGCCCTGGCCTGCCATATCTTAAAGATATACATTGGCCTTTGGCAGATTGGGACCCCTAAAGGGTTTGGGGCCCCCTGAAGGGTTGGGGTACCCCCTCAAACACATAGCAGGAGCTGCAGGGTCCTGACTTTGGGGGATACTTAAGATTTGGCAGGGAGGCCACCAAAACCTTGGGGCGTCGTAGGCACCACCTCTGCCACTACAGCGGCATTGTTTCTGATGCAGCGAGCCATTTCCCCTAAAACTACAATGCTGACCGGACCCCACGTTATGACGTTCTAATCCGCATTATTTTTTTGTTTTTCAGAGACGATCTCTTAAATGGGTGTTTGCTTCTGAAAAACGAAAAAGAAATGTATACACAGGGCAACCTTGTACTGTTACATGGATATGTAAACACACTCGATAGAGCTCTTGAAGGTAATAATTCAACATTGACTGCTATCACTAGGGATAAAATATGTAGACTATACAGGGGCCAGTAGATACATGTATCAATCATTTGGGATCAATTGTCTAGACTGAACGGAAAGGGAATCAACGACATACCTCTTAAACCACGTGCCCTGAGGGTGAGGGGGTCTTGCCCATGCTTACCCGTCTTGTGGTTCTCAATTTAAGGTCTTTCAGGAGGTTGAATCACCTTGTTAGGGCTCCAGCTCGGGATCTGTGGATCAGCACTTTGGGAAAGGAATGTGCAACACACTGGACTATCATTAGTATATACTAACAGATGCTTCCAAAGCTGGGAGAAGAGTGCAGCACGAGAGTGCCCATGTATTTAAAAAACTATTTTGTTGAATACACTGTCGCATTTGGGCCTATATATAGTCAGTGCTATAAACTTGGAGATTTAAATACCCTGCTGAAAGATCAAATAATGTCATATTTGAGCCCACCCATAAAATATGGAGCCTCCCAGCGAAATTGAGCATCTCTTCCACCAAGCTGCTGTAAAAAGGTTGAGATATGCAAGAGAGACCTTGCACAAACATGGATGCCCACAGAAATATAGTATTCTACAATTAGTTACTATTTAAAACAATCATGATATGTTCGGACACATTTTATATAGCTGTGAGGACAGCAAGCCATCAACCCATGACCCATGTGATAATTATTAAAGAAGTTTAAGTGATATATGTATACACAAATGAGGCTTTAAATAATATAAAAGCCCTAGAGATCTAAGACAGTCACAAAATGTACAGTATGCTACTGCTGAAATATGATCATTTGGCGCAGTCTGAACATAACTGTGTCGCCATTTCGGTTCCTCAATGCTATGTGGGCATGGGACCAGCATATAGATTTTGAATGGCACTGAGGACAGGAGCTGAAAAATAACAGTGTGTTGCAAAGTAAAATTCTGTTGAAGGATCCCTTTCTTTTGGTAATGAAGCCGGTCGCTTTAAATTGGTACTGTCTGACAAATAGTTTAATTGCAAATTAGAAACACTCAAGGACATTGCAAACAGAAGTTAGGAATGCTGTTAAACTTTTCACAATTTATTTCAAGCCAAGCCAGCCATGTGTACCTTATCTTGCTTTGTTCTTTTCAGATCTTGCCTACAGACAACTTTAGCTGTCGCTTGTCGAAGTCCTATTATTTACAATACAACAAAATAATATGTAGAGTAGGTTTCACTTTCTCATGATAAGATGGCTTCCAGGTCATTGCCTGTTCCTTATTCAATGGCATCCTCCGTATTCTTGTGTTTGTTCCACCCCTGGATCATTTCTTCTTCACCATGTTTCGGACTGGATGAGTTGTATTCTTCCACTGCTGACATAATGGAACTAATTGTTTATTTGTGTGTCAGCACTCCAATAGAGTGCATGTCTTTCCCTGCAGTTTTCCTCATCAGCTTATTCCGTCTCACATACCCACCTGCACTCTCTCTACAGGCTTCACCCCAAATTTCATCCATTCCTCCCCCACCCTCTCCTTCTCATACAGCGGTATGCTTGAAAAAACATTCTAAGATGGCCACCAATACATGTACATCCATCATGCTGCAGTAGTTGCCATCTTGAAATGATTTTCTCATAGTGAAAAAACAGTCCTAGATGGACACTAATGTGTCATGATGCACCAGTGGCAATCTTGGAATGATTTCTCTCATTAAGAAGAAACATTTCAAAATGGCTGCTTCTACAAGAACGTGTTGTGGCCTACTGGTGGCCTTTTTGGACTTTCTTTTCTTAAAGTCAATAGGAACAAGCAGTGGCAAAGTCATAAACTTGGACTAAACTTTTGAAGGCTAAACATATTGTCTTTGCAAATGTTTCTTTTACATTCCAGTATATGTAGGTCTCCACCATCAGTAGCTAAACAACCTGCAAGTACCAGAGGACAAAGAACAAACCACAACTCTATGTGCTTCAGACACACAATACAATAATTTTAAACTTCCTTGATCTCACTCTGCACCCTTTTACTCCATTTCAATCTGCATTTTGTATTTTACATTACACTTTGCCACCTATCAATTATCACCATGTGCCTCTAGATAAATTATGCCGTGCCTGGTGCTGTACACTATTTTGTACCCTCTGCAGCATATTGGCACTTTGAATATCGCCTCAGTGTCTTGCCATAGACCCCGCTGTGATCACTCAGGGCTGCCTGATGCCTTTCCCCCGATGATCTTCTGATGCACATTACACACTTTTTCCTAAGTTTCACACCTATTGCTCTCCTGTGATCCTACAAGCAGAACTCTTCAAAAGCACTACACTCAATGCTTTCAAGGGACTGAACACTTGAGGGGCCTTACCCTATGTTCCACTGGTGCGAATATTCTTGTACACTTCAGTGAACACCACTATTATCTACTCTGTGACACGTGATTTGCTTGTCTGCTGCTCATTATCTTTTATCTCCTACTGCATATAACCCTATGCTTGCCACTTGCACATAATGCTGTACATCCTTAATGACCACCACTCTCTGCCCCTGCTTTGTGGGACTGTTGGTGAGTGTTCATGTGTATCTAAATGCTCATTGTATACGCTCGTGGATGTTTGTTTTTGATGTGCATGGGTGTCACTAGGTGCATTTATACTATTTCTAAATTTGTACTCACACGTGATGTTGTCCAGCCCAAAGGGCGTTGTAGGTGCCAAGCAAGTTTAGGGTCCTCATTATGAGTTTTGTGGTACGGGATTGGCAGTGGGTAGTGGGACCACCCCGCTCCTGCACCGCCAAACCTGTGGTTGAACCGCCCGCCAGAGTAGGAGTTTTCTCCTGTCTAGCGGGTGGTTCTTTGGCATTACTACAGCGGTACCTATGAAATAGGCACCGCAATGGGAACGTCAAAATCAGTACCAGCACGGCATGGACTGCTGCAGCCCATGCCATGCAGGTACTGGGGTGCATGCACACAGGGGGTGCAACATGCGCCCTCTGCATGCACTCCATAGCCCTGAGGCACAATGGGGCCCAGGAGGGTCCCCTTTGTTTCCTCTCTGCCATGGTTTTCATGGCAGCCTCACCGCCATATAAACCGTGGCGGATAGAAAACTTTTAATATGCTTGGCGGGACTGTGGCTGTCGCGCCAAGCATATTGCGGCCTCAAAACCGCAGCAACACCGCCAGGGATCTCCGATCCCTGGTGGTTGCGGCGGTCCCAGGGCGGCTCGACTGCCCTGATCGTGATAAGGCAGTTGTAAGACTGCCCCCGCAGCATCCCTCTAGTCTGGCGGTCCGTGGACCTCCAGACTTGTAATGAGGCCCTTAGACTCACTCTTAAAAGAAAGTCAACTGGGCTGCCTTCCTCTATATTCGTCTTCAGCGGATGCCCTTATATAATGCTAATTTAGTTTTAGACTAACTGCCTTTCCAAACTTAGGGGCCGATGACGATGTCGGTTGGAAAGCATTCCGACTGAATCGGTCTCGGAATGGTCTCCGACCTAATTGGATTCGGGGAGTCCGACCGACCGATTACGGTGGTTCTGAACACCGTCCAGTCGGACTCCCATTGACTTCAATGGGAGCCTGTGTTCTGACCGAATACACAGGCTCCCATTGAAGAAAGGGGTGGGTGTGGCAAATCGTGCACCCTGTGGCGGGCACCCGTGGTGCCTGCCACACTGTGAATGGTTGTAAAGAGGGGTCCCATGAGTACCCCCAAGGGCCCCATTTGGAAGGCTCCGGGTGAAGGGGGCCCGCTATGGGCCCCCAAAGTCAGATTCCGACAGCTGATCCGTGTCGGAACAACCGATTCGCAAAGGCTGTCCGAATCCGACATCGTAATACGTCGGTCGGAAACGCAGTCCGTAGACCTGTACAAGTCGGCTCCGAATGACTCGGTTACTCCGAATGCCGTTTGGAATCGAGTCGGAAAGTCCGAGCACTTTCGGACTATCGTAATCGGTCGGTCGGAAGGCTTTCCGAATCGGTCGGAAAGACAGGTTCTGAATCGGATTCGGACGACCTGAATGCCATTCGGAGCCTTTCCGACCGACATCATAACCGACCCCTTAGTCTGCTAACGTACAAGCAGGACTGTGGTGTGTAGGATTATGTCAAGCATCCAACATCTAGTGCCTAAAAGGTGTTTGGACAAAATATCAAATAAAAAACTATCATGGTACAAAAATATTGTGTCAAGAATATCGGGATGTAAAAATTTCATGGACAGGAAGATTGAAGGTAAGAATATCGTTGTAAGGGCCCGATTTCGATATCAGATGGACTGGTGTCCGTCCGACATCGGTTTGGAACTGGAACCGAACGACCACCTGTCTTCGGTTCCAGTCCAGGAAGTAGGATGCGACCGAACCCGGTTCGGTCGCAATCCTGTAATTTACAATGGGAGCATGCATTCTGAATGGATTGCATGCTCTCATTGTAAAGAGCAGGGGTGCAGTTCATCCCTGCACCCCGTGGCAGGCACCTCACTGTGCCTGCCACCGGGTGCAGGGATCAACAGTGGGGCACCATAGGTGCCTCTAGGCTGCCATTTGACGGCCTGGCACCCATGGGGGCCCCCAAAGACAGATTCCCAATGCCTTTCTGTGTCGGAAAGGCGGGCACAGAAAGGCATTGGGAAGCTGCCATCGTAATCCCTCGGCCGGAAAGAGCCAGCTGAGGGATTACTGCAGGCTTTCCGAATGGTGGATGGGCTCTCCGAGCCCGTCGGAGGCCATCCGGAAAACCAATTTGGATTCCCTTCTGACCGACCCCATCAAAATGGATCGGTTGGAAAGGAATCCGAACGGGCAATTCCGATGCGGTCAGAACGGCTCCGACAATCGGGCCCTAAGGGTTGTTTTTAATATCATTGTAAGAAAAAATAACTATTTAGAAAATATTGTTGTATATAATATTTGTAAGTTTTATTTTCTGTGTATTTTATTGTAGTTTATTCGATTTTATGTATTTTATAATTTTGAAATGTTTAAAATTGGAATTCTTTTGTCTTATTAATGTGTAAAAATAATGTATATATAATTTTTTTAGTAGCAGGATTTTGGGTTTTTAGGGGATAAGGGTGGGGAGATTTTTAAAAGTAAATATTTTAATTTAAAGTTATGTTATTTTTTTAATGATATGCAAATTCATATTGTAAAATAATACATTTTTAAATTTTTTTAGTCTTTTAAATAAATATTTCACAATTATTTATAATGTATTGATAAATGACATTCATTTAATGTATTTTGTTGCAAATATTAAAATAATTATTTCAATTATAGAAATTTTGGGAAAAGGTCAAAGTTATTAAATTTAAATGTAATAATCTAAATTATGTTTACATATTTTTAATGTAATACATTTCCTTTTTAAGTTTTGATTGGGAATTTTTATATATATTTTTTGTTTTTTATAATGTTGAAAATTATGTCATTGTTACTAAATTGTTTTGAACTTTCTTTTTTTAAATTTATTTTAATATATTCAAAATTATGTATAATTACATTATGAAAATAGAATAAATATGTATTATTTATGATGTATTAATTAGGATTTGTTTGTATATTTATATGTTATAAGTTTTTTAAAAAAATCATAAAAAAGTAATAATGACATTTTTATTATTTATATTATTGGAATAAGTTATGTTGTTGGGAGTATATAGTCTAATATTTATTATTTTAAATATATCATTAGTTATATTTATTATATAATTAGAGATTATTTTTATACGTTTTTAATATAGTCAATTTTGTTTAAAATGTGGATTATGTATTTATATTTTATGGTATGTTTCCAATTTTAGGAATATAAATAAATAATATTAAAATATATTCCTTTTAAATAGAGATTAACATATTTTATGTGTTAATGTTTCATATTAAATATATAGGTTTTTAGTTTTGGTTATTGTGTCTTCAAGTATGTTTTATTTGATTGTTGGACTTGGCCCTTTTTGCAGGGTCATCCCTGAACTTTTGCATTCCTCCTAGCCTTTTTTCTGACATGGTGTTGGTGGTTTTAGGACTCTGGGCACTTTAGCACTGCTGTCCAGTGTAAAGTGCGTGTGCTCTCTGTGGTAAACATGGTAAGATTGGTCTACACCTGTTTGGCATATTTAATTTACCTGTCAGTCCCTTGTAAAGTGGTATCTCAGATACCCAGGGCCAGTAAATTAAATGCTACTGGTGGGCTTGCAGCGCTGATTGCGCCACCCACCAAAGTAGCCTTTCAAACCTGTCTTAGGCCTCTGCCATTGCAGGGCCTGTGCGCGCAGTGTAACTGCCGCTGTGGCGTGGCACCTAAAGTGTGTGCCATGTCTGTGACCCCCCTTTTACTGCATGTCAGTCACCCCTAAGGTAGGCCCTAGCTAGCCCTATGGGCAGGGTGCATTGTAGGTAAAAGGTAGGACATGTACCTTAAGTGCGTGACATGTTCTGGTAGTGACAAACAGCCATTTTGGTTTCTCACTGCTGTGAGGCTGCCCTCTCATAGGATTGCATTGGGGATTCCCTGATAAGTGTTTCAGTGGTAATTCCTGATATGAGAGGAGCAGCGTGGTCAAGTTTGGTATGTTTGGAATAGTGATAATAAATGCTACTCAATGGTGGCGCAGATTTATTATCACTATTTTAGAAATGCCACTTCTAGAAGTTGGCATTTCTGTGTGCTATGTGTCTGCCTGCCTGATGTGTATTGCATGTCTGACTTTGGAGTGACAGGGGCTGGTGAGGTGTGTGTGGCTCCAGGGAGGGCAGGGTGAGTCAGCGCTAGGCTGAATAGGGGATCTGCATTTGGAGTAGTGGAAGGAGTAGTCCCCTGACCCTGAATAGGTCTGTGCCTGCCTGGGTGAATGCTGGCTCTGCCCCCCTGTGGTGTGTCTGATCACCAAGCCCCCACCTGACAAAGGGGAAGAGGAGCCTTGTCAACAAAGTGCTCCAAAACCCCCCAGAACCAGTTCAGGCTGGTCCCCCAAGCCCTGTGCCAGGGCAGACAAAGCAAATGGTGTATAAATATTGGGGCTGTGACCCCATGAAAATGTTGTGCTTTTTGTGCTTCCTTCTGCTTCGGGGGACTTGCTGCTGCTGGGCTCCAGGAGGTACCGCCACGAGGGAATGCCTCCCTGCTGGAGGGCCCTGTGAGCTGGCCTGCCTGGGCCCAGCCTTGTGCCCCTGAAACTTTGCTCTTTGGAGCTGTGGCCCCTAGCGCCTTGTGGAGCGCTGTATCTTTCTCTCCCAGGACGAGGAGAGTGTTGGGGCCTTGCAGCGCTGTGCTGCGATCGATTTCGAGGGAATCCCGATGTGGGGATTCCCCCACATTGGGTGGGAAGCGGGAGCCCACCCCGCTGTTCTATGCCTCTTTAAGCGGGAGCCCACCCCGCATTTATACTTATCTAATACCGCGTTTGTGCTCCCTTTTAGCGGGAGCCCACCCCGCATTGGTGTTTAATTTACGGCGGGAGCCTACTCCGCACTTTTGCCACAAGAGAGGAGCGCCGCAAGAACCGGAAGACAGGCCGCTGCCTGGTTGTGGGCGGGGCCGAGGAGCTCCGACGTACCCTACCACGACGCGGGAGAGACGGAGCCTCGTGACTGCTCTTCCTGCCTCCCGCGGAAGTGAAAAGGTGAAGCCTGTTTGGGAAGCGGGACCTCCCCGTGTGGAGAAGGGGAAGCCCCGCGTGCGCCTGCGGCTGTGAAGAGGACAGGGACCGACGGAGACTCCGCTCCGTGTTGAGGTATCCACCCATGTGCCTGCCAGTGGTGGCGGAGCCCCGCGGGCTCACCAGATACCAGGTAGAGGGGACCGGAGCCTCGCGGGCCCCCCCTGCCAGAGTCCTGCTGCATCCAGCGAGGAATCGAAGGCCCCGGTGAGTGGGGCTGCGCTGAAGCCTTTCTCTTCTTTTTATTGTTGGTGCCGATCAAGGGCACCAGGAGCGAGCCCCGGTGAGTGGGGGCCGAGAGCGGAGCCGTGTTGGTGCTCCCTAGGCACAGTGAGTGCCAGTGCTTGATTGCTTTTCCTCAGCTGTACCGCCGTTGCGGACAGCTGCAACGTGGGGCAAGTTTTGTGTGCAGAGTCCCAGAGTGGGGCTTCCCAGGCACAGTGGTGCCATTGCCCATTTCTCAACTGCACCGCGAGAGCACGGGCAGCTGCAACACGGGGGCATGTTCTTTTTGGTAATAAGAAAGGAGTGAGTTACTCTCCCCCGCCCCCAGCGCATTGCGCACCTTGGCTTTACTGCTTGGGCAGCCAGAGGGCTACTTGAGAGGCCCTATCTTTACGCCCTGACATTCTGGACAGAGGGCAATTTGAGCCCCAGTGAAAGGCTAGTTGTCCTGTAGTCATTTTTGATGGTGATACCTAATATGATTGTTGCAAACTGTGTTTTATGCTAATGTTATGGTTGGGATGTTTATGCATAATGTGTTTATGCCTACTGTGATTGCCTATGGTATTTATGCATAATGTGTTTATGCTTATGAGGTTCATGCATAATGTGTTTATGCTGAGGATTATGCCCAAATACAAATGTGATAATGCTGAGGTCATTATTGTACCAGTAGTTACTGGTTGTGTTTTACATTTGCTACTTGTGCTTTGTGATGATTCTGACAGTGGCCCGGTTGGCCCTGTCACATGTATATAATCCCCTGTGAATATTGCCTAGTGCCAGTTGGCACAGTGTATATTGTGTGATTATGATTCTAATGTGTTTTGGATAATACAAAGGCTATTTTTGATATAATCTTGTGTGAAGTTTCTTTTGTGGTGCGCCTAGTGTGTTGCTGCTGTGTGTGTGTTGCGCAAATGCTTTACACATTGCCTCTTCAGTGTGTAACTCCCTTGCCCTGACTAGAGTGGTGGTTTCTGCCTGGCTTAGGCGCATGCCCTAGCCAACCAGAAATCCCATTTCTAACATTGATACATTAAAAAAAGTATGGGTGAGTATGGTGCATTGATCGTGTTTATAAACTTTTGAGTGTCCAACGCCTTCCCTAAAATGGTTTTGATGGGAGTGCGAATAGTAAGTGTCACCCCTTTAGTGTCCAACTCCTTCCGCAATATAGTTTAGATTGGAGTTGGAATAGTGAATATTGCCTCTTTTAGCGTCCAACACCTTCCCCAAAATAGTTTAGTTTGGAGTTGAAATAGTATATGTTGCCCCTTTCGTGTCCAACACTTTCCCCAAATTGGTTTAGATTGGAGTGGCAATAGTAAATGTCACCACTTTAGTGTCCAACACCTCTCCCAAATTGGTTTAGATTGGAGTGGGAATAGTAAATGTCTCCCCTTTAGTGTCCAACACCTTACTCAAAATGGTCTAGATTGGAGTGGGAATAGTAAATGTCACCCCTTTAGTATCCAACACTTTCTCCAAAATGGTTTACTTTGGAGTGGGAATATTTAATAATTTAACAATTTAATTGTTAAATTCCTTTGTTAAACTGTATTTCTATGCAATAAGAGTAGTTTATGTCATTTAATAAGTATTATTGATGTTTAGAAATATAATTAACATAGTAGCTCGTTGAATATTTGCAATAAATAACAGTATTATTTACATATTTTCATAGAAAAAAGATATGTAACACATTTTTCAATTTTTCTTAATTTTTTCAAAGTTTATTATGGGCCTTATTAAGAGTCAAACGGTCCTGGGACTGCCGTACTTGCAGGCATGGGCCGACCACCACCACCCATCTGCCCTATTATGAGTGTGGTGATAGGACCGCCACAATAGCGCCGCCTCCGCCTGGATCAAGGATCCCGCTGCAGTGGCGGTGTTCAAAGGGCCTAAATATGCTGGCGGTGCCGATGCCGGCACCGCTGAGCATATTACGACCTGCATTTTCACCACCCATTTCATGGCGAGGACCCCAGCATGAAAAGGTTGGCGGAAATCCAGGTATTAGGGCCCCCGGCCAATTCTGGCCATGAGGGTACGTGTGGGGAGACACATGTTGTGTCCCCCTGAAATTGCACCTTCGTTCCTCCATGGTATGGCATGCACGACATGGTTCATGCTACACCGCGCAGGAACGTGATGCAGGCTGTATCACGGCTGCGGTATGCCTGCTAGGCTTTCCTATGAGCCTAACGTACTGCTGCCATGAGACTGCCGCAGCACTGCACGCGCGCCCTGGATTAAACTTGTAGTCCAGTGGACGGGTGCACCACTTGCTTGGCGGTCTTCCTGGGACCGCGGTGGTCCCAACTGAAGACCGTCAAACTCGTAATAAGGACCTTATTGTACTTTTTTTTACATTTTTCAACATATATATTGAAAAACATTTATATATTGATAAATATTTATTTTTATTTTTAAATAAACAATGTTAATCATGTTTAAATAGTGTTGTATGTCGTACAAATTTCAGGTTTTTTTCTATTGTTTAACATTTTAAACATTAATTCATGTTTCATATGCATATTCTTAATATAATTTTGAAATACGTTTTCTCAGTAGATATTAAATGATTGCATATTTTGTATACTATATTTAAATTATAAGTTACAATTTTTACATATTTTAACTACATTTTTAAAAACATTTTTACTTGTTTAATAATTTTTAATCTATATTCCATTAATTTATATGGCGAGATAGTCTCTTTTTAGTTTCATATAGCGTCCATTCTTTTTTTACTGCTACCTTGTATTTTGCAGGATTTGTCTCATTTTTCGTCTAATTTCCAAGATCCACGTCACGGGCAGTCCTTTTTAAAGGTTTTCTCTAAGGTTTTGAGGGTAGTGGGATATAGGAGGGAGTTCTAGAGGTTAGTTATAATGTTGTTTGTGGCTTTTAGTACATTTAGGGTCTCATTACGATGTCGATCGGAGTTGCCTCCGACTGGCACCGTCGTGGTCTCTGGAACGACCGACCTCCGGTCGGCGGTCCCAACACCGCAATTACAATGCACCTCATATGGTGCGGTTGCATACTCCCATTTGTCTATGGGAGCTTGTGCTGCGGCCGTAAACCAGCACCTCAAGGGGCCTGCCACACTGTGCAGGGATTAACAGGGGGCACCATAGGTGCCCCCTTGGCACCCAACCGGAGGCCGCAGGGTGAAGGGGGCCCTGCTAGGGGCCCCCAGTGTCGCTTTCTGACAGGCTTTCCATTTCAGAAAGCCCGACATGGAAAGCCTGTTGGAAATTGACATCGTAATCCCTACGGCACAAACGCTGTCCATTGGGATTACGGGCCAGTCTGCGACTGGCTGACAGGCTCCTTGAGCCTGTTGGAATGACCGACCGGTTTGAATTCCAACTGCTGTATTCATAATAAACCGCGGATGTCGATCGGAAAGCCTCTGACCTGTGGTCGGAGGCTTTCCGACCGTCATCCAAATCGGCCCCTCTGTTGTAGTAATTGTGGTGATTTTGACACTTTTGGGTGGTGGTTGTGTTCCCTTATATTAATTACAACATCATCTTTTGTAGTGCCCCTCCTATAGCATGCGTGAGAGTAATATTTAGACCATTTCCAATTCACGGTTTCCATCGTGTACCTCCTTGATTGTAGGTGTAGCCCAATGGCTTAATAATTGCTTTCCTTTCTGTGATGTTATATATCTTGCTCTTTCTGTCATTATGTCTGAAGAGAGTGTAATTGTATAAATAATTAACATTTTTCAATGTTTATACATTTCTGATTTACATATAAAATTACAACTAGTTTCTTATTTATACTTACATGTATGTTTTTCTTAGATGTCTCGCACTTGTTTGCAGCTTTCCCGTTGGGGGTGTTGTAATGTGGAGCAGGTGCTTTCTTTTTTGTTGGTAGAAAAAAGGACGTCAGTTTTATTTGAAATGTTTTTTGTAGTTTGTAGAGGTTGAGGTAGTTAGCTTTTATTTTTTTGGGCTTTAGGGTGAGTTTCTGTTTTATAATCATTTACATATACTTACTTTTTAGGGCCCGATTCCGATCTCGCTCGGAAAGCCCTCCGTACGACTCGGATCCGGAGGGCTTTCCGAGCGAGACGTGCTCCGGGAGTCCGAACGCGCGAGTACGATGCAGCCGTATGCTTACGGGCTCCCATAGCAGAAAAGGGGTGGGTGGGGAAAGCGTACACTCTATGGCGGGCACCCCATGGTGCCCGCCACACTGTGCATGCCTGGATCGGGGGACCCATGGGCACCCCCGTGATAGATTTGGAGGGCCCCGGGTGAAGGGGGCCTGGTACAGCCCCCCGAGTACGCTTCCGACAGCCGTTTCATCTTGCTGAGACCGAGGCGAAGCGGCTGTCCGAATCGTGCATCATACTCACTCGGTCGGAAATCGGTTCCATTGCGCGGCACGATTCGTCTACAAACGAGACGTATGGAGCGGTTCGGGTCCGGAAACGATTCGGTCAGCGCTTACGTTATCTTTGCATCGTACTTGGTCGTTCGGACTTGTGTGAGATTCGGTCGTGAACAAGGGCTACGAATCGGATCCGGTAAAGCCAAATCCGATTCGGAGGCCTTCCGAGCGAGATCGGAATCGGGCCCTTAATGTCTTTTTTTTCTGGTTTGTGGTCGGTGTTGTTTTTAGGTTGCTTACCAATTTCTAGATGTTGTAGCATTTTCCTTTAGAGATAGAAGTTTGTTAGACCTGACAGCTTTAGGGTGGTCTTCAACAGCAGTTGTAGTTACAGGAATTACTTGATATGGCCCAGTCAGTCACACAATAGCAGTATTCGGTGTGCCTGAATGGGCCATCTGCTCACAAGATGGGGGGCGGAGCTGAGCACATCCCCGCTTGCAAATGAATAGGCTATGCTCTATCTTCACACAAAGGGCTTGTCACCTCCACATTGTCTCTGCAGCCAGCTTGGAATGAGGGCAGGGGAGTCAGGAAATTCCAAGCACTCCAAAGAGAAACCTCTAGAAACTTCTCCCAACTTCAAAGAAGGCACCAGGTATAAAAATAGGGCCCTCAGACCCACTCTTCAGTTCATTTTCTGGACCTGCGTAAGGACTCTCAGAGGACTGCCTACTGCTGTGGCCTACTGTGTAGTCCACAAGACTGCTTTGATGCACCTGGAAAGACTACTTTGCTGCCTGGAGCCTGTCTTGAACCCGTAGTAATGGTACGCAGACTAATGTCCGCGTACTAATGGGTGCTTACCCTATCAGGCACACTTTGACAAGTGCTATGCTGTGACAATGAGGACGACAATGGATACAGCTCAGTCATACTTCGGAAGTGCAGTGGTTCCCCAGAGGAGTTCAGTGACCAGCTTCCAAGCTACAGCAATGCTGGTCACACTGGTGTTAGTCTATGGTGGCTTGACCACACCACCAGGGTCAAACACTGTTGTTCCTCTTGCAGGGTCAGCTTACTCATTTTCCACACTCAGGTAGGCCTCCTCAAGGTTCTAGAATAAAACAGTTAGTTCCTTCTTCAAATCAGAATGCAGGTACCCTCCCCTCTGGAAAGGTGGTTACCAGGCAGGCCCCAGTTCTGGTTGCACAATCATCCTCTGGGTATTTTGTGGAGCACTCCTTCCTTGGTCAGAGAGAAGTTAGAACTGGAACAAGCAGGTGAGCTGGTCCCACTCTTATACAGGGATGACAGGCAGGGGATGTAGAGTATCTGTCTGCCTCTTCAGAACTGTTTTGGGTCAGTTCTCTTTTCATGTGTCCTTCTCCAGTTGTCCTCCAGACTTTTGTCGTAAGTGATGCCCTTCACAGCAGAGTTGTCTCCAGGCTGCAGTACCCACAACAGAGACACAAAGAGATATGAGCAGTCTTCACTTGACTATTAATAGCCACTCCTGACAGTGATCAGGAAGAGGGACAAACACTGACCCCTTCCTAAAGACCCTTCCCATCCTGACATAAGGAACTGTAGTCCGACCCTCCACTCCTGACTTCCACCAAACTGCAGTTTCAGGAAGACTAATCAGCAGTCCTCTATATCAGAAAGTACCTAATCAAATCTCAAATTGGGAACTTGTCCTCTCTTCCCCACCTTAGCATCTGGATTCCCTCCTTCTAGTCTCAGGGATGTCCGCAATACACTGCTACTGTGTTGGAAAGCAACCTCAACCACAGCCTTTGTCACTCTATTTCACTTATGACACTCATGCAGTGTGTAACATGCACCATACACAGCACACACTCATCCACGTGTCGGGGATCTTGGTGTTAGGATTCTGGGTTCACCTTTAGCAGCAGGTATTTATTTGAGGGAGCCAGGAGACTCCTGTTCTTGGGACACAGGTAAGAAGGCCTAGACACACAAGCATCACTTCAAAACACAGTTTGTTGCCACCACTGTGCTACAAATATGAACATGTGACAGGGACAGTAGTCCCCTGTCACTAACAAGGGATTACTTGGTGCCCCTCTCCAGGTCCAGGTCAGGCCTAGGATCAGTCGCAGGCCAAGGACAGGCCTAGGCATTCACGCACAGGCTTGATGAGCGTGAGGCTGGGGTCAAATACCCAGATACTTGCAATTCGGCACATAGGACTGGGGACACGACTGTACACCATGCAGGGGACCAGGACCGGCCTGGGAACGCAAACGGGCCCTAGCAATTGAGTCGCAGCAGCCGCGAGGGGGGGGCATGTGGAAAACACTGCAGCTGCTTTTGTTACAGGGGCTGATATTACAGCTATGCTGCAAAACCGGCCCCCGGTAACAAAAAACAGCCCCCAGGGGTTCAAACCAGCACCCACCCTGGTGGCCCACCGGGGAAACGCCTGGTGCCCGGTACGGTCAGTCCGGCCCTGCAGGGGACTTTCTCAACACAACAGATTCCATTCCGGACAACTCAAAATTTGCATGTCACAACATATTATTGTACAGTCATAATTACTTTTTCAATAGATTGAATGTATTTGTTTGTCCTCCCCTTGTTTGGGAAGTGATCCAGTGAACCTACGAATGGAAATTCATTCAATTTCTTTTTATTTTGAGTACTCATTTATTTATGACAATAATTCCACTATTTAATTTGTTTGTCTCTTAATTTCCTGGTGTTATAGTTAGTCATAATATAACACATTCACTTGTTAATGTCCTGAAGATCCATGGATTTTCCTCTTGTAGATGGATGTGTCTCACAAGGAACATCTTTGAATGATTTAAGTTTGATGCTAGTGTACTGTTTTTTAATGGTTTGCCTGAAATTGTAAAAGACTGGTTTAGCCAACTCCGAAGAGTGGAAGGCTTAAAACCATTATTACATGCTTCAACTGTATTGTTAGTTTTGGAATGTCAACCTAGAATAGTTTTGTAGCAATTTCACACTTGGTTGGGGAATGTGGTAGGCTTATGCCTGCAATCCTGGTAAGCTTTTCCACACTAATGTCTTCAAACTGACGTAGGCATCTATTTAGAGGTTCCTCAATGTTTTAATAGTGCTCAGTATGTTGAACTTCTTCGAAGGCAGAAGTGTCTTTGTCTACTTTAGTCCTGTGTTTTTTCTTTTCTTCGACACCCACCTCCTCGGGTAGCATGCCAGTGTAAGGCTCTAATTTGTAGAGGGGCGAGCTCACATTTTGATTCTTTGTGCAGATGGTATAACGTACTCTCTGGTCACTTTCATATGTAAGCATCACTCGTCATGTGTTTTAACCCCAATCTGTGTATTGCAGTCAGGGTATCCTTCTTTTTTAGGTCGAGCCTCGAGTAGCGCGGATGCGCTGCTCTGCGAGACTTATAGTTAGGGAGTTTGAAAAGCTGACCAGACGCTCGTGCGTCATGGCCTTTTCCCTGCGGTTACGCGCGCGGCACACATCTGTTTCCAATTATCGTGCCCAGACGCGGGCGCGATGATTGGAAACACATGCTGGCCCTGCGGGTAATCGCAGGGAAAAGGCCATGACGCACGAGCGTCTGGTCAGCTTCAAAGCCCAGGCTGCCGCGCTCGCTCGCCCCCGCTGCCGACGTCTCTGCTGTCCAGCGCTTCACTTATTTGCTTGGCTTGTTAAGAATTGTGACACTGCCCGGAGATGCCGAACCCACTGGTTTGGTGCCCAAGAGATGGGAGACACCAGAGCTGTGCACATCTATACATCCTGATATAAACAGACTGATATTGACCTTGTAAAAATAAACCAGCACGCCAAACGAATCTTACTTTATTTAACACTTATTAGAGATCTCCGGAACTCCCTGTGTGCGAACAGACCTTTAATCAAACCACTCACTGTGTAGAAAGGATGAGGTCACCCTGTAACTAGGCAGTCCGTTGCCAGGTACCAAGGGGTCCAGAACAGTGAGGGGACCATGACATAGGCCAGGCCTGACGTACCTAAGGTGAGCGTTCATGCAGAAGGCATGACCCCAAAACCTATGATGCACAGATAGGAGGCGAACAACCTCCAATGGACTAGGAAACAAGTCCAGCCAGTCAGACCACAATGACTCAGGGAGTGACCGCTGTTGCAAAGCTGAAGAACGCAACCCATGCTGCAAATGTAGTAGTAGCGGCAAGAAACACATACAATACAACTTGCAAGACAGAGCTATTTTTGGGATTAGGTGATCTTCAGGCCAGGGAGCGGAGGCGTGTGGAGCAGACCAAACCACTACACCCATAGCGCTGCGCACAGGAAGGCCCGCGCAGGACTAACCTGCCCCTAGTGAGCGTGCAACCCAGACCCCATGTGCCTAGTTCTGTCTGTGTCGGCACCCACAATCCCATTATGTGAAAAGGATATTTAGTATAAAAAGTGATAATGTCCAAGCCAGCTTACCGAGTTATAAAGGCCTTGTTTTATATTGGAATGCAAAAAAAAAACAAGGGTGGAATCTAAGTTCCCTGGGACATAGCAGAATCTATGTCTAAAGGCCAGAGACATGCGTTTTACGGTATTTTGTTTATTTTGTTCATGATAAGTAAATTATATCGATAGTAAGAGGCGAACCTCAGTTCGTAAAGACTGGGGCAAGGAGGCTATGTACAATTACACCCATTAAGAAAATCCAAGTTTGGATATTAACGCCCTGACGTCATAGATGTGGTGTGCATTATCATACAGCATCATGTTTCCAGATCGATGTGGCCAGCAGCACAAGGGCGTGGACCGGTGGAAAGAGTGAGACATACACCAGAGGGCAGCGGTGCAGAGAGGCACCAGTGCCGCGGGGGCAGCCTGGCCCCGCACCTTGGTGCTTGACGATAACCCATCACTGAATGAGGGGGTTGAGGGGGTTGAGGTCGTTAGACTGCTGCAAGATTTATCAAAAACACTTCAAAAAAGCAAAACTCCATTTTAAAAAAAATAAAAATCTTCGAACCTCGATCAGAAACGGCTGAACGCAAGGATTTACATACACACAGTTACTAAATATAGGTTTAGCAATAGTTACGTAGCAACCGGGGTGGATGGCAAAAAGGTGACAGCCGCGCCACAGAAAGGGGACCTCACGCAGACTAATGAGTGCTAATTGGGGGGAAGTGCACGCGAGCGGAAAGAAACCTGGCGCCTAATGTATCCCACGGTCAAAGGGCAAGAAGCAAACGTACAGAAGGTCAGAGTTTCTGGAAGGAAACACAGCAGTCCAATGATGACAACCTCATAGTACAGACTCGCTCAAGCACACATTTCCAGTTATGCGGAGAACAGCAGGATGAGCGCGTAGTTCCTGTGACAGGGGCAGCCTGTGCATTCCATTTCCAATCACCTGAAAAGGATGGGTCTGCGCACACACGGTGTACCGCTGGGGCCAATGTTTGCATTTGAAGCAAATGTTTCTTAATGGGAGCAGAAAACACGGGGGACGCACAGTGCCACAGTCCAATGGAAAGAGTAAACATTGCATTCATTGGCAATTAATTCCCCGTGTCGTTGAACAAAATTAAAAAGCATGAAAGGCCGCCTTATTGCTGCGATTAGTTATGAGCAGACGTAATCCTCTCGTGGCAGATGGAGAGCGGCACGACGCAGCCGCACGTTCCGGGCTCAGAGGGGGGGTCGACATTTGCAGGAGGCACGCAACTCGTCACATACATTGTAAGAGGCAGGACCAGAACAAACATTGGCAAAGCCAATAGGTCTCACCATAGTGCGTTTTTCAAATTTTGCACAGGGATCTCTCAACAGAATTTAAAAAGCCGGTTGCCGGTGACCCTACTTAAAAGTAGCAGAGGACTTGACATAACTGCTGCATGAGGAAGTGTCAGGATTTAAAGGAAAGCAATTGCCATTTACTTTCTACAAGACTTGACACAGGCGATTTGGTATCTGCAGCAGCCCAGGGAGCATATTTGTTGCCCTTTGGGAGAAGTGACAGCTCCTACCGCATCACTCTAAACCTGCCTTAGATGCAGGCTGAGTGCATACGCCCACCCCTCCCCAGCGCCACAAATGTGGCATTTGTGCATACATGCCAACCCTCCCGATACAGGCGGGAGACTACCGATTTCAAAGCTTGTCTCCCGCCTCTCGATTCCTACAGTCAAACAACCAATTCCTCAGGAGGCTTCAGCCAACAGGGGCTGGTCTTATGTGACTCGGAGTATGCACTACCAGTAACCTGCTCCTGCAGGCCAAAGCACTGCACACCATGTTTGTAAAGCTCTCTCTGCTTGCCAACGCGTTTTCTCCGTGCTCCTGACAGGTACGGAGCAAAACATATATTTACATTTCTGATATTCGATCCTGCAGCAGAACACGTGCATGTCCCCATACATGCCAATAGAACCGATTCATGCCTCAATAGAAGTTAATGGCAGAAATACATCCTCCCGATTAATTTTTTAAAAATTTAAATCTCCCTCTTTCGTCTTCTAAAATGTTGCCATGTACGTTTGTGTGCCAAAGCCTGGGAATCCGTGCAACATGCGGAAGGCAGGAAATTAGAGAAAACCAACACAAAGTCTGATCTATATTCAAACCTTGAAAAATATCAAAGTTGCTGTGCTTTTACAGATGATACAAGAAGGATGAGGAGGAACACTAAGAGTACGGGAGCACAGGGATGTGACAGGGAAGCAGCACTTGGGGGAGAGGCGGCAAAAATATATATATGCACTCCCCTGGAGGGTTCAAAGAAAAAACAAGCATTGGCATAGCCAATAGGTCTTGCCTTTGGGACCTTATAAGTGTTTAGCCATGCAACAGTTGATGTTGTTGCACCAAGGATATTGTGCTGCATAACTAAATACTTATAAGGTCCCAAAAGCGAGACCTATTGGCTATGCCAATGCTTGTTACATTAATCACTTCCCCAAATGAAGATTCATCAAAACAGTTGATTGTGTGCCATAATATTGCTTTTATTTCCCAAAGGGTCAGGGTTCATAATTTGTCTAGCTGGCTACAGGGTAACGATCTGACCCACATTTTGTACAATGCACACCATGTCTCTCTAGAAATCCGGGGCAACCACATAAAGTAAAACACACTCAGGTAGAAGTTTCTCGATTCTGATTTACAGAATCTGGGTCAATTCACATTTGGGAGAGAGAGGCGCAGCACAGACTACTGACCACTTGTGTTGTGTGAAAAAGGCAGCTTTATTGAAACAGGTGCACATAACAAACTTTACCTGGGCAATTCGCATTAAAGAACTAAAACCTCACTATACATCAATATTGTTTTTATTTTATTTGCAGTGTTTTTATAAAACGCGAACATGACCCTTCTGAGTATCATGTAGCATATAGCAGTCAGGTCATACATAACAGGTAAAACGCAAGGAAGTACATTTAGGGAGCAGTGCAAAGCACAGAAACAGATATAACCACAACGGCTTGGTAGATCCATGATCCAGATAAGTCCACATGACAATGATCCAGCTGAGTGACTAAAGATAACTAGTGGAAGAATCCATTCAATAGAAGCTTTTTACTTCTTTTTTGAAGAAGGTAGAGGAGGGGTTTGTCCTATTTTCTGGGGAAAGTGCATTCCATATTCTTGAGGCCAGAGAAGGAGTGGTTGTTAAGTCTACTTTTTGTTGAACTTCTGTGGCTTCAGCAGCAGGGAGTTAGATCCTCTTGAGGAGTGACTAACACCTGGTATTTCAAGTTTCTTAGCCAGGTAGACAGGTGTGTTGTGGTGGATGGGCTTATGAGTCATGCAAGCTATCTTCAACTAAATTCTAGCTTCAAACGGAAGTCATTTTAGATGGCTGAGGTCGGGGTTATGTGGTTGAATATCTTGGATCCAGTGATGGGCCTAGCAGTTGAATTCAATGAGGCCCATAGTGGGGCCAGCCTTTCTTTGGGTCGCTTGCCGCTTGCCAGAGTAGTAGGGGGCAATAAAGGTTTGATTTTCCTCAGTATATTTAGTTGGTGATTGGCTCCCCTGGTGGTGGCACTGATATGATCTTTCATATTCAGATATTTTGTCCAGTGTTATACCTAGAGATCTAGTGAAATCTAGTGGAATCGATCACATGTGAAATGCAGTTGAGAGCAATAAGGTGTTTGAGTCATTCTTCTATAGGGGCAGAGTGATTGTGAGGGGTGATCAGTAGGAATTCAGTTTTTAGAGTGTTAAGCATAAGATGATTTCAGGTCAGCCATTGTTGTGTTTTCCGTGAGGTGCAGTTGAGCAGTTTGATGTCTTCGGTGAGGAAAGTTTCAGGTACAATTATGTATCATTGGCATACATGTGGTAGGGAATGTTTGAGAGCTTCAGAAGTTTGGTAAGAGGTTCCATAAGCAATTTGATTAACGTGGGTGAGAGTGTGGATCCTTGAGGCACTCCAGTCGTGACTGGTGAGGTGTCAGATAGTGTTTGATTGACTTTAATTCTTTGTGCTCTATTATGAAGCAACAAGGCAAACCAGTTTAAGGCGGGACCTATTATCAACAAGGTCAATCATATTATCATGTTTGACTGTATCGAAAGCAGCGGAGAGATCAAGTAGTATAAGTAGGCAAGGTTCGTTCTGGTCTAGCATTCTCACGGCGTCATCAACAATGTGTGTTAGAGCCGTCTCAGTGCTTTGACCGGTTCTGAATCCAGGTTGGTGATGATCAAGGATTTGAAATTGCTCAATGTGGTTGCAGAGATGTAGGTGTACGAATTTCTCTCACAGCTTTGCTAGTGTTGGGATGCTGGTGATTGGGCTGTAATTATTGAGGTCAGACAGGTCTGCATTCATTTTTTTGGGAATAGGGGAATAGACAAATATCCTAAACCAACCCCTAAGGTGCCACCCACATACCCCACCCCCCAACTATCTCATTCATAAGTAGTGCGTTTCAACAGTTTGCAACCTTCACTTTCCCCTACAGCCTGTGACTGCATGTATTAACCTCGAAACATTTAAATGTCAAATGTATAATTCCCTTTGGATACGTTTCTGTACAAACACTCCACTTCCACTCACGTACGTAGAACCAAAACCAACGGGGGCACAAATTCGCAGGATATCGAAACACTCATAAACTCAATTTAATAAAAGCCTTCAATCACATGTACATCATATTAAGTCTTAAAGAAAATCTAAAAACATAAATCATACAAATTTAATGATATAAAAATCGGAAAGGACTTTAAAAAGACAATCACATTTGTCATCAAGACGTTAATTCGTAAAAGTACATAAAACTAACATATTGCAAGAAATCAATTCTTTGTCAGAATGTGGTTCTGTATAGTGCAAATTTAACAACAAACAAGGCGTTGACGTGTTTCGGTAGATTAGGGCAAATGGAACCACCTTCTTCAGGACAAAAACTTATATCTTCTCCTCTCCTATGTATTTTTCATAAGACCTAGTTAAGAAAAAACCCATCTATAATCTGTTTTTTCATGAAATCCACATATCATACATATGTCAAGACAATGCATTATATCATCTGAAAGAGCGCAATGGTAACTATAAGTGTTCCTGTATCCATACAGCCAAGTGCTTATCCAAAATTTAGAGCAACAATTCATCATTCATGCTGCCAACATGTCCAATGAATCACCATCTGCTCAAATTCCTCAAAGTTACATCTCACTCATCCTCATTTCAACAACTGCCAGTCAATTGGTCCACTAAAGATTAATAATTATTCACTCATCGGTAAAAAACTCGATGAGGCACCGTTTTGATTAAAATAAACTAGCAGCGAAAAGCAAACTTTAACCTGCATATAAGATATAAAATAATTAACACAAGTGGATATGGACATAATATTGGCCCATTCCCCTTGGTTGCTCTTTACATAAGAGCATACCTGTTTAGTAAGTATATGCTGATATTTCATACATGCATCAGATCCTTAAAACGATTCATAGATAGGCAGGCTATGATCTGCCCCTTATTCCGCACTCCTCAACTATCTGTGACCAAGGCCCCACCCCTTTATGAACCCCCCGGCCGCTAGCCCCCGCCTTTCCTGATTGGGTGGCTAGTGCTTGTTTGCAGGGGCGATCGTTTGCCACGGGCCTCTACTGGGTCCGGCTTCGCCTTCCTGGCCCGTGCTTCAAAACGTTGATTCATTTCTGAAAGATGTTTTGTCTACGTATTGTTTGCTTTAAATGGTATTATTTCATTTTTCTTTCCGAGTTCTTATTCTTGTTATCATGGCTTTGCCTCCTGCCAGCAGAGTTGTTCTCTCAGCTCATACTTTAAGCTGTGAGGAGCAGTCAGTAAACACGGTCACTACAGGCTGTGAAACCTGATAGAAGTGAAAAGAGTCAGGCGTCCAGTCCCACTTTAAAGTTTCTGACTGGACTCTACAGCCTTTTCGTTCCTCTGTGACTTATTTTTTATAAAAAAGATTCATAAAAGCATACATTTTCAATAACTAAAATTCATTTATCTGTGTTATGTTAAAACACTTTGGTATTTACATAAAAATAACGTCATTGTTCACACACATGTATAACAGAGAGCTTTTCATCATAAAGGATGCCTGCAAAATCTTAGCTAGGGCACTGCAGACAATATTGCATATAAACAAGCCTCAACTTCAATGCACCTCCAGTCATCGACCAAGTAAACACACATATTAACCTAACAATAGGATGATCTTCTACACCATGTTGCAATAGGCCATCCACAGCTTTTTACCAGTGTCTGGGGTAATGAAGAACCACTGCAAACAGATATTAATCCCAGCAATATAGCTTTCATCTGCATGCAATGATGTTTGGGCTGGGCAGGTGTCCTGGGTAGAGTCCTCCGGCTTTAGGACCAACATACAGAAAGAGGCCTGCTCTGCTTTCACTGTACTTCCCTTGGAGGGGATAAGTTTTAATCACCGGCCTCTCACCAGATGGTTCTGTCTCTCGTTGCTGCGCTGTCCCGGCCAGGCGGTAGTGGATACTATTAATAATGCTACTCAGACTTCCCCTCTCTTTCAGAGGCTCCTCCCAGGACTCATCTCCCTCTGACTATAATTGCTCCTGTCCTCTCTGCCGCTTTTCATCAGCAGGGCAGCAAAAATCACTTTCAGATCCAAACCTGGTCTGCAGGTATTGTACAATTTTAGAACACAGTCAGAAGCAACTGACCTGATTTTTGCTTTTGCCTGGTTCATGTTTCTGTTATGGATTGGGGAAATGATTTATTTGAGTATTCGTTGTCATCTATAGCATGGACTGGGCCGAGATGGTGCTATGGCACCTTACAAAAGGCCTTGTTACAAGAGAAACATTACAAAAGAGAAAATAAAGCAAAAATAATCAGACCCCACTACATAATGGGTTACGGGTCATCAATAGTCAAAACAAATAGCATAACATTAACAGCATGCAAACTTTGTGACATAATTTGGATAGCCTGGCATAACCAACATATAATATTGAGTAGGAGGGGCCAAAAGAAGAGGCATACTATAAATGATATGCAAAACTCTATTAAATAATGTGTGTATCGGTCATTCCTAATTACAGAATACAAACTTTTAAAATCAAAATTATTCGGTACTGAGAAGGGACCCTCATACGGGAAACTGATTTAAAACAAAAGACATATAAATTCATTTTTTAAAGTATCTTACAAAGTTAATGTTTGATACGTTCTCTTGGACCTCCTAAAGTCGCCCCATTTGAGTTCCTGACCCTCTGGCATCAAGGAGTCAATGTGCCAGTCGAATCAGAAATCCAGTTGAACCACAGCGAATCACAACCCTCTGACCAATGTTTGAGTAAGAAGTGTTTTCTGGCAACAATAGCCCCATGCTTCAGTCGCATCAGGGACAAATAGTGGACACCCAAACCCTCTTTTCTAAATGAATAACATGCTTCAAGAGCACTAGGAAACAGAATATGCATTTAGAATGTTTATTTTATCCTAAGCTGATGCATATGATATGAAAAGTAATCACACAGAAGACAAACAATAATCAGCGTAGCAGTTTCTGAATAATGAAATTAATAGGAAAAATTCTAACATGGTTATAATTTTTTTTAGCCATAAATCCTTATTTGCTACCTCTAGACCCTATGCTAGTTCTAGCAAATTAGCAAATGAACCTTCTATTTCCGAGTTTCAAAGGTGGTGCTCCTCGCATACCTATTTAGGACACAGTAGGAACAATGAGGTCTGTTGTTTCATCTTAAATAGTAAGCCTGCTACTCCTATCACAGTTGTAGAGTGCTGAAGAGTAAACATTGACTAGTGAAGGCCACTATCCTAACAGCAACCATTGATTAATGCAGGTCCTCGTCTCGAGAGTCGTGGTGTGAAGCTCCTCTCTAACGTCTTTGCCTGATAAATGAGGTTTTTATAAGTTTAGCCATAGGTCTTGTTGAAAGCCTTAAGAATAAATAATTAATATGAACTGGCAAAATGCAATTTCAGTTTTGAGGTATCATGAGAACCAATTGAAGAGTGTTTCCCTCTTCCTTTTTCTAGCCATAACAATTTCAGGTAGGGTTGAATGGTCCACTGTTTCAAATGCTAAGAACAGATCCTGAAGGATCGGCCTAGCCTAACCCTAAACCTAACGCTAAACCTAACCCTAGCCCTACCTTAACCAATTTTCTACCCAAAATACTGACCTTACTCGGAACTATACCAATACCCCTAACCTAACACTAACATTAAGCTTAAATCTAACCCTAAACTGTACCAGAATTAGGTCTAGCCCCCTTACCCTAACGGAAACACTAACTTTTGTATTCAATCTAGTGATATTCCTCAATAGTGGTACTTTGGCTATACTACCTTCTTTGTAACTCTGCATTGATGCAATGAATTAGTCATATGTTGCCTTACAATCTATTGAGCCAAATAGACAAATGGATTCATATGGATGTGATTAAAATGAACCAATACAGCAAATATGATAAACTTTACGAGCAAACATTGTATACATTCTGCCTGTTGCTGGGCGCATCATTCAGGTTGTTTCAACTTAAATAAGTGCAATTTTTCCAGAAAGTTTAGACTCCAAAAATATTATGTACTTTCATAAGTGCTACATACACTGGTGCACCAACAAAACTAACAAAGTTAGCAAAGTAGTGCCAAATCTCTTCATTTTCCTTTTGTGTGAGGTGACTGCAGCACTACACATAATCCAGTTGTGCTCTATTGTAGACCCACTGATGAAAAGCTTTGCAATAAAAACGGGCAAGACATTTTCCTCTATCCCCGATGCAGTCAAGTTGGCTACATATTAGACCCTTAATCTATCGGTGATCCATACAGATCTCGAGTCAGAGTTGGTCTTTGTTAATTGAAGATTATGCTTAAGAAACTTGTTTAACACGAATCGTATGTTCTCTCTAGTAGGTGTCATTGTTGGTGTTACTATGGGCCAGTTCTGCCAGTGCTATAACCAATTAAAAGATTCAATATCCAGATAAAGATGTACTCTTATGGCAGGAAAATAATCAGGAAATGTGTCACTGTATAGAAAATGAAGGTACGTGATCAACACACTCATATTTTACCGCACTCAACTGACTTGGTTGCACTGATGCTCTCAGGATATCAAATTGAAATTTATCATGCAAGCCTTTGCAGCGAAACCTAGTTTTGTGGCTGCTTCCCACTTGTCTATAAGTGATTGATTCTTTGCAGGTCTTAGAAAGATAGGGTGACCTCCTCCCACCAGGTCATTTTGGACACTGTTTCCAGTCATAGACTTTTGTGTGATAGCCTAATGCATGCTGGGTGTTGTAGTGTTGTTTTGCCTTTACTGAACTAATTAGGCTAACATTCCAAAAATCAAGGAGTTGTGGTGGTTAGGTTTTTCGACAGCAGCTGCCAGGTCTTTGCCACTTTTTTCTAACAGGAGGAAGCAAACAATGGAAAACCCCTATTCCTTCCTTACTCCTTCCCTCCTCCCCTCCTCCCTCACCCCCACTGCATGCTCAGAGGAGACTGTATATCTATGTGGTAAACCGGTATGGAATAGGGGATTTTATGTGGTTTTATGACTGGACAAATCAGCCCCACAAAGTATTTCCCCATTCCATGGGGTGCTTCTTGTAATTGCACAGAGCTGAGCAATTTTACCACACAAAATGGTAAGATCACCCCAGTACCATGCAACTCCAACTCGTTATTAGGGCCACTGTGTGTAACAACAGCTATCTACTGTCAAGCGCTTCCATTTTAGGATACTTGTCTTGAAAGTCTGCACTCAGTTCGTGCTCCAGCACATTGAACTGTGCTCCACTCTCTTCCTGTACAGGAGGCTGTGCTGCTTCAGCTGTGAACAGAAGAACCAGCAGAGCCTTGGGTGAGGTTTCACTTTCAGGGCAGATGACCAACATTCTCTGTTGAACAGTGAGCTGTGATGTTTTGGATGTCCTTAAATGATCCCTTACTGCCTCCTGAACAACGGATAGGACTATTTGAGTTGTGCCTCTAAGTTGTACCTTTAACTGTATTGCTGGAGCAGTAAATCCTGCAGCAAACTCAACAGTTCTACCTCAGTTGTGGGAGAATCCACCACAGTCTGCGACTCTTGTCTGTGCTGGTTTGACAAATTAATGCAAACGGTACCATGGATCTTCAGACTTTTGGGAAGCATTGCATTCAACTCATCCTGCTGCATGCTGGACTCCTCTGCTTCAGCAGTGCGTACAGTCGATAACACGAAATTCTCCATGTTAGACAGTTCTGCTCCAGCAGCAGGGATGGTACCAGACTTAGCACTGTGCATTCTGGACGCCGTATGGGATTGGTAAAAAACAATAAGCACATGCTTCTCCTAAATACTGCCCTCTGCTGCTTTAGCAACAGGGCCAGCATTCAGAAGGGCTTCCTCCTTCACAATGGACTGTGCCATTTCAACAGTTGGGATAACATTGGGTACAGCCTCCTGCAATCTTGATGTTGCTGCTTCAGACCTACCTTTTCAACTGTTGTTTTTGCATTTGTCACCCCGAGTGGGACGGGTATGCCCAGACGTGGGTCCCGTGCTCTCCATGCCACTGGAATCAAGCTATCCTGGCTGAAGAGGGGTGAAACCCCGAAACCGGTCCTAGGATGCTTGTTTCCAGTCCAGGGAGGACCTGGCTTGGCAGTTCGGGCTGGACTGTTCCCATGAGGCACAGGGTCAAGACTGATTTGCATATGGCTGGGTTCAAACTGGAATGACATGGTGAGCAAATAAACGATGGATTTAGGCCCAGATCTCTGTACTGGGGTGAATGTATGACATTGTTCTGCATTCTGTCCATCAACTTTTGTTTTTGCATTTGTCACCCCGAGTGGGACGGGTATGCCCAGACGTGGGTCCCGTGCTCTCCATGCCACTGGAATCAAGCTATCCTGGCTGAAGAGGGGTGAAACCCCGAAACCGGTCCTAGGATGCTTGTTTCCAGTCCAGGGAGGACCTGGCTTGGCAGTTCGGGCTGGACTGTTCCCATGAGGCACAGGGTCAAGACTGATTTGCATATGGCTGGGTTCAAACTGGAATGGCATGGTGAGCAAATAAACGATGGATTTAGGCCCAGATCTCTGTACTGGGGTGAATGTATGACATTGTTCTGCATTCTGTCCATCAACTGTTGTTTTTGCATTTGTCACCCCGAGTGGGACGGGTATGCCCAGACGTGGGTCCCGTGCTCTCCATGCCACTGGAATCAAGCTATCCTGGCTGAAGAGGGGTGAAACCCCGAAACCGGTCCTAGGATGCTTGTTTCCAGTCCAGGGAGGACCTGGCTTGGCAGTTCGGGCTGGACTGTTCCCATGAGGCACAGGGTCAAGACTGATTTGCATATGGCTGGGTTCAAACTGGAATGGCATGGTGAGCAAATAAACGATGGATTTAGGCCCAGATCTCTGTACTGGGGTGAATGTATGACATTGTTCTGCATTCTGTCCATCAACTGTTGTTTTTGCATTTGTCACCCCGAGTGGGACGGGTATGCCCAGACGTGGGTCCCGTGCTCTCCATGCCACTGGAATCAAGCTATCCTGGCTGAAGAGGGTGAAACCCCGAAACCGGTCCTAGGATGCTTGTTTCCAGTCCAGGGAGGACCTGGCTTGGCAGTTCGGGCTGGACTGTTCCCATGAGGCACAGGGTCAAGACTGATTTGCATATGGCTGGGTTCAAACTGGAATGGCATGGTGAGCAAATAAACGATGGATTTAGGCCCAGATCTCTGTACTGGGGTGAATGTATGACATTGTTCTGCATTCTGTCCATCAACTGTTGTTTTTGCATTTGTCACCCCGAGTGGGACGGGTATGCCCAGACGTGGGTCCCGTGCTCTCCATGCCACTGGAATCAAGCTATCCTGGCTGAAGAGGGGTGAAACCCCGAAACCGGTCCTAGGATGCTTGTTTCCAGTCCAGGGAGGACCTGGCTTGGCAGTTCGGGCTGGACTGTTCCCATGAGGCACAGGGTCAAGACTGATTTGCATATGGCTGGGTTCAAACTGGAATGGCATGGTGAGCAAATAAACGATGGATTTAGGCCCAGATCTCTGTACTGGGGTGAATGTATGACATTGTTCTGCATTCTGTCCATCAACTGTTGTTTTTGCATTTGTCACCCCGAGTGGGACGGGTATGCCCAGACGTGGGTCCCGTGCTCTCCATGCCACTGGAATCAAGCTATCCTGGCTGAAGAGGGGTGAAACCCGAAACCGGTCCTAGGATGCTTGTTTCCAGTCCAGGGAGGACCTGGCTTGGCAGTTCGGGCTGGACTGTTCCCATGAGGCACAGGGTCAAGACTGATTTGCATATGGCTGGGTTCAAACTGGAATGGCATGGTGAGCAAATAAACGATGGATTTAGGCCCAGATCTCTGTACTGGGGTGAATGTATGACATTGTTCTGCATTCTGTCCATCAACTGTTGTTTTTGCATTTGTCACCCCGAGTGGGACGGGTATGCCCAGACGTGGGTCCCGTGCTCTCCATGCCACTGGAATCAAGCTATCCTGGCTGAAGAGGGGTGAAACCCCGAAACCGGTCCTAGGATGCTTGTTTCCAGTCCAGGGAGGACCTGGCTTGGCAGTTCGGGCTGGACTGTTCCCATGAGGCACAGGGTCAAGACTGATTTGCATATGGCTGGGTTCAAACTGGAATGGCATGGTGAGCAAATAAACGATAGATTTAGGCCCAGATCTCTGTACTGGGGTGAATGTATGACATTGTTCTGCATTCTGTCCATCAACTGTTGTTTTTGCATTTGTTACCCCGAGTGGGACGGGTATGCCCAGACGTGGGTCCCGTGCTCTCCATGCCACTGGAATCAAGCTATCCTGGCTGAAGAGGGGTGAAACCCCGAAACCGGTCCTAGGATGCTTGTTTCCAGTCCAGGGAGGACCTGGCTTGGCAGTTCGGGCTGGACTGTTCCCATGAGGCACAGGGTCAAGACTGATTTGCATATGGCTGGGTTCAAACTGGAATGGCATGGTGAGCAAATAAACGATGGATTTAGGCCCAGATCTCTGTACTGGGGTGAATGTATGACATTGTTCTGCATTCTGTCCATCAACTGTTGTTTTTGCATTTGTCACCCCGAGTGGGACGGGTATGCCCAGACGTGGGTCCCGTGCTCTCCATGCCACTGGAATCAAGCTATCCTGGCTGAAGAGGGTGAAACCCCGAAACCGGTCCTAGGATGCTTGTTTCCAGTCCAGGGAGGACCTGGCTTGGCAGTTCGGGCTGGACTGTTCCCATGAGGCACAGGGTCAAGACTGATTTGCATATGGCTGGGTTCAAACTGGAATGGCATGGTGAGCAAATAAACGATGGATTTAGGCCCAGATCTCTGTACTGGGGTGAATGTATGACATTGTTCTGCATTCTGTCCATCAACTGTTGTTTTTGCATTTGTCACCCCGAGTGGGACGGGTATGCCCAGACGTGGGTCCCGTGCTCTCCATGCCACTGGAATCAAGCTATCCTGGCTGAAGAGGGGTGAAACCCGAAACCGGTCCTAGGATGCTTGTTTCCAGTCCAGGGAGGACCTGGCTTGGCAGTTCGGGCTGGACTGTTCCCATGAGGCACAGGGTCAAGACTGATTTGCATATGGCTGGGTTCAAACTGGAATGGCATGGTGAGCAAATAAACGATGGATTTAGGCCCAGATCTCTGTACTGGGGTGAATGTATGACATTGTTCTGCATTCTGTCCATCAACTGTTGTTTTTGCATTTGTCACCCCGAGTGGGACGGGTATGCCCAGACGTGGGTCCCGTGCTCTCCATGCAACTGGAATCAAGCTATCCTGGCTGAAGAGGGGTGAAACCTCGAAACCGGTCCTAGGATGCTTGTTTCCAGTCCAGGGAGGACCTGGCTTGGCAGTTCGGGCTGGACTGTTCCCATGAGGCACAGGGTCAAGACTGATTTGCATATGGCTGGGTTCAAACTGGAATGGCATGGTGAGCAAATAAACGATGGATTTAGGCCCAGATCTCTGTACTGGGGTGAATGTATGACATTGTTCTGCATTCTGTCCATCAACTGTTGTTTTTGCATTTGTCACCCCGAGTGGGACGGGTATGCCCAGACGTGGGTCCCGTGCTCTCCATGCCACTGGAATCAAGCTATCCTGGCTGAAGAGGGGTGAATCCCCGAAACCGGTCCTAGGATGCTTGTTTCCAGTCCAGGGAGGACCTGGCTTGGCAGTTCGGGCTGGACTGTTCCCATGAGGCACAGGGTCAAGACTGATTTGCATATGGCTGGGTTCAAACTGGAATGGCATGGTGAGCAAATAAACGATGGATTTAGGCCCAGATCTCTGTACTGGGGTGAATGTATGACATTGTTCTGCATTCTGTCCATCAACTGTTGTTTTTGCATTTGTCACCCCGAGTGGGACGGGTATGCCCAGACGTGGGTCCCGTGCTCTCCATGCCACTGGAATCAAGCTATCCTGGCTGAAGAGGGGTGAAACCCCGAAACCGGTCTTAGGATGCTTGTTTCCAGTCCAGGGAGGACCTGGCTTGGCAGTTCGGGCTGGACTGTTCCCATGAGGCACAGGGTCAAGACTGATTTGCATATGGCTGGGTTCAAACTGGAATGGCATGGTGAGCAAATAAACGATGGATTTAGGCCCAGATCTCTGTACTGGGGTGAATGTATGACATTGTTCTGCATTCTGTCCATCAACTGTTGTTTTTGCATTTGTCACCCCGAGTGGGACGGGTATGCCCAGACGTGGGTCCCGTGCTCTCCATGCCACTGGAATCAAGCTATCCTGGCTGAAGAGGGGTGAAACCCCGAAACCGGTCCTAGGATGCTTGTTTCCAGTCCAGGGAGGACCTGGCTTGGCAGTTCGGGCTGGACTGTTCCCATGAGGCACAGGGTCAAGACTGATTTGCATATGGCTGGGTTCAAACTGGAATGGCATGGTGAGCAAATAAACGATGGATTTAGGCCCAGATCTCTGTACTGGGGTGAATGTATGACATTGTTCTGCATTCTGTCCATCAACTGTTGTTTTTGCATTTGTCACCCCGAGTGGGACGGGTATGTCCAGACGTGGGTCCCGTGCTCTCCATGCCACTGGAATCAAGCTATCCTGGCTGAAGAGGGTGAAACCCCGAAACCGGTCCTAGGATGCTTGTTTCCAGTCCAGGGAGGACCTGGCTTGGCAGTTCGGGCTGGACTGTTCCCATGAGGCACAGGGTCAAGACTGATTTGCATATGGCTGGGTTCAAACTGGAATGGCATGGTGAGCAAATAAACGATGGATTTAGGCCCAGATCTCTGTACTGGGGTGAATGTATGACATTGTTCTGCATTCTGTCCATCAACTGTTGTTTTTGCATTTGTCACCCCGAGTGGGACGGGTATGCCCAGACGTGGGTCCCGTGCTCTCCATGCCACTGGAATCAAGCTATCCTGGCTGAAGAGGGGTGAAACCCCGAAACCGGTCCTAGGATGCTTGTTTCCAGTCCAGGGAGGACCTGGCTTGGCAGTTCGGGCTGGACTGTTCCCATGAGGCACAGGGTCAAGACTGATTTGCATATGGCTGGGTTCAAACTGGAATGGCATGGTGAGCAAATAAACGATGGATTTAGGCCCAGATCTCTGTACTGGGGTGAATGTATGACATTGTTCTGCATTCTGTCCATCAACTGTTGTTTTTGCATTTGTCACCCCGAGTGGGACGGGTATGCCCAGACGTGGGTCCCGTGCTCTCCATGCCACTGGAATCAAGCTATCCTGGCTGAAGAGGGGTGAAACCCCGAAACCGGTCCTAGGATGCTTGTTTCCAGTCCAGGGAGGACCTGGCTTGGCAGTTCGGGCTGGACTGTTCCCATGAGGCACAGGGTCAAGACTGATTTGCATATGGCTGGGTTCAAACTGGAATGGCATGGTGAGCAAATAAACGATGGATTTAGGCCCAGATCTCTGTACTGGGGTGAATGTATGACATTGTTCTGCATTCTGTCCATCAACTGTTGTTTTTGCATTTGTCACCCCGAGTGGGACGGGTATGCCCAGACGTGGGTCCCGTGCTCTCCATGCCACTGGAATCAAGCTATCCTGGCTGAAGAGGGGTGAAACCCCAAAACCGGTCCTAGGATGCTTGTTTCCAGTCCAGGGAGGACCTGGCTTGGCAGTTCGGGCTGGACTGTTCCCATGAGGCACAGGGTCAAGACTGATTTGCATATGGCTGGGTTCAAACTGGAATGGCATGGTGAGCAAATAAACAATGGATTTAGGCCCAGATCTCTGTACTGGGGTGAATGTATGACATTGTTCTGCATTCTGTCCATCAACTGTTGTTTTTGCATTTGTCACCCCGAGTGGGACGGGTATGCCCAGACGTGGGTCCCGTGCTCTCCATGCCACTGGAATCAAGCTATCCAGGCTGAAGAGGGTGAAACCCCGAAACCGGTCCTAGGATGCTTGTTTCCAGTCCAGGGAGGACCTGGCTTGGCAGTTCGGGCTGGACTGTTCCCATGAGGCACAGGGTCAAGACTGATTTGCATATGGCTGGGTTCAAACTGGAATGGCATGGTGAGCAAATAAACGATGGATTTAGGCCCAGATCTCTGTACTGGGGTGAATGTATGACATTGTTCTGCATTCTGTCCATCAACTGTTGTTTTTGCATTTGTCACCCCGAGTGGGACGGGTATGCCCAGACTTGGGTCCCGTGCTCTCCATGCCACTGGAATCAAGCTATCCTGGCTGAAGAGGGTGAAACCTCGAAACCGGTCCTAGGATGCTTGTTTCCAGTCCAGGGAGGACCTGGCTTGGCAGTTCGGGCTGGACTGTTCCCATGAGGCACAGGGTCAAGACTGATTTGCATATGGCTGGGTTCAAACTGGAATGGCATGGTGAGCAAATAAACGATGGATTTAGGCCCAGATCTCTGTACTGGGGTGAATGTATGACATTGTTCTGCATTCTGTCCATCAACTGTTGTTTTTGCATTTGTCACCCCGAGTGGGACGGGTATGCCCAGACGTGGGTCCCGTGCTCTCCATGCCACTGGAATCAAGCTATCCTGGCTGAAGAGGGGTGAAACCCCGAAACCGGTCCTAGGATGCTTGTTTCCAGTCCAGGGAGGACCTGGCTTGGCAGTTCGGGCTGGACTGTTCCCATGAGGCACAGGGTCAAGACTGATTTGCATATGGCTGGGTTCAAACTGGAATGGCATGGTGAGCAAATAAACGATGGATTTAGGCCCAGATCTCTGTACTGGGGTGAATGTATGACATTGTTCTGCATTCTGTCCATCAACTGTTGTTTTTGCATTTGTCACCCCGAGTGGGACGGGTATGCCCAGACGTGGGTCCCGTGCTCTCCATGCCACTGGAATCAAGCTATCCTGGCTGAAGAGGGGTGAAACCCCGAAACCGGTCCTAGGATGCTTGTTTCCAGTCCAGGGAGGACCTGGCTTGGCAGTTCGGGCTGGACTGTTCCCATGAGGCACAGGGTCAAGACTGATTTGCATATGGCTGGGTTCAAACTGGAATGACATGGTGAGCAAATAAACGATGGATTTAGGCCCAGATCTCTGTACTGGGGTGAATGTATGACATTGTTCTGCATTCTGTCCATCAACTTTTGTTTTTGCATTTGTCACCCCGAGTGGGACGGGTATGCCCAGACGTGGGTCCCGTGCTCTCCATGCCACTGGAATCAAGCTATCCTGGCTGAAGAGGGGTGAAACCCCGAAACCGGTCCTAGGATGCTTGTTTCCAGTCCAGGGAGGACCTGGCTTGGCAGTTCGGGCTGGACTGTTCCCATGAGGCACAGGGTCAAGACTGATTTGCATATGGCTGGGTTCAAACTGGAATGGCATGGTGAGCAAATAAACGATGGATTTAGGCCCAGATCTCTGTACTGGGGTGAATGTATGACATTGTTCTGCATTCTGTCCATCAACTGTTGTTTTTGCATTTGTCACCCCGAGTGGGACGGGTATGCCCAGACGTGGGTCCCGTGCTCTCCATGCCACTGGAATCAAGCTATCCTGGCTGAAGAGGGTGAAACCCCGAAACCGGTCCTAGGATGCTTGTTTCCAGTCCAGGGAGGACCTGGCTTGGCAGTTCGGGCTGGACTGTTCCCATGAGGCACAGGGTCAAGACTGATTTGCATATGGCTGGGTTCAAACTGGAATGGCATGGTGAGCAAATAAACGATGGATTTAGGCCCAGATCTCTGTACTGGGGTGAATGTATGACATTGTTCTGCATTCTGTCCATCAACTGTTGTTTTTGCATTTGTCACCCCGAGTGGGACGGGTATGCCCAGACGTGGGTCCCGTGCTCTCCATGCCACTGGAATCAAGCTATCCTGGCTGAAGAGGGGTGAAACCCCGAAACCGGTCCTAGGATGCTTGTTTCCAGTCCAGGGAGGACCTGGCTTGGCAGTTCGGGCTGGACTGTTCCCATGAGGCACAGGGTCAAGACTGATTTGCATATGGCTGGGTTCAAACTGGAATGGCATGGTGAGCAAATAAACGATGGATTTAGGCCCAGATCTCTGTACTGGGGTGAATGTATGACATTGTTCTGCATTCTGTCCATCAACTGTTGTTTTTGCATTTGTCACCCCGAGTGGGACGGGTATGCCCAGACGTGGGTCCCGTGCTCTCCATGCCACTGGAATCAAGCTATCCTGGCTGAAGAGGGGTGAAACCCCGAAACCGGTCCTAGGATGCTTGTTTCCAGTCCAGGGAGGACCTGGCTTGGCAGTTCGGGCTGGACTGTTCCCATGAGGCACAGGGTCAAGACTGATTTGCATATGGCTGGGTTCAAACTGGAATGGCATGGTGAGCAAATAAACGATGGATTTAGGCCCAGATCTCTGTACTGGGGTGAATGTATGACATTGTTCTGCATTCTGTCCATCAACTGTTGTTTTTGCATTTGTCACCCGAGTGGGACGGGTATGCCCAGACGTGGGTCCCGTGCTCTCCATGCCACTGGAATCAAGCTATCCTGGCTGAAGAGGGGTGAAACCCCGAAACCGGTCCTAGGATGCTTGTTTCCAGTCCAGGGAGGACCTGGCTTGGCAGTTCGGGCTGGACTGTTCCCATGAGGCACAGGGTCAAGACTGATTTGCATATGGCTGGGTTCAAACTGGAATGGCATGGTGAGCAAATAAACGATGGATTTAGGCCCAGATCTCTGTACTGGGGTGAATGTATGACATTGTTCTGCATTCTGTCCATCAACTGTTGTTTTTGCATTTGTCACCCGAGTGGGACGGGTATGCCCAGACGTGGGTCCCGTGCTCTCCATGCCACTGGAATCAAGCTATCCTGGCTGAAGAGGGGTGAAACCCCGAAACCGGTCCTAGGATGCTTGTTTCCAGTCCAGGGAGGACCTGGCTTGGCAGTTCGGGCTGGACTGTTCCCATGAGGCACAGGGTCAAGACTGATTTGCATATGGCTGGGTTCAAACTGGAATGGCATGGTGAGCAAATAAACGATGGATTTAGGCCCAGATCTCTGTACTGGGGTGAATGTATGACATTGTTCTGCATTCTGTCCATCAACTGTTGTTTTTGCATTTGTCACCCCGAGTGGGACGCGTATGCCCAGACGTGGGTCCCGTGCTCTCCATGCCACTGGAATCAAGCTATCCTGGCTGAAGAGGGGTGAAACCCCGAAACCGGTCCTAGGATGCTTGTTTCCAGTCCAGGGAGGACCTGGCTTGGCAGTTCGGGCTGGACTGTTCCCATGAGGCACAGGGTCAAGACTGATTTGCATATGGCTGGGTTCAAACTGGAATGGCATGGTGAGCAAATAAACGATGGATTTAGGCCCAGATCTCTGTACTGGGGTGAATGTATGACATTGTTCTGCATTCTGTCCATCAACTGTTGTTTTTGCATTTGTCACCCCGAGTGGGACGGGTATGCCCAGACGTGGGTCCCGTGCTCTCCATGCAACTGGAATCAAGCTATCCTGGCTGAAGAGGGGTGAAACCTCGAAACCGGTCCTAGGATGCTTGTTTCCAGTCCAGGGAGGACCTGGCTTGGCAGTTCGGGCTGGACTGTTCCCATGAGGCACAGGGTCAAGACTGATTTGCATATGGCTGGGTTCAAACTGGAATGGCATGGTGAGCAAATAAACGATGGATTTAGGCCCAGATCTCTGTACTGGGGTGAATGTATGACATTGTTCTGCATTCTGTCCATCAACTGTTGTTTTTGCATTTGTCACCCCGAGTGGGACGGGTATGCCCAGACGTGGGTCCCGTGCTCTCCATGCCACTGGAATCAAGCTATCCTGGCTGAAGAGGGGTGAATCCCCGAAACCGGTCCTAGGATGCTTGTTTCCAGTCCAGGGAGGACCTGGCTTGGCAGTTCGGGCTGGACTGTTCCCATGAGGCACAGGGTCAAGACTGATTTGCATATGGCTGGGTTCAAACTGGAATGGCATGGTGAGCAAATAAACGATGGATTTAGGCCCAGATCTCTGTACTGGGGTGAATGTATGACATTGTTCTGCATTCTGTCCATCAACTGTTGTTTTTGCATTTGTCACCCCGAGTGGGACGGGTATGCCCAGACGTGGGTCCCGTGCTCTCCATGCCACTGGAATCAAGCTATCCTGGCTGAAGAGGGGTGAAACCCCGAAACCGGTCTTAGGATGCTTGTTTCCAGTCCAGGGAGGACCTGGCTTGGCAGTTCGGGCTGGACTGTTCCCATGAGGCACAGGGTCAAGACTGATTTGCATATGGCTGGGTTCAAACTGGAATGGCATGGTGAGCAAATAAACGATGGATTTAGGCCCAGATCTCTGTACTGGGGTGAATGTATGACATTGTTCTGCATTCTGTCCATCAACTGTTGTTTTTGCATTTGTCACCCCGAGTGGGACGGGTATGCCCAGACGTGGGTCCCGTGCTCTCCATGCCACTGGAATCAAGCTATCCTGGCTGAAGAGGGGTGAAACCCCGAAACCGGTCCTAGGATGCTTGTTTCCAGTCCAGGGAGGACCTGGCTTGGCAGTTCGGGCTGGACTGTTCCCATGAGGCACAGGGTCAAGACTGATTTGCATATGGCTGGGTTCAAACTGGAATGGCATGGTGAGCAAATAAACGATGGATTTAGGCCCAGATCTCTGTACTGGGGTGAATGTATGACATTGTTCTGCATTCTGTCCATCAACTGTTGTTTTTGCATTTGTCACCCGAGTGGGACGGGTATGCCCAGACGTGGGTCCCGTGCTCTCCATGCCACTGGAATCAAGCTATCCTGGCTGAAGAGGGGTGAAACCCCGAAACCGGTCCTAGGATGCTTGTTTCCAGTCCAGGGAGGACCTGGCTTGGCAGTTCGGGCTGGACTGTTCCCATGAGGCACAGGGTCAAGACTGATTTGCATATGGCTGGGTTCAAACTGGAATGGCATGGTGAGCAAATAAACGATGGATTTAGGCCCAGATCTCTGTACTGGGGTGAATGTATGACATTGTTCTGCATTCTGTCCATCAACTGTTGTTTTTGCATTTGTCACCCCGAGTGGGACGGGTATGCCCAGACGTGGGTCCCGTGCTCTCCATGCCACTGGAATCAAGCTATCCTGGCTGAAGAGGGGTGAAACCCCGAAACCGGTCCTAGGATGCTTGTTTCCAGTCCAGGGAGGACCTGGCTTGGCAGTTCGGGCTGGACTGTTCCCATGAGGCACAGGGTCAAGACTGATTTGCATATGGCTGGGTTCAAACTGGAATGGCATGGTGAGCAAATAAACGATGGATTTAGGCCCAGATCTCTGTACTGGGGTG
Organism: Calotriton arnoldi; assembly: GCA_963921515.1. Classification (NCBI taxonomy): domain Eukaryota; kingdom Metazoa; phylum Chordata; class Amphibia; order Caudata; family Salamandridae; genus Calotriton; species Calotriton arnoldi. The sequence continues at coordinate 515,956 of CAWUFW010008060.1, forward strand.
AATGTATGACATTGTTCTGCATTCTGTCCATCAACTGTTGTTTTTGCATTTGTCACCCCGAGTGGGACGGGTATGCCCAGACGTGGGTCCCGTGCTCTCCATGCCACTGGAATCAAGCTATCCTGGCTGAAGAGGGGTGAAACCCCGAAACCGGTCCTAGGATGCTTGTTTCCAGTCCAGGGAGGACCTGGCTTGGCAGTTCGGGCTGGACTGTTCCCATGAGGCACAGGGTCAAGACTGATTTGCATATGGCTGGGTTCAAACTGGAATGGCATGGTGAGCAAATAAACGATGGATTTAGGCCCAGATCTCTGTACTGGGGTGAATGTATGACATTGTTCTGCATTCTGTCCATCAACTGTTGTTTTTGCATTTGTCACCCCGAGTGGGACGGGTATGCCCAGACGTGGGTCCCGTGCTCTCCATGCCACTGGAATCAAGCTATCCTGGCTGAAGAGGGGTGAAACCCCAAAACCGGTCTAGGATGCTTGTTTCCAGTCCAGGGAGGACCTGGCTTGGCAGTTCGGGCTGGACTGTTCCCATGAGGCACAGGGTCAAGACTGATTTGCATATGGCTGGGTTCAAACTGGAATGGCATGGTGAGCAAATAAACAATGGATTTAGGCCCAGATCTCTGTACTGGGGTGAATGTATGACATTGTTCTGCATTCTGTCCATCAACTGTTGTTTTTGCATTTGTCACCCCGAGTGGGACGGGTATGCCCAGACGTGGGTCCCGTGCTCTCCATGCCACTGGAATCAAGCTATCCAGGCTGAAGAGGGGTGAAACCCCGAAACCGGTCCTAGGATGCTTGTTTCCAGTCCAGGAGGACCTGGCTTGGCAGTTCGGGCTGGACTGTTCCCATGAGGCACAGGGTCAAGACTGATTTGCATATGGCTGGGTTCAAACTGGAATGGCATGGTGAGCAAATAAACGATGGATTTAGGCCCAGATCTCTGTACTGGGGTGAATGTATGACATTGTTCTGCATTCTGTCCATCAACTGTTGTTTTTGCATTTGTCACCCCGAGTGGGACGGGTATGCCCAGACTTGGGTCCCGTGCTCTCCATGCCACTGGAATCAAGCTATCCTGGCTGAAGAGGGTGAAACCTCGAAACCGGTCCTAGGATGCTTGTTTCCAGTCCAGGGAGGACCTGGCTTGGCAGTTCGGGCTGGACTGTTCCCATGAGGCACAGGGTCAAGACTGATTTGCATATGGCTGGGTTCAAACTGGAATGGCATGGTGAGCAAATAAACGATGGATTTAGGCCCAGATCTCTGTACTGGGGTGAATGTATGACATTGTTCTGCATTCTGTCCATCAACTGTTGTTTTTGCATTTGTCACCCCGAGTGGGACGGGTATGCCCAGACGTGGGTCCCGTGCTCTCCATGCCACTGGAATCAAGCTATCCTGGCTGAAGAGGGGTGAAACCCCGAAACCGGTCCTAGGATGCTTGTTTCCAGTCCAGGGAGGACCTGGCTTGGCAGTTCGGGCTGGACTGTTCCCATGAGGCACAGGGTCAAGACTGATTTGCATATGGCTGGGTTCAAACTGGAATGGCATGGTGAGCAAATAAACGATGGATTTAGGCCCAGATCTCTGTACTGGGGTGAATGTATGACATTGTTCTGCATTCTGTCCATCAACTGTTGTTTTTGCATTTGTCACCCCGAGTGGGACGGGTATGCCCAGACGTGGGTCCCGTGCTCTCCATGCCACTGGAATCAAGCTATCCTGGCTGAAGAGGGGTGAAACCCGAAACCGGTCCTAGGATGCTTGTTTCCAGTCCAGGGAGGACCTGGCTTGGCAGTTCGGGCTGGACTGTTCCCATGAGGCACAGGGTCAAGACTGATTTGCATATGGCTGGGTTCAAACTGGAATGGCATGGTGAGCAAATAAACGATGGATTTAGGCCCAGATCTCTGTACTGGGGTGAATGTATGACATTGTTCTGCATTCTGTCCATCAACTGTTGTTTTTGCATTTGTCACCCCGAGTGGGACGGGTATGCCCAGACGTGGGTCCCGTGCTCTCCATGCCACTGGAATCAAGCTATCCTGGCTGAAGAGGGTGAAACCCCGAAACCGGTCCTAGGATGCTTGTTTCCAGTCCAGGGAGGACCTGGCTTGGCAGTTCGGGCTGGACTGTTCCCATGAGGCACAGGGTCAAGACTGATTTGCATATGGCTGGGTTCAAACTGGAATGGCATGGTGAGCAAATAAACGATGGATTTAGGCCCAGATCTCTGTACTGGGGTGAATGTATGACATTGTTCTGCATTCTGTCCATCAACTGTTGTTTTTGCATTTGTCACCCCGAGTGGGACGGGTATGCCCAGACGTGGGTCCCGTGCTCTCCATGCCACTGGAATCAAGCTATCCTGGCTGAAGAGGGGTGAAACCCCGAAACCGGTCCTAGGATGCTTGTTTCCAGTCCAGGGAGGACCTGGCTTGGCAGTTCGGGCTGGACTGTTCCCATGAGGCACAGGGTCAAGACTGATTTGCATATGGCTGGGTTCAAACTGGAATGGCATGGTGAGCAAATAAACGATGGATTTAGGCCCAGATCTCTGTACTGGGGTGAATGTATGACATTGTTCTGCATTCTGTCCATCAACTGTTGTTTTTGCATTTGTCACCCCGAGTGGGACGGGTATGCCCAGACGTGGGTCCCGTGCTCTCCATGCCACTGGAATCAAGCTATCCTGGCTGAAGAGGGGTGAAACCCCGAAACCGGTCCTAGGATGCTTGTTTCCAGTCCAGGGAGGACCTGGCTTGGCAGTTCGGGCTGGACTGTTCCCATGAGGCACAGGGTCAAGACTGATTTGCATATGGCTGGGTTCAAACTGGAATGGCATGGTGAGCAAATAAACGATGGATTTAGGCCCAGATCTCTGTACTGGGGTGAATGTATGACATTGTTCTGCATTCTGTCCATCAACTGTTGTTTTTGCATTTGTCACCCCGAGTGGGACGGGTATGCCCAGACGTGGGTCCCGTGCTCTCCATGCCACTGGAATCAAGCTATCCTGGCTGAAGAGGGTGAAACCCCGAAACCGGTCCTAGGATGCTTGTTTCCAGTCCAGGGAGGACCTGGCTTGGCAGTTCGGGCTGGACTGTTCCCATGAGGCACAGGGTCAAGACTGATTTGCATATGGCTGGGTTCAAACTGGAATGGCATGGTGAGCAAATAAACGATGGATTTAGGCCCAGATCTCTGTACTGGGGTGAATGTATGACATTGTTCTGCATTCTGTCCATCAACTGTTGTTTTTGCATTTGTCACCCCGAGTGGGACGGGTATGCCCAGACGTGGGTCCCGTGCTCTCCATGCCACTGGAATCAAGCTATCCTGGCTGAAGAGGGGTGAAACCCCGAAACCGGTCCTAGGATGCTTGTTTCCAGTCCAGGGAGGACCTGGCTTGGCAGTTCGGGCTTGGCTGTTCCCATGAGGCACAGGGTCAAGACTGATTTGCATATGGCTGGGTTCAAACTGGAATGGCATGGTGAGCAAATAAACGATGGATTTAGGCCCAGATCTCTGTACTGGGGTGAATGTATGACATTGTTCTGCATTCTGTCCATCAACTGTTGTTTTTGCATTTGTCACCCCGAGTGGGACGGGTATGCCCAGACGTGGGTCCCGTGCTCTCCATGCCACTGGAATCAAGCTATCCTGGCTGAAGAGGGGTGAAACCCGAAACCGGTCCTAGGATGCTTGTTTCCAGTCCAGGGAGGACCTGGCTTGGCAGTTCGGGCTGGACTGTTCCCATGAGGCACAGGGTCAAGACTGATTTGCATATGGCTGGGTTCAAACTGGAATGGCATGGTGAGCAAATAAACAATGGATTTAGGCCCAGATCTCTGTACTGGGGTGAATGTATGACATTGTTCTGCATTCTGTCCATCAACTGTTGTTTTTGCATTTGTCACCCCGAGTGGGACGGGTATGCCCAGACGTGGGTCCCGTGCTCTCCATGCCACTGGAATCAAGCTATCAAGGCTGAAGAGGGGTGAAACCCCAAACCGGTCCTAGGATGCTTGTTTCCAGTCCAGGGAGGACCTGGCTTGGCAGTTCGGGCTGGGCTGTTCCCATGAGGCACAGGGTCAAGACTGATTTGCATATGGCTGGGTTCAAACTGGAATGGCATGGTGAGCAAATAAACGATGGATTTAGGCCCAGATCTCTGTACTGGGGTGAATGTATGACATTGTTCTGCATTCTGTCCATCAACTGTTGTTTTTGCATTTGTCACCCCGAGTGGGACGGGTATGCCCAGACTTGGGTCCCGTGCTCTCCATGCCACTGGAATCAAGCTATCCTGGCTGAAGAGGGGTGAAACCTCGAAACCGGTCCTAGGATGCTTGTTTCCAGTCCAGGGAGGACCTGGCTTGGCAGTTCGGGCTGGACTGTTCCCATGAGGCACAGGGTCAAGACTGATTTGCATATGGCTGGGTTCAAACTGGAATGGCATGGTGAGCAAATAAACGATGGATTTAGGCCCAGATCTCTGTACTGGGGTGAATGTATGACATTGTTCTGCATTCTGTCCATCAACTGTTGTTTTTGCATTTGTCACCCCGAGTGGGACGGGTATGCCCAGACGTGGGTCCCGTGCTCTCCATGCCACTGGAATCAAGCTATCCTGGCTGAAGAGGGGTGAAACCCCGAAACCGGTCCTAGGATGCTTGTTTCCAGTCCAGGGAGGACCTGGCTTGGCAGTTCGGGCTGGACTGTTCCCATGAGGCACAGGGTCAAGACTGATTTGCATATGGCTGGGTTCAAACTGGAATGGCATGGTGAGCAAATAAACGATGGATTTAGGCCCAGATCTCTGTACTGGGGTGAATGTATGACATTGTTCTGCATTCTGTCCATCAACTGTTGTTTTTGCATTTGTCACCCCGAGTGGGACGGGTATGCCCAGACGTGGGTCCCGTGCTCTCCATGCCACTGGAATCAAGCTATCCTGGCTGAAGAGGGGTGAAACCCCGAAACCGGTCCTAGGATGCTTGTTTCCAGTCCAGGGAGGACCTGGCTTGGCAGTTCGGGCTGGAATGTTCCCATGAGGCACAGGGTCAAGACTGATTTGCATATGGCTGGGTTCAAACTGGAATGGCATGGTGAGCAAATAAACGATGGATTTAGGCCCAGATCTCTGTACTGGGGTGAATGTATGACATTGTTCTGCATTCTGTCCATCAACTGTTGTTTTTGCATTTGTCACCCCGAGTGGGACGGGTATGCCCAGACGTGGGTCCCGTGCTCTCCATGCCACTGGAATCAAGCTATCCTGGCTGAAGAGGGGTGAAACCCCGAAACCGGTCCTAGGATGCTTGTTTCCAGTCCAGGGAGGACCTGGCTTGGCAGTTCGGGCTGGACTGTTCCCATGAGGCACAGGGTCAAGACTGATTTGCATATGGCTGGGTTCAAACTGGAATGGCATGGTGAGCAAATAAACGATGGATTTAGGCCCAGATCTCTGTACTGGGGTGAATGTATGACATTGTTCTGCATTCTGTCCATCAACTGTTGTTTTTGCATTTGTCACCCCGAGTGGGACGGGTATGCCCAGACGTGGGTCCCGTGCTCTCCATGCCACTGGAATCAAGCTATCCTGGCTGAAGAGGGTGAAACCCCGAAACCGGTCCTAGGATGCTTGTTTCCAGTCCAGGGAGGACCTGGCTTGGCAGTTCGGGCTGGACTGTTCCCATGAGGCACAGGGTCAAGACTGATTTGCATATGGCTGGGTTCAAACTGGAATGGCATGGTGAGCAAATAAACGATGGATTTAGGCCCAGATCTCTGTACTGGGGTGAATGTATGACATTGTTCTGCATTCTGTCCATCAACTGTTGTTTTTGCATTTGTCACCCCGAGTGGGACGGGTATGCCCAGACGTGGGTCCCGTGCTCTCCATGCCACTGGAATCAAGCTATCCTGGCTGAAGAGGGGTGAAACCCCGAAACCGGTCCTAGGATGCTTGTTTCCAGTCCAGGGAGGACCTGGCTTGGCAGTTCGGGCTGGACTGTTCCCATGAGGCACAGGGTCAAGACTGATTTGCATATGGCTGGGTTCAAACTGGAATGGCATGGTGAGCAAATAAACGATGGATTTAGGCCCAGATCTCTGTACTGGGGTGAATGTATGACATTGTTCTGCATTCTGTCCATCAACTGTTGTTTTTGCATTTGTCACCCCGAGTGGGACGGGTATGCCCAGACGTGGGTCCCGTGCTCTCCATGCCACTGGAATCAAGCTATCCTGGCTGAAGAGGGGTGAAACCCCGAAACCGGTCCTAGGATGCTTGTTTCCAGTCCAGGGAGGACCTGGCTTGGCAGTTCGGGCTGGACTGTTCCCATGAGGCACAGGGTCAAGACTGATTTGCATATGGCTGGGTTCAAACTGGAATGGCATGGTGAGCAAATAAACGATGGATTTAGGCCCAGATCTCTGTACTGGGGTGAATGTATGACATTGTTCTGCATTCTGTCCATCAACTGTTGTTTTTGCATTTGTCACCCCGAGTGGGACGGGTATGCCCAGACGTGGGTCCCGTGCTCTCCATGCCACTGGAATCAAGCTATCCTGGCTGAAGAGGGGTGAAACCTCGAAACCGGTCCTAGGATGCTTGTTTCCAGTCCAGGGAGGACCTGGCTTGGCAGTTCGGGCTGGACTGTTCCCATGAGGCACAGGGTCAAGACTGATTTGCATATGGCTGGGTTCAAACTGGAATGGCATGGTGAGCAAATAAACGATGGATTTAGGCCCAGATCTCTGTACTGGGGTGAATGTATGACATTGTTCTGCATTCTGTCCATCAACTGTTGTTTTTGCATTTGTCACCCCGAGTGGGACGGGTATGCCCAGACGTGGGTCCCGTGCTCTCCATGCCACTGGAATCAAGCTATCCTGGCTGAAGAGGGGATTCTGTCCATCAACTGTTGTTTTTGCTTCAGACCTAGCTACAGTATTCAGTACAGCCTCTTGAATGCCAGACTCTGCTGCTTCAGCAGCGATCCTTAGAAATAAAAGGGCCAACCCGGTAACCCAGGGACCTGGGCTGGACAATATTTCACAAAATGTGGTCCCTATGGGGGAAGTGTAGCCCTTGGCTTCCACAGCAGAGTGTTAGGATCAGGGTACAAACACCTCTAACACAATTAGCTCAAAGTTACATATTACTTTTATTGAATTTATTCTTAGAGATTTTCAATTCAATTAATTAGATTTAAAACAATTGTGAGGTGCTCATAGAGAGTGACGATGCAGTGAAAATGACTATTGGTGCAAAAAGCGCATACATGCTATGTACTGAAACATACATGTGGCTGATAGTGATAGTAGGATATTTTGAGTTAGCACCCATGGAGCAAGTGTTGCTATCTACCATCAATATATTAAAAACTGTCCACATACGTTATTTTGTCGACGTTTTGACCCCCTAAGTATGTATTATTCAAAACAGGGTCATCATCAGGACGATAAATATATAGGAGACACCAATTAGTAGGGGCAACTGGTCCCACAGTCAGTGTTGTATTCTACTTGGTCTCACCCATCGGCCCCCTCTCCTCTCCCTTCTTTCCTCTTAGCCTCTTCCTTGGAATCTTCAGTGAGAGGCTGTTTAGAATGTTTGGAGTCCTGTCAGACTGCGTTCTGCGGGACTGGCAATTGGAGGTGTCTATTACTACACTGAATAAAAGAAGTTTACCTTACCGCTTGGCGTCCTCAGTTACTTCATTTTGGCGACGATCAAGGGATGCTGTGACAGGGACAGCATGGTGCCTCCACCCTGTTGAACTATGTCTTGCCAGTCCCAGGTGCTCTTCAGGCGGAACCATCTCTGTGCATAATTACTTCAACGCGCTGCATTACTGTCATTTTTGATGTTTCCATGAGACGGCGGTGAGTCGTTTTCGTATCTCCGCTGTTCAGGAGTTGCAGCGTCCAGCATTCCATCGTTCATCTTTAGGGCGCGGGTGTGGGCTTTCATCCCCTGCTTCACCCTTCAGCTTCAACATAGTGGCGACCCTTGCGCCTGCTGCCTCGCCCTACGGTACCGTGGTGCTGCCTTGCCAGTCTCCGGCACCCACTGCGTACCATTTCTGTGGACTTGCTAGTGTTGCGCCACAGTCAGAGTCGCCCAACAGCTCCCTCTAAGCCAAGCGGAGTGAACTTCGATATCAGAGTCTCCTGAGGTGCCTTCACATAGCTGCGCCCGTCCTCCTGCTCCAGCCGCTCTTGCCTAGTGATACTGTAGTGTGGATTATGGCCTCATTGTTGACACTGCTAAGTTAGCTTAGGCCTAGCTGCCATGATGCCTCTTTTGCACACGTTACTTCGTTACTTTGTTTTTCCAGACTCTGCTTGTGCCTATGTTCATGAGAACTGTCTACATTTCTGCCTTTCACGTTTTCTGCTGTTCTCTGTGGTTTTCGTCTGCACACGATGTACAAGGTCGAAAAACAACGTCCCTTGTTATTCAGTTCTGGTCAGCCCCACGCACTTAGACATAACACGAAGCACAGCTGCACTGCTGAAATTCGAGTGCTTTTAATATTGCAAGATACCTGTTAGAAGCACTTGGAGGAAAACCTTTCCAGGGAGAAGAGCTGTGCTTGTCCGATGATGTAAACCTTGCATCTAGTTCTTAAGGTATGGGGGTCCCCCTGACAAAGCCCAGAGGTCTTCTATTTTTATAATAAACTAGTTACTAGCACGGGGAGGGTGGCAAGGCATTATAGTCCTTTATCCACTGTCTTTATAAAATGCTGTCCCCGTTTGTATTCTATGGAATTGTAACGATGCTTACTATTTTGTCTTTATGCATTATGCTGCTAGTACTGGCACGTGTACTGTGTCTCAGAGCACGTTAGTTGAAATAAACATTTTAAACTATACTGTGTCTCTTAATACGCACGTTGTGGACAAGTATGAGTGAGTAATGAAAGAGTGTTCTTGCTCCCGCGATTCCTGAAAGAGTCCGTGTTCTGGGATGTCTAATCATTGGTAGCTTCGCTGTAGTACGGAGAACGAATGAGACACTATAGCTAGTCGGATTGGGATTTTGGGCACTAAGGTGGATTGGTTGGTACACCACCATACACTGAGGTCCTGTTTTCCTGCGCATAGTTCTGTATATGTGCAGAATCCCCGCAACATGGTGCCCACAACGTTTGGTCTGGTTCTTATCTGCGAGACACTTGAGTAGTGCTTGTGCTTGTCCACAATTCCCTCACTTCTGTTTCCGGAAACCGATGTGAGGGTAACCTCCTATATTGATGTTTTTATAGGTTCTTTCAAGCTTGAAGTTATTAAAAGGTATTCTCTTTATTGTTAACCCTACATTGCGCTGCCAAGCACTAGATTGTTATTCATTCTGGGTCTTAATGGCTGTGAATATAAATATCCCGGCACATAGCCGCGCTGCGCTCCGAGCTCATTTAACAGCATATGGAGTGCCTGACGCGGGTGTCGCACTCATCCTTGTGGTGCAAGCTGATCCAGCTTACCACTTTGAGGTATTTTATTCATGGGTCACTTTTCCGGCGGTGGATGGAGCTGATAATTTGTTCCATGTGTACACTGCCACAGCCCTTCCTAATGCTTATCGGCCTTATCAGGTGCTTGAGGTTCCGCTCACGGCATGGCAACACCAAATTTGGTTTAATGGCGCCCTCCCACACCCGGTCACCCCAATTCCCTTAGGCCTTTTATCGATAGATGGGGCCGCTTGGCCTGTTTTGGCCGGGTACACCCCGCATCCACGTTATTTAGCGGTTCCGGTAGATGAGCTGCGCGTGTTGCATACGTCTTTCGTACGTGGTTCGATGTAGTGGCTGATCTAATCCTTGCAAATGTCAAGGGTGATGCAGTTAACTTTCAAGTAGCTAACGCTTTGACTTTGGTCCCAGAGCTGGACAAGCCTCGCGAATTACCGAAAATTATTGCACAGGCTTATAAAACCATTGGCCGCAATAGTTTGGGAGTTAACCCTTTTGCTAAAACGCAAACTCAGACACAAACACAAAAAAAATCTCAGTCTGATAAAGACGAGAAGCCGTTCTTTTCTAAAAAGAACTGGAAAATAAAGAAGCAGGGGAAGCAACCACAGAAGCAGGGGTCGCGTGCTGCGTCACCGGCTTCCGAGTCTTCTGAACGCACTTATGATTTGCGCGACCGAATGAGAATTAAGTCTCCTGACAGGTTTCAGGTCCCTGAACAGCGTTCTCCTCGTTCTTCACAGGCACCATCAGGCTCACAGGCTGGTGGAGGAGATCGCCAGGATCGAGGCAAGGGTCCAGACGCCCCCCAAGGACGGGACCAGCCTCGTCAGACTGGAGGCAAGGGGAAACAAGAAGAATTTCCACGTTCTCGTCCTCAGCTTCAAAAGAAAAAAGTTGCAGCTTTAACAGCGAGATATGCCACAGACGGTGAGAACGAGACTCCTGAATTGGACGTGGTCAGTGACGCTGCTAGACAGCGCCGCAGAAGTTACCATAGTGCGGGAGGCACTACGTCCTCATGTGGAGGCGACAGCAACTGACACTTTCATTACTGTCGAGACAGCTGACACCCGAGTGGCACCCCCTGACAGACTATATAATATAGTCCTTCTAATTGAAGGTGACATTGAGCGTGTTATTAAAGGGATTTTTTGGGAATATCTGACCTCTTCTTACGACATATTATTGGCAGAGGCGGATTGGCCGCCACCATTTGTTCTCGGTGCTCCGAAAGGGGAGGAAGTAATACTTCCAAGTTTTTCACGCTCTGTTCCCAAGGAGCATGCGGAGGCTTTCGCAGCAGAATGGGCTGTGGCCCTAGCCCCGGCACTGTACCGTAATCACGTGGGCTGGGATAAAAATTCTCCCCCCCATGAAATACCTTTGCGGTCTATGCCACAGGCTCAACCCCAATATCCTCTCCGACGGGAAGCTAAAGGTCCCGTTTCAGATATTCTGACACAGTTAGAGTATCAAGGAGTGATTGTGACATGCGTGTCACCAATGAATAACCCCCTTTTCGCGGTTTCTAAACCTGATGGGTCGTACCGCTTAGTTTTAGATTAGCGGCACTTGAACTCTCATTGACGAACCTTTGCGGTACAGAATACCCATCGTTCTGCTTTAGTCGATAGTCTTGTTCGTAAAAAATATAAAACGACACTTGACCTTTCCAATGGATTTTACACACACAATTTGTCCCCTGAATGCAGTAAATGGACCGCGTTCACTTCTGGTGGAAAACAAATAAAAATCCGGCGTTTGCCAATGGGCTACAAGAACAGCCCGGGGGTCTTCTCCGCCCGTGTTGTCTCTTTGTTGGACAGCTTAGACCCGGATGCGTATTCGGATGATATATATCTGACAGACGACGAATTATGGCCGCATCTTTCCTGAGTCGACCGCATTATTCTTGAATTTGCGAACTACGGTTATAAATTTAATTTTGCTAAATCACTCATCGCAGAGTACGCGGTGTTGTTTTTGGGCTACGAGCTCAACAATGAAGGTAGGGGCATAGCTCCCCACTTCCTGGAGAAGTGCGCACTTCTGTGCCCTCCAACAACCCTGAAAAAACTTCAGTCTTTGCTGGGATTTTTGAACTTTGGGCGTTCTTACATTCCAGAGTATGCCCAGCGTATCAAGCCTCTTTATGCCTTGATACAACCAACCTTTTCAAAGTCGTGCTGGCTTCCGGAACATTCAGCTATTCTGCAATCTTTGCAGTCTGATCTACTTGAATCTAAGTTCTTGTTGACTCGTGATAACCACACGAACCTGGTGATCAGAATCGTGCCAGGCGCAGTGGGATTCACTTACTTGATGTTTAACGAAGGTGACACAGTACCTATTGCATACAAGTCGCATCTTTACACTTCTGCCGAGTTGCGCTTTTCAACTGTGGAAGAAGTTTTGACTGCAGTGCAAATGGCGATTCTTAAGGAACGCGCACTGGCACAGGGAAAACGCATTTTGGTGGTAACACCATATCCTGCCCTTGAGGCAGTGACAAAGGCAAGTGTACCAAACTCTAAGGCTTTGCACCCCCATTGGATACAATGGGCTACTTCTTTGACGTCTCCGGGTGTCACCTTTATCTTTGATTCCTCTCTTCAGACACAGGAGTTCTTGCAGTATGAACTTGTTCATCCTCCTCCTCTGTCTTTATTGCCGCTTGAGGAGTACAAATGTATCATTTACACCAATGGTTCGGCACAACCGGCCACGAGTTCTAAGCATGCTTATTCAGCAGCATGTGCTATTGTGGCAGGTATCATGGTGAACGGTGAGTTCAAGTCGAGTGTTGTGCACACGCAGGCACTGGGAGACAGTACCGCCCAATTGGCCGAGCTGCGTGCTTTGGTGCTGGCGCTTGAGTTTGCAGACCCAGATGTGACTACTCTCATTGTATGCGATTCTTACTACTGTGTTCAGTCTTTTAATGACAACTTATTCTTTTGGTCTCAAAACGACTATCGAGATTCTAAGGGCAGCGCAATTAAGCATAAACTGCTTTGGGTTCGAGTAGCAGATCTTAAACAACGTCTGCCTCTCACACAGGTGATTCACACTCTTGGCCACCAGCGTGTGGGCACACACGCGGTAGGTAACAGTTTGGCGGACGAAGCTGCCAAATCAGCAGTAGCCACGTGCTCAGTAGCAGCCGTTACAAGATCCATGACAAAAATAGATAATGAGATATTGGCAGCTATTGCTGCTACTAAGGAAGGTTCTAATTACCCACAGGGTTTCCCTTCCACGTACTCTTATCACTTAAGTCCCGACCAGGTTCCTTATGTAAGAATTCCAGACGTTTTTTAAATTTTTTTTATTTGAAAAGTTTTATATAGCGCTACTAGACCCGGAGGTATCAGAGCGCTTTACATGAGTTACAGCGAGTTACAAGTTACATAGTTACATCACTTAAATCAAAGAGTCATAGGGGAGGAGGATGGGGAGGGAGGGAATACACAACTGGAAAAACGAGGAAAACAATGACAGATGTCCGGCTGGGTAGGTGACGGCCGAGGGGGTGAAACCAGGGCCAGACTCCTCTTTAGCTGCATATGACAGCTCCACCGGGCATCGGCCAAGGTTGCTCGTGTATCCAGGTGAGTACAAACAGTCATCAGAGGTCCATCAGAAGTTCAGAGGAACGTTATTTAAGAGTTATATATAGTGCTGGCTAGACCCGTAGGTATCAGAGCACTTTACATTGAGGCTACACAATGTTACCGAGAATGAAAACAAATACACATTACGTCAAAAATTAAGCAACAAATTGGGAGAGGAAAGAAAGGTGAGACAAATAGAGAGGCGGGGGGGAAAGGGGAAGTGTGAAGGGGGAGGATGAAGGAAAAGACGGCAGGGGAGACGAAAGGAAGTCTGCCCAAAGACCGACTGGGTAGGTGACGTCCGAGGAGGGAATCCACAGCCCATCACCCCAATAGCTAAACAGGTAGCTCCATCAGGCATCAGTCAGATTGCTAGGTCTCAACTGACGAGGGAAAGTTCACAGAAAAAAGTCCAGTGGATAGACAGGGTGGGAACTATGAGCAAGGACGAGTGAGGGCAAAGGTCAATAGCTGGAAAGAGGAGAAGAGTAGAGAGGAGGGGGTAGGGGGTATGGTGAAGAGGAGAAGGGAGAAAAGTCCATTAGAGAGACGCAGGAGAGTTTGCCCAAAGACCGGCTGGGTAGGTGATGGTCAAGGAGGGAAATCCATAGCCCATCTCCCCTTTAGCTCGCGAGGTAGCTCCACCGGGTGTCAGTCAAAATGTCCAGTCTCAGCTGCCGATGGAAAAATCTCAGAGTCAAGTGTCATGGAGGGTGAGCAGGAGCGGGGTCGAGTGAGGCAGTATCGCGGTGCCGATCACCGTGTCTGTAGGTGACAAACACCAGACCAAAAAAACAAGGTGTACCTTGAGCAGAGGAGTGTGAAAGGCTTCCCTCATAAGCAGCAGGCGTTCGGTAAAGGCGATATAAGTACTCCTAGGCTGGTACTCCGTATTCTCCTGGGCAGTTCTAGTAGGGAAACGTGTCTCTTGCCTCCTGTTGTGCTCCCCTCATCCTTGCTAATTTTATATGCACTGCCTGGTGGCGAAGGCCGCCATCTTAGAGTCAGGCATCCAGGCTCTGGGCAGCTCGCGCTGCATCTCCCAGAGTCAGGGCACCCGAAGAGGCACACACACTCTATATCAGGGGGACCCTCGGCGCCAGTGGGGCCGCCAACAGCAGAGGTATCCTACCGGTGCATCCCGCAAGGCGGCTGACAGATGCGGTCCCCGGTCTCGTAGCGGGGTGCCTCGCCCTCCGGTCAGAATCCGACCTCCGCTCCTCGCAGTCTGCCACCACCTGATTCCCAACGCGGACCGCAGACATTCTCTGATAAAAGCCGCACACGAAGGCTTGGCTTCGGCCCATGCTGGCGTGTCTGCAACTGTTTCAATCTTGCAGCAGCGTTATTGGTGGCGTGGTTTATATAAACAGACCCGTAATTATGTCCTTTCTTGTGACATTTGTCAGCAAATTAAGCCCTCTACGGTTACACGTCCGCCACAAACACAGCTCTGCATTTCTAATAAACCTTTTGGTTGTGTATATCTTGATCACTGCGGTCCATTTTCTTCTGATACTGCATATAAATACATCTTAGTTTCAGTTGATTCGTGCACACGTTTCCTCTAGGTTTGGCCACAACGCAGTGCTGACGCTCAAAATGTCATCAGGGATTTGCACGTCTTTGTGGGAATGTTTGCCTGTGGCACCCTCCATTCCGACCAAGGTCCAGCGTTCGCCTCTAAGGCGTACAAGGATGCGATGAGGTCTATGGGGGTGCAGGTGCAATTTTCGTCTCCATACAGGCCTGAGGGCAACTCAATTGTGGAGCGAATGAACCGTGACTTAAAGCAATCCTTGACAGCTAGAGTCTTAGGTACTGGCAGGAACTGGCTGGCCCACTTGTATGGCATGCAACGTGCACTCAATAATCTCCCTAGAAGATCTCTGGGTGGGCGGACCCAATACGAAATGCTCTTTGGCATACAGATGTTTGTGCCAGACCTTGATGGTCTAGACATGGTGGCAGCTGCCGCAACCTTTGATGTAGATAATCATTCTACTATGTTAGAGGACTTACAAGAGACCCGGGACAGACTTCAACTGAACACTTACCCTCTGCCACGGACGCTTCGCTGCAGATTCCGGTTGCCGGCTGGCTTCCGAAGATTGGAGATATGGTCCGAGAGAAGGTGGACAACAAGAAAGAATTTGGCCCCTCTTATCGTGCACCAGTTCCGGTCCTTGGCTTAAAGGGTACTCGTACAGTCATCTTACCACCGCTTCCTGGTCGCAAAGACAACAGATACATCTCAGTGGACAATGTCAAGCTACAACAGCTGGCCGATTCTGAATAGTGTAACACCTGCGGTGTCATGTACAGCCATTTCGAGGAATCCTGTTGGTGGCCCTCCGGTCACCACGTCTAACGATGTTGCCATTGAGATGGTCTCTCAACCAGATCGACTGCTCGTCCCAGCAGCTTCCACCTGCAATGAGGAAACTGAATATGCTTATCCCACAAGCGAGTCATTGACTGGTTTGCCTACAACACCACTGAGCCAGTCCCATTTTTCTTTTGACTCGAGTTCCACTTCATCATTTGTCCCAACCAAATTCAGTGTTTTTGTATCCTGGTTTAGAGACAATTTTTTGATCCCTCCTTGGACTTACATCTGGTTGGTACTATTCCTGATTTTCCTGTTCATGTCCATTGGCTTTGTGACCGTTTTTTTCTTACTCATCAATGGTCACTACTTGCCGGAGCGCTCTGCGGTGAACTCTGTTGCTGGAACTTTGGCTCTGCACTCTTCTTCACATGTCATGAAGCGTGACCAGACATTTGTGAGCATTTCCGCCTTTCCAGTCGCAGATGGCATCGTATGGGATGCAGTGAATTTCCAAATTCATGGACCGACAGAAATTATCAATGTACCGAATGTACTTCGTGTTTCCATGGGTGATGTGGTAAAAAGAAACATACGTTCAGATGATTGGGATGTGCATGCAATTTAATCCTTGTTTTCCGATTTGAAATATTATGCTGCCTTTGATGCTGAGGATTTGTATTTGAATTCTGCTAATTATGCCAATTTGTATTGTTATCAACATTATGGTAACCATTTCCTACATAAAGCTAAAACACTTCGAGGTAGTTTTAATTATACCCAGTGGGAACATTGCCCCACCCCTCTGCAAGGGAGCTCCCAAACTCTGATAAATAAGTTTACTTATTTTACAGACTTTGATAGGTCAAACCCAGGGTCCTATTATTTTAAAGTAAACATTTCTTCCAATCCGAAGGTGATGTTAACCCACACCAAATTACTGTATTCCAGCTTCTTTATGGACGCATTAGCTGTTGGTGGCTACGAACACTGGAAGGCCACCATTGATTTGAAATCCTTTTGGGACACTAAGTCCTGGCAGGTACGCGGTACCGAGGCCTTACATCGCGCTTGCCTCATCCCGACCCAAATTTTATTTTTAAATAATACTATATACCAAACAACTTGTTTTGGTTTGGCGACTTCCAAACAATTGAATGCACCTACCATTCCTGCACTGTCATTCATTGCCTAACTGGAGCTTGCATTTAAATTATTCCATTGACGAGTTGCAAGCTTTGTTTCAAAATAATTCATTTAATGTCTCTGCACTAGATCCCTCAGAATGGTTGGTGTGGCCGATAGCTTCTAATGCCTGCCAACTGCGTTTTTATAACTCTGCTCCTGGTTATAAACAGGATCGCCCTGATCCACGTTTTTCTAACCCACGTTCGGTTACAACATATTCGGTGGGAAAATTATGTAAACGGTAGTTGCAGCACTCTACACTAGAGTCCGTGAAACAACATTTATCCCTGTTATCCAGTAACATTGATCAGGCCGACTTTGTTATGGGACCTAGAGGTCCGAGACCGAAAAGATTTCTTTATGCGACTTACAATGAAATCTGGAAGCTTGCTCAAATAGAAGCTGCTTCCCGTTTACGGGAAATAGACCAAGCAAATTTAGAAAAAGTACTTGCTGTTGTTGACAATAGTATTAACACGCTGTCTTCCCGCATTTACACATTAGACAACATTGTTTCTTCTGTTGTTGATATTGTACAAGATGAAGTGTCTGTGTTATATCATGGTCAGGATCAATTGCGTTCAGTGATGCAGTTTGCATGGACTTTGCAATCTCTGAAAATGGGGAAGGTACCATGGGATTACTTAAACGCTTCCGCATTGTTTTTGCCGTTTAACTTGACTGAGAAACAGCAATTCATGTCCATGAAAGATGCAACATACACTCTTCTACATATAGGAAAAATGGATCCTTTACCTTTCTCTGTAGCGGAAACTGATTCTGCAGTTTGGCTCATACACGGGGTTATCTCTTTGCCTTTTTCTTTGTTTGAATTCAGTTCCTGCATGAAACATTACCCGATTGGCTGATTTGAGCCCTTGGGCAGTACCTTTCTGCATGAAGTGTGGTCCTTGCCTTTCACATACAGATGCCTTAGGGATGACAAGGAGGTGTACCTTACTGGGGAGTCTTGCGATTCTACAGTGGGTCATTCCCTTGTTTGTAAAAACATTAAATTGCACGGGGCTTGTAATGTTTCCGCCCCGAATCTTGCATGTGTTTTAAAGGGTATTCCTGTTCCAGCTATATCACCAACTTTCACTATGCTTGCTAACGGTAGCTATCTGCTTTTAAATAATCAAGATTGCTGTGGGTTGCAAGCCGGCATACCCTACTATGCTGCAAAAATGTGCTTTTTCCACCCCCGCGTGGGAAGTTAGATAGTTCCATTTGGCCTTACATACCGACTTTGAAGGCCGATTTCAATAAATTGAGCAGAATAAAGGCACTATTATTAAACCAGGAGGTTATGCTAACTTCCGCACGGGAGACCTTCGTCCTCCAGGTGGCCAGCGCCCACAGTGAAATACAGGCCCTTTTAAATACTAACCTCCCCCAACATTTCGGTGAACTGATTCACCGTATATTTAATGCGTCTAATACCGACGGCCTTGTGCACTTTTATAAAGTTGTGGGTTCTGGCCTTCTGGCGTCCTTTCAGACGATATTTGGTGTAACACCGGCTTTTATTCATTCCATTTTTTCTAGCGTCTTTGGTGGCTTCCCATTGATCCTAGCCTTAGCTGCTGGAATATTGCTTTTGCTTTGCCTGCTGCACAATGGCTGCACCTCTTGCGGGCCTACACAGCCCAGGGCGACTGCGGATGCTCTGTGACCGCATGCATGAAAGCTTCGGTACACTGCCACTGGCAACACTCAGCGTGGCTTATGGATTATCTTTTCGCTTTGCGTATTTCACTTGCGTGCAACCTGTGCTGTCCTGTTTACGATGTCCGTTCTCATGGTCCTTGGATGTTTGCCTCTCCAATATGTCTTGTTCGGACCCGGATTTCGACCAGTTGATGGGCCCCTTATTGGCCCATGAACGGGAATGTTCCGGTGTTGGATAAATGGCGCGTGCGGCTGCACTTGGAGTCTTGGCACAATGGGATATCTGTGCGGCTGCTCAGAATCTCCTACAACAAAGTTATATTGAATATCACGCAAGTTGTCCCACAATGCTGATCGCAGCTCCCTATTATGAGGAACATGAATGCAGTTTTGATTTGTTGAACTGGATGGTATCCCTTTTTTCAATCGATGATAATGATGTCTTTTTGGAAGGTGTTGCAGTCTTCTGCGCATACACTCTGGTGGATTAGTTGCATTGACTCTCAATAAACTGCATAGCTGGATTTTTTTATTTTCTTTGAGTGACCTTTTTTCTGGGCCAGTCTAGAATTTTTTTTTTCTTCCACATTTTTTTAAAAAGACTTTTCCCACCTATAGACGTTTACATTCTGCTCCATCTATTTGAACTCTGTTTTCGTCCTATGTCTTGACCTATGGACTGACCAGGGTAGGGTGTAGTGTGGATTATGGCCTCATTGTCGACACTGCTAAGTTAGCTTAGGCCTAGCTGCCATGATGCCTCTTTTGCACACGTTACTTCGTGACTTTGTTTTTCCAGACTCTGCTTGTGCCTATGTTCATGAGAACTGTCTACATTTCTGCCTTTCACGTTTTCTGCTGTTCTCTGTGGTTTTCGCCTGCACACGATGTACAAGGTCGATAAACAACGTCCCTTGTTATTCAGTTCTGGTCAGCCCCACGCACTTAGACATAACACGAAGCACAGCTGCACTGCTGAAATTCGAGTGCTTTTAATATTGCAAGATACCTGTTAGAAGAACTTGGAGAAAAACCTTTCCAGGGAGAAAAGCTGTGCTTGTCCGATGATGTAAACCTTGCATCTAGTTCTTAAGGTATGGGGGTACCCCTGACAAAGCCCAGAGGTCTTCTATTTTTATAATAAACTAGTTACTAGCACGGGGAGGGTGGCAAGGCATTATAGTCCTTTATCCACTGTCTTTATAAAATGCTGTCCCCGTTTGTATTCTATGGAATTGTAATGATGCTTACTATTTTGTCTTTATGCATTATGCTGCTAGTACTGGCACATGTACTGTGTCTTAGAGCACGTTAGTTGAAATAAACATTTTAAACTATACTGTGTCTCTTAATACGCACGTTGTGGACAAGTATGAGTGAGTAATGAAAGAGTGTTCTTGCTCCCGCGATTCCTGAAAGAGTCCGTGTTCTGGGATGTCTAATCATTGGTAGCTTCGCTGTAGTACGGAGAACGAATGAGACACTATAGCTAGTTGGATTGGGATTTTGGGCACTAAGGTGGATGGTTGGTACACCACCATACACTGAGGTCCTGTTTTCCTGCGCATAGTTCTGTATATGTGCAGAATCCCCGCAACAGTACCGGTCTCCAGACCGCCCCGGGGTCTTTGTGCCACGTCTCTCCCACCTTTCAGCCTGCGCCACAGCCCGTCCTCCTCCTCTCCAAGAGAGTCCTGCATTACACCGCGGCAGCTGCCTTTCAGCAGCGTCTCCTCATAGCGGTCTGCTTCTGTTTAGACTCCTTCGGTTTGTGCCTCATCCATCTCTCCGCTGTGCGCACTTGACAAGCACACCGTTGGCTGCAGAGTTCACTCAAGGGTTGTGCCTTCAGCTTCCTTTCTCGTCGGCTGCTTCAGGGCGTTGTTGGCCTTTTCACCCTCATTATTCTCTTCAGGACTCGTCTACGGCTCCTCGCTCCAAGCATTCCCTTCGCCTCAGCTCCATTGTGTGGTGCCCTCTGTGGTTCCTGTCAGGAACTGTTCTTTAGGAAGTGTCTCACTCGTGAGGGGGTATAGAAAGAGGACTCCGTTTTCCTTTTCTTTCCTTGCAGCTTCACTACGTGATTCATCATAGGGGACAGCAGGCTATTATTATATTTCAACGGCAGTTTTGTTATTGTTGTATTTACGTGCAGAGTATCATTTTAACCCTGTTTTTCCCCACAGGTGCTGTGTCTGGGTGCAAACAGTCTCTGTGAAGAATTTGTGTTTTAAGGCATTTGGCTCTTGTTTTGCTCATTTTGATTCAGCATTGTTAGTCACCATGGCAGCAGCAAGCATGAGTCAGCCCCCGCCTTTCCTCAATGATTCAGGTGAACCAGACATACCGTGGCGAAGGTGGCTAGGTATTTTCAAATCCTATCTTATAGCCATAGGGGGAGTGAATTTCCCATCAGTAAGGAAGCAACACATCTTACTTCACAACTTGGGCATTCAAGGAAGGAGGGTGTATGAGGACATAAGAGGAAGAGATGTCGACGAAGTGTTAGAGGGAGAAGAAGCAGAGGAAGATGTTTATGATTACACATTAAGAAAATTGGACGCACACTTCAGGGAAAAAATCAACATAGTATTAGAGAGGCATACGTTTTTCAAAAGGGCCCAAGGGAAATATGAGAGAGTATCAGCGTATGTAGCTGTTTTAAGGGGAATGTCGGCTACCTGTGATTTCGGCACCCTTACGGATTCCCTATAAGGGACCAGATTGTCAGATGCACTAATGATCAAACAATACAGGAGGAACTGTGTGATATCCTCTTAATGTGTATCTGCATGTTATCCAGCCTAGCTGCTCCTAGCTGCTCAGCCAGAGTGTGAGTTGGATACAGAATGTTGGTGTGACTGTGATGCGTGGAATGCCTGGGTGCCTGAGTGGATGAGTGGTGTCAGTTGGAGATGGGCTAAGCAGCTAGGCAGGCTGCTCCTGGTGGGGCTGGTACTTGACCAGAGCTAGCTGGTGTTAGATTGTTGTCACTTGGACCAGGAACTAATAAAGAAGACTTGGAAACTCAACATGGCTACCTGTGTCTACTGGTGTAGGGTACAACATTATTTTGGCGACGAGGATGGGATTATTGCCTTTGCCCCAAACCCATCCCTCATGTAAGGGATACAACTGTGATGACCACCCACCAAACACATGGACGACCCATTCATTGAACAGCGTAAAACAGTGGCATCACGAAATACAATAACGTTGCATGGTTAATACAAGTACACTCCTGGTGGGGCTGGTACTTGACCAGAGCTGGCTGGAGTTAGATTGTTGTCACTTGGACCAGGAACTAATAAAGAAGACTTGGAAACTCAACATGGCTACCTGTGTCTACTGGTGTAGGGTACAACAAACTGCTTACCAGAAACCCTGATTTAACAGAAGCCATCAGCATTGTTAAAGGCATAGAGCATACAGCATTATGCATCAGGGAGATGAAAAAGGTGTCAGTGGTGGACAAAGAGAGAGAGAGGAGGTGAAAATCCTGGTAGGGGAAGAAGCTGTATGCAGGATCAGCGAAAGTAAAAAAGAGGTTCACCGCAACAAGCAGGAAGAGGTTCGCTGCTACAGGTGTGGTAACCATAATCATCTGGCAAATAATTTGAGGTGCCCAGCCAGAAATGTGGTATGCAGGAAATGTAATAAAAGGGGCCACTTCGCCAAGGTGTGCAAAACAGCTAGTGAAAGAGTACGCTTCTTAAATTGTCCGGACCCTAATGTGGATCAGAACAAAGACTTTGTGTTTCAAATTAAGCAGGTGGAAGGGGAAGAACCTGTACAATACCCCACTTGTGAGATAACTCTTGAGGGTGTTCGGATCCAAGTGTTTGCTGATTAATGCTCACCGTATACACTGATAGAAGAGAAACTGTTTGAGAAAATGTTCAGCACACATAATCTTGTAGTGGAGGCTGCGGACGTCCATCCTGGGGGTACAAGAGAGAACCCATTCCTTTAGTGGGTATGGTGAGAATGAGAATAAGCTTCATGGGAAGACACACGGTTGGGAAGGTATACATCACGAAGAAAGGTTCTAGTTTATTGGGGTGGAAACACCAAAAGGAACTTGGAATCACACTCGATCCCAACAACATAGATCAAGTGCTACTAGCTGAGCCACCTGAAGTAGGCAGCAACATTACCAAGGAATTCCCAGAGGTGTTCACCGAGGAGTTGGGAATATTAAAAAATTACGTGCACAAGATTATCCTCAAAGAGGGAGCTGTCCTAGCGTTTCACAGAACCAGATCGATTCCCCTCCTAATGAGAGAACTTTAAAAGCAGAGTTGCACAAACTTGTACAACAGGGAGTGATAAAAGAAATTGAGAGCTTAGAGTGGTTGGCACCCATTGTCCTCACCACCAAGGACAATGGCAAGAACATTCCTCTGTGTGTGGACTTAAGGGACCTCAATGCCAACATCTGGGTAGACAGACATACTTTACCCAGGATACACGAGATGTTGAGTACCATACAGGGCGCCAAGTACTTCAGTGTTCTGGACTTATCATCGTCGTACCACCAGGTCACTTTACATCCAGACTCCCAAATGTTGACTGCATTCACCACCCCGTTTGGTAACTATAAAATGTTGCGAATGCCATTTGGACTGGCTTCAGCTGCTGCTACTTTCCAGAGAATAATGCAGCACATTTTGAAGGCGTGTGTTAAGACTTTGTGCTTTCAAGACGATGTACTGATATATGGGTCAAGTGAAAGTGAACACAATTACAATCTCAGAAAAGTCTTGAGCAAATTAAAGGAAACAGGTTTTACCACCAAGGAAAGCAAGTGTAAGCTGGGTGTAACTTCAGTGGACTACTTAGGTCACACCATTTCAGAGGAGGGGATAAAACCTAAAGCAGATTTAGTGGAAGCAGTACGCAGAGCCCCCAAACCTGCATCCAAAGAGGAGATTAAGTCTCTCTTGGGACTGGCTGAATATATGGCCAAGTACATAAAGAATTTCTCTGTCCTCACTCAACCACTCAGGAACTTACTTAAGAAAGGGTCAGAGTTTGAATGGGAAACGGAGCATGATTCCGCGTTTGAGGGGATAAAGAGAGCGATTGCCAATGCCCCTCACATCGGTAATTTCAATGTGGAAAGGGATACATTTCTTACCACTGATGCCAGCAACAAGGGTATAGGAGCCACCATGTCGCAAAGAATAGACAACCAAGAGAGAATTGTAGCGTTCGCCTCCAGGACACTCACTGGGGCGGAAGCTAATTACTCCACAGTGGAAAAGGAGGCACCGGCTTGTTACTGGGCCATCACCCACTTTAAATTTTACTTGTGGGGGTTACCATTCGAGCTAAGGACAGATCATAAACCTTTGCTTTCCCTGTTTTCAAAAAAAGAAATGGAAAACACCACACCTCGAATAGCCAAGTGGGTCCTGGGTCTCCAAATCTTCAATTTCAGAATAACATATGTACCTGGATGCAAGAACAGTGCTGCAGATTACTTGTCTAGGTCCCCGGTAGCCAAGGAGGAGGGGGGGGGGTGCCCATGGAGATTGCCATTTTGGAAGTTAGAGATCCAGCAGTGATACAGAGTCAGTGGGTATCCAGTACTGAACAAGATGGTGAGCTCAAGGCTGTCAAAGGTTTTATTATCAATGGATGGCCACACAGGTGCAGGGATCTACCAGAGGAACTACAGTGTTTTTGGAATGTTAAGGATGAGTTATCCATTGAAAGGGACTTGGTATTGAAAGCAGGCAAAATTCTTCCACCTGAAGGCCTTAGGGAACAGATATTGGATTTAACTCACGAGGGGCATTTGGGGAGGAGTCTCTGTAAAGCTAAACTCCGATCTGATTACTGGTTTCCCCTCATGGATCAACGCATGGAAGAAAAGGTCAGGGACTGTCGGGCATGCAGTCTTAGTGACAAAACTAAATGTACCAGGCGTTCCCCCCTCATCCCCGTAGAAGTACCTACTGTTCCATGGAACAAATTGGGGTTGGACATTGCAGGATCCTTACTGGCCATGGGTTCCCAGAGAAAGTACCTCATTGTCCTTATAGACTATTTCTCACACTGGATATCACACAAATTTGTTAGTACCATCAATACCAAGACCCTCACTGATTTCTTATAGGCGGTATTCTCCAGGGAGGGTATCCCTGACACACTCATCACCGACAATGGTGTCCAATTTGTGTCTGAGGAAATGAGAGACTTGCTAAGAGATCTTTCCATCTCACATGTACGTACGCCTTTGTATTGCCCCAAAGCCAACGGCAAAGTTGAAAGGGCTAACAGAATGCTGAAAGAGTCCATTCAGTTGGCGCTGGCCTCAGGGAACCCCATAGAGAGCACTGTGAGAGACATGTTATGGTCTTACCGCACTACCCCCAATGCTACCACAGGTTTGTCTCCATTTGAAATGTTGAGGGGGAGAAAGGCAGGATCCAAGCTCTCTCCCAGTTGGTTGTTCAAGAACAAGAGGATCACCTTTGACCCTGAGGAAGTCGGGGAAAGGGTGGTGAGACAACAAAAGGCATACAAAGACACTTACGACAGAAAGTGGGGGGCCAGAAGCAAGGCCTGGAGAACAGGGCAGTGGGTTCTGGTAAGGAAGCCCCAAGTAGCGAGCAGCAAAGGGGACAAAGTCTATGAGCCAGAAAAGATAAAACATGTCAAAAACAATGTAGTGGTTCTGGAAAACGGTAAAATGTGGGGTATGGATAGACTTTCTGAGTGCCCCCCGAACTTGATTCCCACTGTAAAGGGGGAAGAGGATAGGGTTGGGACCAAGTTTGGTTCAGGTCCGGGTAAAAGGGTGTGCAGGACTGCGTGCCCACCTAGGTGGCAGAAAGATTTTGTAATGACCTAGTTATTGTTTCTGCTTGCCTAACTCTGTACATATTCCTGTTGTGCCTTCGGTTCCTTTGTCTTCCCACTCTCGCTCTACCCTTTCTCCCTCTCTTCCCCTCTTCCTCTTGCTCTCCTTTAGGGAGGGAGATGTGTTGTATTCTACTTGGTCTCACCCATCCTCCCCCTCCCCTCTCCCTTCTTTCCTCTTAGCCTCTTCCTTCGAATCTTCAGTGAGAGGCTGTTTAGAATGTTTGGAGTCCTGTCAGACTGCGTTCTGCGGGACTGGCAATTGGAGGTGTCTATTACTACACTGAATAAAAGAAGTTTACCTTATCGCTTGGCGTCCTCAGTTACTTCAGCGTCCCTCCCGAATGGATTGTTTCCAGCAATGGTGGTTGAACATGCCATAGCTTCCAGCACACTAAAATGTGCTTCTGCGGGATGGTAAGCTTTTAGGCCATTCTGCTCCAGCACACTAGCTCTTCTTTACCAGTAGTGTTTACATCCTGCACACTTGACTACCTCTTCAGCACTGCGGAAAACATCCAACCAACTCTCATGAACAGGGTGCTGCTGCGGTCCTGTGTCGGTGGATGAAGATACCTCCAATTCGAAGAGCTCACTATGGTATGGCTGGACCAGAACAGATTTTGTAAGTGCTATGCCATTTTGAAGTGCTCAAACATCGCCATCAAAGGCTTACTGATTTGCACCCACTGTTCACTTGAGATGGATCAATTTTTTGTGTCAGGTAGAGACCTAGACAGTAGTAGAGACATTGTTTGTCCCAGAAGTCAGATCATGCTATAGTATGTTGCTGCCACTTTCTTGAGGAATCTATGAAGATGGACAAGGCCCTTGAAGGATTCTTCTAAAAAAAATTGGGAATGGGAAAGAGGCACCAGTAGGACCAAATAATGAATTAAACTCGTCTATCTGGCAGCTTATTGCTCCAAGTTTGAAGGGCGCATGGCACAATGGTCGAGAACAGAGCCCCCAAAGAGAAACTACAGGATCTCCCTTGACTTTGACTCCTTAAGCAATTATAGATCAGCTGTCTGCGACATATCACTCTTTCAACTTACGAATTTTATCCTTTAGGCCAGCCTTGCATCAATGGAGCCTTAACAGTCAGCAATCTGATCGTAAATTCGCCAAGTGACCTTAGGTTTTGCACACAATTGAACATGAATGTTTCCTTGGATAGTGTTGTGGTTTCCATCCAGATCCTTTTTTCAAGTTTTGCAAGTGAGACTGTTCTGTGCCTCAACAAACTGGGAAATTTCGGGTACTGCTTAATAGTACGTCTGGCAACCTTCCCGCAATCCCACCCACTGGGCAATATCTCTAGTTAACATTGATGATTCACCATTCTCTGCTTATTAATTCAGGAATGTGTTACCAGGGACACTCCTTGCATTAGGCAGTACGGGGCAGGGTCGGACTGGTACAGAAAATAGGCCTGGGCACCAAATTAAAAGTGACCCCCGTTAGCGAATCAGATAGCTAAAAAAGTGATCCACACTTGAACATCAGAGCACTTTTAATCTTGCAAAGACAAGCTGTATAGGTGTTTTCAAGTTACGGGAGACTGCTTGCATTTGTGCTGGCTACAGGCAATGTTTGTGGTAATATCAGAGGAATCAAAAGTAAAGACCGTCCCACCAGGCCATACAACCAGCCAACCACAAACAACAAAAATCAGCCTATACACTGACCTGTCAGACCAACTCTTTGGGCGCTGTCTGACGGCCCTATAGGCCAGTCCGACCCTGATAAGAGAAAGCATATTTATTTTTGGCACACTCTCTTTGGATAGGGACAGGCACTCAACCTTTGGGGTAGGTTTATTAGAACTTGGAATAGTAAGGATTGGCTGCTGGTACGCGGGCGGATCCAGAAGTGGGATATGTTGAAGAGCATCATCGAAAACAGAAAATATTGTGTGCTGTGACTTGGATAGTTGGAATACTTATGTCTGTCCATGCCAGACTTAGGGTTTTATTATGGGGCTAGTGACTGCAAGGACCAGATATGCTAATTTACAGTGCTTACATACACAGAATTATTGTGTTTCAGAAGTAGTAGAAATGGAAGCAAATTCAAACATTGATTTTTTTTCCTTTCTTCTCCAAAGAACACAACGGTGTGTATGTCACTCTCCGCTCATTTGTTATGGGGGAAGTAGGGCACGCAAATACAGAAAACCGAAAGCACAACTTCAGTTGCCTCTGGCACTACCATAGAATAAACTGGTATCTTTGAAGTGGAGCGGAGTATGTTGAAGGGCATCATCAGCTTGGGACCACGGAGAGGCAGCTACTTTTCCCTGCTTCCGAGCTTTTCTGCATGCTTGTCAGGCAGTAATTTAGAAAAATTCTGAGATAGGTGTATGCGCTTTAGGCAGTCTTCCAAGCAAGAACACAGCTCTGCTGTGCACCAGCGTTCCTCTTTATGATATGGCCCAGGAGCACCACAAGTCAAAAAACAAAAAAAGTGAATCCTCAGAAATTCTCACCATCTATTCTATTTTAATGTCACATTTGTGCTGCATTATAACGAAACAAAACATCTGTACTGCAGGATATCGTGGTAAAACCGAGCAGTGGTATCCTTCAAAGTGAAGTCCCACAACTGAACACAATCAGGAATCGCCATCGTCCACAAATCCAGCCTCCGCCTGAGCACACTCCCTGACAAGCCCAAAGAACTGATGGAACACCTTCACTTCAAGATACTGGCCAGCCCCACCGCCACCCTCCGAGGAACCCTCATCTACCGACCCCCTGGACCCCGCGGACCCTTCGCCAACTCCATCACGGACATTATCTCCCCGCAGGCCATCGCATCCACCAACTACACCCTGCTGGGAGACCTCAACTTCCACCTCGACAACCAACTGGACCCCAACACCACATCCCTCCTGGACAACCTCCACAACATTGGACTCCGCCAGATCGTGACCAAGCCCACGCACTCAGCAGGACACACCCTCGACCCCCTCTTCACTACAGGAAACTCCATCACCTTCAGCCACACCACCGAACTCCCATGGACCGACCATCGTTGCGTCCACTTCACCTTCAGAACACCCACCATCCACAGACACCAGCACCTGCTTCCATGAAGAAACTGGACCAAAATCACCGACGACCAGCTCACCTCCTCACTCAACAACTCCACCCCAACCATCGCGGAAAACGACGACCCCAACACCGCAGCCAGAACCCTGCATAGATGGATCTCGGACAGCACCAACTCCTTAGCCCCCGCTCAAGAAAAACAACAATACCCGCGCCAAGAAAGCCAGATGGTTTACCACCGAACTTCGAGAGTCCAGACGCACATGCCGCCGCCTCGAAAAGGCCTGGAGGAACACCAAATCCACAGAAGCCCACAACAACTTCAGAGCCGCCACCAACGCCCACCATCAACTCATCAGAGAAACGAGGAAAAAAGCGATTGAAGACAGAATCTCCACCCACGCGCACAACAACAAGGAACTCTTCAGCATCATCAAGGAGTTCGCCCAACCCACCAGCGAGTCTACCGACATCCCTCCCTCACAAGACCTCTGCGACAAACTCAGCACCTTTTTCCACCACAAAATCAAGAGCATCTACGACAACTTCGACGAAGACAACCAAAACACTGAACCCTCACCAACCACCCTGACACAACTGGAAACCAGCGATTGATGACTGGACAGCCCTCACCACCGAAGACACACTGAAGACAATGAAGTCAATCCACTCAGGGGCCCCCACGGACCCCTGCCCCCACCACATCTTCAACAGAGCCGCCGACACCATCGCACCCATGCTCCGCCACACCATCAACCACTCCCTGGCGACCGCCTGGTTCCCCGACGACTGGAAACATGCCGAGGTCAACCCCTCCTAAAAAACCCTCAGCGGACCCCACCGAC
This sequence comes from Calotriton arnoldi, assembly GCA_963921515.1. Lineage (NCBI taxonomy): Eukaryota > Metazoa > Chordata > Amphibia > Caudata > Salamandridae > Calotriton > Calotriton arnoldi. Next base: position 545,043 of record CAWUFW010008060.1, read on the forward strand.
CTCAAAAACTACAGACCCATCTCCCTGCTCCCGTTCCCAGCGAAAGTCATCGAGAAAGCCATCAACAGCCAACTCGCCACATTCATTGAAGAACACAACATCCTTGACTCCTCCCAATCCGGCTTCAGAAAAAACCACAGTACGGAAACCGCCCTCCTCGCCGCAACAGATGACATCCACACCCTACTGGACAAAGGAGAAACAGTAGCCCTCATCCTCCTCGACCTATCAGCGGCGTTCGATACAGTCTCCCACCGCACCCTAATACGCAGACTCTACGATGCAGGAATCCAGGACAAGGCCCTCGACTGGATCTGCTCCTTCCTCTCCGGCAGGACGCAGCGGGTCAGACTCCCCCCTTTCCTTTCGGACCCCACACCTACCACCTGCGGAGTCCCCCAGGGCTCCTCCCTCAGCCCGACGCTCTTCAACTTCTACATGGCTCCACTTGCCCCCATCGTCAGAACCTACGGACTCAACATCGTGTCATACGCAGACGACACCCAGCTCATCCTCTCCCTATCCAACGAGCCCAACACCGCCAGACGCAACTTTCGAGAAGGCATGGAAGCCGTCGCCAAATGGATGAAAAACAGCTGCCTACAACTAAACATCAACAAAACAGAAGTACTCATCATGGGCCCAAACCCCGACGCCTGAAGCGACACCTGGTGGCCCCCCGCCCTCGGAAACCCGCGAACCCCCACAGACCACGCACGCAACCTGGGAATCATCCTGGACTCCGAGCTCAAAATGGACCGCCAGATCAACTCTGTCTCGTCTTCCTGCTTCCACACTCTCCACCTCCTTCGTAAGACCTTCAAATGGATCCCCCTCGAACACCGAAAGACAGTCACTCACACCCTGGTCACCAGCAGACTCGACTACGGCAACGCACTCTACGCCGGAATAAACAAAAACCTCATCCGCAAGCTACAGAACATCCGGAACGCCGCCGCAAGACTGGTCCTCAACCTGCCAAAACACTGCCACATCTCCCAGCACCTGCGCACACTCCACTGGCTCCCCGTCGAGGCGAGAATCACCTTTAAGATGCTCACCCACGCACACAAGGCCCTCCACGGCACCGGACCAGCATACCTGAACAGCCGACTCAAATTCCACGCACCCCAAAGGACCCTACGATCAGCCCAGCTCTCCTATGCCGTGGTCCTCCGCACCAGAAAGACCAGATCGGGAGGCCGCTCCTTCTCCTTCCTCGCGGCCAAAGCATGGAACGCCCTTCCGCTCCACCTCAGACAGGCAACATCGCTCCCCATCTTCGCAAGAAACCTCAAAACCTGGCTCTTCGACAGACCCCCTCCTTGATGGAATGGAACCTGCACCCACCCCCCCACCCCTAGCGCCTTGAGACCCTTACGGGTGAGTAGTCGCGCTTTAACAAACTCCTGATTGATTGATTGAATCACACAGTGCTTAATTTGTGCCGGTGGTTGCAGGTGGTGGGCACCAGCACTCATGTTTTAGGAACTGGCAACTATTTTTCATCATCAGAGTTTGACCAGGAACAAGAAAAGGAAAGGAGGAAATGAGAGAAGAAAATAAAGATAGGAAAATAGTGACAAAGGAAAGAAGCAGGGATGCAGCGATGCAAATGAACTTTCAAAAATTAGATAATGAAAAGGAAGTGTAGGGTGATGGAAGAAAGAGGCATGACGTGGAATGAAAACTAGGCAGGCTTGGTATCAGCAACTCTGCCAGCACGGGCCTATTCACTTATTTATTTATTTAGTTTTTAAAAAAACATTTTTTTACACATGTAAAACTGAACACAATGAAAATGAACGCCTCTTGCTTTTCGAAGATGCATTGAAACTCATCATGAATCGTTACTATAATTATAAATGTTCACGGAAAATTACGTAGTGGCAGTTCTATTGTATGACATGACTTGCAGCAAAACATATTCTCCAAGATCACATTTTACCTTCCATAGAGGATCCTATGCAAATGTCAGCACCAGTTCGTAAAAGAGCCATTAGGGAAAGACTTCAGGAGTCCTTTTGTTTAAGAGATCTATTAAAAGCTTCACCACACAAACACTTGGGAGCTCCTCATGGAATCCTGTTTTCAGCAGTATATTGATTCCAGTCTAGAGGCATTAACAAAACAAACATTTTTAAGACTCCGTTTGCTATATATATTCACTTGAAAGTGTTGAAGGTGACATGAAAACCCACACACAGTACTCCCCACCGCAATTTCAGACTTTTGTCATTATTCCAAGATATTCTTGAATCATATTATCTGCCTTTGTCCAGGGCTGAGCTATATTCACAGCAACTATTTACTTCCTTCCTTCAGGAAGCTATCTATGCACACTGTGAAAGAGGCAACTCATTTTACAGCACAGTAAAATGTTTTTATAGGGAAACTAATAAGATTCATGGATATAACATATGGAGAACTCCAAACAAAAGACATCAATTAACAAACCTGTAACAGCAGCAGAACTTGTTTTATGTAACTTTTGTCTACACTTCAGTTGCCATAGGATGAGAGACCCGTCTTACTGAATTCTAAGCTCCTTTTCAGCACGCTATAGAAAAAGCGGAACATATTCTATGTATCTTCTATGAGTGCACTTTAGCAGCTGTAGTATGTCAGGTCAATCTCTATGTATTTTAATGTCCTCTTTTAGCATGTTCTTGTAGTCTGATGAGCTGTTTTTAACAATGTACAGTATGTATTCTTATCGGTTTGATTATGCAATGGTATTTTGTACAGAATTTTATATTCTACACCATAAAGATTATTAATAATACAATGATATCATATCCATATAACAATCTCATAGAGCAGCCTATCTCCAACTGAGCCTAGGTGCTATATATAACATACAAATTTTGAAAAGTATACGCGTGCCTACGTCTCTCTCTTGGGTCTTGCCACAATTTGTAGAGACATATCTAAATATATATATACAACCGGGGCACCAGCCACAGGTAACTTGGGAGATATAAATTTCCTTCTGCAAATGTCCTTGGCACAATGGTACGTTCCATAAGATATTTAACATGAAAACATGCGTCTCATGTGCCATGTATAGGGTATAATTAGGCACCATCACACCCTGTGCAGAAGTCTTTGAATTCTAGCAGAGTTCATTGAGGCTGAGAATCCAGGCTGTGGCCTCCGAAGCTGTTGGCTTTCGTGTCCCATGAGGAGGAAAAGTTTATAGAATCTCTGGCTGCAGCCCAAAACAAGGGCAGCTGGATAACACTATCTTGCAAAATGTTGCTGCTGTGATGTTTCTTCGCAGGTTTTATCCCTGTTTCTGAATGAGCATCTCTAAATCCCTCTATTAAAGAAGAAATTCACTTAAGCTTAATTCACTTTTCCCCATCAGAACTGGTTGTAAATTTCGCAATGGTTCTTTAACTATATATCACCATGAAGTTTCATTCTTTGCAGCAACATGAGTAGGCATACTGGATCAATGAACAAATCGCTTGCTGCTAACAAATGCAGTGATCTGAAGATCACAACTTTGAATCCCGCCAGGGTAGACTCAGCATTTTCTCTTTCCGAGGTCAGAAAGTTGAGCAGCATTATGTTCTATATACCACAAGCTGGACCATGTCTTTGATGGGTATACATAATGTCATCAACCAGTGTTCAGTTCACTGAGCCATCCTGCCAACTCATGATGCAGCAAAGAATAACATTTTGTGTTGCTGTAAATCTCGTCATACTGTACATAATACAGCGGTTTTTATGTCCCAGTAAAAATAGTTCAATCAAAGCTCATTATTTAGGGCCTGATTACGATGTGAGACGGAAAGCCTCCGACCACAGGTCGGAGGCTTTCCGACTCACATCGTAGGTTTTACTTTCGACTTCCGCATTACAATGCCGGTGGTTGTAAGTGAAACAGGCCGGTCATTCCTGTTGGATTCCGATGGGCTCAAGGAGCCCTTTGGCCAGTCGGAGGCCCCATTGTAATCCCTGAGGACAGCGTTTCCGCCGTCGGGATTACGATGTTGGTTTCCAACAGGCTTTCCAAAATGGAAAGCCTGTCGGAAAGCGACTTTGGGAGCCCCTAGCAGGGCCCCCATTCCTCCATGGCCTTTGGTTAGGGGCGTAGGGGGCAACCATGGTGCCCCCCTGTTAATCCCTGCCCTGTGTGGTAGGCACCTTGAGGTGCCTGCCATGCGGGGCAGGGATTAACAGAATCTCCCATTTCTCTATGGGAGATTGTGCTACGGCCGGTTAACAACCGCAGCACAAGCTCCCATAGAGAAATGGGAGTATGCTACAGCACCATGTGTGGTCGCATTGTAATACTCCGGTCTTGACCTCCGACCGGAGGTCGGGCCGTCCAGAATCTGCGCTGATGTTGTTCGGAGGCCACTCTGACAGACATCATAGTCAGGGCCTAAGTGTTCATTATAAAAGTATTTGATCAGAATTTTGGAAAGATGTCTGGTTCAGTCCAGTGCGGTAATGAGATACAGGGTTTCAGTGGAACGTTAGACCAATGGGACTTATATGTTTGGCCTCAGCCTTTCACTCCAAGGTCATTGCTTCTAAAATGATGCAGGCCTGTAAAACCCAAAACCATTAGCTCCAGGATGACTGCTAGATTGCTGACAATCTATTCTGAATGCAAGAAACATTTTTCATAAATTAGTGACATCATTTTTACTCATAGTGTGCCACTTAGATCTTTAATGCGAGATTTATGGCAAGCCCAACTCAGCTGTAAACATGTTTCTGTGACCCAATCAAAATTGAAAGTTGTGCAGGAACACCACACTCCCGAATTTGCTTTTTCCCTCCACATTTCGCCAGGCCAAACATGACAAAACGTGCACGGGGAAAACAGGGTAAAATGTGTGAATAACCTGTGTCTGTACGTAAACACAGATTTTCACCAGGAGGACTCATTATGGCCCTGTAATTCCTTATAAACATAATTACAATTTCTGTGCAGCTTGGAATTCCTCTTGTGGAGTTACTGATGCAGGGAATATACATCACTTTAAATGAGGGAAGTTAATATGTAACATTGTAAAACCAAACGCTTCTGTAAACTAATCGTGCTATGATTTAAGACGTCGTGAATAATTTGATAAAGGTAAACAATGGCAAGGGATAAGGATGTTGATTGGATGGCATTTGTTAAGGGATGTGAAGTGGAAGTGGAAATTATTTTGCTGAAGTTTAAAAAAGACATTTCAACCCAAAGTAATTTTTTTAATTTTTTTATTAAGCATTAATAATTATTAAAAGTGATGAATAGAATGAATTAAAAGCAATTTGTAATTATATTTAAACAAATTAATTTACATAATTCTTTAGATATAAGAAAAGTTATTAAAATATTTTATAATGAAATTTTGAGTATTTTAACCATGGGAGGGTGTTGCAGGACCAGTGGCTGGCTATGTCTGGTGCTGGACTTACTCCAGGTCTGAGCTGGAGTAATTTGCTACTATTTTGGGACCCTTACTTGCTGTAGTAACTTTAGAAGTGCAGTTTATGAATAGCAATGGGCTTATTCTTTTGTGGGTAGGTGCATGTCCCTGCTGAAACCATTTTTAACCCTCCCATGACCCCTCCTTACTTCTAACCCCTAGCTATTTTGTAGTAAGTATGTCCCACGTTTCAACCACGCACCTGGTCCCTTCAACATTTACTATTAAGTAGTAAACTTACATGTGTGAGGATTTCCCCATAGAAAGTGTAGGAGAAGTGGAGGTGGAGATTTACACTCATAGGTTTGTGAATAGCATTTTGTGGTGCTTTAGCAGTACTATTGTATTACTACTAAACATACTACAAAATGCAGTTTGTGCATAGGCCCCTTAATTTGCAAATCTGATTTTACTGTGTCTGTCCCGGAATATCAATGCCATAACAAAACAAGCATTTGCAAATGCAATAGGTCTCGCATTTATGAGAGTTTGAGCTATTGGCATTGTAAATGACAATGCCTTTTATTTATGTGTTGTTTTTAAAACAGATAAATAAAAGGCATTGTCATTTACAATGCCAATAGCTTAAACTCTCGCAAATGCGAGACCTATTGGCATTGTAAATGACAATGCCTTTTATTTATGTGTTGTTTTTAAAACAGATAAATAAAAGGCATTGTCATTTACAATGCCAATAGCTTAAACTCTCGCAAATGCGAGACCTATTGCATTGCAAATGCGTGCTATAATTTTTTTTTAAAAGCCTTAGGAGAGAGCGTGTCCACAGCAGGCAGGACGAAGCTATTTGAGAAAATAGTGCTTGGAGGCTGTAATTAAAGCCTACCGAGCAACAACACACGTAATAGTGGGTGTCGCCATGGGAGGTTACAAAATGAGACGAAGCAATACTAAGGAGGGACTACTAAGCCTTTTGCCCAATGAACAGCCACAATTTACAGTGGAAAATGACACAAGCCAATGAAAAATGTGGGCGGAGCTTCAAGTCCCTACCCCAATACAGCATGCCTCGCAGAGGAGCGCACGCACTGCCCAGGCTCGACCTAAAAGGGTGTACCTCCAGATGCAAAAGATGCCCCCCAACCAGGCAGTCACCCCATAAGGAGTCAATGGAAGTTATGCTGGTAAAGAGTAATCAGGGTGGAGAACAGCAATCAATATAGGAATCCAGGTGGTCTCTTGGAGGTCAGAACCCCCAGGTGTGAAGCTGAACAGCTCTCTCCCCTTTCTGGATCTATAAGATGTGGATTGAAGGGTTGGTAATCACAAAAAACTCCATATGAGACCTGAGAGTAACTCTTAGTAGCTGACTAACGCAAACTGCACACACTCCATCTCTCGGTCATCTTTTGTCCCTCACCCTGTGGAGCCTGTGGACAGGATAAGAGCATCACTCGGATTACTTATGCATGATACCAAAACACTTCTCACACAGGCCTCATTACAAGTACAATACACTTCCACCCAAGCAATTCCCGGAGGTGTAGCCTGCTACCCATCTGATAATACTCTCCAGTGCCTCGAAATCGATGGTGAAGCGCTATACAAATGCAGTTACAGTAAACCAGTGTTGGACAGCTGCAGCCTAAGGCTTAGCATGGTCATCTTACAATGCTTCTCATACATTCACTGTGGTCAGTGGACGTTTCTCTTGTCCTCCCTGTTGGCATTCTATGTGCCTACTTTGCCACCTCATAATATTGTGTGCGTCTTTCTCGCCCTCTTCCTTCATGACATTCTGTACCATTCCCATTATGCCCTCTCCCGAAATCAGATAGCTAAAAAGTGGGGCACCTTTTAAAAGTTGAAAATCAAGAAGTTTTAAACTTGTAAACACATGCTGTATAGGTGTTTTGCATGGCATGGAAGAGTGCACGCATCTGTGCTTACTGCAGGCAATGTTTGTGGTAATATTCTGCAAATCAATAGTTAAAAAGAAACCCACGAGACCATAAAATTGGATGTCAGTTAGCCAGAAAACCGTCCACACACTGGCCTGTCAGACCAGCCGCTTTGGCACTGCCAGATTGCCCTACATGCCAGCCCGACCCTTGCAGCCTCTTGTTGATATACTGCCTGCCCCTTTCTGCATGAGTCTGCTTGTCCCTCGCGCCCCCTCTTCGTGACATAATATATGTCCCTCTTGCCCGACGACCCCAATACGTCAAGTGCTCCTCTCCTCCCATCCTCGGGCCCCACTTCCTGAGTTTGGGCGGCCTGTGTCTGTCTCCTGGATACAGGCCGCGGCTCCCACTCAGCCGCAGCCCTGGCCCTGCTCTGTACACAACTGTTGCCTGGTCTAAATCTAGCCGTCAGATCTCTGTGACAGGAAATTGGACAGGGATAGGAACGCCCTGATGGCCGGGGTCAGGCCCGAAAAACCTCGCATAAACATTGCTAAGTTCATTCATTCCCGTGCTCGCTGCCGCAGCTTCCTTGTGAGAAGGAATTCAAGCCCACAGCAAACACAAGGTGAGTTTATAGCAACTAACTGGTCCCGGGCGTGCAAACACCTCAGCAGCCCCGACTGCTGACACAGAGAGTGTGAGGGGCACAGTCTCAGAGAGAGTGGCGGGGGAGAGAAATTTCTTCAGGACCGAGTGTAGGAGAGTAGGATCTGCTTCACATGGGTACCCCCACTTTTTGCTGATGCTTCACTGTTTTTCGACATTAGTCTGGCTGGGGCCCTGCTAATCAAAACCCCAGCCTAGCTGCTTCCTCTCTAAAATGGTTTCCATGTGCCTTAGGCACATCACTGATTGGGATCTGGAGTGCCCTTATAAGTCCCTAGTATATGGTATACTATGTACCAAGGGCATAGGTACCTCAGAGGCACTGCCAGGGGCTGCAGCATGTATATGCCACCCCTGGAAGGCCATCCAAACTGACACCACAGGTCTGCTACTGCAGCCTGGGTAGGGTGGTGCATGCACCCCTTACTGTGATATAGGTTACCTATATCACTAAATACATACACACATATAAACCTATAAGTCACTCCTAAGGCAGGCCTTATCAATCCTAAAGGCAGAGTGCATGGTTCCTATGTGAGAGGGTGCCCCTGCATGAGCAGGGCCCTCTGCAGCGTTCGGAGACCCTTCTCTGATGCTGTTTGTAGTGCAGCCTGACCATATACTCTTAAGCGCATTATAACCTCGCGTTAAATGCTAACTTTGGAATGGCTGCACCTAAACATGTCGTGTTTGGTGTCAAACATCTTGGAATACTACCCCCCGCCAATTCTGGCGGCGGGGGTAGCATTCCACCCTTCTAGAGGGAAAGACATGTTAACTCTGGCTAGCCCGGTAACTTCTTTCCAAAGCCCTGGCATCACAAAATGGATGCTGCTGCCACAGACACGAGTCTGGCCTCCTGCTGCTGGACGAAACTCCGGCAGGGGAGGCCTGGACCATAGGTTTCCTGTCCCAGGGAGGTGTGACCACCTCCCAGACAGGATAATGTGTATTGGGGCTGGGCGGGAGCACTTTCGGGTGCTTTGAAGTCCTGCACTGGGGGCACATTTGGTGTCCCTGTGCATACCCCAGTTCAAACCGGATCAGGGGCTTGCAGCCCCTGCTTTGGCGCGAACTGGACAAAGGGAAAGGGGTGTAGCTACCCCTCTGCCCTGACCCACCCATAGGTGGGGCCACAGAGTAGTCCAACCCCTATCCTTAGTATAAGTATAGGAACCCAGTCCTTAGGACTTTAGATTATCCCTGGACGAAACTCTGAAACAGAATCCTGGACCTTCGACGCTCTACTCACGATTAGAGGACAGAAGAATCTCCCTTGGGGTCAAGGAGTGACTCCCCTGCTTGGCAGGCACCAAAGAAGCATCTGTCCGGTTCGCATTTCTGAAGCTCCCGTCGGACGCCGAAGTCATCGCATCACCAGAGGTGGATTCTCAGACTTCCCTGAGGCTACCCTGAGTCCCCAGCAAAGCTGAGGCCCGTGGCTATCGTGGGTGACTTGAGACCGTGACCCCTGGACACCGAGCACATTTGCAAGTGCATCCTCTTCTGGGTCTCCCAAGAAGTCGTGCTTTGGGCTCCGAGTAGCCCTAGCCTCCAGCACCACCTGCACCGAAGATCACTGGCCCCCACTCCACGAGTGTCCTGTAAGCCAGATCCACGTGCGGCGTCACGAGGCTCCTTCGCGATCGCTAGCCCGTTGGCTAGTAGCCCTTAACGAAGGCCAATCTTTTTCTAACTTGGCATCCTGGTTGCTCCAGGCCTGCCCTCACTTACCCTCGCTGGGTGAGTTCCCCAGACCTTGCTGGTCTGCACCATCGACGATCTTCCTTTGCATCGAGACTTGCCGTTGCCAAGGCTTGTTGGGTCCAATCCGGTCGCCGACACCTCAGCACTCGACAAACATTGTGTACCAGCCCGAATCCTGCTTCTGGTCGCCGACAACGCCTCCTGGACCTCGTGGCTGAAGAGTCAAGACAACCGTCAACGCACCTGAAGCACTCGACATCGGTGGGCATCTGTCCATCGCCTTCCTGGTCACTGGCTAGTGACCCAGACTCTGTCCCCTCTGCTTTCAGGTTCTTCAGAACTCCGATCCACTCTTGGATCCACCCGGACACTTTTCTCTTGGTCGCCAGCAGCACTTTGCAGCAGATCGCCATTCAAATCGACGACGAAACCCGACCCCGAAAGGCACCTATGCACCCGGCTTCCCTGGGTGAGGTAACACGAGTACTCCGGTGCTCCCGTGGGTAGAGACTCTTCAAAGTCCTAGATCTCAAAGGGTTTGGTCCAAGTCCTCTTTTAAGTGTCCCTTTTCTCTAATTTCCCGATCACGACTTTCTCCATAGAAGTCAACGGCGTATCGCAGTTGTGTATTTACACTGCACGCGTCTCCCATGGGTCCCCTGTGTCACTACCTTGGGTGGTTCCTTGTGGTCCAAGCACTTCTAGAGGCTCTAGGCCTAGTGTCTAGTTCAGTCGTGGTTCTTATACCACTTTATTGGTATATGGTTTGGTACGCCCCTAGGGCCCAAACGTGTATTTGTGCTATTACTGTGTTTAAATAACTTCTAACTTATGTACTTCGAACTCTAGCCTCATAAAGAGACTAGAGGGGTGTGTTTAGCAATAAATACATATATTTTGAATATATACCTGGTGTGGTGCTCTTTCATTTGATCACTCAAGAGATTATAGACTGGTAAAACAAGCTGCTTTACATTCCTTCAAGACTTAGCCTGAAGGCTGCTCTCCATAGCTACCACTAGGATAGCTTTCAATAAGGTTGTCTTTAACCTATCTCCAATAAGGGGTTGTTTGGACTGGTGCAAGGTGCCCACTATAATTAGTGGACAGCATATGCCAGGCCAACTTCTCACACCGAGGTGTGAGGGAGATGGGCGGGAAGCACAGAATGAAATAGAGAGCATTAGGAGTCAGACTGGAATAGCGTGGTGGGATTTGGAAATGAGAAAGAGGTGGGCATGAAGCAGAGGTGCATTGAGCAGTGAAGGAAGTGTCTGAGGCGGGCGGTAATTATGGAGAAAGGTATTTTGAGAGAGGGGTATACCAGTTGCCAAGAGGATGTCCGAGATCCCAAATTTCCCTGCTGTTTGCGTGAGTACCTTATCCAGTTAATTGGTTGCATTATGGCTCATGCGCTTATAATAGAATAATAAAACAGGACTACAAGTACCAGAATGATAAGTGAAAACCTTAGCTGGACGAGCTGCCTTGCCTGCTCATGGGCCTGGGAAACTATGGAACTCGAGAATGTAGCTAACATAGTGTAAAGGTCAGAGGTTAAAGGAGAGCTGACAATGTAAATGGAAAAGTGGTAATAGAAGTCGAGGTAGCCCTAAAAGTGATGACGTAACAGTATGTGATATGTGCTGTATGTATATTCGGGGGAGGGTGGCTGTACATGGGTGATAGGGACCAGGCACATTGTATTGTATTGTATTGTAATTGCATTTGTATAGCGCTTACTACCCCTGACGAGGCGTCGAAGCGCTTTTTCGGCGAGTAGCACGCTACTCCGGGACCCATAGAGGATTAGTGTTGAATTAGTATAGTGAAACATGCAAGTAAATTTTAAGTGGTGGATATGTTAGTCAGTTATTTGGATTCAGAAGGATAGCGGAGGGATAGAAGAGGGAAAAAAGGTTTGCATATATATAGCGCTTCTAACCCCTGATGGGGTGTTGAATTGCTTTTTTTTTTTGGGCGAGTAGCACGCTACTCCGGAAACCCATAAAGGATTAGTGGTGAATTAGTATGGTGAAATATGAAAGTAATTTGAGTGGTGGATATTAGTCAGTTATTTGGAGTGAGAAGGATAGTGGAGGGATAGAAGGGAAAGAAAGGTTTGCATTCATATAGCGCCTGTTACCCCTGGTGGGTGTTGAAGCGCTTTGTTGGCGAGTAGCACGCTACTCTGGAACCCATAAAGGATTAGTGGTGAATTAGTATAGTGGAATATGGAATTAGTGAAGTGAACATGCTAGTCTGTTATTTTGATTGAAAAGGATAGTTGTGGGATAGAAGAGTGAAGGATTTCTTTTTGTAGGTCATAGCAGTAGGAGGAGGCTTTTTGATGAGTAAAAAGGGTTTTTGGAGGGGAAGAGTCAGAGGGAAGAGTTTAGAAAGGTTTGTCTTGGGCATTGGTACAGTAAAGGAGGTGTCAGAAGATACAAGGAGGGGTAGAGTAGGAGAGAGTCAAGAAAGGGTTATTTTGGGGAACATAGTAGTGGTATGGCGTTTGCGATAAATGAGAGAGTGGGTGTAGAGGATATAGTGATAGATGTATAGGGTGAGATAGGGTAGTGAATTGGAAAAAGTAGTAGAAAGAAGTTTGAGATGAGTCAAAAAGTTGGGCTAGAAGATATATTGAGGGAAGTATAGGCTGAGAAATAGGGTAGTGCATTGGAAATGCTAAATTAGAAGAAAGTGATAAATATATAGATCCATAAGTACATTGAGAGTATATAGATGCATAAAGGAGGTAAGTATATGCAGATTAAAAATATTGATAGAGGTAGCGGATGTGAAATAGGGTAGTGTGTTGATAAGGGAAGGAAGAAAGAGCGTGTGAGGGAATTGCAGCATCTCCCAGCAAAGGTACATAACTGGTACTCATGTAAAGCGCCCCAATACCTTCGGGTCGAGTTCGCGCTATATAAATCTGCCCAAAAAAAAAAAAAAAGGTGGGACGGGTGCTGCTGTAATTTACAATGTGACTGAATGAAAGCACTGCTGAACTAAAGGGGGCAGTGAGGTACCACTGTGAGTTGGAGACAGGCGAGTAAAAGGCACTTTTGTAACTCTCAGAAGGGTGTGTGGTCACCGGCGAAGGCGAGGTGCCAGAGGTGAGTCAGACCCTTCACTATAACCCCCAAAAGAGGTAAGTGAGGGGAAAGAGAAAGCACTGCAACTCTTGGAGGGTAAAGTAAAACGCGCTGCTGTACCTCAGGGGAAAGGGTGTGCTGTAACAAAAAGAGGTGTGGGTGAAAGACACATCTGTAACCACAGACAAGGGTTTGATGCTATTACTCACAGTGCAGTGACCAATCTCTTACTCTCAGAGCGGTAACGCTTGGTTAGTTTGCTGGTCACTATTGGTTTCTCTTCTTATCACAGTTGTGTGACACGCTTGGCCCGGATTCCCGCTGTCAGTAAGTAAGCATGGGCTTTGGTAAAGCGTACCTGTCAGAATTCGCTGCATCTGGGTGCTGGATGGCAGCTGATAAACCAATGCAGCATTAGTGATTATTAATCACTTCTATTGTGGAAGTTTATAATTTGCAAATTCGCAGCACGGCGAAACTTATCGCCCCCAGGCATGAACCTCTCAAAGCTGGACACATAGATGGTTAGGGTGTGAAAAGAAAACAAGTGTATCCCCCATGACATCAAATATTGTCATTTGAAAACGAAAACAAATTGCTTTGCAGACAAAAGAGCCAGGAAACAACTCTTCACCCCTTATGCCAGACTGTCTTTGTTCCAACTCCCTCTTCCATGAGAAACAAGCACTGAGAATGGCAGGCTCGCGACACCCTCAGCGGCTTCTCACTTCCGTCAATCCAGCTGCACGCGCGCTGGCAGGAGTACGGGCAGGAGAGTACAATAGTTCTAAACGCTGCATCATCGCTCTCCCTGCAGCTCGGCTCCTCCTCACAGTCCAGGTACCTGGGATGTTTGTTTACAAAGGCTGCTCTGCATAATCTGGCAATAACGTACGGAATGGCGCTCTGCTGGGCTCGAACTATGTACCAGGCAGTTATTGCACTTTTCAACTTTTTTTTTCTTCTAATCAAGATAAACAAGCTGTCGCCATTGCGCAAAGGCAGCCGCTTGTTTAGATTTGCATCGCGCTTTCACTTTACAATAGCTGCCGCCGTACACAGCACTCGCAGGGTGGGGCGGCAGCTATTGTTAAAGTGTAAGCACAATGCAAAAATAAACATGCGGCCGCCATTGCCAAAATAGTGCTTACCGACTAATGAAAGAGACAGTGTAACGCCACAAGTAAAAGATCCAGTTCTGATGGGCGGTCACAAAAGGAGACAGGGCGGTAACAAGGAGGGACTAAGAAGCCTCATATTGAATTGGAAGCCAGCGTTTACAAAAGACAATGACACAAAGCCAATGAAAAATATGGGCGAAGCTTCCACGGCACTTCCACAACATACCCTACTACAGCATGCCTCGCAGAGCGAGCAGCGCATGCGCTGCAACGCTAGGCTCGACCTAAAAATTGGAGGTGCCCCTTTTCCCTGTAAAAAAAAAGACATATTAGAACATATGCTGGCCATCACTAAAGGATGAGAAATACCTGGTGAGCAGTGCTTGTACTGTAATTAAACATTACGGATTAGCCGTAATGTGATAAAATTCTAGATAAAAGAACAGGATAATACAATTAAGACGCCTGAAATCCCAGTACCATTGTTTTTGAAACATGTAAACCAACTGGTGTGAATTCAAGACTGTACTAACTCTGCACTTACCATGCATTAATTATGCCTCTGATATTTACTTCCAATTCTATGACCATTTATTATGTGGCACAGTATATTAAACTGTATGTGCTCTTCGTTTTTTTAACAGCTAGTTGATGAATTTGTCACAGTTAATTGAACAGGAACCATTACCATCCGGATGTTGCCTGGGCTAAAGAGAGGGATTGTAATGCAGCAATATATATATATATGTATATATATATTGCAGCTCAAACTCTTTCGATCTCCAACAAAAGAATTACAGCACTCGCAGGGAAAGTTGCACCGGTGATTTTATTCCGGAACCACAACAAACGTTTGTTGTGGTTCCGGAATAAAATCACCGGTGCAACTTTCCCCGCGAGTGCTGTAATTCTTTTGTTGGAGATCGAAAGAGTTTGAGCTGCAATATTACGTGGGGGCACCACCACGGTAATAGCACCCGTCCGAGAGTGATCCGAACAAACGGTGCAAAATGAGCGATAATATATATATATATATATATGTGTGTGAACAAGCCCAGAGAGGTGGGCGAAATGCGTCATCTTGCCATGAAAAAGCAATAAAAAATACCAGCATGAAATTGGTGTCCGTGTCCCGCTATCAGCTGGCAGCGCTGTGGGAATTTTTTGTTGGAATATATATATATATATATATATATATATTAGAGAAAGCTTCTGCGATCAGCCCTGTTTTCACCACTCCATAACCAGGACCAACAGAAGGACGGCACACAGGAATCCTTTACAGAAGCGATTTATTATGCTTCAACTGCTTCCATAAATTTTAAGCAAATAACAAGCAAAGTGCAAGGTGCATGTTAGCCCACAGATCAGACCTACGCGTTTCGGCCGTAGCCTTCTACTGGGTCATGTATATATATATATATATATATACACACAAACACGCACACACACACATACACACTGAAAAAAACAAACGTTACAGGGACGTTTACACACAGAAAACCAAAGAAATTCAGCATTTATAGTTACCTGAGCTAACTATTACTTACTCCGGGGGCGTGGCCGAACCGCGGACCAAGATGGCCGCGTAGTGTCGGAGCTCCGCCGACATCCCCGGGATAAGCGGCCATCCCTGCAGCCACGCACTACTCCAGTCCACCGCAACAGCACGGCTGCACTCCCCAAGGACTCCGGCACCCGGCGATCCTACCCTGAACGATCACCGTCCATGGAGACCGCGCCTTCTCTGACGTGCACAGTGAGGCCTGCAACGAGCAGCTGAGCCGCGGGCTCGAGTGGCACAAGGACGCCGCCGAGCACCGAGCTCGTATTGCCTCCGCTTCCGGAATCTCCCGACCTGGTCGCAGACGCGGCAGCTGAGTAGCGCGCTCCCATACCGCTATGGGGACCACGCTGTGCAACGAAAGGGGAGCGGCCCGGAACCCTTGGACTGCCCTGTAAATCCAAGGTAGATACCTTCATTGCCCCCTGCATCATAGAGGACCGTGAATCATTGCAGGGACATTTTGCCCACGACGCCCCGCTAACAGCACAAACTGCCTTCATCACAGTGCTCAACACCCCTGCC
Source organism: Calotriton arnoldi (assembly GCA_963921515.1). Taxonomy (NCBI): domain Eukaryota; kingdom Metazoa; phylum Chordata; class Amphibia; order Caudata; family Salamandridae; genus Calotriton; species Calotriton arnoldi. Next base: position 561,033 of record CAWUFW010008060.1, read on the forward strand.
CCATGCCTCGGTGTATTGCGCTACTCCCGTGACCTTCGAGGTACACATGCTGAGAGGTCTAGGTGCGACGCACACGACAAGAGTGACCCGTGCTGATCGGATCTTCATTCTGGCGGGGTGATCATATCGGCGGGACACAGAGCGGGACACGCTCCTCATGAGGAGGTACCTCCACCAACCACGCCGCTGCTCCTTGCATTATAACCCCACAAGTGGCGTCCCTGTTGGACTGTAGGGGGGGATAAAGGCGATTCGCCTCTTTTGCTTCAGCCTGCGCCCCGAACACCATTGCTGAGGTGCGGCAGGACGTAATTGCACCGGGGCAATTGTGCCACTGCGTGTTCGAGACCCCTTCCCAAAGACCATGGGCAAGGGAGATCCAAAGCAGAGGAAATTAACTTTTGAAAAGGCAGGCGGCGGGACGGACCCGACAGACGCAACCATGGCGGAAGATACCACAGCCGTCCCACTACAACCCCCTACACAAGGTAATGAAGTGCTTATGGCTGAAATCAAGGCAGGCTTTAAGGCCTTGGACACACGCTTTGATTCGCTAGACAAAAGATTGGACAGGATGGGGGCTAGGCTGGATCATCACGATAAACGGCTGGACACTGCTGAAGGCAGAATTTCGGATGTGGAGGATGGCTCGGCTCAGGCTACCAAGCGTCTGGAAAGAATGGAAGGTCTGCTCAAGAATATCGCCATAAAGACGAGGACCTAGAAGCGAGGGGGAGACGCAACAACATTCGTATCATGGGAGTTCCCGAATCAACAAACACAGGGCGACTAGATGGATTTATGGAGGGTCTCCTAACAGATCTGTTGGGACGGGACTCCTTCACTACTACTTTTGTAGTTGATAGAGCGCACAGGTCCCTCGGACCCCGGCCTAACCCTGGCTATCCACCCCGCCCCATCATGGCACGGCTTCTGAACTTTAAGGACAGAGACACGGCCTTGCCAATGGCCCGGGAACGTGGGACGCTAGAATGGCAGGGCTCTTTCGTATCCCTGTACCCTGACTTCACCGCGATGGTGCAAGAGGCCCGCCGGAAATTCACCGCGGTCAAAACCGCGCTACACAAGGCAGGTCTGAAGTATGGAATGCTATACCCAGCGCGTCTGAAGGTGGATGGCGACGGCAGGTCAAGGATCTTTGAGTCCCCATCCAGAGGTACAAGACTTCCTCAAAACCCGAGCTAACATTGGCCCTCTAGAAAATCGCCCTCGCCGGATCGATCTCCCCGAATGCCGGACTCCGGCGCCAGTGTGGAACTGTTCTCCGGCAACTGAAAGACTCCTTTTCCAGCAACAAGTTGATAAGTATAGAATGTATATACTTAACCCCATTTTCTTTCTTTACAGCAGTAGATGCGTTGGACGCAGGACAATGGCCGTGCAGACTCTATTTTTTTTTCATTGACTATTTTAATAACCGGGGATGAGGCGCAGCATTGCCTACCCCCCAGTGCTTTGACACACTGTTTTTTGGTATGTTCCTATTTGATGATAGTAACGTTTGTCAGAAACTATTACTGGGGTTTGGGTTTTCCCCTGGGTCGAGAAAGAGGGGATGGGTGGGGGGTGGGGGGAGGTTTAGGTTGATATCATTGGTTTCCCTTTACAGATGCATGATTATGATGTACAATGCATCCACAGGTTCACAACATAGTACCCACTGCACACCCATAGATGGCACGTAGAACCAATCTCTCTGAGAACATTACCCTGATGTCCTGGAATGTACGAGGGCTTAACAATACACGAAAACGCAAACAAGTCCTACATTATTTACAACGCCACCAGGTGGATATTGCACTCCTACAAGAGACACACCTACCCCCACAAACGTCTCCTAGCTTTGCGAGCAGCTGGGGGGCAAATAGATACTTCTCTGGCTACAGCACATATGTGCGAGGAGTCTTGACACTTATACATAAACTGCTGCCGTTCAAAACTGTGGAGGTGTATTCGGTTCAGGCGGGCAGGTTCCTACTGGTCAAGGGTTGGCTCCTAGGGAACACGATCCTCTTGGTCAATGTTTATGCACCCAACACAGACGACCCGGACTTCTTTACTGAGCTCCAGTCCCGCATAGACAGAATGGAGTCTGACCATATTTGAATGGGGGGTGACTTCAATATAGTGCTAAAACCAAGCTTAGACAACACAGCCACCACTCCTGACGCAAAGCCCAGGGCCAGGAAAATGCTCACCAACTTGCTTGATTCGCTTCAGCTAATAAATGCCTGGCACCACGCGAAATCGGATGCACCAGCGTGCACTCACAACTCAGCCCCACACCGCACGTTAACACGTATAGACTACTGGCTTCTCACGCCAAACATCACAGCCTGGTCAAACAGGATTTATCACCTTCCACACACACTTTCTGACCAGGCCCCAGTCGTGCTCGGGCTTCGGATTCCAGGCGCCGCCAATAGGGCAGCGCAGTGGAGATTTCCTGAGATGGCTCTCCGGGACTCAGTATTTGAGGCAGAGTTACATCTCACAGTGGAAGAGTACTTTGAATTAAACACTGACTCCATCACCACCAAGGCCACGTTATGGGAGGCATTCAAAGCCTATATATGGGGAGTCTGTATCTCCAAGAGTGCTGGTATACTAAGGGACTTGCGGCACACACTGGCGGGAAGTGAGGCCAAATTGAGGGCAATAGATACGGACCGTGATGCGTCCCGAACCCCATCAGGTCTTAGGCAGAGTGCGGCATTGCTGTCCGAGTTCCAAGAGGCAGAGGAACGAGAAATACATTTTTTGGGGAAACATGCCAAAGCCAGGAGATATGGGGAGGGCGAGCACCCTGGGCGTACTCTAGCGAGACTCATACATCTAAACCGAGGACCGACATACATTACAAGACTACAGGGCAAGGACGGCGAACCGATAACTGACTGCGAGGGTACTAACAGTAGTGTTTTAGCATACTACAAGGACTTATATACTACTAAAGTCGCCCAGAATTAATTGTCCAGTAATTCATATTTAGACGAGGTCACCCTGGTTTGGCTGGAAGACATGCACAGAGATTTCCTAGCTGAACCATTCACAATAGATGAAGTGACGCAAGCAATCGAGGACATGGATGGCTCTAAGGCCCCCGGCCTCAATGGGTTCCCGAGATGCTTCTATGAGATATTGAAAAGGACGCTGGCCCCACATTTAATAGATGTATACCAAGAAGCCATAGAAGCGGGTGAGCTCCTACCAACAATGCGGGAGGCGGTCATCACGCTCCTCCCCAAACCAGGCAAAGATACCCAATTATGCGGTTCCTACAGGCCCCTCTCACTCTTAAACTTCGACTACAAGATATTGGCTAAAATGCTTGCCAACAGACTGTCCTTGATAATAGATCAGATGATTTCGCCGGCTCAATCAGGCTTTATCCCGCACAGGTCTACTGCGCTAAATCTGCGCACACTCTTCGCCACACTCCACAGAATTAATCCCTCGCTCCCGGCTGCGGCGGTCCTATTGGACGCCGAAAAAGCCTTTGACTCGCTGGAGTGGCCCTTTCTTAATGCCACGTTATTACGACTGGGTATACCTCCCAGGTTCATTTCAGTAATATTCCTGTTATACACACGCCCATCCGCCCGTGTGTGGTTGAATGGCTCTCTGACGCCCCCCTTCACTACATCCAGGGGAACACGGCAGGGATGCCCCCTCTCCCCATTGCTATTCATCATAGCGATGGATCCTCTTGTGCGACACCTGCAAGATAATCACTCACACCGGGGAATACAGTTTAAAACAGGGGCCTTATTGCTGACATTATCCGCTGACGATATCATCCTTTATGTGCGACCAGACGAAAATCTTAACCCGATCCTTCGTGAGGTTATGCGCTACAGCGCTCTATCGGGACTGCACATAAATTGGAGCAAATCCGAGGTTTTTCCTCTGACTACGGCCCCCCTCACACACAGCGCGGAATACCCACTAACATGGTGCGACGACTCAGTCAAATATTTAGGCAGTCACATTCACAAGGACCAGTCACAGATACTTCAACTTAACTATGGCCCGGCAATGACAGACTTAAGTGATAAAATAGATCGTTGGCTGAAACTGCCCCTCTCAATGGGGGGCGGAGCTTGCTCACGACCAAGATGGCCGCTTGAGCGTGTAGCTCCGCAACATCACCTAACTATCTGACAAATATCTGCTTTCTGAGGCGTGGAATCGGCGCTACCGCGAAGGATACGGCTGCCGGAATTGCTGAGGAACGGAGCGCTTTTGCTCCAACAGCTGTACGGCGCCGGACGGCGAAGCGGGACACGTCTGATGGTGGTACGAGCGGCTGGGCCCGAATCCCCGGACTCTCGTAGTTGGCGGGGCTGCTCTCCCACCCCGGTGTTGCGGCAGAGGACAGTGTCTCGCGTCCGGCGGGGAGAATTGTCCACCCCCTCTCCTATCAACGAGCGAAGTGGTGACCCGGCGCTCTTTGAGGCTCGTCGTATCCCCTCCTGGCCGGCTGGGCTGCAGGGCGAGTGAGGAGCATCGGAGGCATACATCAGCTAGAACGTACTGACCTGGATCGACGCCGCCGCTGCGGCTTGAGGTGAGGTGCCACGGGAGGCCTTGCTGTGGCGGCGGGGCACCGTGGGATCTTCGGAAGTGCTGGTCCTGTGGCGCTGTTGGCTCGGGACGCGAGGCACTCACTGCAGATTTCGCTGCCTGCCGCGTGGTGCCCCGGGCCCTCGCTGGTGTGGGGACGCGGCCGCCATTTTGGACTGCCCTCACTTTGCCCCGTCCTCAATGACTTCTGGATGAAAAGGGCACGAATGCGGTGACGACCCTGCAGTGTTCAGTGGCGCGGCTGGGATGAGTATGGATGATCCTTGGTATTCCTGAGTCAGCTGTGTTGGGAGAGGCTCCTAACCCACCATCATAACCCACGCTTGTAGTGTGAATCGGCCCAGGCTGCCCCAAACACAAGTAGCAAATAGCAGCTATCACGGCTCAGGGGCTACCTCTAGCCTACGGCTTGTTCTGCTGGGCTGTTGTGCACTCCCTCCTCCCCAAGTAAGCCATTGCCGGTGGGGAGTGGAGCCGGAACTGTGCGCCTGGATTGTGTAGTGGTGTTGTCTACTGGGGGCAACTGCCTGCGACATCTCTGTAGAGGGAAGGCTTTGTCCACTGGCGACCTGTGAACCTGGTCCCCCCCCTCCACTCTCTTACACCTACAGTGGAAACTGTGTGGCACATTTATCACCCCCCTGGATATCCTGCTACTGCCCCACGGCTAGGTTTCAAGCCTACCACAATATTCCTAATACCTCGTCATTGCAGGCGCGACCAGCAGGTGTACACGTTCAGTCAGTAGCTTACAGAGACCGGCTACCCTTCCACCTGGATAGAGCGAGGACTCGCATCAGAGATGGGCAAAGTCGACAGAACCCAACCGAAAATCACCTTTGACCAAAGGAAGTCTAAGGGGCGCGAGGCAGGAGTTGGTGAGAACACGCAGGACCCGCCTCAGGAGGAACCAGAAGGTGACATCCGCACTATGCTCGCAGCGAGAAGGGCCTGCAGAGCAGCCTCTCTCTGCTGGGCTCTAAGATGGACTCTCTTTCCTACTGTATGGATAGAATGTCCGAAAGACTGGACAAACATGCACAGCGTTTGGATATGGCAGAACGCCGTGTCACGGAGGTTGAGGAGGCACAGATGACGATAGATGTGGGCCACAAGCAGTTGGGGAAAGTTATGCAGGTTCTACAGGACAAGATGGAGGACTTGGAAGCGCGCTCGCGACGTAGCAACCTTAGAATCACAGGCCTTCCGGAGTCCACCTCGACTGGCAACATGGAACAGTTTATTGAAAAATTGCTTGTTACGCTCCTTGGGCAGGAGACTTTCTCATCCATGTTCGTAGTCGAAAGGGCACACCGCTCCCTGGGCCCGCGTCCGGTGCCGGGAGCTCCTCCGAGGCCGATCATCGCGAAGCTTCTTAACTACTGCGACAGAGACTCTGCACTACGATCGGCCAGAGACAAACAACCGCTCCAATTTGAAGGCTCCACTATATCGCTGTTCCCTGACTTTACTCTCAAGGTGCAAGAGGCGCGCCGGCAGTTTGCACCATTGAAGAAGCAACTTAGAGAGGGCAATATTGACTATGCTATGCTCTACCCCGCCAGACTCCGGATTAATCGCCAGGGGCAGTCGCTCATCTTCACAGACCCGAAGGCCTTACAGAGGGCTATGAAAGACTGGGTCAGAGACAAACGTCGCAGCCCTGAAAGATCCCCGCTGGGCGAAGCAGGAGGAAGCGTTCTTGAGGAACGGGACTGATTGTGGAACTCCGTATCATCCAGATAAGACGATTTTTGCTGGGGGATGTGTGTGATGTTGCACTGCCTTAGGGAAAGTATCACTCCAAGTGGTTGTGTTTAGTGCCTTATATCTGGTACTATAGCTGTAAAGGGTAGGCGCGCGCTGTTATAGGTTGCAGGGGGAAAAGGCCTACAAGATTTAACCTCTTTGCCGGTCATGATAGTTCAAAACCAAGATGTTGGGAGAGGGTTTAACTGTATAATGTCAACTTCAGAAGTTCTAAATCCTTAAGGTGATGTGCGGGGCAGAGACCAGGCGAGGTCTCCTTCAGTTTATGTATAGGAAGCGTGCTACCTCTGCCCGCGAGTGTAATGCACAGTTGGGGTATTGTTTCACGGGGGTGGGGGGATGGGGCCTCTTCGCGCTGTATTGAAGTATTTGCAATTGCTGTTTTCTTGTGGTGCGGCTCAGGAGGTCTGTTCGCCAGTTTTTTGTCTAGGCCTTGTTGGGTCTGGCCTGGCGTGGGTGGTGGGTGGGGAGGGATGGTGTTTTGTGAGACGCAGAATTGATAAGGGACACAACACACTTTGCACAGTCACTATGCTATGCATGTAGCAGGATCTTATGGCTGACACCGGCAGGATAAGTTCAACAGAGTTCGATACAGCTGGTTGCTCTCCCCGCAGGGTAGTTACACAAGGTAATTTGCGTGCTCTCACATGGAATGTGCGGGGTCTCAACGACCACAGGAAACTACGCAAAGTGCTGGCATACCTGACAAGACATGACATTGATGTCGCACTTCTACAGGAAACACACCTACCTCTCTCTAGTCCACTGCTCCGAAGTAGAGGCTTACAGGGAAACATGCACGCTGCGGGCTTCACCACTCATGCCTGGGGGGTACTTACATGGGTTCGCCCTAAATCTACCTTCACACTTGAACCCCTACATACGGATGTTAACGGTAGATATGTGATCTCTAGCTGTCGGGGCAAGGGTCTGGACCTACTGGTTATTAATGTGTATGGGCCCAACTATGACAACCCTGACTTCTATACTGCCTTGTTTAGCAGGATGCAGACTTTCGAGGTGGGGCAGCAGCTGTGGGGCGGGGACTTCAATTTGGTTTTAAATACGGAATGTGACCGCTCTGGAGGACCAGTCAGACGTGTCACTGCCTCGGCTAGAACACTCACAGATTCTATGATACTAACAGACTTGTATGATGTATGGAGACAGCGGTTCCCTGATAAAGGGGGATATACACACTATTCGGCATACCATGACTTACACACACGTATTGATTACTGGTTGGTCTCTAGACAACTGTATAGTCATGTGCGAACTTGTGAGGTGCTGCCACGTACACTCTCGGACCATACCCCGGTTCTGGTTGTAATAAATACCCTCTTAAAGAATATTCCCCCTTACACTTGGAGGTTCCCCCCATACTCCCTATTGGACGCGGCATTCAAGGCTGAACTGGCAGAGGCAATCAAAACGTATTTTGACAAAAATGTGGGCTCGGTAGAGAGCTTCCAGGTAGTGTGGGAGGCGTTTAAAGTGTACATTCGTGGGGTCACGATGTCAAAGCACTCGGGAGTCCTTAAGGCGCTGCGCAGGAGGCTGTCTGACTTGGAGGCCACGTTGGCCGACTTAGAGACACGTCTGCAGCACGGTGTTGACAATGAGGTGATGGGAGAATTCAAGGCCCGACTGGAGGAATTCCAGGACACGGCTGATGCCGAAATTAAACATCTCGGCAAATATGCCACTGCTCGTATCTACGGTGAAGGTGAAAGACCTAGTAGGGTCCTTGCTCAGTTGTTAAGGAACCGCCGAGATTGCACGGGGGTCACTGAACTGCAGTAAGCAGAGGGGGTCACGCTATCTGAAGACTCTGCCATAGCAGAGAGATTTAGGCAATTCTATTCGACATTATATTCTTCGCGTAGTTCCGGCACTGAGGATGAAATCCTGGACTACTTAACACATATCAAGTTGCCTTGGCTGACTAATATGCATCGCGAATTTTTGATGCGACCGTTAGAGAAAGAGGAAATACTTTCAGCACTATCTAGTATGAGAGCTGGCAGCGCCCCGGGTATAGATGGCTTGACAGTGGCCTTCTATAAGGCGTTCTTGGACCTACTGCTGCCGCACATAGCCACTTTATTTGATGACATGTGTGAGTCGGGCACGATGCCGCCCTCAATGAGAGAGGCTATTATTGTGGCCATTTTGAAGCCGGGAAAACCACCTGAGGAATGTTTGTCATATTGTCCAATTTCATTGCTCAACGTTGACACCAAAATCTTCGCAAAGATCCTGGCCAATCGTCTGGTGCCTCTTGTCCCCACGCTGGTTGCGCCAGAGCAAGCAGGGTTTGTTCCGGGACGTAACATCACTTATAATTTACGCACAGTGTTTGGTGCTCTTCAGCATACCATACCGGACTCTCACGCAGTAGCGGTGTTTCTCGATATGGAGAAGGCATTCGATTCTGTTGAATGGCCCTTCATGAGGCTGGTTCTGTCGCGTATGGGACTAGGAGAGGTCTTCTTTTAGTTGCTGGGGATACTCTATAGCTCGCCCACGGCCCGTATTAAAATTGGAGACCTGGTAACGGAACCAATACGTATTACAAGGGGTATGAGGCAGGGCTGTCCGCTCTCTCCGATCCTCTATGCATTAGTGGCCGAACCCTTAGCTTGCGCGCTACGTGAGTATCATAGATATAAGGGCATTCGCATCCCGGGGATGAACTCATAGTTTCGACGTATGCCGATGACACGCTTCTCTATGTTCGTGACCCGGAACGGCATCTCTCATCTGTCTTGCGGGAAGTGGTGCTATTTGGGGGGGTCTCGGGTTTGCGAGTCAACTGGTCAAAATCCATTATATTCCCCCTTACGCCATCTATGACTCAATTCAAACTGGACTCCCCATTACAATGGACGACGGACTCAGTGAGATACCTTGGTATACAAGTGCACTCAGACTCGGAAGTGGTTTTTAGGGAAAATTATGGAGTATTAGTTAGTAGACTGGAAGATGAGGTGGACAGTTGGATTTGTTTGCCGTTGACGCTCCTGGGTAGAATTTCAATAATGAAAATGGTGATACTCCCTCGATTCCTGTTCCTTTTCACAAATATCCCGATGGTCCTCCCTGGCATATTTTTTAGGAAACTCACAACTCTGATGGTTAAATTGGCGTGGGCGGGCAAACAACCGAGAGTTAAATGGAAAATTCTCACGCTACCTTATCATATGGGGGTGTTGGGGGCACCAGACTTCGATCTTTATTATAGAGCAGCGCAGAGTGCACATGCCCATCTTTGGATACACGGTTCGCCAGATATTCCTCACCTGCGCATCGAGCGCGAGGTGGCTACCCCGCGCCCGCTGCCCATGTTGCTCTTTACCCCTCCAGACCGAAGAACTGGCATTCTAGACTCAATAAATGCGACCACGCACGCCTGGCATCACCTATTACAGATGCAAGCTGGGGCTATTCTGTATTCACCCTTAGCTCCCCTGGAATGGTGTCATTGGCTGCCGCCATGTAGAGATGGGGGTGTGGTTCGCGCACTTAACTCCATCGGGGTCAACACTATAGGGGAATTATTTGAGGGAGGCACTGCGAAGGATTGGGACTCCGTGGTTGTGGAAGACACTACGCCCTCACTCCTCACCAGGTTCCAATATCACAGGACCCGGCATGCATTGCTACAGCTACTGGGGACTGACCTGACTGAACAGCCAGAAGTTACTGCCCTCTCCTTAGTTATAAAAATGCAAGCCCCGTCGGGAATAGTTTCTCAAATTTACAAACACGCTATGTCGTACACGGAGAACCATTATACAAAAGCCCGCTTGGCCTGGCAGACCGACCTGAATAAGGAAATTGATGATGATATGTGGTTATACTGCTGCCTTAATACGAAACGTGTCTCCCTTAATGGTAGACACCGCTTGATACACTTCAAATACCTCAATAGAGTCTACTATACCCCGGAAAGACTTTGCAGATATGGTTTGCGAGAACACTCGAGATGCGAGCGCTGCAGCGAGCAAGTGGCGGACTTTATACATTTAGCATGGTTTTGTCCCGGGGTGGCTAAGTTTTGGGAACGGGTGTTCTCGGAGCTGGCAGCGATAATAGGGCAGGCGCTTGCACCAGACCCGACCCTGGCTTTGTTGGGCTACTCGAAACCTCCACCTAAAGGGCTGCGCAGGTTAGTGGACATGGGGCTGCTGATGGCAAAGCGTAGGGTGGCGATTAGTTGGTCAAGGGGGCCGCTTCCTACGATGGCTCAATGGGCTTCTGACATGTTATATTGCTCCACTCAAACGGAATGTTATAGTGACCTTCTGCCTCCCCGCAATAGGCCTAAGAATTTTTGGGCATTGTACAATGTATATAGGGCCAATAAAGACACCGGGGATGGGGAGACCGTGAGAGGGGGCCGGACGTGAACGTTCTCACCCCAGTAATGTAATGCCTTTGTTATATTATGTAGAGAGAAGGACGATCTATGAAAAAACCAGTGAGTGCGTGGGATGGTGTGGGATGTTGTAGATATGCAGGTTACCTCATGGTCGGTGTGGTACTGCTTTCTTGTCCTTTGCCTGCTGGTGGGAGCTACACGTGATGTTTATGATGTGTTATACTGCTTGCCTACTACCCTGTCACACTAAGAACTGTAAGAGTATTAGGAATAATTGTCATTGCGATGCCATAATACCTGAAATGTGTCCTAAGTTGATTGTACAGCTAGAATATGGAGCTATTCTTGTCCATTGTAAAAGCACTTAATAAAAATAAAAAAACTTCCCTCTCGATGGCTGGGAGGATTGCCCTGATTAAAATGGTCATCCTCCCCCGTTTTTTATATCTTTTCCAAGACATCCCAATACCATTATACAGGAGTTTCTTCGCCACTTTGCGATCTCAATTGATTAGACTGGTATGGGGGGCAGCCAACCCAGCATCAGCTGAGAAGCCCTAACGCTGCCATACGAAAAAGGGGGTTTTGGGATCCCTAATCTTCGATCCTATTATTTAATAGCACAATGCAGCTTCTCACGACACTGGTTTCATTCGGACGCCCGCATTCCTTATATACGGCCCGAAGCTGACCTTGAACACCCTACCCCGCTTTCAGTGCTATTGCCGGTGGGTATGACCCGCGACTCGCAAGATCTGCAAACAATCTCCACCACTAGCTGGGCCTGGAAACAATTGACTTGGGCAACCGGGACGCAACTGCTGTATTCATCACCCCTCCCATTATCAGGGAATTTATGTATTCCCATCACCCAGGAACGTACAGTAATGCGCACCCTCAAATTTTTTTAACTGTAAACATTCGGGGACCTTTTCCCCAACAATCACATTTTTTCCCATAGCGAAGACACTCGATTTAGGAAGACCACATTTATGGAACAGTTCATATTATATTGATTGCAAAGAGCACTAAGATTGCAGATTCCTAGCTATCCCATCGAGCCGTCAGATTTTCCACCGCTGACACTACTTATTAAGGATAGCAGCGGGGAGCACCTTATGTCTAAAATGTATAGGGCCGTGATAGCACTGCTCCCGCCACGGGAAGAAAAGGTAAGTCAAGCTTGGGAACAGGATTTGGGTCAACCCCTCACAGACACACAGTGGCATTATTGTTGCACACAAACCCGCAGAGTCTCTTTTAACCACAAGCATAAGATATTGCACTTTAAGTTCCTGTGCCGGGCTTATATTACCCCCGCTAGGGTTCACCGCATGGACCCAGCCTGTCCACACACGTGCCAGCGATGTGGAATATCGATGGCGGATTTTGCACATTTGACATGGACATGTGATAAGGTGGCACACTTTTGGAAACGGGTATTCGAGGAACTCTCACAAATGATTGACCGGCTCACCCCCCCAGACCCCTTGATGGCATTACTGGGATTTGTCAAGTACCTCCCCAAATCCACCAGGCGCTTCTGCGCAATAGCACTCTTACTCGCCAAGAGGGAAGTCGCACTATACTGGGGGAGTAAGCACCCACCGACACTAAAGGGATGGATGTTTAGCATGACATATTGCAACACTAACAGCGAATTATATGCCCAACACCAACCCCCACCATCTAGGCCGCTTGACATATGGCAACCTTTTAAATCCTACTTGTTAACAAGAACTTCAGTAAGCTCCCAAACCAACCCGGAGCCTACGCCAGAACATTGAAAAGACAGGTGATAGAGTAGCCACACTCTCTTTGTAATGGACACAGGGAAAATGCCTATATCACAATGTGTTTGTTCTTTTTCTGGAAGTTATGTAATTATGGACCGAAGCTGTATTGATTGGTTTTAAAGGAGAAAATGATATAAATAAAGCTTTTAAAACAACTATTACTTACTCCGCCCACAATGCACTGCTTATGACCTAACACATTACATCACTCATGATATGGTCAGTCACATCACTCATGACATCTCAAATGAAACGACTGATGATATCACTGATTACATAATCCAGTGAGCGTGAGTGTTTTGTAAACGTTTCTGACACTGAAAGATATATACTGAGCTACTGCATAAGTTAAATTACTATTCCTTCTGTATTACTAGTGAGTGTTAGTATTTCTAATATACATCAACTGAATTATAATCCCTTTTTTAAAGTGGGTCTACTATTTATAGGTGAATTACCCTCTATGTCAACACATGTCCCCTGCTGATGTACGTGTATGGTAGTGCTTTGCCACAGTTTAAGCTGTTCATTGAGACTTCAATCCACAATGATGGCTGAGTATAGTTGTGTTTTATGACATACTCACCACTTTACTTTGACCTCTCTCCTTAGTGATGAATGAGTGTAGCAGTAGCTTGCAATAAATTCATCTGTTCACTAAGACCGCTCTCTAGGGTGATGGCTAAGTGTCGTAGTGGTTTGCAACACACTGACCTCTCTGCTGACACCTTTTTCCCGGATGAAGAATAATTTTACTAATGGTTTGTAATACACTGGCCTGTCCGCTAAGACCTTCCTACCGGGTGTGTGTTGTAGTGGTTTGTGTAAAACTGATGTTTGCACTAAAACCTCTTTCCAGGTTGATGAATTGCGTTGTTGTGGTTTGCGATAGACTAGCCTGTACGGTTAGATGTCTTACTTGGAGCTTTAATGTTTAGAGTAGTGCTTTCGAAGAGACCGGACTATCCGCTGAGAACTCTCTCCTGGGTGATAAGTGAGTGTAGTAGTTGATAAGGTTACAGTGAGCTCTCTGCTGTACGATTCTCACCTGTCTCCTTTTCTTATTTTAAAAATAAATGGTATTTTATAAAATATATTGAAGTTTACTTTGCTGGAAGATGTCATCAGTGATGTCACTGGCCAAGTCATGAGTGATGTAATATGTGAGTTCATAAGCAGTGTATTGTGGGGGCGTACATTATAGTTAGCTCAGGTAACTATAACTGCTGAATTTCTATGGTTTTGTGTGTGTAAAATCTGAACCTAACTATAAAGTCCCTCTAACCTTTGTTTTGTTCAGTGAATTTCTAAGGTTTTTTAAAATCTATTTCCTAGCTATAACGTCCCTGTAACCTTTGGTTTTTTTCAGTGAATTTCTACAGTATTTCATTCTATTTCCTAATTATAACATCCCTTTAACCTTTGTTTTTTTAATAAATCTCACAGTTTTTTCAATTTAAATTGTACTACAATTTGACCGACAAGTTCATTTTACTAATATAAATTTTTAAAAGTTGTTAAATGCATTTTATTCACACATTCATTCTTATTACATATTTAAACTAAAACATTTAGGTAAGGTAATATATGTAGTAATGTGATGCACCAAGTCTTTCTTTTTCTAAATTCATTTTATAGATATGCGGATCCCTTCCCTACCAAATGCACACATTCAATTCTAAAACAACAACACATTTAATACAAACATATGCTATTACAATTTATATAACATTTTATTTCTTACATATACAAATTTGTGAAGAGGCAGCGGTATTGAATTTAATTGTTTTCATCTTGTCATTTCTACAAACTATAATGTACTATATCGCAACAGGATGTTTTCACCATGGCATGCAGATATCTATGTGTTGATGCACGAGTTTCATCAGTGTTGGGTAAAAGATGGGTATTACAATGTACTGGAATGAGACGTTCTCATGATTACATGTGCATATATGTATTCTTGTTTTGTTTTTATAATTACATCACTCATGACATGGTCAGTGACATCACTCATGACATGGTCAGTGACATCACTCATGACATCTCAAATGACATTACTGATGACATCACTGATGACATCATCCTGTGATTGTGAGTGTTTTCTATAAGTTTAGGAGCGTTAAACATATATACAAAGCTACTACAAAAGTGAAATTAGCATACTTTATGTACTACTAATGAGTAATACTATTTCTAACATATATTATGTGAGTAGGTATGTGACTGTATCTGTGTGTGAGTGGGTGTGTGAGTGACTGTATGGTTATGTGAGTGGGTGTGTGAGTGTCTGTATTGGAAAATAAGTGGGTGTGTGAGTAGCTGTATGGTTGACTAGGTGGGTGTTTTGTGTAGCAGTATGGGTAAATAAATGGATGTGTGTAGCTGTATGGGTAAGTGATTGGCTGTATTGGTGAGTGAGTGTGTCTGTGAGTGGCTGTATAGGTGGGTGTGTGGCTGTGTGGGGGCTCTATGGGTTGGTGAGTGGGTGTGTGAGTGGCTGAATCATTGACTGAGTGGCTGTGTGAGTGGCTTTATGGGTGGGTGAATGGGTGTGTGAGTGGCTATATGGGTGTGTGAGTGGCTATATGGGTGAGTGAGTGGGTGTATGACTGGCTGTATGGATGACTGTTTGGATGTTTCAGTGGGTGTTTGGTTAAGTGAGTTGCTGTGTAAGTGTCTGTATTGGAGAGTGATGTTTGTGTGAGTGCATGGCTGTGTCTGTATGACTGTGTTCAGAGGTTGTATGTGTGAGGGAATAGCTGTGTAAGTGGTTGTATGAAAAAGTTATAGTTAGCTCAGGTAACTAAAACTGCTTAATTTCACTGGTTTTGTATGAGTAAAATCTGAGCCTAACAATAACGTCCCTGTAAACTTTGTTTTCTTCAGTGAAAAAAACAAATATATATATATATATATGTATATCACCCCAAGCAAGGTATAATTGGCAACCTTACAACATTGTAACATCAATATAACTCAGTCTTTCCATGTTCTTACAGTATAGATTTAAGTGGGAGCTTCAGTGTTACCTGGCCGCACAGCTGGCTGGCTACCTTTCCGGCAAAAGGAGGTGTAAAATTACATTCTCAAGGCACTTTAGAGTACTCGACCTCTGTGCTGCCATAACAAAATGTCAAGAATTAGCCCAGAGGAAAAGTTAGAAGGCTGCATGTGTTTCCTAAAGCTGACTGGCTATTTTAATTGGCATGCAAAGTAGGAAAGGCCAGCTCATGGGACCAAACAAAGAAATAAAAAGGTGTCTTTTTGTGCCCTACACAGAACACTTTTGCAGCGACTTTGAAGATGTTCAGAAGCAAACAGCAGTCATTATGCTACGTCAGCCTGTCTATGCCATAAGTAAAATTGGCACCGCCTCCATGTAGAAGCATGAAACAAATCGTACTCAGCTCACAGTAGATGTAGTTTGAAAACAGGATTTGATCCAAGAGCATAGTTTATGACAGGTCGCTGCGCCACCACAGACCAGAGATTATCCAGCTGTAAATTAACAGCTGAATCATCCAAGGCCAAGAGAGCCACACGCCAATGCCATGCTTACAAGCAATATCCTATGGAAACGCAAAAGTATTTATTCTAACAAAAACAAGAAAGTGTAAAACAAAGTAAGAGAATAAGTAAGAAACTGTAAGGACACAACAATGGCCCAGTCGAGGCGCCTTGTGTACTATTCTAGTATCCATGAGGCCGGTGTTCACACAGACGATGTGGGTCTATAAAGACAGTCTTCAAAGAGTCTAATGAAAGAATAATAAAATTTTGGCAGGAAGAAAAAACATGCTTAACAACAATTTTGTCGCAGGTAATATTTTTAGATACAACACTTCCTGGACAGTACAGTACTTCATGCAGCAATTTCCTTCCGAACAATACTGTTAGTCCTGGCTTGTCCAGCGGGTTTATCCCCAGACTTTTTGCTTCATGGATTTCTGTTCTGACCTGTTTTTGTTGGTTTTATGACTCTGGGCACTTTACCACTGCTGATCAGTGCTAAAGTGCATATGCTCTCCCGGTAAATTGTTATTATGGATTGGTGTATCCATGATCGGTTATTTGATTTACTACTAAGTCTCCAGTACAGTGCACTGTGTGTGCCCAGGGCCTGTAAATCAAATGCTGCTAGTGGGCCTGCAGCACTGATTGTGCCACCCACACCAGCAGCCTTTCAAAGGTTACTCAGACCTGCCACTGCAGTGTCTGTGCGCAGTTTGGTACTGCCATGTCGACCTGGCAAGTGCACCTACTTGCCAGGCCCTAACCTTCCCTTTTTTAACATGTGAGTCACCCCTAAGGTAGGCCCAAGGTACCCCTGCGGGCAGGGTGCAGTGTTTGTGCAGTGTTTGTGAAAGGTAGGACATGCCCTGATGTGTGTGGCATGTCCTGATAGTGAAATACTGCCAATTTCGTTTTTCACTATTGAAAGGCTATCTGTCCCATAGGATAGCATGGGAGTTTATTTATAACATCTTATAAATATAACTTCCCATGGGGAAAAGATATAAAGATGGAGTTTAGTAGGCCTGAACTCAGAATATAAAAATGCATCTTTTAGTATGAAAATACCACTTTTAGAAAGTGGGTATTTTCTTGCTTAGCCATCCTGTGTGCCTCTGCTGGTTTGTGGATTGACTGTCTGGCTTTTGAATGGCAGGGGCTGGGGAGGTGCATTCTCTCAGACAGCCACGGGGGGTGATGTGTGTCCTGCCTTTCCTGAATGAGTCAGGGCTGGGCTGTATAGACCTGGGCTGCATTCAGAGTAGGGGGAGGAGTTCTCACTAGCACCTGAATAGGCCATTTCTGCCTTACAGAATGCTGTCTCCACCTCCTTCCGGGCAGCTGCACCAGAGAGGACAGAACTGGTTTTGGCTGGGCAACGAGCTTCTCTGCCACAAGAGAACAAAGGAATTTGTGCTGTAAAATGTGGGGCCCAGACCCCTGAACTTTAGATTACTGCTGAACTAAGGAACCTGCCAAGAAGAACAGGGATATCTGAAGTAGTACTGCCCCTGTGCTGTGTACTGTTGGGGTTGGCCTGCAGTGGTTGCTTCTATCGTGAGCTGGGAAGGGACTGGAATGTGCTTTCATCATCCTGCGGTTAGAGTTTTCTCCAAGGGCTTGAAGTAGAGCTTGCCTCCTGTTGGACATCTCAGGGATAGAAAAGACTTCAGAGATCACTTCTGGGAATCAAGAGGAACCTTTGCCAAGGAGAAGAGCTGGAGAAACTGAGGAGAAGTACTGCCCCTTTGCTGTGTGCTGTCTGGGGTTGGCCTGCAGTGGCTGTTTCTGCCAAGGAAAGGACAAGGACTTTGCTGTGTGCTGTGTCCCCTGCTTGAGGAAGATCTCCAAGGGCTTGAAGTAGAGCTTGCCTCCTGTTCTGAAGTCTCAGGGACACAAAGCCTTCACCACCCACCTCCCCTGAACTTCCTTGCTGGAAGTTCTGATCTGCCAAGAGGTGCCTGTAGCTGTTCTGGGTCTGTGGAGGTTGTTCTGGCTGTTGGGAGCTGGAAAAGTAATGCAACGTCAAGAAGCGTGATGCATCCGTACCTGTTTCCGACGCATCGCCGAAGAAACCGACGCAGCGCCTGCCCGCAGCTTGAGAAATTGCCGCATCGAGTGCATCGATCTCCAAAGTCCGAGATCACCACACCGATTCTGACGCAAGCCCTGCTGTGTGGCTGCAAGAACCCATGCATTGTCTCAGATTGTTGCATCACATCGAGGCGCCAGGTCTGTCGTATCGTTGGGGGACGCAGTAAGAAACCGACGCATCACCTCCCCATGCAGTAAGAAACCGACGCATCACCTCCTCCCCGGTAAGGAACCGACACATCACCTCCCCTGCGCAGCAGAAAGGAACCGACGCATCACCTCCCCCGGAGCAAGGAACCAACGCATCACCTTCCCTGAGTGTAAGTAACCGATGCATCACCTTCCCTGCGGCTCTTTTTGCTTGTGTTTTCGACGCATCCCAGGTACTTTGTGTGAAAAGTGTCGCACCTACAAATTGCTTTGAACAGAACTGTTTCTACCTTTTGAAAATCATATTTTTATTACTGTATTTTAGATTTTTGTCGTTTTTGGTCTTGTTTGGTTTAGATAAGGAATTACCTATTTTTCTAAACTAGTGTGGTGTCCATTTGTATTGTTTTCACTGTGTTACTGTATGCATGCACAAATGCTTTGCACACTGCCTCTGAGATAAGCCTGTCGGCTCGTGCCAAGCTACCAAGAGGGTGAGCAGGGGTTATTTTAGAAGTGTATCCCCCTTACCCTGACTAGGAAGAAGGGTCCCTACTTGGACAAATGTGCAAACCATTGCCAACTAGAGACCCCCATTTCTAACAAATACCAATATAGTCTTCCATTCTCCCAGCAAATAATACAACCCAGGTGTCTAATGACACAGACAAGACTATTTTCCTACACAATGACTTCCGTTACATCAACTTAAGAAGAAGGGTGAAAGATAAAACAATTTACAAAGTATGATTCAAACCTGTAACATTTAGGTTACATGAAACAGGTGCATATACCCACTGAGGCATCTCACAATTGTTGGAAGATGAGAAGTGCATGTAATGCAACTCTATGGTAGAACAGGTGCAATCCCACTACTAATACAAGGCAGAAATGTGAGCAACCAGTGGTAGCTCCAATGTCTTTAATTTTGAAGCAAGGTTAGGTGTGGGGTTAAATTTGAGAAGGCAGTGCTTATTAAAAAACTCAGTAATGATCACCTGCTCATGATGGATACATTCGTAGACACTCACAGCAACTGTGCATTTAACTTTGGTACCATACAGCTACGGCTGCAGTCCACTTCAGTTCATATAAAGCCATGCCAAGTAGCACGGCTATCTATTTAGGTAAGATTTTACATTACGAAAAACTAGAGATGAAGGTTTTGCTCTAACAGCCTGATCGAGTATTTACAATCACGCGATGTGTGGCCATAACTTCTACTAAGTCACAGAATGCTGGAAGCCTGGTAATGCTGTCTCCGTGAATTGCTACATTCATTTTTTATCAACCATGAGGGAGAAGAGCTTTCCTCTAAAAAAGTTTGTGTTTATTACCCAGACTAGGTTCGACACATGCTTCTGAATACACCGTTTAACCAGAGATCAAAGCTCTGAGCGTATATGATAAAATGCTAATGTGGAAGATAGTTGGCGCGCTTGAGTAGGACAGGCAAGGCACCTGCTCATTGTTAAGAAAACGAATTCCCTGCATGCAACTGATGTGGTCATTATGAGAATAAAGAAGTGCAGTGGGAGGACCAGACCTTTGAAGTGCAAAGCTCACAAACGCATGCAAAATACCCTCTGGACCAGTGGCTGCAAACGTTTTGAGCAATGGCCTAACATGGACAGGCATCTCCGTCTCATGGGCACACAGAGAACAAATAGGTTTCGTCTTTCCCCTTTTATTGTCCTTTCTATGTTTGTTATTAGTGCGCTTGTTTATTATGCAGCACACATACCACCTCCACCCTTCGGGACTAACCTGCTTCAGTTGGCACCTGGCCCTTAGCCGTACCTCTTCATAGCCCTCCCCGGTGCAGCTCGCTGAGTCTCTTGTAGTACTCCTCGGGGTCACCGCTTTCGCTGAACAGCACCCTCGAGCGGATCTTCCACTGCAGGTGTATAGGGCATGCCCCAGGTAGAGCTGCAGCTGGTGGCAGAGGCCCTCCATGGGTAATGCCGGTGGCTCGTGTGTCCCGAATAGTGAGGGTTCAAGCTTGGTGTTCAACAGCACAGCGGCACCCTTCGCCCCCTGCATGTTAAAGTGTTATCACTGAGCTGGACTGTATCAGCAGCTTCGCGACTTGTGGGCATGGACACGAAGGGGCACAGCTTAAAGTGGCTACCTAGGTTTGTTAACCAGACGTGTTCGGGGAGTCAGGATTCTCGCATAAAATTTTTACATATTTGCTGAGATATGCGAATCTGTCGCGATTTTGCGGCTAAACAAATTTCAAGAAATGCTTTTTAGGGACCCTAGCACGAGAGCCAAGGGGTCAGGGTATTTCTACCCTGCCCCCTTTTCTTTTTTAAAACTTTTTTTGGGACTCGGCTGAGTCCAAGTCCCAAGATGGCTGCCAACACTTCCTGGTTGAAGTGTTGGCAGCCAATCAGATCTCAGCACGAGATCGGGAGGCACGGAGCCTTCGTGTCCCTATATATACACATTTGTTTTTTCTTTAATATCTCCAAAACTACTGAACAGATTTACACCAAATCACAAAAAAGTCACTTTTCAAGATGTAGCTTTCTGCCAAATTTGGTGTAATTCTGTTTAGTGGTTCATGCTATAGTCATGTCTAAAATCCCTATGGGAATTAACATAGGAAACACACTTTTTTTGACCTCCCCTTTTTCTTGGCCCCCACTTGACTGATCACCCCGAAACTTTCCATGCAGAACTAGAATCAGGAGGGTACTTTTTTTGGGCAAATTTTGTGAAGATTTGTCAGCTGGCGCCAAAGATATAGGCAAGTCAAAAAACTCTTTTCTACGGAAACTAGGTCCTAACTATAACTACCTACTGGCGACCACCAGTAGGTAATATACATATATATATATATATATATATATATATATATATATATATATATATATATATTTATTTCTCTATGTATATGTATATATATATATATATATACACAGACATACACTCACTGAAAAAAAGAAAGGTTAAAGTGACATTATAGTTAGGTGAAATCGTCAATTAAAACATAACATTTTAAATGAAAAAAGCACTGAAATTCACGAGTTGTAGTTAACTAAGCTAACTATAACTTGCACCCTCCACCATACACTGCTAATGACCATCCAATGAGTGTGACAGTTTGCTATACACTTCCGAAACAGAAAGGTATTTAGTGATCTACATCTAGAGCAAATCTTCAGTAGCTTCTATACTGTTAAAAAGTGTAACCTTATGCACAATGCTGAGTCACCTAAGGGGACTTGTGTGTGTGGAGGGTGTGGGCTCTACGGGAAAAGTTGTCCACAGGCCAAAGGCTATGCGTAGTAGAGTCTTCACCACCTAACACTGTTTGCTGGTCTGTTAGTAGTAGGCTCCCCATGAAAAAGTTGCGCACACGGTAAAAGCTGTGCGTGGTAGGGGCTTGGTGATGTAATGGGTCTTGGTTGTCTGGTGGGAGTGAGCTCTCCATGAAGACTTGTGCACCGGATGAAAGCTATGTGTAGTAGGGACTTGGCCACCTAATGGGTCTTTGGTGCTTGGAGGGAGTGGGCTTTCCATGAAGAGTTTTGCACAGGGTGAAGGCTGTTTGTACTAGGAGCTTCGGCATCTACTGGGCCTTGAGAGTCTGGAGGTAGTGGACTCTCCATGAAAATGTGTGCACTTTGTGAAGGATGTGTGTATTAGGGGCTTGGTCACTTAATGGGGCTTGGGTGCCTATTGTCAGTGGATTAGTCTAGTTATTTTATATATGCACATATGTTTATGTAATTTGTGCTTTACATAATTCGTCACCATTTAGTACTTTTTTACATATTTCAAATGGTGTACTGGCTTGTAGAATGAATTGAGCATGAGTGTAGTGGATGATATCATCAGTGATGTCAGTGATGCACTCAATGATCTCATTTGAGATGTCATCAGTGATGTCATCAATGATGTCATTGAACATGACATGAGTGATGTAATATATGGAGTCATGAGCAGTGAATGGCGGTGGAGCAAGATATAGTTAGCTCAGTTAACAACAACTGGTGAATTTCTATATTTGTTTGCGTTTAAAATTGTATTTTTTAATTTACCTAACTATAACGTCACTTTAACCTTTGGGTTTTTCAGGCACTGTCTATGTTTTTTAAAATAAAGTAACAATTTAAGGAGGTCTCATTTTTAATACAATAAGGCAGACCTAATAGCTGTGTCAAAGGATCAGAACATCAACATATAAAAGTCAGGCCTATTGGTTTTATCAAGTGGTCAGCACCAACATATATAAAGTAGACCTATTGGCTTTGTCAAAATGTCACAACCGTAATTTACTGATAATGGTAATCCAATACACTATTATCTACACTATTATTTATACAGGCATAGCAATGCTCAATAATAATTATTGTCTCTATCACATTTTAAGTAAAACATTGCGGGCACCAGAGGGATTTCCTTTTCCCCCCCAACAGCCTCGGGAGCTGGGGAAAAGCTGCCCCAGCTCCCGAGGCTGTTCCCCTCGTTTCTGTGAAATGACGATCAATGCGCAAGTCGCGCTGACGTCATTTCATAGACACCGAAACTGAAATGAGCCACTAGGCTCATTTCAATTTCACTTTCTACGTGCTCAGGGTACTATCTCAGCCCCCTGAGCACGTAGAAAGTCAGGAGAGGTATCATTGGCCCCCAGGAGGGCGATCCCCAAGCAGGGATCCACCCACTAGACACCAGGGAGGGCCTTTGCTCCCCCAATTTTTTGGCGGGGCAATTCAGTCTTTCTGCCTCCCTGGGGGGAAGATGGGGGCAGTAGCTAGATCCAGGGATTTTTTTGTTTATATCGCTATAGGGGTGGGGGTTGCCCAAGATGGGCATCACAATGCTCCCACCCAGCCCCCCCCCAGTGAAATTCCAGTCTTTCTGCCCCCCCTGGGGGCAGATGGGGGCAGTAGCCCCCAATCTGACCCCCGGGGAGGCAGAAAGCCCACTTGAAGCCAAGGATTTTTTTTTTATTTCAGTCTTTCTGCCCTCCCTGGGGGGGGGGGCAGAAAGCCCACTAGATCCAGGTATTTTTTTTATTGCTATAGAGGTGGGGGATGCCCAAGGTGGGCATGACAATGCCCCCCAGCGAAATTCCAGTCTTTCTGCCCCTCTGGGGTAAAATGGGGTAGTAGCCCCAAATCTGACCCCTGGGGGGGGGCAGAAAGCCGACTAGAAGCCAGGGATTTAAAAAAAATTGATTTAGGGGAGGGGGCTGCCCAAGATAGGCATGCCAATGCCCCCCCCAGCAAAATTCCAGTCTTTCTGCCCTCCCTGGGGGGGGGCAGATGGGGCAGTATCCCCCACCCCCCAAAAAATGCCACAGTCTTTCTGCCCCCCCAGGGGGCAGATAGGGGCAGTAGTCCCTGATCTGCCCCAGGGGGGCAGAAAGCCCACTAGGCACCAGGGATTATTATTATTTTTTTATTCATTGGGGTGGGGGCTGCCCAGAATGGGCATGCCGATGCCCCCACCCCAAAAAAACATTGCCACAGTCTTTCTGCCCCCCAGGAAGGCATATGGGGGCAATAGCCCCTTATCTGCCCCCTCCCGGGGGCAGAAAGCCCACTAGGCATCAGGGGATATTGTTTTTCAAAATTCAGGGGTGAGGGCTGCCCAGAATGGGCATGCCAATGCCCCCACCCCCCCAAAAAAAATGCCACAGTCTTTCTGCCCCCCAGGAGGCAGATGGGCCAGAAGCCCCTGATCTGCCCCCCTGGGGGGCGGCAGAGAGCCTACTAGGCACCAGCGATTATTCTGGCTTTTTCATATGTGGGGGCGGGGGCTGCCCAGAATGGGCATACAAATGCCCCTCCCTAAAAAATATAGACAGAGTCTTGGTTCAGGGGTCCATGCAAGCCATACCTCCCTGGACTCCCCCGGGTGTGTAGTTTTCAGAAATGTGTGGGTTTGGTAGGTTTCCCTAGATGGTCACCGATCCTGCGTCAAAAAACCCAGGTGACTCCTCTTGCAAAACCAGGTCGTTTTGTGATGGGTAATTTTGATGTCTCCACAATATGTTTTGGGCCCTTGCCTGTCGCGGGTACTTGGCCCACCCAAGCGAATGAGGTACCAATTTAATCGGGAGACCTGGGGGAATGCTGGGTGGTAGGAAATTTGTGTCAGCCCGGTGATCCCACAACTTTCCCACACAGACATTTGAGAAAAATTTGATTTTTTCAGCTAAATTTGAGGTTTGCAGTGGATTCTGAGTAGGAAAACGTTGAGGGCCCATGCAAGCCATACCTCCCCGGTCTCCCCCGGGTGTCTAGTTTTCAGAAATGTGTGGGTTTGGTAGGTTTCCCTAGATGGCCGCCGAGCCCGGGGCCAAAAACCCAGGTGATCCCCCCCTTGCAAGACCAGGTCTTTTTGTGATGGGTAATTTTGATGTCGCCACAATATGTTTTGGGCCCTTACCTGTCACGGGTACTTGACCCACCCATGCGAGTAAGGTACCATTTTTATTGGTAGACCTGGGGGAACGCTGGGTGGTAGGAAATTTGTGTCAGCCCGGTGATCCTACAACTTTCCCATACAGACATTTGAGAAAAATGTGATTTTTTCAGCTAAATTTGAGGTTTGCAGGGGATTCTGGGTAGGAAAACGTTGGGGGGTCCACGCAAGCCATACCTCCCTGGACTCCCCCAGGTGTCTAGTTTTCAGAAATGTGTGGGTGTGGTCGGTTTCCCTAGATGGCCGCCGAGCCTGGTTCAAAAACTCAGGTGACCCCCCTTGCAAAACCAGGTTGTTTTGTGATGGGGAATTTTGATGTCTACACAATGCGTTTTGGGCATTTGCCTGTCGAGGGTACTTGGCCCACCCATGCGAATAAGGTGCCATTTCTATCGGGGGACCTGTGAAAACGCTGGGTGGTAGGAAATTTGTGTCAGCCCGGTGATCCCACAACTTTCCCACACAGAAATTTGAGAATATTAGATTTTTTCTGCTAAATTTGAGGTTTGCAGGGGATTCTGGGTAGGAAAACGTTGGGGGTCCATGTAAGCCATACCTCCCTAGACTCCCCTGGGTGTCTAGTTTGCAGAAATGTGTGGGTTTGGTAGGTTTCCCTAGATGGCCGCCGAGCCCAGGGCCGAAAACGCAGGTGACCCCCTTTGCAAAACCAGGTCGTTTTGTGATAGGCAATTTTGCTGTCTCCACAATAAGTTTTGGGCCCTTCCCTGCCGCGGGCACTTGGCCCACCCACACGAGTGAGGTACTGTTTTTATCGGGAGACATTGGGAAATGCGGGGTGGGTGGAATTTTGTGGATCCACACAGATTCCAGAACTTTCCATCACAGAAATGTGAGGAAAATGTGTTTTGTTTGACAAAGTTTGAGGTTTGCAAGGGATTCGGGGTAACAGAACCTGGTGAGAGCCACACAAATCACCCCCTCCTGGATTCCCCTGGGTGTCTAGTTTTCAAAAATGTATAGGTTTTTTAGGCTTCCCTAGGTGCCGGCAGAGCTAGGGTTCAAAATCCACAGCTAGGCACTTTGCAAAAAAAAGGGTCAATTTCACTGTAAAAATTTGGTGTGTCCACTTTGCGTTTTGGCCCGTTTCCTGTCGCAGGCACTAGGCCTAACCACACAAGTGAGGTACCATTTTTATCGGGAGGCTTAGGGGAACACAGAATTGTAGAGCAACTGTTATTACCTATTGACTTTCCATGCATTTCTGCCTTCCAAATGCAAGAAAATGTGTAAAAAAAGAAGTCACTTTGAAAAATGTCCTATAATTCACATGCTAGTATGGGTACCTACAATTTCAGAGATGTGCAAACAGCTACTGTTTGTAAACTCTATATTTTGTTCCCATTTCGGAAATACATAGTTGTCTTTGATACCTATTTTTCACTCTTTATATTTTACAAAATGAATTGCTATATACTCGGTACACAATGGAAAACTATTGCAAGACGCTGCTCAGTTATTGGCTCTGGGTTCCTCGGGTTCTTGGTGAACCTACAAGTCCTAAATGTTCCCACAATCGGAAGGGTCCAGCAGATGTAACGGTATATTGCTTTAAAAAATCTGTCATACTTAGAAGAAGTTACAGGTGAAAACGTTGGCACAAATGGCTGTTTTTTTCCAACTCATTTTCAATTTTTGTTATTTTGAACTATTAGTTTCTATTAAAAAAAACCTTGAAAGATCTACACAAGTGACCCCTTGCTGAATTCAGAATTTTGTCTACTTTTTAGAAGTGTTTAGCTTTTTGGGATCCATTATTGCTTTCACACACATTTCTACCACTAACTGGAAGGAGGTTGAAAGCACAAAAAGTAGCAAAAATAGGTTATGTCCCGGTAAAATGCCAAAACTGTGTAAAAAAGTTTGGTTTTCTGACAAAAGTCTGCCTGTCCCTGAAAGCTGTGACGATGGTGATTTCAGCACCACAAACCCTTTGTTGATACCATTTGCAGGGAAAAAAACAGACGCTTTCTTCTGCAGCACTTTTTCCCAATTTTTCCCCAAAAACCCCCAAAATGTAGCTGTTTTTTGGCTAATTTCTTGGTCCCCTCCAGGGGATTCCACAAACCCTGGTTACCTTTAAAATCCCCATGACGTTGGAAGAAAAAGACGCAAATTTGGCGAGGATACCTTATGTGGACAAAAGGTTACAGGGGCCTAAGCGCGAACTACCCCAAATAGAAGGGGTTAAATTAATGTCCCGGTGTTGCTTGTTTATGAAAGCCTTCAACATTGCATCTAATGTATATATTTCCTTCTTTGCATCTGTAACAAAAACTATTTTAAATGACTCCTGCGTTCCCTGTGAGTCATGCGGCACACAGGGCCTCAGATGGATTTGCACAGCGGAAATGCAAATGGGCGATAGGAATTTTAAGGGTCAAAAATATTGTATAAATATTTATGTGTTAAATGTGTTTGTGTGTGTGCGCACAGTCGCATATGGGCACATGCGAGAGGATAGATAATGGCATTGCGTGAACTCTTCCCTTCCTTTGAATATTAATTAGACTCTATAGTGTGAACATACATGAAAACAAATGGCTTGGCAGCGCTTTCTTGCCGCGGCAAGAATTTGGCAGCTCAAGTCTTCCTCGCAGGGAAAGCGCAGCAGAAAATGAAGTGTTTCTCTCGCAGCTCATTGTGAATGCAGAATGCATCTCGGCTGCTGCATACCACTGCAATAAACCCTGAAAAGACCAGAAAAATGAAGCCAGCTGCAATCTCATTTTCCAAGGGCTGCAGTCAGCCAGAAAATGGCTGTTATTCCATTGACACTGTTGGCATTAAGTTATTTCCTTCACTAAATACAAGAATGTTCATTGAGTGCCAGGCACAGATGTTTGTAGGCAGGAAGTGTGACTGGCTCTGGCTCCAGCTACACACCTCAATCTGGCACAGAAGTGAGAGACAATAGTGTGTTCAATTGGTTAATACATCTCTAGATTGATGCCTGTGGCATATGCATGAACATTGGTTCATATTACAACAGTAAAAGTGGTAAGATTGTAACTACTGAAGTGCTTGGGCTTGTGAAAACTGTTAGTTCACATCTGAAAACATCACACCAGAGGCTTTGTTTCGTTCTGCTTTTGAAGAGAGAAACACAACTTTATCAAAACAGAGAATTCATATTTCCTCAGCCGTGTTTATTAATTCAATCCTAATACTTGTCGCAAAGCAGGATGGGAAAAATACCAGTGCATAATAATGAACTGCCTACAGCCGTACCCATGCATGGCATGAAGTGTGTGCAGTATTAACTCTGTTTCACAAGGTTATTCCATTTGTTAAAGATGTCCAGGAGAAGTATTGATTTGCAACAGTGGGCATTTGTTACCTGAGTGACAACAATGAATAAGAGCTGTACACTTCCGTGGGCTTCAGCCTGCTCATTGACTTAACATTTATTTAATTATTCGTCGCTCTCCCATCCTTCATTTCCATTGCCTCTTCTTGTGTTTAGCCCTCCCCCAGAGCATGGACCAAGTACTTCTATCGTACTTGTATCAGTCCACTGCTCCCATGTTAGGAGCTACTTTATTCTTTGTTTTGGGGCACCTCACACAAGCGCTCGTGTTTTCACTCGCCAAGTTTGCCATTTGCTGGGTTTTTTTTTTAAACTGTCAGTTCCTACTCTCCTGTTCCTATTTTTCTTTTTTCTTCCGATTGCCCTCCCAACCCTGTTTCCCTCCCCCTCCCACCGTTTAAAACGTTCACCCACTTGAGGGGGCGCAGCAAGCGATCTGCTGTTCATGCAGAGTATTACTTGCTCCGTTCTCCGTTTGCGTTTTTTTTAAATCTTTCAGGGCCAGATGTATCATAGGGTTTTACCCATTCTGTGTCTATGGGAAAATGTGTTCGTACATATGGCCCTCAGTTCCTGCCCTCCTGTTCCTATTTTTCTTTTCCCACCCAACCGCCCCCGTCCCTGTTCACCTACCCCCTCCCACCTTTTAAAATGTTCACCCACTTGATGGGGCACGGGAAGCGACCTGCTGTTCATCTGAAGTACTACTCGATTTTCTTCGGCAGAACAGAGAAGACTGCGGTCTTCTGTCCACCTCAATCTCAGATGCTGCTCACTATACGTTGCAGGTAAGAGTCGTACCCCCCTCAATGCGACTGTGGTGATGCACCAAAATACGCTTAGCGTTTCCCTCCTCGTGCACTTATAAACACCTGGCGCTGGTTAGAAAACATCCATTCAGAATGTCTGTGCAAGTGTTGGGCATAACATAAATCGCCATTTTATCTTGTTTAACTCAGTACACTCAGTGACTGCATTTATCCCACCAACCTGTGGAAAATATGCTACAATTTAGATGTCTGCCTTCGAAAGGGGTTGCCAGGATCCTCGCAGTGTGAAAAGTAGGTTGAACTTATAATCGGACTGGTTTTCCATTGTCGGCGATGTTGCTTCTGTCCCTCCCACCCCTATCCATGGTGCTTCTAATCCCGGCTTGTTGCATTCTGGCAGTTGTGCTTCTGAAAGTATAAAGGGATCAACAGGACTACAAGTACAGACAGGCCTCAGTCTCGAAGAGCTACTGACCCGCTTGACTGTGGGCAATGTGGACACTTATGAGCCAATTTTTTCTGTGCTAACATCTTCTTTCTGGCAGTGCTGTTTGTAGATAACGGCCTCACATTATCTTAATTTAACACATCCCTATCCTCAGTGCACCGAAGTTACCAACTGTGAACACAAAGAGAGTTTTGCAGGCCCTATTAGTGCTCCGGTCTCTGCAGACACCTTGTCTGAATAGTTGTTTCATCAATTAATGTATGGGCCACAACCTTTCCGTGCATGTGACTGAGGTCAAGCTTGTATGGGTAGCCATGCAGAAGGACTTGGCCGACTGCAGTGCAGCAGCTAACACCCTGCCTGAAAGTGGCCATTCCCATTGCAAGCATATGTGTATTCATGAATGACTCAGCACATCTAGTGCTGTAAGTAAGCAGTCAGATGCTACACACCTGGATCTGGTAACCTGTTGAGTACTTAGTTGTTCTCCTCTAAAATCGAACTTGTCACCTGGAGGTTTAAGGCAAATCTATGCAGTACTGTATCAGCCCGCTGAGCTACCATTCCGACTTCAGGAAACAGAGTAAGTGAAATAAAAGAAAGTTTAAACAAGTTCATACTTTCATGTTGGGTATTTATAGTAGAAATACAAAACAGGGACTTGATCCAATAAGGCCTAATAAGCGGGGAGGGATCAGGTTATCAAAACATCATAAATATCAAGAAACCCCACCTGGCCATGAATAATTCATTAATCTAAAAGAACACGAACACATGAATCTCGTGTATCAGAGACTGTATCTCATTCTGTTTATGTGTAATTCTATACATCATTGTGCTCGAAAAACATATCCATCTGGAACATTCAA
This sequence comes from Calotriton arnoldi, assembly GCA_963921515.1. Taxonomy (NCBI): domain Eukaryota; kingdom Metazoa; phylum Chordata; class Amphibia; order Caudata; family Salamandridae; genus Calotriton; species Calotriton arnoldi. Next base: position 591,216 of record CAWUFW010008060.1, read on the forward strand.
CTATACAATTTGAGATGAATGCACCAACAGTAACAAATCGAAGTACAATCCAAGTAACACATAAAACACAAAGACAAAAATCACTATCAGCTGAGCAAACCAAAAAGTGGTCAATATGTCCGGAAGAAATCACTTCAATACTTTTCTACCCCTAATTGATTGCATGGGATTATGGAACGTGTTGTAAGTTCCCACACTCTGTGGAGTCCCAAGGGTGCTGGTACTTCCTTGTTTTTGATGAGAGATCAAATGTTTTTTTAAATCTTAAACACTGACTTTATACTTGAGGTGGAATTTCCAGTCAAATCTCATGTGACAGTGCCAACGCGTTTCGACCCCATAATAACAAGAGGGAGATATGAATAATTTTGGAGGTCATCATCAGGGCAAGCGAAACACTCCTTCAGTCGTAATAAAAGCGGTGAAAAAAAGCACTTGTAGTGCGTGTGACTGCTTAACTGGTCGTCTCAGTAAGCTGGGCGGCCGAGGACTATTGTTTATTGCGAAGAACAGCGGTCTTCTTATTAAGGGGTTCGCATGTAGAATTTGCGCCTCCTTACTGACTGTCTCAAAGATGTCAGCACGTTCGTTGTTTTATAATTATTTTAATCGTAGTGTCCGTCAAAAGAACGGGATCTTCATCCGACCGCGTCCAGAATGAATCCAGAGAAAATCAATTAGAGGTAGAAAAGTATTGAAGTGATTTCTCCTGGACACACCACTTTTTGGTTTGCTCAGCTGATAGTGATTTTTGTCTTTGTGTTTTATGTGTTACTTGGATTGTACTTCGATTTGTTACTGTTGGAGCATTCATCTCAAATTGTACAGTTGAATGTTCCAGATGGATATGTTTTTCAAGCACAATGATGTATAGGATTGAACATAAGCAGAATGAGATAAAGTGTCTGATACACGCGATTTATGTGTTCTTTTAGATTAATGAATTATTCATGGCCGGGTGGGGTTTCTTGATATTTATGATGTTTTGGGTATTTATAGTAGGCACTGAGAAAGGCTTATCAGGCAAGTTACGATGCACTGCTATTCAAAGTGGCTAAAAAACATTGACATTAACTACGCCAATAGCTCTCGGATTGCGGAGACCTATTGGCTTTGCCAATGCTTGTCGTTATATGTCTCTCCGTTGAACTCTTTGACTTGACATTGGTTTATGGGAGGAATGTAGTGTCCATATGGGCATGTCTCATTAAAGCCCCCTCTCCAAGAATGCTGTTCCTCACACTTTTGACTGCAATCATCCATCACAGGAGTCACCTGCTAATAAAAGGGAGTTGGGTGCACGTGACCTAACACCTGCACGCCCACCAACACAGTGCCTGTATCCTCTTGCAGAGCAGCATAGGCATGTGCTACAACGATACGTCGCTGCCCAAGGCTGCCTCAAGTGTACAAACGCAGGCATAATGGTTCAGGCGGTATCAATGGCATGAGCTGCCTGTCTGGTGACCTACTGTGAACTCCCTTTTATCTTCTATCTAGATCCTGTTATGTGATCTCGGACAAATAGCTTCTCGATGCAGCTGATCTGTTACATTTTGAAGGATATAGAAACAGACTAACTACCAGTATGAACTGCTGTGCAAAAAAGGGGTGCACTGAAATCCACTATGCTGACAATCCAACATGGTTCAATATGTTTATGGTTGTTTGACATATTTGAGAAACATTGGTCTTTGGCTGACAGTGTCATGTTTAAAGTCAAACTGCCTTCAGATTACGATATTATAATGAGATGCCTAGAATCCTTTAAATGTGAAAGTTAGAACTTCCTCATTGAATTCAATTACCGTGCACCAAGCTTTTAGCTGTGACTCGGTGAAACCTAAGCATTGAGAAACCTAATAGGTCTGTGTTTTGTTTAGTGCTTTCAAGAACAAAATGCAACACATTCGCATACATTCACACTTAGATCACATAAAGCAGCACATGCAGACATGCAGGCACTTACACATACACACACACACACACACACACACACAAACTCACCTACAGGCATATAAGCACCTAGACCAACAGAAGTACAGACGTCCCTACAGACCAACAGAAATACAGGCAGGCACACACACAGACAGCAGACAGACAAACATTAATATACACAAGCCCTTAATATACACAAGCCCACAAACATGTATACATCCATGCACACAGACATATATATGTGTCTGTATGGACAGACCACCTGACAGCCCGGTAACCACGAATAGAGGCCAACAGATGCACACATCCCAGTAAATGGCTGGTAGGCTGGGTGAATGCACATGCAGAAGGCCGTCGTCTAGTTTTATTCCATACCATGTAATGTAATTTCTTTCGATGTTATCATTGGACTAAAGGTTATGTGATGCCATTCCTGGTCATGTCATCGTTGTGTTAATTAGTGGTTTTGAAATCTGGAAATCCCCACCTCTTCTCGGCCATCGGATGTTGGCTGGTACGCCGGCGTGGGTGTAGGAAACATTCGCTTTTCTTTTTGAATTTGTAGTATTTTGATTTATGTGAAATGATTTCTCACGCTTCTTTAAACCCCATATTATATTTTATTGTGAATTACACATACTTTTTTTTTAATCAAAGAGGAGGATGGAAAGCAGGCCCGGTTCCAGGATCTGAGAGGGCTATAAACAAGCATGGGTGGGCCCTGAAGATGAATGAAGTTGTCTAGCGTTGTCCGGGGTCTGAGAGCTGGGTCTGGGCATGCTGGATGGTCTTGTGGGGGGCTGAGCTGCATGCTCGAGGGTCATACTTACGAGTTTTAACTGCATTTCCAGGGCTTTGCACTGAAGTGCTTTGTTTCTTTTGCTCTCTCTGCCTCTCCCTCCTTTATTTCCATTTCAACCCGCTCTTCTCACCCTCTGCATCCTTCTGCCTCACCCTCTCTTCTCGTCACTTCACCTCCTCTTTCCTAGCTTCTCCCTCCTCCTTCTCCATCTCATCCTCTTCTCTACTTGACGTGGCCTCCCCTCTCTCTTCACCTCATCATCCTCTCTCTGTGTCTCCACTTCTCCCTCATCCTGCTGCCTCCACCTCATCCTTCTCTCTCACCTCATCATTCACTCACTCTCTCGCTCATCCACCTCCTTCTCTCCACCTCACAGTCCACACTCTCTCTTCCTCACTCTCCTTCCTCTCTTTGCCTCAACCTTCCCTCTCTCTCCCTCACACTACTATCTATCTCCCTCTCTGCTTCACCATCCTATTTCTGCCTCAACCTCCTCTCTGCTCACCTCAACCCTGGTTCTCTCCACCTCACCCTCTTCTGTACCTTCACTACTGCTGCCTACGGGGTAATGATTTTCTGCATCTAAAGGAAGCTTGAAATGCTACCCAGTGCTTAATTTGTAAACAAATAAGTGCCGGGGCACTCGTCAGGAGGCCACTGCAGCTTGCACCACACATTGGCCCTAACATGCTGCCAGTGATAGTAACAACGCAACAACTAACCATGAGGTGTGGCCGGCAGGGCTCGCGGGTGGGAGGGTGGGCACGGAGGGTCGCGGAGGGGGCGGGGGGAGGGAGTGTGCATATTAAAAATAAATAAATAAATAACTTATCTTGCAGCCGGGTCTCGTGCTGCTGCTCCTGCTCTCCTGGAACTTGAGGAACAGGAAGCAGGTCCCACTGACACATTGTGATTGGTAAGCACCCAGGCTCCCTGACCAATCACAACGCTGTACTGCAGAGTTGTGATTGGTCTGAGCGTCCTGGTTGGACGCTCAGCCAGGGAATGGGGGCCTGGGCATGTCCTCCATGCAGGCTGTTATGCAGCCTGCATGGAGAACGGGGAAAGTGCGCATGACTGGTTTGGGCAGCCCGAGAGGGCCGACCAAACAGTCATTGCGCACTTTGGAGTGGGCAAACCACTCCCCCCATGCCCTGCTCCGTGAGCAGAGCAGCCCCGCCAGCCCGCCCACCCGCTCGCCCGCAAAGAGGCAGGAAACATAAAATGATAATAACTGAAAGTTATCATTTTATGTTTTTGCTTCTCGCACTGCTAGAAAGCAGTGGGGGCGACGCTCCTCCACCATAGCGGAGGAGCCACCCCTGCTCACCATCCCACTACTACATGTGTGAAATTTCAGACTATTTCAGGCCCTCAAAGCTATAAGAATGGCTTGGGCGGCATGTAATAGTCGATCGTAAAGTATATTGAGTTACTAATTAACAGATGTTGTGGTTATTTCTAAATTAGGAAGATAGCGCCACCTTGTGGGAGACTGCCACATTCGCTGGTGTTGACAATTATGTGCCAGTGCCAGCACCGGAAACCACCTTCTCAAATTAAGCACTGACGTAACCATCTGGGAGTGACTGCGCTTGTTTGGGTGTGTGTAAGTGGACCTTGCAATCCTGCTGCCTTCTACCTGTTCTTTACTGGTAGCTGAGCAGCTCTCAACATTGTGAACATCAGCCAACCCAAGACCTTGATGATATAGAGAGCGCTTATCAGCACACAGAAGATCTATAAAGACGTGGAGGCCATGCATATTTTAAAGAGCTAGTAAAGAGTTCTGCAACTTTTTGTAGTAGTGGGTAATAACTGCTGCTGACCATTTACTTCAAATAAGTGCAATAACAATTGGAAAAGCAATCCAAGTTGGCAACTGTTCCTACATCAAATGTTAATCCATTTCTACAGTTAGCTACCCACAGTGCTAGGAGCACATCTTCTGAGATGGACGACTGGACTTGTAATTTAGTGGCTTATTTTTCAACCAATATTCGTCTGTCGGACCTATGAGATGAATGTATTTTAGGGGGAACAAAGTGGAAATGCGCATTTAATGTGAGTGCCTCAAAGCGGAACTGTCTCTTCTAAATTGTGATTGGCATATTCCCTCTTCTTTAATGTTCTCTTTCTTTCTCCCATTAGTCTTTCCTATTCCCATCACCCTCTCTGTCTCCATCACCCTTCCCCACCATCACTCTCTTCTCTCTCCTGTTCCACCACTCTCCTCTTAACACTCCTCCTCTGCCACACCACACTTTATCAATCTACCTTCACTCTCCTCTCTGATATCCTTACATTCTCATCATGCTAATCCTTTACCAGCTTCATTCTCCACCTTCACCCTTCCTTACTTCTCTCACCATACTCATCTCTCATCCTTTTATCAGTACAGAACGACCAATTACCCTATTTCCAACATCCACTTTGCTCATCACTCTCCTGCTCCATCATCCTCCTTCATCTACGTCTAACATCATCTTCATATCTTTTTTCACTTTATAAAACACATCCTGCTCCTTCTCCTCTCTAATCAGCCCTTTGGTCATTTTCTTCTCTTTCTTTCTAGTTACCACTTTACTCTTATTTCAGCCACCTCTTTCCTTACCAATATTCGCTCTTATCCTTTTTTTGTTTCCTTACCATCTTCTTTTCTGTCCTCGCACTCTCCTCTAATCACCCCCCCCCCATATCTCATCTCTGTGCCTTATCACCATTTCTTCCTGTCAAGATTCTAGATTTTTTGATTGTGTTTGCTCCCATTCAGAGCAGCTGTTGTGAAAACTGTGGAGCTGGGTTTTGCAGGACTTCTATCGAAATGACACTACCCATCCACAGTCGCAAGCTAATTGATATTTAATCACATTAGTGGCCCATGCGGGTTATGTGCTCTATCTTCCAAAATGCGCTAAAACAACACAATTATTTAAAGTTCAAATAAGTGTTGTTTATCCAAATTAAGGACACCTAGCAACTCAGAATTATTATACTAATGGCAGAACATACACGTTTTTTTGCCGCGCTTGCTGTCCCACTCTTTACTTTGAGATGAAAGGCTGAGTTGCAATATTTAAACTTATGACCCAACACATTGTAAGAACATCCTGTCAGCCAGTGCATTAGCCCACTATGTTATCGTATAGGTTTTGGACCCGAAGGGGTTACAGCAGCGCTATAATCCATTTATACCTACCCCTGTGACAAGAGAATTTGTTGGGAGAGAATAAGTGCACCATAACCGGTGCCCAGAAGTGTGGTGTCTAAGCCTTAACTTCCTTCCAATTATTTTAGCAGACTCAGCACTTCTGGTGATTGGGAGTAGGAAGGACAGTGGCAGTGCGTGTTGCATGTGTTGCCACAGAAGAGCTGCCACTACTGTTCTTTGTATAATGGGAAACTGCACTGCTTCTGGCCAAGCAGCATCTGTGTTATGTTAGTGAACTTGCTAAAATATACAAAAAAGTGATGAATGGGAAGCTTGAATTCATCTCAGCTGCTGGTAATTACGCGAGACCACACCCCAATTCATTGTTATTTTGCACACCATGCCAACTCAGTTTGGACCCAGCTATATGCAAATCAGTCTTGACCCTGCTCCAGTGGGAACAGTCCAGCCCGAACTGCCAAGCCAGGTCCTCCCCAGACAGGAACACAAGCAATCCAGGGCTAGTTTCGCTTCAGTTAGGACTCATCAGCCAGGTATAGCTTGGTCCAGTGACACAGTGTGCACAGGCCCCGCGTACGGACATACTTATTTTGCACATCATGACACATGGCACACTTATTTTGCACATCATGACACCTCAGTTTGGACCCAGATATATGCAAATCAGTCTTGACCCTGCTTTGATGGGAACAGTCCAGCCCGAACTGCCAAGCCTAACCGGAATACAAGCAAACCTGGGCCGGTAGGTGCCACAGAGGTGGAATGATGTGCAAAATAACGATGGATTGGGATGCGGCCCGAGTTATTACCAGATGCTGAGATTAATTCAAGCATGCCATCCATTAATTTTTGTATACTCTAGCATGCTAGTCAACTTGGGCATAGGTCTTTTTACTTCAGAAAAGTCGAAATGTGTGATATTGGCAGTCATTTTCATATAGTATCACAAATTAAGAATAGTGTCACAGCAGGAAGAAAATAAAACAAACCACTAAGATATAACTTGAAGGTATGTACATTTTCAGTTACTTTTCTTAGGATGGCAAAATCCTATCAGATAATGTTTGCCACATTCGGGGCCACTGGAATTATGCGGCAGAGGAGGAACAAATAAAACGTCTGGTTTCACTAAATTGCATGGCAAGAATATACATTTTGTGGTAATATGACTTCATTATTTTGTCACTTTTACACATAGTAACACTGTTTTGGCAAAGGATTCAACTCATTAGCAACAGTCTAACACCCAAATACAGCAATAGATAACTGAGAGGTGACTAGTCAACCTTTGCAGAGGGCCTTCCACTGTGCACCAACACGTGTTTCTTCATTTTTAGTAACTGGATCCATAAGAGCTAAAAACATTGTTTTTGTTAAAATCTGCAGATTTACATAGCAGATGATGGATTACGTATTGAATGTGGTAAATTCACAATTATGCAGAAAACAGTGGCTACAGAATTGCATAATTCCAGTGGAGATGGCAATGTACCATCTCTTAACAGTAATAGAAGCTTGTGCACCTCTTTGGATAAAATGGACGTTTCACAGGTACCCCTGGTTTTCACATGTGCATGATAACAGCCACCATCTCCACGGACTTCACACCTCTCCCCAGGCACTTCAAGTAGCCCAAGGCGTTGATGTTTTTCATGAAAGTTAAAGAATGACGCTCAGAAAGCAAGACTGCAAGCCCAGATGAATCATTAAGGAAAAAGAGCAAACAATGTTTTTCTCCTTGTTAATTGACCTTGGCAGGGCCACGGGGTTACCTTGGGAGGGCCTGGACCCCCTGCTAGAAGTGGGCCTGACGGAAAGGAATATAGGGCTGTCTTTAGCAAGCAAGGGAACATTTCTCCTCACTGACCAACCGGCCCATCTCGTGGGACAGGAGGATTGTGTGGAAAGAAGCCAGGACCCGCTGCGGAGCACTAGTTTCGAATAGACACCACACAGAGATTGGCAGGCAGCTCTGCCACACAACACGCTCTTATGTCCCATGAAGCAATGCCTCATTTCCATCTTTACTGTAACAGGAAACCGTGAAACATAACTAAAAGAATTATAGTAGGGATTACCCCTGCGTTTCATCATTGATTCACATTGTTTCCAACCACAGTTTTTGAGGCAAGACGAAAAACTGTTGCCCTCAATGAATTACAAATGGAGAAGGCTAAAAATATTGATATTACTGGAATTTGACACAGCAGTTCCCAGACATGAGATGTTTTCTTGGGCTTGCTGTGCTGTGAGGACAAGTACCTCCCACCCAACTGCAGAGAAGTGGTGTCAACCAATGCACAGAGAGATATCACACCTAAGCAATTTCTACAATTTGAGCCTCAAAATAATACAACAAAATACAGAAACAAGTATGTATCAAACAAATTCACAAAATATATCCTCTAGCATATTACTTTTATCACTTTGTCTTTGTCTACTAACTCATGCTCTCTTTTTGTCAGTGCATATTACTGCTTCAATTGAGGCCACTAATCGAGTTCTGTTTTAGGTCTATCTTCTTCTGCTGCACTTCCATAGCTCTTATGAATCAAGATGAGGATAAAAATTTAGGTCCCAATTACGAGTTATGCTGTGTTACCACTGTCCCGCCCTGTGGCGGGACCGAGTACTCTGCTGACCAGTGGGCCTCCCTGCCTGCCACATTACAAGTTTCCCGGCAGAGTAATGACGGCAGCACATTTCGCGCTGAAAACGAGTAAGATTCCTATGCTGCCCACACTGCTGACTGCTGAACACATCCAGAACATGATCCCAGCCAGTTGGGCTTCAGTTTGTTTTTGTTTATTTTCCTGCAGTTTGGTTTAGCGAGAACCAGACCTAAAGATATTGGAGCACTTTCCATGTGCACCAGGGACATCACACAAGGGCACAATCACCCTCAGCACAATTTTAGGGCACATTTATTGCCTTTCCGTCGACTCTTGCATGGCGGTGTCCCCACCAGGAAAAGGTCGGCGGAAAGGCAGGTCATAATTTGCACTCCGGTACACATGCCCGCACGGCCTCCATTGGCCGCCTCTGCCTCTCCCGTCACAGGAGCTCTGATATCGGCGGTGACGGCGGTCTGGAGGCAGTGTTCCCGCTCACATTCTAATCGGATAGTCAGACTACCAGGGAAGCAGGAGGTCATACCACCGAAAAGCGATGGTGGTTCCCTTACTGCTGAAGTCGTAATCAGGCCCTTAATTTTTAGCCTCCTGATTGAAATTCCTTCGCATTTACAGAGTTTTTAATGTTGCTTTGTATACACATATACCTTATGAATCTGCTAATATTATTACATTTTCTAAAAAGTAACTGACGTCCTAAGTAGGCATCGCAGTCCTCCAGGGGTCTGTGGACCCCAGCTTAAGAACTCGCTGCCTCAAGCATGAACATTCAAGGTAATTGGAAAAGTACCTTCAGGTTTATTTTCTAGGTATAACATACATCGTTTTACAATTTTCTTTTTTCGACTTATGACATTTGAGCTCACTTTTACATTTTGCTATAACTTTTAGAAAACTATTGGGGTACATCTTTCAAGAAATTGACAAATTGATAGGAAGTATCAAGTCGATACATCAAAATATCGTTACATGCCAATGTAAAGACACAGCCAAAGAGGTACATTCATTCAGGGTAATAAAATGTTCATTGATCTGCTTTCTACAAATGACTTTCACCATCTTGCCATAGTAGCTGGAGTCTAGACCATCAAATTATGCTGTAAATGCAGGACTTGCTCTGGCTGTATGTGATTCTGCCTTTATCCTGGGTGTCATACATCAAATGTCACAAAGGATCCTTGACACTCTGATGTGACAGCAAGACCCTTTAAGTTCAATCTGTTCACCATACTGGTGTCCTGGTCAAATCTTTAGCATGCCTTGACCATGAGCCACATGCCCCCAAAGAGTTCTTTTAGTGACTTGGCAGTGGCTAATTGGTGGTTTTACAATGGCCAACACATGCAGCACACACAGACCCAACACAGTCCAGCCGCAATGTCCAAGGTACCACTGGAAGCGAGAGATGGACCCTGCACTGCTCCACTGAAGGATATCTGCTTTTGAGGCAGTCCAAAGGCAGTCTTTGGAAGGCAAGCATCATGAGAAATGTGATTTTAGCAACACTTTTCCTCCATTAGATGGTTTGAACTTTTGAAGAACCTCCCAAAGGAATTAGCAAGGTGACTGAACCCGATCTCTGTAGGCATTGTCCTGCCATGTAAGCTGTCAAACATCCTGGACCTGTTCAGGACAAGACACTACTGCATTCCCCCAGTAAAAGGCTGCGATCTCTAATTTTCTCAGGTCAAGTAAGCTAGCCTGTAATCTGTGCATCCACACTAGACACAAGCGCTTCCATTGTAGCATCCAGAGCCATCGTAAGGATTTTTGGAACCCACACAAGACGCTTTTTGAGTTTCCCTTTTTTCGGGACAATTTTGAATTTATTACCGTTTTTAGCAACTTCAATCCTAGTGATGCCAGGAAGTACTGAATTATATGTTAAAGTTTTAGAAACAGGTACACATAAAAAACAGCAGAAAATTCAATTAGCCCAGCAACAACAATGTGAAATTCAATATCTGACTGGCCTGTTTCTCTGATTGTAACGAAAGACATCATGGGCCTGATTCACAAAGGTAAGATTTACTCAAGTGTAAATCTACTACTGTATATAAGTTTAAATGTACACTTTTTTGCTTTTCAACATTTCCAAATGTAGATTTACTTGCTGTCGGCGCCCCCGCCATGGCAATTACAATGTGACAGCCTTCAAGGCGGTCACAAAGTGTATAGTTTGTATTGCCACATGTGCTGCGGGCTGCAGCTCACGCCGTAGTACAAAAAATACACATTGTGCATATCTCTGCACTATGTGGCAGGCACCATGTGGTGCCTGCCACATGGTGTAGGGATAAGGGACCATGTCGGAGGGCCAGGGAGGAAGTTGGGCCCACTACGGGCCCCCCATGTCCCTTTCTGCCTGCCTTTTCATGGTGGGTAAACCGCCATGAAACGGCCAGCGGGAAGGGACATCATAATCCCTACGGCGGCGCCTGGCAGGCACTGCCACCATTGTAGGGATTGCGGTTCCGTGGTCGGTCGGTCGGTCTCTCCGACTGCCACCCATCCGCCCAGCATCCTAATGTGGCCGGCGGAAAACAGAATTACGATGGCGGTGGGACCGCCACCGACGGGCTGTCGGTGGCAGTCCCACCGCCATCGTAATTAGGCCCTATATGTCTAAATTTCAACAAACATTAAACAAATTACATAATTCTTATGATTTATAATAGTTATTATCAATTAAAACAAATAATCATTTCACAATTTACATAATTATCAATTAAATAATTAATAACAAATTAATAATTATCAATAAAGTATTTCTTAATTAACTTCTCACCCTGTACCCCTAAACATCCAGCAACCCACACCTCAAATATATCTTACAAATTATAATATTTACATAATTAACATAATTAATTATCAATTAAACAATTAGTAATAATGAACTAATAACTAATTAATGATATTTAATTAACTTCCCACCCTTTACCCCTACAAACCCAACAACCCATATGTGAAATATAACTTAAAAATATCTTAATTACACAATTTACATAATTAATTATCAGTAAAATAATTATTATTAATTAACAATAATTATTAATTATAATGAATTACCTTCCCATCCTATATCCCTACAAAGGCCACAACCTGCAACAATCTTGAACTTGACCGTTTCTTTAGGAGTCAGAGAGCAAATGATGCCTTGAGTGAGGGAGATATTGCCAATGGTGAGTAGGGTTGAGAGAGCTCTCTGGAGAGAGCTTCGATGAAGGACTAGGCTAAGGCATCATCTTCATAGGAAGTGGCTATGAGACAGGTCTGTGAAGGATTACCATTGTGGTATACTATGAGAATGGGTAGGTGCAAGAGGAGAAACAGACTTGGTGTTGTTTATGTCAGATGTTTTACTGAAGAAGAGGTTGATGGCATTGTACATGCCTGCAGAGTGTGAGATAGGTGGGTCAGGCAGGAGGTTGATGCAATCATTGATTATCTTGAAACTTGTTCTGCTTCTGTTGGTGGCTTCATTGATGGTGCTGCTATAGTACTTTTCTTTTGCTGATGTGATGAGCTGCCTGCCTGTTGTGTGGAAGAACTTTAGTGTCATGGGGTCATCAGGATTGCTATTTTTCTTCTATTTTCTTTTGTGTCTGCAAATGGAGTGTTTATTGTCAGTAAAGTCTTTAGAGTACCAAGCTGCTGAAGGTTTTGACTAGCATTTGCTGTTTTCGTTAGAGCGTTGGTGATCATATAGTTTGGCAAAAAAGCTTTGCAGTTGTTTAAAAGGGTGTTGGCATCGGGCATGGAGTTAACAGGGCGAGAAATGGGTTCAAGCTTGAGGTTGTTGAAGGGGAAGCCTTTGAAGGATCTGAAGATTTGGCCTTCTCTTTTGGGTTGACCTCAGTTTGTTGGTAGGATGCTGAGCAAGAAGATAGGGATGGTGAGGTGGTTGATCCAGTCGAGGAGCATGGGTGGTTTGCATTAGATTGTTGGTGAAAAGAAAAGGTTGAGGGTTTGTGCTTTGGAATGTATTGTCTGGGTGTCATGTTGGACCCCGTTTAGCGTGTCAATGAGGTTGAGGAGAGATTTTGTAGTCTAAGAAGTGAAATTAGCTCTCCCACTTCAGAATACTTTTACAGATTCATTGATTATAGTTCTTTTTAAAGTCGCAATGTTTGGATGCCTCAGGGTTCGAAGTGTAAATACAAATAATTTTACTTACTTTCTCATGGAATTCCTTACTTATTTTCCTTTGCATTTTTCTGTATAGTTCTCTCTCACCTCTCTCCCACTGTACCTGACTCACTCCTCCCTCATACCTTCTATCACCTCTCTTCAACTTACCTTCCTGCCTTCCAGTTCACTTATTTTGTCACAGCTTGTCCCTCTTGGCATCTGTCTTACTTCCTACACCCTCTGTCACCTGGCTTATTCCTTCCTATCTCCATCTAACCCCCTACTGAGTCTACTCCCTTCATCTTGCCCAACCTCACTCACCATCTCCTCTGTCTCTCCTCCCTTACACAATTTTCACCTGTCTTCTTTTTCTTACCTCTGTCCCTTCTAACCTACTTCACCCTCTCCTAACCGCTCTTCCTCTCAGAAGCCTGCCTCCTCACTACCTCTCCCACTTCTTCTAACTCCCTCCTGTTCAAGGAATTCTCTTCTCTTTCACCTCATCCTGTGTTCTTGCTTTCCTTGCTTCCTCCTAAGGACCTTCCTCTCTCCCCCTTAGTTAATTTGCTCTCCTCTTCTTATCTCCTACGCTGTGATACTCATCCTGTTCTCTCATTCCTCTTTCACACCCACTGTCTCTACCAAGGGCTCACAAGCTGGACTTCAAGCAGAGCTCTGGTCTTGACAGAACAAGATCTATCACCAATCAACAACCATTTGCTCTCAAAGCACTCATTACTATCTCTACTTATTCAACCACTGCTTAGTATATTTTACTGTCTGTCTCCTGGGGATCTTGCTACCTTCACTGAAACTGCCTGGCCTGATGGTTGCACAGAAGCTAAAGAAGAAAGCCAAGTGGGATGGATATTTTTTCACCTACGTTTGGCATGCTCTCTGTTTTTCAGAAACAACTCAGCTGGGACTCCGACAGCAGACCAAGCTGAGGTTCCATCAGCAGAAACCTGGCACATCCCTACCTCTATATGAGGTGGGAGACCTGTGAGGTGATGGGGCAGGAGACTGTCTCATTTACCACTATTCGACCAAACTCTAACTCAGCCTTTATGCACCTGATTTAGTGTTCAGCAGTAACTAAAAAGTTCTACATTTGCTAGAGGTAATATGGAGTATGATTCATTAACTGGCATTGTGGAGGAAATTCAGCTAGTGGACTCTACTCTGTATTTAGAGTTTCCTCCAGAAATTGGAGGATTTACTGTTGCCATCAAACTAAATGAGGCCCTGTTTCTTTATGACTCAATTCTATTTCTACTTTCACCACTATCTTCCAGCATGCTAGCGCAACTATGTACACTTATGTAAACTGTGAGATAAATTCCATTCGGAGTTGATTAATATTTGCATCTGACCTTGGGTGCTATTTGCATCCAATTTACATATAAGCAAATAAATGGAGAGTATTGAGAGCAAATGGTGTTTGCATACATTTTATGTGCATTATTACACATAGTTTCTCTACTGTAAAGTGCCCACGCAAACGTTGGAGCGAGTCTGGAGTGCCTTCATCACCAAATTGGTACAAGTGGTGAAACAGTTGCATATAGAATTTCTGCCCGTTTTAACCATTGCATTCTGATTTAAAGACCAAAAAAGCTAAAAAGAAGACCCTTAAAATAAATCTCTTCTCCCCAACAGAGATTTTATATACCACAGTGTACATAGTTTCCATAGTTTCTTGTTTTGAGTGTCTCCGTGATTGAATGTAGGTTATTTCAATGGAGGGGGTGCCTATGGGTGGACTCAGTCATGAGACTTTCCACCACACCTGTTGAGGTTTGTGTGTGCCTCACTGTTCATAAATTCCCTGTGTCTACTGTTGGGAGGTTGTACGTTGTCCCTGTTGAAGTCATCACAGGTGAGTAGGTCTTGAGACGTTTCACCAATCCGTGATGATGTGATTGATGGATTTTGTGAATTATTAGATTGTGCCAGTAAATATTACTAGTACCATACGAGGATAATGTTGTGTCTGGTGGTGTTTATCAGTGTTAGATGGTGTCAGGAATGAGTTCAGTGAATTTTCACCTTCACAATACAGAAAACGTTTTAATTACATGTTTATTTCCATGTTCATCGTGTTAAATCTGTAATATTCTGGTTCTACTTCTGAGAAAAATTTTCTGAGAATCTTGCTAAAATAGTTTATTCTTGCTTTCAGTGCTCTCTCATGACCAATATGTTCTATTTCTTTTTACCTTTCAGGTATGTAGTATTTCCAGCTCTTTATTTAACACCTTCCCATGACATTGTGAAGTTATCGTTCAAGTGCATGGTGGTTGCCAGGAAAGTATTTAGTTCATCTTTCTACCTTTTCAAAAATGCCTTAATATGATAATAGAAAAAGGATTTGAAGTTCATTTTTTTGTCTTTATCCATTATTTTTCTCTAAGTATATGCTGCCATTTATTAGTTTGTGATTTTACCAACTTTTAGACAAAGATATTTATGAGTACTTTTTCTAATGGTAGATACGCTATTCTGAAATATGAGTAAAAGGTTGAGTGTTTGTTCGGTTTCTCCGATCTCTTTCAGTCCTAACTTTTATTAGCCATTGTGGGTGAATTCACAAAAAGTGGGAATGCCACAAAATTATAGGTCCATGCCTTTACCTTCAAAAGTATCATGCATTTGCTGGAACGCTCAAAATGGTGTGAAGGAAAACTGCACTATATGCCCGTCAGCCTTGGCCCTAATGCTGCAACTCCAAATTGTCCTATTATGTTGACCTTTAGGGCCATTTTCTACACTAGCGGAATAATGTTCTTCTGATATCCTTAGGTGTACATTTAGAAAGGAATTTAGGGCGGGTAGGGTGGCTTGCGAATGCCCCAGTGTTACAGTTCTCACCATTTGCAATTGTCATCGCTTGACACTACCATGGAAACACGCCTCTATCCTTGGGAGTCACTCATAGTCGCAGATGTAATAGCTTCAAGATTGTATGCTAAAGAAAGCGATGCAGAGTGTTTGTGTGTGTGTGTGTGTGTGATGGGGTTTAATGAAAGATAATCACCCTCCCACGTATTTGACCTTTGCAGAGTATGTAATGCAACTATCTAAATAAACAGTGGGCTACACTACTGCAATGTGGGAAGTGGCTTAGAATAAGGGAGACCTGACGAGCTAGTGTAACCTAAAACTAGCCCCACTGTGCAGTTCCACATACATCTGCACTGCATGACAATGCCTGATATCAATCCCACTTTTGTATTTTTGTTTTTATTTGTACATCTGTGCAAGCAAAGAATCTCCCCAACTCTTTATCAACATACAACTCATCCATGGCTTATATATTTACCTATATAAACAGTAAATGCAATAACATATATCTATGACTCTAGATACAATTAAATTGGTGATCATGAGCCTGATATTTTTTTATCTTTTTGCTGTTCCTATCATATATCTATCCCTCTAAACACAATTAAATTAGTAACCATGAATTTTTAATGTTCATAACATTTTTTCTCTTCCTATCATATGTACATACCTAACAAACTATATAAACACATTTCCTCGCATATCATAATTCTCTCATGTTAGTAGTCAATATCATCTCTGCTCCAAAACTAAAATCCTGCAAATTATGGGGATATGCAGATATAATACCACTACGGTAACAATGAAATTCACAGCTGCTGCTAGTCAGAGTTGCTGGGGATTCTTGTGCAACAGTTGTGGGGACCTGTTGAAATGCTACTCTGATTGGTGCTTTGCTTTGTAAAGTTAACAGGCTCCATAGATGCTGTTGTGAAAATGTTGTTTGCAATCTCTTCAAACAAAATTTCATTACTTACATATGCAGCCACCCATAATTTGAAGCTGATGAAATATTTTATTAATCGGGAAGTCTCCAGGAAGCAATCCTCAATCCCTGTCAATCTTAATGACCTTTCTGGACATTTTATGGACGCAGGTGGCAGCTCATAGTTACTGTTGTAGAGAAATAACAAGGAGGACCCTCTCTGTTCCGCAGCTCCACTCTGACCACTGCACTAACCAGCCAAGTTAATATATATCACAATTGCTATGCTACAAATAAAATGTCCATTGAGAAACAAACACGTAGGTGAGACAGACATTTGTATCTTTACTGTAAGAAATCAACTATTATATACTATGGTTCAAAGTTCCCACATTTTTGCGTTTAGTTTAAAAAATCAACTATTATATACTATAGTTCAAAGCTCCCACATACGATCAGAAAAAAAACTTTGTAACACTTGTAAAGTATAAAAACATGCAAAACTATTTCGATATTACTCAATTACATTAATACATGTGTGTAGACAGCCCCGCAGTTTAGAATTTCTGAGAGAGCATATTTTAAAATGTCAGCTTTCCCAGGACTCTTGAGATAAACACACATGCAATGAATGATTTGGACATGTTCCAAAAACATTGTACTTCATAAATGAAAATGTTAAAACATTATAATGACTCAGATGTCCTGTGCTTTCCAAATGTTTAATCTGTACCTGTAAAGATTTGCACATCCTAATTCTGTTAATCATGATATGTACTTAAGTTCCACTTATGTATACTAAACGCTTTATGAATCAGCCAAATTCCTTGAACCTATGGGCTAAATTCACATTGTACTGCCGCAGTGCAAAAATTGGAAAACATGATATTTGCGTGTGCTAATTCTAAAAGTTTGCACTATGGGGCATATAAGGGTATGTGTCATGGTGCTTCTTAACACATCACTCATTCATTGAGAAATGTACTAATAGGCACGTGGTTCACACAAGCCATTAGCTCAATGCAGGGCTTATATGTTACCAGGGTTCAGGTATGTCCCCTGCATTCTGTGCAGGCTCCACCGATCTGCTTCTGAAAAGCTTGATCGGTGTATTCCTACTCCCAATTTAGGCTTAAGAAGCATTTGCTTGAATTTCCATGCATAGGGCCATCGATGACAATGCATGAAAATGTGTTCCATTGAGTCACGTAGTCTCCCTAGTACTTTTTTTCTCGTATCGATTCAGCCATCAATAGCTTTATTTGAATTTACCGTAAGCCAAGACAGCCTATACAATTTATTAAACTTCCTTTTGGTAAAGGTGAGGGGTATCTGTTCCAGATTTCAAGTTTTACTATCTTGCAGTTATGGGTCAGCAGATTTGACTTTTTAACCGCTAACTGTGATGGTAAGAATCCCCTTGTGTATCAACTAGAGTTAAGAAATTAAGCTGAAGGATTTTTGTTTAAAATCAATAATCCTACATAGTTTATGAGAGTACGCTTTAAGATTGTTAAATCGACTCAAAAGGTTTGGTCACAGATATGTACAGTGACAGGGATTGTGCGAATTAACAGGTACACTTTACTATGGGGCAGCAACTTCACTAGACCTCTTTCATGATGCAATGAGCAGAGTATGGAATCAATGTGGCATCCATTATGTGGGACAGTTTTATGTGAATGATATTTCAGATATTTGAGGGCTCCCATCTGAGAAATATATGATACTCTTGTTAGACATCTAAAGGACAGAAATACGAATGGTCAGAGAAACTCAGGATTAAATGAACTACAGAAGGAATTCATTTGGCATATTCAATGACCTCATGCGATCTTCAAGAATTCTAGTCAAAAACTCCAGCAGTTTAAAGCTATTATTGTTTATATTATACTCCATTGAAATTATGTAAGTGGGGGAAAGGTTTGAGCTCAAATTGCCGGCAATGTGGATGGCCTAATGATGATGAATTGCATAGCTTTGTGAGTTGTCATAAACTCAATAAATTCTGATTCAATATAATGGAAAGAATAAGTAATATTCTTAAACAGAATCTCATTCTGAGGGCACAGAGTATCATGCTTGGGACAGATAAAATAGTCCTAATTTCTTAAAACAGGAAAAGTATTATAATCACTATCGTCTGCTTATGCATTGAGAAAGAATGGACGAACCCTCTGCCGCCTCATGTAGATCAATGGTGGAACTTGTAATGTTATCATTCTGAATTTAAATTAGCAATAGCTACCAATAAAGGAGAAGCAAATTTGAAGTGTTTTAGAAGGATTTGGGTGTCACCTAAGTTTTATATAGTAGAAAGATGTGCTGGTTTTGAACAAATTGATAAAACAGCACTGCAAAATGTACTGTATATGATTGCTTTGACTTGCTTAAAGAATATAGATAAAATATTGGATTTGTGATGATTGATCGAGAATTAATACTGAGCTTTAAGTCTTTTTCTTGTAATATTCCTTTTTCCTAAATGAAAAATAAAATAAAAATGTGCATCCTTATTTCTGTGAAATGGCCCTTCTCTTTTTGATACTCTTAATATATTAGCACACTTTCCTAAGAGAAAGTTTGTAGGATTGTGTTTGTGAGTCAATGCGCAAAATTGTCCGAAATCTTTCATGTTATTTTCATGGCGGACTTTTTATATTGCATGCATAGCTTATCAACAGGCATCTCTTCACAGTCCAGATTCACTCTGGCTATTATATCTTTATAACCTTTGTCTGGTGAAACTTTCAAAATATGTTGGTTGTTTATGGATTATCTGTTAAATCCGCTTGACATGACTGTGTACATTTTAAAAGGTTTCTGATCCTTGATTCTTTTTCAAGTAGGTGATTTTCTGTAACAACATTATTTCTTTTATTTCTGCTTTTAAATTAGTTCCTTCGAATTAAATATTTAAGGTATTTTGTTACATATTTCAGATTTCCCCTTTGATTTGTATTTTGGACCTGTTGCAAGGTTACTTTGTACATTCCCTGGGTAGCAACGAGATGTGATGTATGTGGTTGGCTTGCAAGGTATGAATGGTGGGAGGAATGAACCATGAACTCTGGTAAGTCACTGGGACAGGTCTGAAACAGATTTTTGTGATGAGATTCCGATATCTCATTAAAAGGAGGAACATCATGATACTGCCTACTCCAGATTATGTGTTGATGATTGAGTCTCAGAGCAAAAGCATGTATGCCAACAGACCCTATTCAGGTGGGAGACTTTGACTTTTAAAGCCAAAAATTGCTTTATTTAGCAGTGTCCCACCTAAGATTACCTCTGTTTCAATGTTAGGCAATAGGGAAAATAAAGTCCCCTGATGTTTCTTTTCACTAGCTCCCTCTTTTCTGTTTTGAAATGTTGGCATGTATGTCAAAGGCACAATTCATGAACAAGGACTCTGAGTTGGTGAAAGGTGTAGTGAAAGGCCAATGAATTTGAGTGCATCACAGCCTATAATATTGGTATTGTTGTACAGATTTAGAGTGAACTTTGGGGTTCGGCTCCAGAAGGACCACTAGAGCAGGGATGACTGGCATAGTTTTGGGACAGACACAGCGATATTTTGCTGTAAAACACTCAACCCAGAACTGTCAGTCATTGGTCAATAAGAACACATCAGTTTTGGAGTTATCCTTGGATGGGCAGTGGTAATGATAAACTAGGTGGTTTTACTGTTTAAGTGAAGATATATTTTTTGTGTATTACTTTCACATTTCGAACTTGATGATTAACAGTATGTGATATTTGAAACAGAAATTTCAGATTTTACTAAGCAGCCAGTTCAAGGACTATGGAAGTGTATCATTCGTACAAAGCTGAAGATGTTGGTGAAAGGCCAGCTGGATACCAGGAGAGAGTCTTAGAAGTGGATAGTGGCTAGAGAAAATGGAGGCCGAGTTGGAAGCTATCAAATACTTGTGCAAATAGTTGCTCCAGTTTGTAATACTCTCGAATTTTCTGTTGAACGGGTTTCTTTCATGGGCTCCTGGGCCAGATTTGGACCAGTGGTCGGTAATGAAGATAGGAGAGGCTGTAGGGTGGAGTAAGTGGCAATTGCAGAGAAAACAACGAATCAGTATGATCGACTGCTTTCCAGAGCAGTGCTAAAGGTGCAAGTTAGACCATCACTCAAACTCTTCAAAACTGGAGGCGATGCAAGAGGGTATGTGGAATTGTGGGTGATGGAAGGATGCCAAGAACATGGATCTCAGAGGGTCGGAGGAATGCATAATGCAATGGGTAAACATGGCTCTTATTCATCTAACATGTTATTCAATACTTTGAATAAATTATAATTTTGATTATTATGCTAATTATGATTATTATTATTATTATAATAAGTAGTAGTAGTAGTAATACCACTACTGATAATAATAATAACATATACTCTTGATTTATGCACCTAAAGGAGCTTAGTAAATTGAATGTCTAAGGTCGGGTATGTTCCCAAAGCTTAGAGTTTAACAAACAAAGCTAGTTAAGACGTATGACCTGATGGTCAATTTGCTGCAGTTGATCAACATCTGTGGCAGGTCGGTTACTAGGGTTACACAGAGTTGCTGGCATGCTGAGTACTCATGCAGCTACATTGGGTTTGGTTGGAAGCCTGGATCCACCTTAGTTTACTGGTGTAGTTGCTATAATTGTATGATTTTGTTGATGTGCCCAGTGGTTCTTGCTGAGTATATTTCTACAATATTTCTTTTTATTCTTGGTTTTGGAGAGTTGGTTGCCCTGGGATATTTTCAAGGGCCTTTAATCTCTGTTGTTATGAGATCCTTTAACAGTACCTCTTCTGGTTTTGGAAGTGGTCTCTGGAGTGGGA